>CM029673.1:19600941-20278320 GCA_017311315.1 Dendrocalamus latiflorus | reverse complement strand
CCCGAACCACTCGTACTGCCCTTGCGTGTCTGCTCGGGTGGACTGACCGCCAGGCGCATATGTCGCTATCTGCTGGGGTGACTCAGGGTCGCTATCTGTAGGCTCGTCCGCCACCCTCCGGGACGACGACGGCTGTAGCAACGTGCTATCCCTTCGCAACTGCTGCAAGGAAAACGTGTGTTACGAATAAATGGCAATCGAGTGGACGAACGAACTGATGGCAAATGTCGTACCTCTGGTCCAAAAAGCTGTGAGGACGAGGGAGCGCAGCTGGGATGACCTCCGGACAGCAACGGACGACCGCCGGACAGCTGTCCACGGCCGCTGTGTGGCTGTCCAGTCGTCACCATGGTGCGCTCTTCTTGTTTGCCTGCAAGTTAGTGCACATATTGTACAATTAGTATTATCAACACATTACTACCTTGCGTACAGTTACCGTGCAATGGCTTACCGGTGGGCCTTCGGTGGTAGGGCCCGTCCTGGGAGGGGTGGCATGTGCTGGTGGAGGTGAAACTGCCTCAGCACTCTCTGCTGGTTGTACGGTTCGACGAAGTGCACGAAGACGAGGTGACAGGTCGTCAACCAGTACGTGTGGTCTTGGTGGCACTGAGATGACAACCCGTAGGGGGCAATGAGCTGAATGAACCCTGCATCCCATGGGAACCAGACTATGTCTTTGTCAGGAAGCCGCTCGAAATGGTTATGGAAATCTGGGTACACACGCCTCGCTCTCTCCTTAGCCCACCGCAGCTGACCATGTGTCCAACGAGTCCCCATAGTCGGCCCATCTATGGGGTCATCGCCACCAGCCTGACCGTACAACTCCGGGCGGAGGTCGTAAGGGTGCACGGGCCTCTCGATCTTAGGCCTCCCAACCGTGAAGTGCTCCCAAGACCAGTACTGTAGGAGCACATAGCACGCCGCCAAGACCGGCTCGCTGGCCTCAGTACGCTGACAGGCATCACACAAGCCTCGGTACGTGGCACTAAGGACTGCAGATCCCCAGCTGTACTGCGGCACCTCGCCGGGCAAGGCATCCGCCAAGGACTCCGCAAGGTGTATGTACGTCGGATGCACGGAGACTCCAGTGGTCGTAGGAAACAAGACCCATCCGAACAAAAAAAGGATGTATGCCATGAGGTGCGTCCGCACGACCCCCTCATGAGCGTCCACAGGGCAGGTCATGAACTCTCGTAGCCACGAGTGTGGCACACCAGACATGTTGTCTGGGATCGGGAGACCGAATCGGGCACCTAGGGCGTCCTTCCAATTCGCCGCCCTGGGGGTGGCACAACTGCTGCACCACGGATGGGTAGACCTGTCAGCATGGACACGTCCTGAAGTGTAATAGTCATCTCGCCCCACCGGAAGTGGAAGGTGTGAGTCTCCGGTCTCCAATGATCCACGAGTGCGGACAGCAACGCCGCATCGAACTGCAACGTATAGGGAACATCCAGCATGCGAGCAAGGGGCAAAAGACCGGTGTCTCGCAGCAGCGGGATGTACCGCTCGTCTAGCGGCCAGTGCTCTCGGGGGCCCCTAAGGACGAAACACGGAGGGCCCTCAGGCATAGATGCCCACGCTGTGCATCGGTGGTGGTCATCCCAACGGGCCTCAAGCAACTCGTACGCCATGTCCTGCCGATTATTGAAAACAAGTTAGTACGCAGTGTCATGAGAATATGCAACATACATAATTTGTAGGTAATGATAATACATCGTAAAATAAATGCCAACATAACATGAACAAACGTAATTTGCATCGAACGACAACAAATGATAACGAAATATCGAATAAGTCACAACATAACATAATTTGCAAGAAATGACTCAAACAAATTGTACACGGAAATAATTTGGTAAGATACATTCAGCATAGGTTACAGGATGCACGATCCTGTGCTCACATCACAACAAAGGCCCGCTATAGTTACAAAACACGGAACCAGCAGTGCACAATGACAATCCATGTACTGCATACTATGGAGCGTTATTTGATGTCGGCCTGTTTGGGCACTGCCTAAATGAATGGCCAACCGTCTTGCATAGTCTGCACTTCGGGCGCCGAACCCGATCCCCACGCTGGCTATCATCCATGTCGTTACGAATGCGACGGCTCTGTCTTCGCCCACGGCCGACGTGCTTCAGTTCATCGTTCGGCACCCACTTGATCTGCCCTGGCCAGAGCTCCCTATAATGCATGTCCACCCCGTACGAATGGAACTCCGTGCTCCAGGTTTCAAACAGGTGCTTCATGTCATAGTACCTTGAGATGTAATGCGTGGGCGCCTGGTTCCATAACGCGCATGCCGCGTACACGTGGGAGCATGGCTTGTGTAGAAGCTGCGGCTTGTTGCAGGTGCAAGATGCTCTGTCATCAATCGTGCACACCTGCTTAGTGCTTACGATCCCCTCTAGCCTGCCCCATCATGTACTTCTGTCTGAGGCGAACCTCAAACTTCCTCCATAAGCCATCCATGGTCTGAGCAATATGCGAATGAGCCTTCTCCATCTTCTTGTCCATGTAGGCCCGCGCTACCTCGGAGAATTCTTTGCCTTCGTCCATATGCTGCTTCGCCATTATGGCTCTATTGACGAAGTATCCTATTGAACGGTTCCAGGTCTCTTCAACGATTGCAGTGATAGGTAGGGATCTCACGCCCTTTAGAACACCATTGTACACCTCGGACATGTTTGTCGTCATGATTCCGTACCTTGCTCCGCCGGTGTCATGCAGTAGAGACCACATCTCCAGGTCAGGTGCATTGGACTGCACCCATTGTGTGAACTCCCCAAGTCTCGTGGAGTCTCCCTCCACGGCCCCCGCTTCAGACTGCTCAAGACGCCTGACATGCTTGCTGGTCTCCTGATCAAGGTGCCTCCACAGGGCATCGAACTTCCTCTTCTGGTTCTGCATACAAAGTTTTTTAAACATCTTCATTAGTTCCTTGCTATGGAACCTTATGTGGAAGTTTGCCGCAAGATGCCTCATGCACCATCGGTTCTTCATGTCATTCCACTGGTACGGAGGCTGTGTCCCGTTCTGCATCGTTCGCATTGCAGACAGCAAGCCTGCATTGCGGTCTGAGATAACACACACATCGGGCCGATCTTGTACAACGGCCTGCTTCACATTGACAAAGAACCACAGCCAGCTATCCGTACTCTCATTCTCTACTATTGCAAATGCCACTGGGAGTAACTGGTCATTTGCGTCTGCTGCAACCGCGGTCAGGATTGTACCCTTGTATTTGCCAGATAGGAATGTGCCGTCCATCGTTAGCACTGGACGGCACCACTTGAAGCCTTCTATTGCCTGATGGAAGGCCCAGAACACTCTGTCAAGCACAAAATAATTCGGCCCTTCCGTCTCATGAACCCGCTCGTACTTGTTAATGTACGTGCCTGGGTTTGCTGCTGCAATCTGACACAACATTCTCGGGACCAGATCATATGCCTCCTCATATGTCCCGAACATACTCCGCAGTACCTTCTGTTTCCCCCGCCACACCTTCTTGTAGCTCACAGCAAACCCCACCGTGTTCGCTACCTCCGCCATGAGAACCTTGGGAGTAATGGATACATTTGCAGCCACAAGATGCCTTATCAGCTCTGCAACATATGACGACGTCATGTTGCGGTGCCTAGGTAGTGGCGCCGCAAGCTCACAAGTGTGATCGTTCAGCACCGTTATCCGGAAGTCCGTGGCAGTACCTCTGAACCGCTGCGCACGGACCTTGCCAGGGCAGGAGCCGTCCACACACTTCACAATGTAGGTGTCAGGGTTGGACCTGTGCACCCGATATGTCCGGCTGATGTTGACGGCGTATGTGGCAATAGCTTGCTGTGCAGCACTCTTGTTACGGAAGCTCTGCCCTACAACGAGTCTGCCTTCATTGAATCCCCACTCTGCCTCCTCCGCCCGTGGCAGAACTAGGGATTTCGCTGCGATGTCGTCCAATCTGGACGGCACGTACACACCCTCCGTGGTTACAACACCACCTACCACACCTCCCGCTGTAGGTTCCCCTTCCTCCTTCTCTCCTGAACTCTCTGTTTCCACATCGTCCTCCTCCTCACTTTCCTGCACCTGGTTCTCAAGGTACTCGTGACAGTCAACACGCGCGGCCCACCACCTCTCCGCACCTTCATTCGGCTGAAAATTCTCCACGCGCCTCTGCAGGTCACCATCTTCCATTGACTCATGGACTCCTCCTTCACCAGCATCTTCATGACCGCCGGAGAGTAATGCACGCTCTACATCTCCGCCAGCACCACCAGAGCCACCCATAGCGGATGATTTTGTCCTCTCCACGAATTGAACATACACCATTGGCCTGGCATATATCAATGCGTCTGGGTTGCACACGACCTCCATGTAGTTCGCCCATGAAGCGTCGCTCGTCACCTTTATAAGTTGCCACATTGTATCCCCTGCAACACCTCCAACTGTGGCATACACTGCCTCGATCTGTAATTTGTTCCTTGCGGTGTCCCGATCGAATGCGGAACACACGCATCTCGGTAGCTCCAACAGGCTCATGGTGTTCAGATTGCGTGCCCGGATCACAGTCCGGTCACAATTATTCAGGTCTGCCCCGTACGGCCCGTCCCGTACGAGACCACTTCCATAGAACACGAATAAGTCTTAGATGTCACCCATGACGTACCTAACATAAGCCCAAACTGAACCCTCTTAGTATATATCACAGGCAACAACTGTACCATCATACATAACCTACTGCGTACCACATACAAGCGTACCATTTATGGAGTGCGCTAACAAATTTCTATATAAATCAAATTACTAATGTAATGTACTTTTTTTTCCAATTTCTATTCTACAAATCTTACTTCTGTGCTACATATATTACAATTTTTTCAACTTCATAGAGTCTAATTTATTTTTAACTTATCATTGTATTTTTTTACTTTATTTGCAGAGCGCGCTAACACATTAAATTCAAATTTTACTGCAAAACAAATTACATTTTTTGTAATTTCACTCCTATTTTGTATTATTATTCTACTAATTAAATCACTAATCGAGCAGCTCAATTTTCATCATTTCTTACTTACGATTTCTTACATCGATCAAATAACTACATTTTTTGCCAATCTGTTAGATCCTACTACCTCCTCTACATTTCTAGTACTACCCAACAATGTGCTATGCTTCATATATGCAGCGAACATCATTTAAATGTAGTTATAATCCACTTAACAAATAGCAAGATTACTGGTTACAACATCAATACAAAAACTATTCACATAAAATATAAATTACAGTACTCTACAACTACATACATTTTATCAAAAAAAAATTGCAATATACTACGACCACAAATAACTGCAAATATTTTACATTACAACAACATTACTTCATTTCTTCACATAAAATATAGAATACAACACGATAATTACATAAAATATAGACATATTGAGATCGTTTACGCTAATTATAGGCTAATCACTATAATAGCATCTTAAACGCATGGAGATGATATTTACCTTTTCTTGAAGTTCACGAGACAATCTACAACTTTCACAATTACGAGAACTTCAAATCCCTTCAAAAATTACTGCAAAAATGCGTTCTTCTTTCCTTCACTTGCTGCCTCTCTTGCTCCCTCTCTTGCTGCTTCTTTGGCTGGAGCGCAAATGCAAGCGTTGCTGGAGCGTTCCAAACGCAGGTCCTCCTTTTATTGCACAACATACAACGGCCACATGCAAGAAAGAATGTAGGGGCCGGTTCTTATGTCTTGACACGAAATCAACAAATGTAGCACGAGGGAAAGAATCTCGCATTCAGGCAATAAAAGGATGCACCACGGGCGGCTTTCGGCGGGGTGACGGGACGTCAGCGAGCGGCGATCGAGCGGGGGCATGTGAGGGCGTGGGACCCACGGCGGAGTGGTGCGGTGTGGTGCCGCACCATTAGGGGAGTGGTGCGGTGCGGCACCGCACCATTAGGGGAGTGGTGCGGTGCGGCACCGCACCATCTAGCTGGCACGTACGGCGGCGGAGTGGTGCGGCCGGGGAGCGCACCACTCCGGTGTGGTGCGGTCCCCGACCGCACCACTGACACGTGTCACGCTCCCGTTAAATGGTGCGGTCAACAGGGTGCTAGAATTGGAATTTTGTTCTACTCAGCGCCATTTTTGGAATTTTCAGGAACTACAGTGTCAAAAACGTCCAAAATTCACTAGTTTCAAAGTCATCCACATATCCATCTAGCACTTGAGCTTTTAATGTTTTCAGCTACCGTCTGCATCACCTCCCAAACGCGCGTTGCGCCGGATGCACTCACATAGGGTTGAACAAAATTGAACCTCACAAGGACTGAAAGGTCAGCTCCTTCCATGTAAGTTCTGGACAATTTCATCCCAGGATCATCCTTGCTGCATCAATTCGATTTCTGTCTGAACCTGGCTTAGGCTGCCTCATACATGTAACATAACTTCGGACTGTTATAGCGCGTTTTCATTTCCTCATCTGATTGTGATGGCTCATGGTTCCTGGTCTCCTCATAAATTGTCCTCGTACCTGGTCAAGGCAGAGAGCTCCTGGGCAGGAAGAAAGATCGAGAGGAAAGTGGTGCGACCCGGTCAAGGCGGATGCTTCTTTTTGGCCGAAAGGCAACACCTGGAATGGTTAGGTTTATTTACCTTGTTCATTAATGGAGCTCTAGGTTGTTGCCTGCATATACATGTTCCCTGCACATTACTTGGATTGTTTCCTGTTGATCTTGACAATGCCTGCCATCAACTAAATTTATCATAGGGCATATACATGTCATACAACATCAACCAACAAGAAGTATTAAGCATGGCATAGTGTGCAACTTTCATTAACAGGGGACAACTTTCATTAACACAGGACAGGGCTCAAACCATCTACTACCACCAAAAGACCTGTTAACATCAACCACCATCTAACGTCCAAATTACCACAAGCTACAACCATAGTACTGACAACTACGAGTTTTAAGTGCATACATTTCATGTAACTAACAGCCAAGAAAATACACCCAACCAAAAGCCTATGTCAGCCACCAAGGACGAGCCAAATAACAACCCATATCAATTCTTCTCTGCCAATAGGTAGGCAACCACAATCAGAACCACGATCGCACCAAATGACAGCCTAAGCCATTTATTTTTCTTTGCACAGTCCTGGCTATCTTGTAGCCCTAAAGCTTCTTCTCCCTCTCCAAAGCTTTGATGCACACATTCAGTTCAACCTTGCCCTTATCCTTCTCAATCTCGCCTGGACCTTGTCCTTATGTAGCTCATAGAATCATAGTTGTTCTATGTTCTTGCGGATTTGGTGAGGCTATTCCCCATCAACCCAACACACCAAGTCGCATTCATCTTCATCCTACAATCGCATGAACAACACATTAGTACCAAACAATCTCCATTGTCAACAAAAAATCTAGCAATTTAGCTTGTAAAAACACCTGAGGAACCTTCTTCTAGTGTCGCTCCCTTGCCAGGCCACCCTTCTCACTAGGACCAAGCCATGGCTGCATCTCAGCTTTGTGCCAGTCTCATCACCATAGTACTCCGAATCATAAAGTAGAGTGGAACCTTGTCACATAGGCTAAAACCCACTTCCTTCATTTCCAAAGAAATCATATGCCCAAGTGAAATCCGTGCGCCGCATTTCCCCCAATTGGGCTCCAAAACCCCCAAATGAGCTTGAACATCATAGGCATCGAGCAACAAATCTACCATGCTCCACTCAAATTGGGAATTTTTTAGTTGACCCTATAATAACACCTTAATTTCGAAATTAACTTCATGCAATATGAAATTGCAAATTTAGCCTCCTTGCCGAGCACGAAAGAACCAACGGTCGACATGTGACTCCTACCGTACCACCTAACCGCGGCAGCATCTAGCCACTGTGGCACCGCCGAAAAGCGTAGCACAGGTTGACCCGACGCAGCAAGTGGCGGGAGCCACTAAGATGCTGTGCCACCCGATCGTGGCAGGTACCAGGAGAGGTCCCGCGCTAGGGAGCTGCGGCAGCATACATTTATTGTGTGAGTGCACCGTCATCTATCCTGCACTTCCATACAAGAGTGCTAGGGCCTAGGAGTAGGAGTCGTACACTAAGGGCACTCCCAACCCATGGTTTCCATGGACAGTTTCCAAGAGGGAGAGAGCACAATTAATGATCCTTAGAAACTATCCCTCTCAACCCATGATTTCTATAGCAGTTTCTATATAGAGGACAACTTAAATACACCACAAAAAAGAGATGGATCAGCTGTGGATGGTACAATGACTGTGGGGCTGGATGGTTCAATGAATTTTTCAAGTTTCTCACTTATCGCACTCCAACGGCAAAAATACTAGATCAACAGCATTAACACTCCAGGAGTATCAATCAGATGGCAAAAAATTTCTATAAGAGATGCCTGTCAAGAAAAAACAAGAATATCTACCTAAGTATCTCATTGAACAACACAAATGAACACAAAGTTTATCGTAAAGAGTTCAGACTTGTTAATCTATCATTTTCCCAATAAAAGCAACAGCTACAATGAAATCTTTGGCCAATACAGCAAAACATCAGGCTTGAAGCTGGTCGTCCACGCAGGAAGATGGAAGCAGGCGCTGGCGAGCGAGCAGGGCGCGCGCGCGGGAGGGAGGGAGCGGGGGTCGCGCGCGCGGGAGGGAGCGAGCGGGGGCGCGCGCGGGACGGCGGGACGGAGCGAGCGGGGGCGCGCGAGAAAAGCGGCGGCGAGAGGAGGGGAAAGGAGTCTGCGCAGGGGATCCGGGAGGGAGGTGCGGAGGAAACGATGGGAACGGCCCAACGCGCAGGGGATCGTTTCCTTCAGCCTTGGAATACGAGAGGACTCCGTTTCTGATATGAGAAACGACGTCTACTGTTTCTCCTCTCTCTCTTCCTTAACTCAGTTGTCATATCAGCAAAATTGCTTAGGTGGCATAGTATTTAATGTTATAGAAATTACCTCTAGTTTCAGGTTGGGAGTGCCCTAATTCGACACCGGTAAAAAAAAAGGCAAGACGGTGCATGTATTTATCGTGCTCCGATGATCATCCAATCGACTCCGTTTCAAATGTCGAGAACATGATGACGATAGGTAGGCAGGACAAAATAACTACTGTAAAAGATTACAGAATGGTGTTTGCCGCGGACGGGTGGCGCATCGCTTTCGTGGGTCCCGCCACCTGTTAAGGATTTACTTTACTTAGCTAAACTCTTTCCTAAATAGAATAAAACATTTGCGCACACCTACCAATGGCAGGTGGATGCGTAGCAAATGCAGATTATGATATGATGAATGGGTATGGTCTAAAATATTGACCACTTTTCTTGCATGATCTTTTATTGTACGATGTATCCAACACTCCCCTTTATACAGATTTCATTCTATTTCTTCCTTTTAAACAAAAGAAACTCATATATTCTGTGAAAGATAAACAAATTATCTCATGTTGTTTCCTTGATAAGTGCCTCGGTTTTATCTCTTGGTTTATAACGTACTTCTCTCTCAAGAAATTAATGGTTCAAATAATTTACTTTTGCATTAAGGTGTGCATTTTCATCCGTGTAAGATCAACAGTATCCTTTTGTTCCTTTTCACTTAAAATGTTTGGTTAGGGGTAACATTGGCGGCTGTAATTTCTTATTTCTTAGAGCAGGTACAATAAGACTTAATCAGCAGGCTATAGCAAATATAATATCAACCAAATCTTACGTGTCAGAGAGAGAAAGGAAGAGAGAGAAGGAAGCTGGCTACTAAATTACAGCTAGCTATAGCACGTAAAAATATGCATTTCACTCTCTTACACATTGGGGCTAAATAGTTATTGTAATAGCTACCTTATTGTATGAATTATTTTTTTGAAGGCTATAGATGAAATGGACAAGTGTTATAGCCACTAGTTGGCAGGAAATTTAACTTTTTGCCACCCTTAAGAATGCCACCTATCCAAATGCCATCCTCCTCGAGAAATGACATGACTTGGCGCCCCGTGGGCTCGAAAGTGGCGATTTATTAGTCAACCACATCTTAAAGGTGGCAAAATATTAATTGCAACGAAGAGGATGACATTTGGATAGGTGGCATTCTTAAGGGTGGTAAAAAGTTAAATTTCCTCTAGTTGGCTATACTATTGTACTTGCTCTTACACTGTGTAGTTTCTAAATTGTAACCATATGGAGGTTCGTACATTTAAAATTGGATAAGTGTAGGCTTGATTAACTGTGTACTTGTTTGCGTTGCCCATAGGTGTTGTCTTGCTCCACTTGTGCTATATTGATGTCGTACTTTTCCAGTTTACAGTATACAGAGCGCAAAGGCAGGTTAGTAACTTAATTCATTTGAGTGCAAATTGTTTTGGTTGATTCATATTAGCTGACTGATGGATCCTGATGATGAGAATATATAAATCATCTCACAACGGTCTGTTGGGAACTCTTTGGGGTGTTTGGGACTGCTCCACTCCACGTTTTTCAGCTCCGCTCCACGTTTTTTAGCCAAACAGGTTTAGCTCCACGCACTCTGTTCGAGGAAAAAAAGGTGGAGTTGTGAGAGCACCTAAATGGGTGCTCCACAAACTCCAGGTTTTTTGTGGAGCTGCTCCACGGTAGAGTTTGTGGAGCAGTCCCAAACACCCCCTTTGTTGTCATAAATAATCTCTGAAGCCTTAGTTTCCCATATCTATAATTTGGAAGAGGAAAGTATCCTCGATGCAGTTTATTCCATGTTTGCATGGTCTTGTAGTTTCTTTTCTGTAACAAAAGATTAACAACCAAATAGATAGCATTTCATAGCATTTCTGTGGTTTAGTGTTGGCCGGAAGGCAAATCTCTGTACTGAGTTATGTCGGTGAGACAATGATTACAGGCATGTCTCAGCAGTCCCACTTTCGAGATGATTTTTGTTGGTTATTTCTTACCTTTCTTTCATTGCACATTACTTCTTTCACCGGCTAACTCAAATCACAAAAAACATTCGTCTTCCCGTTTCATAATCGAAGGAAAGAATATATAACAGGGGTCATTGTCGTGCGGGTTGTATTTCTTGTATAATCGATATCTTCGCCTCTGAAACGTAAGTGCTTGCGACAGCCCAGACATCAGTTCCCAGAAGTTAATGGAATCTTTTTGTTTTTATGTACGTCATCCTTAGTGGTTGACATTTCCCAGGCGGATGTGTAGGTACTGGGAAGTCCAGTGTAGATGGCAATGGACCCACATGTCTGTGTGCATAATCTCCTAAGAGGCTCAGCATAATTTGCTGACTTGTTCGAACATTTCGATATGATTTTGACCAATTTGATTTTACAAAAGTTTGATTGTTCTCTGGCTATTTGTTTGCTATACCGTCGCATGTTCCATTGTTTAACTACACATTGGAATAACGTCTCCATCTATGTTTTTTCTTTATTACACTTTCCGTTCTGTGCATGTCAAATATACCAGTTGAAACACATGGTTTTCGAATTTTTTCGGGTCAACCGCAGAGTGTAAGGTACTTTTCAGTTTCCAATGTTGTGTTATGTGGATGCACTGCCCCTCTGTTTCCTGATCAAAATCTTTGAATGGAGCTATTTATCTTTTTTTTACTGAAAAAGCTATTTATCTTTAAATAGAGTATAAGCTAGGTAACAGTAGTTTCCAAAGGATATTGGTCATGTGAATGCACCGCCCTCTGTTTCCTGATCCACATCTTTGAATGGATTTATTTATCTTGAAATCACTCACTGCTGCACCTGAAATTCTCCCTTGTGGATTAGATTACTGGTGCCCTTTGGCTACTGAGCTATGACGTGTCTGGTACATACAACTGCCTCCAATCCCTCACCTCGACTGGGACAGTGGATGTTGCAAGGAAACCACTGGTGGCTGTCGTCTCCAAAGGGGGATGAACAGAGACGTTTCCATGGCTCGGTTGGATGCAAGGCACGTCTTTGCTCTTGAGTTCGGCCGGTTGTGGATTGGTCTTGTTTTCTCGAGAAACTCTCTCTTTCAGGTCAGCGACGGTGTTGTTTTTGAGCTTTGCCCTGCACCTAACAACCTTCAGTAACTGACTATGATCTTCTCACTGGTTTACAAATCTTTGTTAGAATTAAGAAACATATGCATGTAAAATCTTTGTTAGAAATAAGAAACATATGCACGTGAATGAAACCTTGACACAAGGCTGCCTCAATTGATGGAGCAGCGTAGGAAGGTTGTAGTTCTCCTAATAATGCTAGTTTGGAAAAATACTAATTTGAAACACAAACGAAATATAGCTCGTTATAACAGGAGATAATGTCTTTCAAGCTCCGAAGTACACGGGGAAAAAACATTTTCCTTAAAAGAAAAGGATCTGTTACCTGAATAGTTCTTGCCATGTAACAGTGAAGTTTTTCTTTTCACTATCCGATCATCATATGTGGCTATCACCCCTCCTCTCCCTCTACGCCTAATTGCCAGACCCGACCCTAACCTTAGCGCCGTCGGTATGACGGCCACATCCACCTCCATCGCCAGTTTGTTTAGCACCTTGACAATGCTAAACAACATTTGAGTTTTTTTTTGCTTCAAAGCACTCAGATTTTTCTCCACATATGCACCCTTAAAAAATATGAGTGTTTCGAACCACAAAAAACACTCGAATCCCCTGACACCTCCTAAAAATAATTAAGTGTTTTTTTTGACTCAGAGCACTCAAATTTTTCTCCCATATATATACCCCAAAAAATTATAAATACTCTAAACCACAAAAACACTCGAATACCTCTAGAAACCTCCACGAAAAAAATTACTCGTCGAAAGCTTCAACATAGGTGAAGCACACAAATCTTGGAGCATTTTTAACAATGTGACAAAATGTATAGCGATTTTTCGAGAAAAAAAATGCATAGCGAATTGAAGATCAATGAATGGATGGCCAAAAACCCTTTTCTCTCCTTCATTCCTCGAAATGCCTAACAAAGCCATTTCCAGTTTTACCGGGAAACAAAATAAAAATATCTCCAAAATCCAGGGGGCCTCCACGGCTCCACCTCCTCCAAACGCGTCTATAAAAAACACCTGTCCCTTCCGCCTCCCATTCTCTCCTCACACTACCCCACCTCGCCGGCTCCCCGTTGACCACCACCGTTGACCTCGCCGCCGGCGAGGCCCGTCGGCCGTGAACCCCACCCCAACCTCCTCCTAGCACGCGCCAGTCTGCAACCCTGTTAACCTCTTATCCCCTGAATCTTCCCCGACTCGCCGCCGTCCTGCTCGAGCCCGGCAAGATGGCCTGCCACGCCGCCGAGTCGCGCCACCGCCGCATCCTCCGCCCGTTTCGCGCCGACCTCCTCCCCGCCGCGCTCGCCCGATACCGCTCCGCCTCCCGCCTCGATCTTTCCCTCTGCCCCCGCGTCGCCAACGCCACCCTCGCCGCCCTCTCCGCAGACCGCGTCGCCGCCGCCGACCCGCGCGCCATCAAGTCCTTCGCGCTCGCCTCCCACGCCTGCCACGCCGCCGAGTCGCGCCACCGCCGCATCCTCCGCCCGTTCCGCGCCACCTCCGCAGCCGCCGCGTCCCCGAGGTCGACCCCATTGGACAGGTCGAGCTCGGCGAGGTTGGGGCATGCGCCGAATCCCCGGGAGCGGGAGAGGTCCATAGCGCGGACGGAGGGCGCTGCGGAGAGGGCGGCGAGGGTGGCGTTGGCGACGCGGGGGCAGAGGGAAAGATCGAGGCGGGAGGCGGAGCGGTATCGGGCGAGCGCGGCGGGGAGGAGGTCGGCGCGAAACGGGCGGAGGATGCGGCGGTGGCGCGACTCGGCGGGGTGGCAGGCGCGGGAGGCGAGCGCGAAGGACTTGATGGCGCGCGGGTCGGCGGCGGCGACGCGGGGGCAGAGGGAAAGATCGAGGCGGGAGGCGGAGCGGTATCGGGCGAGCGCGGCGGGGAGGAGGTCGGCGCGAAACGGGCGGAGGATGCGGCGGTGGCGTGACTCGGCGGCGTGCCAGGCAAGGGAGGCGAGCGCGAAGGACTTGATGGTGCGCGGGTCGGCGGTGGCGACGCGGTCGAGGATGAGGAAGAGGAGCTCGCGCGGAGAAAAGAAGACGGGAGAGGCGCTCGCGCGGAGATTCGTGCGGAGGGAAGACGTGGAGGCCATCCGACGGTGTCCCTATTTCCTCTCAATGGGGTCAGACCCCAGAGGAGTCCCCTCCCGGCAAGATGGTCTCCAGTCTCTGATCAGCGCCTTGCGTTCCGCTTTCTCCCCCGACCACCTCCTCTCGATCTCCCTACGGCTGCTCTGCTTGCTCGCCATGGCGATACGCATCACGGTGTCCTACTCCGGCTACGTGGCGCAGAACCTCGCCGCGTCGTCCGGCCTTCGCTGCTCCTCCGCCTCCGCCACCGGCTGCCGCTTCCTCCACGACGGCGGCTGGCGCCCCTTCTGCATCTTCACCTCCTACCGCCACTCCGAGCACCACCGGAACAGCGGCGGCGGCGACCGCCATGACGCCGAGGACCACAACCACCCGAAGCCCCAGGCCATCGCCACCGCCGGGGGTCACTCGCTGTTCCTTTCGCGGAAGTACTCTTCTTACAAGGCGCCGCCGCCGCCGCTTGCCGTGGGGTTGCTGTCGATGCTCGCGCAGGCGTCGGGGTCGACGGCTGGGATCACCGGGGCGGCGTCTCTGTCCGGCTCGTCGTCGATTTCTCTCGGGTTCAACCCTGCGTCCTTCCTCCCGTTCTTGCAGACTGCGAAGTGGCTCCCCTGCAGCGACCTTGCCACTTTGTCGTCTTCGGCGCCCCCCTCCCCTCCTCCCGCGCTGGCGCCTTCTATTCCCTCCAAGAAGGCGTTGGTAGGTGGTGCTACTGCTGGCGCTTCTGGTTCGGGGGGCATTGCGAGGAACAGTGGTGCTAGTGCCACGATGAGCAGGAGCAACTGGTTGTCGAGGTGGGTGAGCTCCTGCTCCGATGACGCCAAGACGGCATTTGCAGCCGTGACCGTGCTACTGCTCTACAGCTCCTCCCTGGCCGAGCCGAGGTCTATCCCGTCCAAGTCCATGTACCCAACCTTCGATGTTGGTGATCGAATTCTCGCCGAGAAGGTAGAGCTTTTATACGATGTCTGATTATTATTTTGGTATTTTGCGATGTATTGTCATTAATTGTTTTCTGATGATGTTGTGATCAACAGGTGTCATACATATTCCGGGAACCCAAAATCTTGGACATTGTGATCTTCCGTGCTCCCCCAGCTCTTCAGGTATGATTTCCAATCTCTATAATTTGTTTGTTCATGCTTCATAGTGAATGTGATGTTTGAACTGCAATTTATGGCAGGCTTTGGGCTACAGCTCGGGTGATGTGTTCATCAAAAGAGTTGTGGCCAAGGGAGGGGATTATGTCGAAGTAAGCTTTTATCCCAATGGTAGTGCCTTCTGTTTGTTTCTTGGTGTTATTACTATGATGCAAAAAAGTTTTTTTTCCCTTGCTTGAGTTATAACTGTTGGTCACTTGTTCTTTGATAGGTGCATGATGGCAAGTTACTGGTCAGTGGAGTAGTTCAGGATGAGGAGTTTGCACTGGAGCCACACAACTATGAGATGGAACCAATGGTATGTTATCTTTGTTTACCACTCAGAATTGTGAATGTTGCGTCATGATTCTACTTGTGTAATTTTCCATACTTAGTTGAACAGATTCGATCGAAATGTTTGGTTTTGCTCGCGAGTCATCAAAAGGCAAACATAATTTGAAATTTTAGATTGTACATGTCGTGAAAGTATCGACGACCCTGTATTTGGGCATATTTATACGCAAAATGTGTATAAAGAGTTAACCCTTCTGATTTATGTTAATTAATCAATGTTATTACTCCTGCAGCTTGTACCGGAAGGGTATGTGTTTGTGCTGGGAGACAACCGTAACAACAGCTTCGATTCACATAACTGGTATGCTCCAAACCAAACTAGCTCAGTTACTAAAGCTTTCGCCTGATGGCTAATAGAACTTAGGCCTTACCCATTTCGAATGTCTGACATTTCAGGGGGCCACTTCCAGTGAGGAACATTCTTGGGAGATCTGTGCTTCGGTACTGGCCACCATCCAAAATAACAGATACAATATATAAGCCTGACGCAGGGCGCTACGCGGCGGGGATGTCGTGAGATGTTGTAGTCCTTGTTCTGGCAATGCCGGACGGCCCATATGTCTCTTTTGGCGGAGCTCCACTGATGAGCTGACCCAGTTCCGTTGTTTCTTGGATGTTTTGTCTGTAAATTACCTTTGGCTGACCCATTTGTTTCCCCAGCCTATTGGCAGATGCTTGTTTAAAGCACGAAAAGCTTAGTACTTTGCAAGCTAAAAACGGCCCCTCCTGTCTGTACAGAGCAACTGCTGAAGGAGCATTCTTTTGCTTCAGAGCTGGGCGATTTTGTCTCCTTTCCAGCATAATGGGAAATGTATATGTTCACATGAAATTTTGTGAAGGAACGATACATTTGCAAATTTTGACGATTGTAATGGCCAGTCCTGGCGGTAACCCATCTACTGGAACAATTATTGCTTATGGGTTGAATTTTACCTGACAACCTGAGACACGAGTACATGGCCTGTTTGTATCATGTGAATGGCGCATCCGTGTATGCATGCCGGTCGAACGGCAACTGCGTTTGAGCTTATGCTGGGTCCGAAACAAGTAACAACTGTGTCAGCAGTGGCGGAACCAGGATTTGATTACGCCTCGGACTCAGTGGTGGAATGATCTAGGCTATCTGGGCTGGACCATGAAAATGTTACCCAGACTGAACTAAATTTATTCGGGCTATACACTAGATATTTTTCCACACCCCGGGCTGAAGCCTACCCTGCCCGGGGTGTGGATCCGCCCCTGTGTGTCAGGAGCCAGTAGAGTGGTCAGGAGCTCGGGTAGCGTACGGCCAATATTCGCGGGCAGCAGCCCATTCCGCGGTTGTCACGACCGCTCGTGCGCCCGCGTTGCCACCATCATCCGCTCACCCCTTGTTGCGCGCCGACCCCGACCGCCGCGCTATCATCCACGCGCGCCGTGCCGCGTCTCTCTCGGCGCCATGCACCTGTGCCCGCACGGGCCGTGCACCGTCTATGCAAAAGCGTACAACTATCCATCCCTGATCCAGAGGCGGAGCCATATCCTAGATAGAATAGGATTCAGTCTGAAGTGTGGAAAAATATCTATTATACAGTTTAGATAAATTTAGTCTAATTTAGACAATATTTTTATAATCCAATTCAGATAGTCTAAATCATTCTACCACTGAATCCGAGACGTAACTAAATTCTGACTCTGCTCTGCATGATCCCCTTCCCACCTTTCGGCCGCACCAGCCTCCACCGCTAAGCCACCACGCGGTGCGCGCGCGCGCGCACCGAGAGGCGTGCAAACACGGAAACGTTCCGCCGATGCACGGAAGCGTTTCGCGGGCGTAGCCACGTACGGGAGGAAAGCCAAACGAGGGCAGCGGCCAGAGTGGCTGCGCTGTGTGCGCGCGCGCGCACCGAGACGCGACCTTGCCGCGACGCCCCACTACCCGTGCCGTGCGCAGGCTGCCCCTGCCCTTTGCCGCCCGACCCTCTGCGCGCCGGTGGGAGGTGGCCGCCGGCCGGACACGTCTGAACAATCGTTTCACTCCACATTTAAGAAAGCCGTCGTACTCATGCATGGCTTCCAAAGGATTTCCAACCGTTTAGGGCCTGTTTGGAACAGAGGAATTTCACAGGAATTTTGCAGGAATTTTGCAGGAAACAGTTCAATTCCCGCAGGAATTGGGAAAAATTCCCGCATTCCAAACAGGGCCTTAAGGCAGGAATTTTACGGGAAGTAGTACAATTCCCGATTTCCCGTATGAATCCTATAAAATTCTCGCGTTCCAAACAGGTCCCAAAAACTGAATTACGAATTGTCCAGCCTCTGGTACCCACATCAACTGCACGGTGCCAGTGCTACTAAGCCCCTTCACAAGTAAATGCCGTTGCTCCCCTCCGACAAAAAGCACACGATGAACCTGCACAGAATTTCTTGTCAGGCAATTGCACATCTCAGTTCCTCGCCCACTCCCATGCTGACCTTGAGAAAGCACCGGTGACATTGGGCAACAGATAAGCATCCATGTTGGCCACACTCCTACATTCCTAGGTGGATCATGCTTTGCCACAAACAAACATCAAGGCGCACCGACTTTCGAGCTGAAAAGGGACGGCCAAGAAAATTGAGAGATTAGGCGATTCGTCGCAGCTCGGTAAAAGTGGGGGAAAAGGGCGACCAATAACAAAAGGCAGCAGAGTAAAGAGGATGGATTTGACTCGGAGCCTACTGGGAATCCATCAGCCGCAAAAGTAGGCGAATGTTCAATGTAGTACGAGTTATAATACTCAACAGCAACACAGTTCTTTCTTCAAAAAAGACCTTCTTTCTGAATCCTTTGTACAGTTTATTGTGTTAACTTTACAACATTTGTATCTAATTTAGCACATAGGGTCTTTTCTGCTGTCAACCACTGGTTGCCCTTTGTTTGCTCCACAGACTAGACCACGCCTATAAATTGCTATTACTTGGTTAGCCAAAGTACGTTTCAAGGTCTAAGTTTTCATTGCAGACTGAAAGGATTACGCAGGGTTTATCCGGATCACACGATAAGGATAGCTATAAATATCATAGGATCTGGGTGATTCATTTACATTCCACAGGAAGCTAAAAAAGGCCTTCCAAGTCAAGATCTCTCACTGAAATCCTGCTTCTTGCCAGATTTGCTTCCTCCCATTTCCTTTTCCTTGCTTCCTTTTCTGTCATTGGAGATAACTCTCTCCCTCCTTTATGAAAAAGGAAGCCAAGAACAAGGACCGCCTCTTATATATCTGTGCATTGGCAGGCCTAACTAGCTAACCCAGTTCTCTACATCGAACACATCAGCGCATAGTGAGCATGGCCTCTCAGTCTCCTGCTGCTACAGGCTTTGAAAATGAGTGCAGAGAGATCCATGGTGCGTGCAGCCAGCCGCGCCGTTTGAGCCTGCTCCTGGCTCACCGAAGCCCATCCGAGAGGCAACAAATCAAGGCGACTTACCGTGCAATGCTCGGCGAAGACCTCATCGGAAGGCTGCACAAAACGCTCTCGGCCAACCAGGACAATGAGGTAAGAACATAGGTGGAGAGTCTGAACTTTGCTTTCAGTCTTACCATGAGCCTCTCTCTTTCAGCTCTGCAATCTGCTCTACCTGTGGATGCTTGATCCGGCGGAGCGAGACGCGATCATGGCACGGGACGCCATCAAGAGCGGCGCGACCGATTACCAAGCCCTGGTCGAGATCTTCACGCGACGGAAGCAGAACCAGCTCTTCTTCACAAAGCAGGCATACCTGGCCAGGTTCAAGACGAACCTGGAGCAGGACATGGTCACCGAGCCGTGTCATCCTTTTCAGAGGGTAGGCTTTTGCTTCTCGTTGTTGTTCAGTTTTCCATGGTTTTTTTTAGCAAGATGAGCTCACTTCTTACCCTGTTGCCTGTCGACGATTTGAGCAGTTATTGGTAGCTCTTGCGACCTCCCACAAGTCACACCACGATGAACTCAGCCGGCACATCGCCAAATGTGATGCCAGGAGACTGTACGACGCAAAGAACGGCGGCATGGGATTGGTCGACGAGGCTGTGATCCTTGAGATGTTCAGCAAGAGGAGCATCCCACAGCTCAGGCTGGCATTCTGCAGTTACAAGCACATATATGGGCACGACTACACCAAGGCAAGTAAACTCAATGACCTGAAGACATCCACTTCACACAATCTTACCAAAATGACTGTGTATGCAGGCACTGAAGAAGAATGGGTTTGGTGAATTTGAAGAATCTCTGATAGTCGTTGTCAAGTGCATCTACAGTCCTTCCAAGTATTACTCAAAGGTGATAGAAAGCAGGCATTTGAACTTTGTACATCTCTGGCCTCTTAACTCATTCTTCTGCTCTTGATCTTGTCAGTTACTGCAGAGAAGTATGCAATGCCCAGCAACCAATAAAAAGTTGGTTACAAGGGCTATCTTGGGCAGCGACGTCACCGGTATGGACGAGATCAAGTCAGCATTCAAGGGTAGTTTTGGAAGGAACCTTGCGGATTTCATCCATGAAAGCTTACCTCAGAGTGATAACAGAGACTTTCTTGTGGCTGCGGCAAGGGGATCAGTGACCTCATGAAGGAGTTGGAGGAATCCTTGACTTGTCCACCGAAGAATATACAGCTTTGCATGTTGTAAGAGTAAGTTGAACATGAAAAGTAGCAGAACCATGTTATCTGAACTTGGGATTTTAGATGAGACAATGCTACCAGTTTGTTACAAAATTGTTTGACATTCCTGATGGCAAATTTATCAGATCTTATCTACAATAGATAGAACGTAGAAAGTGCGTATGTTGCAGAGGACTACATTACAAATATAATTTCAGATGAGCTTCTTCTTTCGGAAGTATTGTTGTAGATGCCACAACTGCAAAACTGGGACTATAATGCAAACACTGCACGACATCATCCTCAGCCATGAGATCCTAGCATTTGTCTTCTCATTGACATCTCTCATGTCTGCTTCTCTGCATTGGCGACAATGTTGTTATTTGTTAAACAGACTAGTTATGCTTATGCACTGAGGTAGTGAGGTATCAATCAAAACCACGAATAACCAAACCATTGACCTATAAAAAGAAATGGGTGCACTTACTTGGACCTCACCAGGAGCAGATTTTCATGGATTCCTTGGACAGCTGTTTCAAGCTTGACCAACTCTAGTTCAACTCAGTGGCTAAGCTAGGGTAAAAATGGAGGGGAGGCTGGCTCATAGGCCAAAGCTTCCTCAGACACCCGTGACGCCGCCGTAGATTGATCCACGCATAGTCGACATCGTCATGGCCTGCGCCGGTACACATGGCCTAGCACACAAGCTTATAGTACCGTTGGATGGCATGGACTAATGGCATAAACCAATATCAAAGCAAGACATGAATAATCCATATTGTAATCACATATGTAGAGTAGAATTCTAATCCCAAATTAATCTGGGCAATTATAAAATAGAGAAGTTGCACTGTAGCTCCCTGAACTACGGTTGTGCCACTTTACCTTCTTAAACTTGCATTTTACTTTCTTAGCTCCTTGAACCTGTAAGGTTGTGCCACTTTACCTTCTGAATTTGCATTTTACTTTCCTAACCCCTGAACTTGCGTCTGTTTTCACTGTAAGTCCATTTGGCCATTTTCTAACAGAAAACGCTGAGCTGGCATAGCTCCCTTGTAGCGTGGAAGAGAAAGGGATGAAGGGCGTGGGGCAACAGCAGGTATGGCAGCGGGGAGGAGTATGGTGGTGGCACTATACGGCGAGAGCAGGGGCGGATCTAGTATGGGTCATGGGTGTTCAGCTGAACACCCAAATTTTTTGACAAAAAATCTAGTATATATGAGGTATAATACATATATATATGTATAGTTGGGTTAAATCAGCTGTTTATATCTACAATTCGCCCGAGACGCAGAGAAAAACGAAGCAGCCCGCCAGGCCGCGACCGCGCGTGAAGCCCAGCCCATCCTATCCGCGCGGCCTGCCTAAACCCCGCGCCCCGCACCTCGGTCCCGGTCGCCCCTCCCCCGATCCCATTGGCGAATCACGCCTCGCCGCAGACCCTAACCCTAGCCTCGTCGCCTCGGCTCCGCCTCGCCGCCTCCACCCTCCGCACCGCCGGCGACCGCCTCGCCGCCTTCGCTCCGCCTCGCCGCGACGCCACCTCCGCCCTCCGCCTCTGCTCCGCCTCACCGCCGCCGCCGTCCGCCTCGCCGCCTCCGCCCTCCGCTCCGCTCCACTGGCGACCGCGCCTCGCCGCCTCCGCCTCCGCCTCACCGCCGCCGCCCTCCGCCTCCGCCCTCCGGCCCCCCGGCTAGATCTGAGCGCGTCGCTTGTGCCGGCCTGCTTCCCGGAGCCGGACCAGTTCGCCGCCTCCCCGTCCTTCTGCGCCGGCTGTTAGTGTTCTCCGCTCCCTCCTGATATGGGCTTTCTGATCATTTGCTGCTTATGACAAGGACAACTTGATTAGGAATAATATCTTTATATTATTTAAGATATTGTTCCTAGTACGAACAATTGTATGTTAGCTATTGTTACCATAGATTTTTATGGTTTGTACTGAAAAAATATTTTACAATTTCGAACACCCATTCTAAAATTCCTGCGTCCGCCACTGGGCGAGAGGGGCTACTAAAGGAGATGGGTTTCGGCATAAGTGTGATGCAGCACACCTTGTGACGCAGATGACCTAGTACGAGGATGACAGGACGACAGTTCCGCAGGAGCCAAGAGGGGAGAGGCGACGCAGCTCAACGCTAGTGGCCCATCCAACGAGCTTCGGCGACAGGAGTGGCACTAATAGGACAACAATGAAGGTAGTGGCATGGTCAATTTTGAGAGATGAATTGAATTAATAGTGAATTTAGGAGGTTTGTTGTCATGGTTTGGAGTAGTGGCGGTGTTGTGGCTACGACCAAACAGAGAGATGGTAGTATGGTAGTGGAGAGTTAGGTGAGCAATGCCTGGGGCTTCCCTATGCCTCAAATCGCTTATATACATATTCACATGGGGATCATTTTACAGTTACGTCATTACACCCAAGTATCCCTCTCAGGGGCATTTAAGTCATTACACATGCCCTATTTTGGGCTTTACAACCTCCTAACAGGCCGGCTGGGCTTAGGTGGGGGCCACCCCTACAACAGGCGGTTGTTTGTTGGATTAGGGATGAGGAAGGGGGTACAACGGCATTGTGCCGGGATGGAAAAGGTGGAAGGAGTGACAAATGGGTTAGATGGCGTGCTTGGAAGTTAATTCATCGTCTTCCTTGTCGTCGTCGACCTCACTGATGTCATCCCCATGGAGCCTCCTCGAGCCGCTCCTCCTTCCGCACATGGCTTCGCAAGTCCTGGGGACATGCCACACGCACGACATCATCGGAGCCTCGCCGTGACAACCCGTTGTCGCCCCGTGCCCTCAATGCCCTGCTCTGCCATGCTCCAAGGGAGAAGAGAGCATTATGCCGACTCGACACTGTGCCCACGTGATCGAGCCCGACCCTACGACATCAGCCATGTGCTATGCTAGCTTAGCATTTT
Source organism: Dendrocalamus latiflorus (assembly GCA_017311315.1). Lineage (NCBI taxonomy): Eukaryota > Viridiplantae > Streptophyta > Magnoliopsida > Poales > Poaceae > Dendrocalamus > Dendrocalamus latiflorus. The sequence continues at coordinate 20,255,172 of CM029673.1, read as the reverse complement.
TCTGTTAGAAAATGGCCAAATGGATTTGAGGTGCAAATAAACGTAAGTTCAGGGGGCTGAGAAAGTAAAATGCAAGTTCAGGGGTAAAATGGTATAACTTGTTCAGGGGTTGAGAAAGTAAAATATAAGTTTAGAGGGAGCTGAGTCATGCACATACAACATTTTAACAAGGGAGCTGAGTCATGCACTCAACCAAATACCAGTTGTCCGATGGGGAATGAGCGGCTAGGATTGAGGTGGGTGGCCACCCCATTCACTGAACCGGCCATTTTGCATCGCACCCTACGCCCTCTCGTCGCTACAAAATCCAGTCCCATCGCTGAGCTCCCAGCTCCCCAGCCCTAAATCCCCAATCACATGCGGTAGTGGAACTCCTGGAGATCAGCAGTGCACGTCTGACCCCACCGCCAGCGATAGCGATGAGGGAGGCGGCTGCCCAGTGGAGCTCCGCATCGGGCACATGAGCTTGCGGCAAGGTGGTAGCATGGTGTCCCTTGGAGGGAGGCGATGACACCCTAATCCCATTCCCATCCACAACGGCAATGATGAGTTACTAGTTAAGGTATGGCTTCATTATGCCTTGGCAACTCGTCCGTGTGTACATTGGATTGATTTTGTGCTTCACATGTTCAACGTTTGGCCAACCATAATTGCAGCTAATATGGAATCAATTGGTAATGCTCAGTCCTAATGCATTGTTGAGATGACATTTGTAACATCCCAAATTTTTGCTAAAATAAAAATAATAAATAAATAAAAATTAATTAAAACAAAAATTAAAATTAAAATAAGTATTTTTTTGTGCCTAGATTTTAAATTTGGATTTGCCCTGAATTTCTGTTTTTGAAAAAGCTGGATTTGAAAAGCAATTTCAGAAAAACCTAAAATTATTAAATAAAATGATATTTTGATTTTATATAAAAATTCTATGTCAAATTAAGTATTTGGAGTTATTTGGAGTTTATTTGGGTTTTCTGAGTTTTCTGGAGTTTAAAAATGTATTTTTGAAAATAAAAAGTATTTTAAATATGAAATTAAATACCAACATTAGTTGAAAATATCGTTATTAAGTTCCAAATGTCTCCAGGAGATTATCTGATTTGTTTTGGAATTTTCGGAGTTTATTTTATATTTTTCTGAGGCCTAATGGACTTTCTGGGGTTTTCTGAAAATCAAAAACCAAATTCAGAAAATAATTTCCTCCCTCCTCCCCCATCGGCCGCCACCTGGTCGGACGGATGCCGTCCACGTCATCGCTGCCATCCCGCCCTTCTCCCCTCTCCGCTCTCCACGCGTGCAGCCCAGATGCCGCCACGCCGCCCACCGGCCCATCTTCCACCGTCCGCCCCGCCCTTCATCCCCGGCCATCCGATCCACTCCCGGGTCCACGCGTCGCCATCCAACCGCCCCCGCCTCCCTCTTTCTTCCTCTCTCCTCGGCCCCACCTGTCGGCGCCCCTCTCCTCTCCCCCGTTTCTCTGCGCCCCGGCCCCACCTGTCATCCCTCCCGCGCGGCCCTCGTCTTCCTCCCGCCGCCGCCCGGCCGTTGCGCCGCGTCCGCATCTCCCGGCCGCTCCCCTCCCGTGCGCGCGCCACTCCCCACTCCCCCACCTTCTCCCCCGCACGACGCGCTCCACTCCGCCACCTCCCCGCGCCCGTTGCCCACGTTCCCCGTAACCGCCGTCGCCCCCATCTCTCTCTCCGGCGAGAGATTCCTGGCCACTCCTCCCTCCCCGCCCCCTATAAAGAGGCCCCCGAGCAGCCCCTCCCTTCACTCCATCTCCCACCGCCCTCAGCTCCCTCTCTCCGCCGCCCTAGCGCCCCCGCGCCGTGCGCCTTCGGCTCCACCGTCGCCCCCACCTCCGGCGAGAAATCGCCAGTGCCCTGATCGCCCTCAAGCCCCGACGACGCCGCCATCACCTTCCCCGCATCACCGCCGTGCCCGTGCGCCTCTTCCCCGTGTCCGGTCGGTGCCGGAGTGTCCCGCCCGCCGGAGGCCAAGCCGCGTCGCCGCTCCTAGCTCGACGCCGGCCGCCTCCGCTTGTCGCCGAAGTCCGTGCCACGTACCGGTGGCATCCCCTCGCTCCGCTCTCCCGTTTGCACCTGTCGCCGCAGGCCGCCGGCCACCGGAGTGTCGCCGTCGCCGCCGGGCCCGAGCACCCCCCGCCGGCCAGCCACGTCAGCGACCCGTGCACACGTGGCAGACGAGGTGGCGCCACCTCATCGCCGCGTCGGCTCCCCGCGCCCCGTCAGCACCACGCGAGCGCATGTGCCACCTCGGCCGTCCCCTCCCTCCGTGGACCTGGTCCATGGACCGGGCCCACTGTCAGCCGGCGCCCTCCCATGGCTGATGCAATGCTGACACAGTAAACCTGATTTTCCATTGAAAAATATTTCAGCCGAAAAGAAATTCCCTGCTGACGCAATAATTCAGATTTTCCTTTGGGAAAATAATTCCAAAAATCCTCTTTTTTCTTTTTCTCTCTTTTCAAACTTCCCGGAGCCCGTTCTTCTTCGTCCTAACTCCGATTTGGCCCATTCAAATTTCTAAATTCATCAAAAATTCCCCTCTATCAATTTCTAGCCTCAATTCAAATATTTGAGTTCAATTTGAATTTTATTTTGAATTTATTTGAATTTGGTGGGTTATTTTCACGTGTAGACTTCGACGATTCGGGAGATTTCTTCAACGAAGATTCAAGCCAAGTTGAAGAGCAAGGCAAGTCACCCTCCTTGATCATGTTGATCACAGTTTTCAAAATAAAACTATGTTGTTTTAAATTATTCTGCATGCATATTTTTAGTCAACGTATTTCAATTCAGTTTAAATTTAGTTATGCCTATTTGTTAAATCCTCCATTGAAAGTGAGCGTGGTTGGTGCCATGTGAAGTCTCACTTGGGCGAGCGTGGTTAAGTCATGAGAAGTCTCGTCTAGGCTCAAGAGGGGGTCCCGGTCTGGTGGATTCCTTACTGGGGTGAAACCTTAGAGTTGGCTCGGCCAGGTTGAAGGCTTTGCATTGTAAAGGCCTTGTCACGACTCCCCACCGCACACCTAAGGAAGTGTGTAATCTAGTGGTACAAAGGGATGATCGTGTCTTGTGGGTAAAGCTGTGCAACCTCTGCAGAGTGTATAATCTATCCTGGATAGCCGTGCCCACGGTCATGGGCATGCTGAGTAAAAGTTTTTCATGGATTAGACTTTGTTTTTTTTAAAATATTTTTGAAAACCTTGTGGATGGATGGAATCCACGAGAGATGAAAACCTTATGGATGGATGGAATCCATGAGAGAATGAAAACCTTGCGGATGGATGGAATCCGTGAGAGATTGAAATATGGTGAATGGATGGAATTCATCATAGTTGCGCAGTGAAAGCGTGTGGATGGATGGAATCCATACGTGATCTTTTGGAAAAGATGGTCCGGGTGGGATGCCCGTGGATAGGTTGGTGTATGATCGGAGCCTGCACTGACGGTATTATTTTCAATTACAAGTATTGTTTTACTTACTGTATTAAATTCTACGATTTTAATCTATCTATTGTATTTCTTAAATGCTGTTTTATGCAAACTAACCCTATAAGCCTTCCATTGAAGCCTTTATCATTATGTTGCATTTTCCCGGGTGACTTGCGGAGTACAAGTTTGTACTCACGTTGGTTTTTCCACACAGAGAAGGAAGACGTCAACTACGGTGAAGATCTGGACGAATAGGCCGCATCTTACTGTCGTTTGCCTGTGGGCAGGCTCAGTGGGCTTCTTCCGCTTCGATTTTTCTTCCGCTGCTTATTACTTAATTTTGGCTTATGTGCCGTTGATGTAAACTTTGGCATTCATGCCCATATTCGGTTAATAAATGTCATTATGGTTGATATTTATCTTTGTTGTACGCTGTGTGCACTAGCTGATCCTGGACTAGTGCGATTTACACAGAGGATCCAGGAGTCGTTGCTCCGGGTTCCGACAAAGGTGGTATCAGAGCCATGACGACTCTAAGACGTGACCGTAGGTAGAATAGACTGGACAGACCTTAAGAACTTATTTTACTAAACCAGTACTTTCAAAGTTTTGCTTATCCTTAACTCCTAATCTTTTCCTATCCTTATTTTACTAGAAAGGATTGACATAAGGATAGGAAAAGATTAGGAGGTAAGGATAAGCAAAACTTTGAAAGTACTGGTTTAGTAAAATAAGTCCTTAAGGTCTGTCCAGTCTATTCTACCTACGGTCACGTCTTAGAGTCGTCATGGCTCGGATACCACCTTTGTCGGAACCCGAAGTAACGACTCCTGGATCCTCTATGTAAATCGCACTAGTCCAGGATCAGCTAGTGCACACAGTACAACAAAGATATATACCAAGCACAAATAACTTCATATATTAAATAAAGGGTACGACCTTATGGCCGAGTCTTACATCAACGCCCATTGGCAAATATAAATAAAGAAAATAACTGCGGAAGCAAACTGATAAAAGCGAAGCCCAAGCCTGCCCACAGGCAAACAACAGTAAGACGCGGCCTATTCGTCCAGATCTTCACCGTAGTTGACGTCTTCCTTCTCTGTGTGGAAAAACCAACGTGAGTACAAACTTGTACTACGCAAATCACCCGGGAAAATGCAACATAATGATAAAGGCTTCAATGGAAGGCTTATAGGGTTAGTTTGCATAAAACATCATTTAATGAAATACAGTAAATAGATTGAAACTGCTGAATTTAATACAGTAAGTAAAACCAATACTTGGGTTAGAAAATAATACCGTCAGTGCAGGCTCCGACCATACACCAACCTATCCACGGTCATCCCACCTGGACCATCTTTTCCAAAAGATCACGTATGGATTCCATCCATCCACACGCTTTCACTACGCAACTCTGATGAATTCCATCCATTCACCAGATTTCAATCTCTCACGAATTCCATCCATCCGCAAGGTTTTCATCTCTCGTGGATTCCATCCATCCACAAGGTTTTCAAAAACATTTTGAAAAAAACAAAGTCTAATCCATGAAAAACTTTTACTCAGCATGCCCATGACCGTGGGCACGGCTATCCAGGATAGATTATACACTCTGCAGAGGTTGTACAGCTTTACCCACAAGACACGATCATCCCTTTGTACCACTAGATTACACACTTCCTTAGGTGTGCGGTGGGGAGTCGTGACAAGGCCTTTACAATGCAAAGCCTTCAACCTGGCCGAGCCAACTCTAAGGTTTCACCCCAGTAAGGAATCAACCAGACCGGGACCCCCTCTTGAGCCTAGACGAGACTTCTCATGGCTTAACCACACTCGCCCAAGTGAGACTTCACATGGCACCAACCACGCTCACTTTCAACCTACAACTTGACTCAGGTTGGGACTTTGCAAATTATTCAGCTAGGGCTGTCCCATACCAGCCATGTGGTAGTACGATTAGGGCTTTGCAACAGTAGCTCACAGACCGGTCCTTAATCTGACTCAGGCCCAATTACATACCCCCGTGCACGACAATCAACCACTGCGGCTCCAACCAACAGGGCATGCCTGCACCCACCACTCTAACCAATTGCCTAAGTCCAAACCAGGTTTATATTTGTTTTCAAAATAATTCATAAACCTCCTTGAGTCACCAAAGTCAAGAGTACATATCATTTTATGTGAAAGAGGGATCATCATTTTATGTGAAAGATATCCCAAAAACAAATAATATGACTTCGCAGGGCTAAGCATTTGAATAAACTCTCTAGCCAACACTAATGTATTAACTAGAGTTTCATCTAGGGTGACAAGGTATTGAAGAATTCAAATTCAATGGAGGATTAACAAGTAGGCATTAACTAAATTTAAAACTGAATTGAAATACGTTGAATAAAAATATGCATTCAATATAGTTTAAATCAACATAATTTTATTTTAAAAACTGGGATCAACATGATCAAGGAGGGTGACTTGCCTTGCTCTTCAACTTGGCTTGAATCTTCGTTGAAGAAATCTCCCGAATCGTCGAAGTCTACACGTGAAAATAACCCACCGAATTCAAATAAATTCAAATAAATTCAAATTGACTTCAAATATTTGAATTGAGGCTAGAAATGGATAGAGGAGAATTTTTGATGAATGTAGAAATTTGAATGGGCCAAATCGGAGTTAAAACGAAGGAGAACGGGCTCCGGGAAATTTGAAAAGAGGAAAATGGAAAAAGAGGATTTTATGGAATTATTTTCCTAAAGGAAAAGAATTTATGACCTCAGCATTGCGTCAGCGAGGATTTTCTTTTCGGCTGGAATTATTTTTCAACGGGAAAATGGTATTACTGCGCCATGCTGGCGTCAGCCCTGAGGGTAGACCCACTGACAGTGGGCCCCGGGTCTATGGACCGGGCCCATGGAGGGGGAAGGGCGCTGAGGTGGCGGGGTTTGCTGACGGGGACAGAGGGAGCCGCGTGGCGCTGAGATGGCGCCAACTCACCTGCCACGCAGGCGCAGGGTGCTGACGTGGCGAGCGCCGGCGGGGAGGGGCTCGGGCAGCACGGCTCGCCGGCGAGCGGCGGCACGGCGGCCGACGGTGAAGGCGGCAACGGGGAGAGGAGCGCACGGGGCACGGTGGTGGCCACGGGTTTACCGGCGGCGAACGGCGGCGAGCTGGCGGCGGCCGAGGCGGTGGCGCGCTCGGGTCCAACGGCGCGGCGGCACTTCGGTGGTCGGGGAGCTTCACGGTGAGGCGAGGGAGGTGATGGTGGCGTCGGCGGGGCTTGGAGACGACGAGAGCGGCAGCGATTTCTCGCCGGAGGCGGAGGCGGTGGCGAAGGCGGGGGCGCACGGCGCGAGGACGCTCGGGTGGCGGAGAGGCGCAATTGAAGGCGGAGGAGGAATGGGCGAGGAGAGGCGGGGCCGGTGGGGGCATTTATAGGGGGCCGGGGGCAACGGCGACGCGGGAATCTCTCGCCGGAGAGAGGGGCGGCGGCAGTTACGGCGAATCGGGGGGAGGTGGGCGGCGGTTTGACGCGGGAAAGGCGGGAGGTGGCGCGTGGCGCGTGCGGCGCACGGAGGTGGGCGGCGTGGCCGAGGAAAGCGCGGGGTGGCGACCGGGTCAAGCAGAGGCGGCGGTTGCGGGCGGTGGCGGCACGGGAGGAAGGGGCGCCGGAGGTAGGGGAAGGCCTGACAGGCCGGGCCCGCGGCGCAGCGAGGGGGAGAGGAGGCGGCTGACCAAGTGGGGCCCGGTCGGCAGAGAAACGGGGAGAGGAGAGGGGCGCCGACAGGTGGGGTCGGAGAGAGAGAAAGAAGAGGGGGAGGCGCGGGTGGAAGGCGGACGGTGGGGATGGATCGGGGGTGACGTGGCAGCCATCGGGAGGTGGAAGGCGGGATGTGCCGGCGGGGTGACGTGGAGGAATCTGTGCCGTCCACGTGGCGGCCGGAGGAGGGGAGAGGGGATTTATTTTTTCTGATTTTTTTTATTTTTGGAAAAGGCTAGGAATTTCATTAAGCCTCAGAAAAATACCAAATGACCTCCAAAAATTCCAGAAAATTCCTAGAATCTCCTGGAGACATTTTAGACTTAATGAAAATATTTCCAACTAATGTTGGTATTTAATTTTCATATTTAAAATACTTTTTATTTTCAAAAATACATTTTTAAACTCCAGAAAATCCAGGAAACCAAATAAAAGCCAAATAACTCCAAATAATTAATTTTACATAGAATTTTTATACAAAATCAAAATATCATATTTTTTTAATAATAGTTTTAGGTTTTTCTAAAATACTTTTCAAATCTAGCTTTTCCAAAAACAGAAATTCAGGACAAATCCAAATTTAAAACTTAGGCACAAAAATACTTATTTTAATTTAAATTTTATTTTAATTAATTTTCAATTATTTATTTATTATTTTTTTTATTTTAGCAAAAAATTGGGATGTTACAACTCCCCACTCAGGTTGAATGATGGATTTAGTAAAGCCAAAAAGAAAGCAAGCATACCAACCTAGGTCAGTAATTTGTGATTTTGCAGTCATTGTGCTTTATAAATTAATAGAGACATGAGTTGTGTTGTGGATCTAATTTAATCAATGTTGTGCTATTGCAGTCTTCGTCATTCACACCCAAGTGTGCAGAGGAGTTGAAGCCCAAACTAGGGTTAACATTTGATGATGTGAACTTAGTGGAGGTGTTCTTCAAGGCATATGCACATCAAGTTAGGTTTTCAGTACGTGTTGATTAGTAGAAGCTATTGAATGAGGTAGTTTAGAGGAAATGTTACTTATGCTCAAGGTAACAACATTGTTGATCCCACAAAGAAAAGTCGTAAGATAAAAGAAGCTAGGTGTGGATGTAATACTCAACTTTTTGTCAAGCGAGATAGCAACAACAAGATAACTTCATTTATTGAGCACTACAATCATGAACTTGTGTCACCTAGTAAGCATCATCTAATTAGATCCATTTGCCAAGTTTATGGAAGGCAAAAACACACTGTACACATGCCATAAAGCAAACATAGAAACCTCGCAAGCGTTTAGGATGCTTCATGTTAGTGTTGGAGGATAAGTGTGCGGGGTGCACGAAGACGGACCTGTAAAATTATTACAGTGATTTCAGAAATAAAATCAATGATGCTGAGGCTTAGATGTCTATGGACCAACTTGGTCACATGAACAAACTGAATGCAACATTTTTCTTCGATTATGAAGTGAAAGACAATAGATTGGTATGTGTGTTTTGGGCAGATGCCATAGCCAAGAAAAACTATAGTCATTTCAATGATATGATATCTTTTGATTTGACTTATAGCACTAACCAGTATGACGTGATTTTGTCACCATTCATGGTAGTCAATCATCACATGCAATGTGTATTTTTCGGCGTTGGATTCATAGCAAGTGAAAAGATTGAGTCATGCGTTTGATTATTTGAGACCTTCCTAAGAGTTATGGGAGGGGTAGCACCTAGACTTATCATAACCAATGAGGATGCTAGCATGAGGACTGCTATTACCAATATTCTTCCAACCACCACTCATAGGTTATACATGTGGCATATCATGAAGAAACTCCTTGAGAAGATTGGCCCTCATTTAAGGGAGGACCCCTTTTTGGGAGAGAGTTAACTCATGTGTATGGGATTCAGAAACAGTAGAAGAATTTGAGTCAATCTGGCATTTTTTATTTTTGATTTTCAAACAGAGGACAATGGGTGGTTGGCTAAGAGGTATAGCATCCGTGAGTCATGAATCCCGACAGACTTTAGGGATATATTCCTGTCATGTATTCTTAGAACCAAGAGAGTCCAAATTCATTATTCAACCGTTTTATTGGTCACAAACTTGCATTTGTCAAATTCTGGCTTAAATTTGACACAGCTTTGCAATGTCAACACCAGGATGAGTTGATAACTGATAACACAAGCTATGATACTAAAGTCAACCTACTAGTGGAGAGACTAACTGACTCTGTTGACACAATAAAAAGAAGGAAGATTTGTACTACACGCAATAAGATGGAAGATCTCATTCAAATTGCTAAAAACTCAGACGGTGGCATTGACTTTCTACTAATGAGTCTGGACAACATTGGGGCACCTTTGTCCCAGTTGGTTTCCACTGCCACGTGTACTAGATAAGAAGAACACAAGGCTTTTATTGGTTGTAGCATTCTATCTGAGGTGGGGATTCATCCACCTACTGACATTTGCACGAAGGGGAGATTCAAGAGGATATTGGGACATGGGGATAAGAAAAAGAAGAATGAAGGTGTGCAGCAAAAGAAGATTGCGGGTGTGTAGAAAAGAAGAATGATCAGGTGCCACGCATGTGCAAGACCTACAAACATATTGGGTTTCATGCTAGCTGGAATTATCCAAACAAACTGTGAGGCTAAAACTTGGACTGCAGGCTGTAACTTTAGATGGTAGTGTTTTTGTAGCTGATGCATAATTACATAAATGAACTGTATCAGCCTTTGTGTTCTTTTTGAATGTACTAGGATCTCTTGAGCAGTACCAGGATAATTTTAGTCCCTGCAGTCTTTAGTTTGCCAGATAAGCTAAAAACTCCAGTTTCTATTTGAATGTTAGTTTGCAATCTTCTTTTTGAATGTCAGTTTGCAATCTTCTTTTTTAATGTCAGGTTGCAATCTTCTTTTTGAATATCAGTTTGCAGTCTTTTTTTGAATGTCAGTTTGCGGTCTTCAGAATTGAACTAGATACTATTCATGTGCTACCTGATATAATTTAGAATTCTACCTTATACTATTCATGTGCTACCAGATACTATTTAGAATTCTACCTGATACTATTCAGAATTCTACCTAATACTATTCATGTGCTACAAAATTTCATAATCTTGTTTCTATTCTACCTGATGCATACTTTAGGTTCCAGTTTCTATGCTACCTGACACTATTTATGTGCTACAAAAATTTCAGAATCCAGTTTCTATTCTACCTAATGCATACTTTTGAATCCAGTTTCTATTCTACTGGATACTATTCATATGCTACAAAATTTTCACTACAAATGAAATTCAAATACAGAGATGCTTCCATTCACTTCTGAGGTACATGTGACAGTTCTGAAACCACAAGTTTCAAATTCATACAAGGCATCATACAATCTGAGACACATGTGACAATTCTAAAAGCACAAGTTTCAAATTCGTACAATCTAAGATACATGTGACAATTCTAAACTAACATGTCTGAAAGCATAAGTTTCAAATCTTTCATACTTTCATATAGTTCTGTAATAACATGTCTGATCTCCAATCTTGTAACAAGACAATCCTGCATACAATCCTTTCGTGCTGCATACAACTAACTCGACAATATGCATTCAATTAAATTCATACAATCTGTTTTTTGCTTGCATAAGCCATTCCATGGTACAATACTATAACCCATGGTAGAATTTGAGAATATTTCAGAGACATAATCCAAAGGCAATGGCGCTGGGCCCCTTGGTGGTGATCTGGCACACAGAGCTTCGTCGTGCTGGCTGCTCCTTCAATGGTTGTTGCTAGGCTGCTCCTTCAAGTGCTGTCATAGGGCCGTGGGGTTGGTCGCCATCGTGGTGCCGCTTGCGCAGGTGCCATCACCGTCACCTCCTCCCACTGATGGTGATCTGGGGATTTAGGGCTTGTCACGCGCCAATTAAGGACTGGATTTTGCAGCAACCGGAGGGTGCACAGGGGGTTGCAAAACGGTTGATTTAGTGAACGGGGTCTTGGTCGCTCATTCCCCATCGGATGGTTGATATTTGTTTGAGCGCATGACTTGGCTGAGTGCATAGCATATGCTCTCTTTTAATAAACAGGGCATGTTTTTTGTTGTTTCTTTTTTGGAAGAAAGCTTGGTAATACCTTATTGTACTACTTAAAAGAGGTAGTTGGTGGTGGTGGTTTATCTACCTCTCCCAACTCCTTTTTCATCTCTCCAAAAATTCTCTAACAAAAATAGAAAAATTCATCTACTAAAAAAATATAAATTCCACCATCCTAAAAATTCTCTCACAAGAAAAAAAAACAATTCTACCAGGAGCACAGCAAACCCGAGGGCGCGGAGGTATGACACGGCCGTATGTATGGACTCGGCAGACCGATCCCACAATGTTAACTTCATATTTTAGAATAATATGATTTTTTATTCACAGCAAAGCATGAACATTAGGATAGTTCATAAAGAAAACGAGCACAGTTAGGCCCACTGCACCGAGTCCATCTCTAACTTAGCTCAACAGGCCCATAAACCTTGGCCATGCACTGGCTGATCATGGTGGACGGGACGTCATCCGATATTACGTCCGGGCCCATTCCCTTCACGTTTCCTGTATTCGCGTTTCGGTCCGAAAGTTATATGGGCCAACTGTATGGGCCGCCATAACAATTTGGCCCATACACTGGCCGGTCATACTCCGTCTGGTGGACGTCATCGGGTATTACGTCCGGACTAGAATTCCGACTTGAGCCCAATCCCATCTCGGCCCGAAGCAACGCCGCTCCACTTCTCCGGGATCCACTCGGGGAAAAAAAAGATCGGCAAAAAAGCGAGGAGGAAGCAAGAGGATTGATAGCTTCGTGGGAGGAGAGGGGGTTGGTGGAGAGATCACATCGGCCATGGAGAGCCTGGCGCTGCTGTGGGGGATCATCGGACCGGGCGTGGCCGGCTCGGTCTTCGGCGCCGGCTGGTGGTTCTGGGCCGACGCCGTCGTCTGCAGCGCTGTCCAGGTCTCCTTCCTCCACTACCTCCCCGGTGAGAGCAAGATCCCTTCGCTTTCGTTTCTGGCAAAGTTGTCGTCTTTGTGTGGCTTCGAGGTCGGGATTGATGGGTGTGCGTTTCTTGGGCGTGGGGTTTTGCAGGGATCTTCGCATCGCTGGCGGCGCTCATGTTCAACTGCGTGAACAAGGATGAGATCGGATACGACTATTACTCGCCCTATGGGGACGATTCCGAGTGGAGGTGAGGCTATTTCTCCGATTAGGCACTAGCTGATCGAATTGGTCAATGGATTTGTGGTTCTGAAATCGGGATGATTGAATTGAACCCTGAATATATACACATCACCTGCACGATTGAAGAAATAGTCACACTATCCACAATGTGTAGTTTCAGAAAGGAAATTTATGATGAGTTTGTTATGTATGAGTTGACCAACTGTTTGCTCGGTTTGCAAAAAAATTGAGGCATTGGCTTCGTGGTTTATGCTGAACAGAAATATGCACTGAAAAGTCACATCTACAAGTGTAAATTAGGATTTAGGACCCTAATGTGAATATGTGATTATAAGCTGAAAAGATTCTGTAAACTTGCAGAGTGGTTCATATGACTTACCATAGACAATTGTCTTTGCACTTAGGTACGCTATTCATTTATTAAAAAGGGACAAAAAACTGGTTTATGTTGGGTTTAGTTAGATTCCCGAGTTATCCTGAGACTTGATCATATGTTGTTGAAGGGTTAATCTGGTTACAAGTTTAAATAGTTAAGCATAGTCCTAATATTGTTCTCTTTGAATGATTATGGAACTACTTAGACAACTAAGTCAACTAGTGAACCTCTCTTTTGATTGTTACTTTTAAAACCACTTTATAGTTTATACATCTTATGAGGGTAGCATTTGTTTCACTGTTACCAATGCTCCTCGTTCATGGATCATTCTGTTTTCATATCACTGTTTTTGTTGACAGTAATGGAATCTAACATCTCTTCGTCTGCCAATACCTAGGTAGTTGTTTAAACTGTTTTCTGTTAAATTAACTCAGACAACCTGGTTTTTTTCCAAGGAGAATCCAGTGCCATTAATATGCCAGCACAGTAGGATTAAAGTCAATCTTGTTGGTTGAACAGCTACTTATATTCTTATTTGGTTGAACTTATTTCTGGTTGTTTCTGTTCATTTCTGTCGGTTAACTTTCTAATGGCTGAGGGAGATAAGAAAAGGAGGGTTTTTTTTGACCTATTCCTTAATTGATATAGCATCAAAATACGATTTTTTTCATTTGGGGAAAACTAAGACTTTAGGTGTTGTTAATTTGTCTGCATTGTTAATTGTTAGCTTTTCCACAACTCTGTCAAATTCGATGATCAATCATTTTGCATGCTAACTATCTTGAAGTTAAATCTTCAAGAAATTTGAAACAAGGCAAGGGGAAGTTTTAACACAAGGTGAATCTTCAACTCAATAGGCATGTGTTTTAGTGGCAAGAACATGAATCACACAGCCGAAAATAATTTTTGTAGGTTAGAGAGGGGAGGTAAGAGTCTGGCCTCAAATTTTGGATCATCTATGTTGTGCAGTAGAAGTCTCGAACTATCATAGTACCAATATAGTATCATAGTTGCTAGTATATTGTGCTGTGTGGTTGCATTCATTTTTCCTCTTTCATTACACAATCCTTGTTATATCTCATAATCAAAATCCATTTATGCATATTTTCTACGACATTTGAAAATTTCCCCCTCTTTGGTTCTATCAAGAGTATAATAGACCAATGATGTGTACCAGAATGTACTTCTAAATGGAATTTGCAATGGAAGAGTAAGTTTCTCCCGATACTGCATAAAATTATTATAACAGTTGTTTCTTAATTCGCAGAGTAAAGCTTTGGCTTTTTGTGGCATATGTTGTTTCTTTCGTCTGCTTAGCTGGATCAGTGGGTTTGTTGGTGCAAGATGCATTGACAGACAAAGGCCATTCTGTGTGGACTGGTGTTGCTGGTGTTCTGCAATGTGTTCTTGTATTGATAAGGTATATCTGCATGTTTCACTTGACCAGTATACATTCTGAGTTTCTGACATTGCACCATCCTTGCAGTGGGCTGATATATTGGACGTGCCACTCTGAGGATTAAGGGTCAGAATGTACTGAGCAGACTTGCAAGGTTGGTTTTGTGTAAAGGAAAACCATGTTTAGTTAGAGAGTGGAAAAACTGAATGGTTCATCTGTGCATAAACTGACTGCCTTCTGAAATGATGCTTAACATCATTGCACGTTTATCCTAATTTCTCCTGATTAACTTCTTTACGTCGACTGAAACTGTGAGATCAAAAATTGCTACTATGTTGTGATTGGACTTTTCCTGCAATAAGTTGTTATCATCACCCCTCCCTAGCCATTTTGTGAGGGTTTTTTCTTTTTTGCTTCGGTTTATAACTTTTAGGCTATTCGTGAGAGAGAACGGAGTAACAGAAACTTGCGTGCGGTTTTAACTGATATAAATAAAGTTGCTATAGTGTGTAATACAATCAACTTGTAGATCTTGTCTTGAAAAAATACTTTGTTTGAAAGTTAATTATGGTAGAAAAATCAAAATGTAGTTTTTAGAAGCTGAAAAGAAGAGGCTCTCAGTTGACTTCATTAAACCCAGATGCTGTTGCAACCTGTTTCTTTGTTGGTGCTGTCCTCCTGTGCAAGCATTATCGAGACGGGAAAAGAATGCCTGCGTTGCATCACCCCAAAGTAATTCGTCGGCCTGTTCTTGCCGTCTAGGAGATATTTAAAGTCAGTGCTCGTTTATGTCCTCTTACCTCCAAGCATTCGGATTCTTAGCGTTCTTGTGTGCCGATCAACTGTCTTAAAACACCATTTAACGCCAGATAGTGGAGCCTTGGACTTCCTTGTTTGTCAGCATGTTTCCATACGCATATCACCGTTTCCTGATATGAATTTTCCTAGTTGACTCTAGTCCGGCGCCTTGCAGACGGCGTGGAACCCAGCTGCCGGCCAGACGAGACCATGACGGCCTGCAGGGTCTAGTAGGGTCATGCAGCAGCAGCTTGTGGTGAAGTGAACGGCAGGGTGATTTGTTAGTGCATAAACTAATAGTGGAGGACGAGGATTCTTTATCGAGATTAATTGTGATTTGTCTCTATCGAGAGCATCTTAATCCGGTACTTTCTTCTCGATAGCAACGTATGGTGCAGTTTCAACCCAAATGCCGTTCCGTTGAAAATGGCAAGCGCATCTTGCAGACGTCAACTTCGCGACGCCCTGGTTCAGCTTCGTAACTCTCCCTGAAGCTTACAATGGGTTTTGACCGGATAGGACGTTGCTTTGGAAGCGTCAATCACTTTGTACTTGAACGATCTAGAAAGCTATCAGTGGCTATCAGGGAAACTTCTCCCCAAACAAAATCATCAAGGAAATAGAATCTGCATGAAACTTTTCCTGTTAACTGTCATTGGCTTTTTTTTTTTTTGCTTTTTTTTAAATATCTTTTGACTTCGACCGCCGTAGCCAAAAACTCAGCCATAAACTAACATAGGAATTGTTTAACATTGATCATCCCGCGGAGGGCTCAAAACTTAAAAAGATCAAACTTGCAGTCACATACATATTGACCATCGTAAGGATCAAGTTTGAAAGAGCAAAATCCGCCAACACAACTAGCAAGTTACGGGGAGAAAAAAAAAGAAAAAGAACATGTGCGCTTTGCACAAGGAAACGGAGGTGTTCAAATATACGGTACTGTTGCAATTTTTTTTCAATTTTAGCCTCTAGCATTTTTTTTTACAAAAAATAGCTTTTTCCCTGAACTTGGAAGACACGACAGACGATATGTGTCACCTGCCACGCCGCCTTAGCTCGGCACAAGACCTAGTGCGTGGCGCTGCCGAGTTGGTGCCTGCCAAGTCACCCCTGCGTGGCAGGGTGTTGCTGAGCTAGCCCGCTCGGTCGGCCGGCGCATGGGTGTACAGGGAGATGACAGGCACACATGGGAGGGGGAAATCCGGTTTCTCACGGGGCAACGTCAATGCACGAGGGAATCATATTAGATTCATTTTTATTTGCACGTTAATTACGCTTCAGTCGCACACGCGTATAAAACGTGACCAGCAGTCGCACTGCTGCCGAGCGAGCGAGTGAGTGAGAGAGAGAGAGAGAGCAGCCAGGGAGGGGAGGACGAGCGAGAGCATAGGGAGGTAGTGCGGCTGTGATTTACCATTCTTCACGGTTGGAAACATTGTGGAGCTAGTGGTTATCTTTGAAAAAAATATGCTTCATTTGCATGCGAGCAACGCGTTTAATATATCGTTAGCATTTCATTAACATAATTGTAGTTTTGTAATGTGGAATACGCTAGGTAGCTATGTTTAGTTGACAGGTGTATTTCTATAAGTAGACATGTTTATTTATTATAATAGCTACAGAAATGCGGGCCTAAAAAATAGCTAAAATATTTTTATATATGTTCGCACATATATATTCATCGCTCTCGTGCGATTATAGAATAGCCGTTATTCAAGGATCTGATCTTATTTTCCTAAACTAAAAAAAGAAGCTTCGTTATATCTTTAAACTGTTACTAATACCCTTCTTTTTCAACTGTAGATGGTTGGATCAGATGATATTAGGCCATGTGACTGCTTCACCCATGAAAGAACGAAAGAGAGTTTACCAACATACTGCGCGAACCAATGCAATATCTATGTTACTGCACCGTCCCATCTTTAGCGGATGAAAGACCCAAAAAGAAGACAGGGAAGCCTGGATGATGAAAGTTTTCATGTACGCAAGAGAAGACGAGTACACCCCCACACCTTCCATACGGAGCACCTGAGGAGCACTTCCCACTAACGCCCTTCAGGACATCGCTTGCTTGACTTGTGCTCGCCTATGCGAGATCCATGAGGTTGCCGTGCTGACCTCCTCATTTCGCTACTATCCATCTCTCCAGGAAGGAGCATGCTACGACAAGATGCATAGATGTGCATCCCAGCTTCAAGGACGACCCACTCCTGACCCACCAGGTCTAGCTCACCCAAGCTATAAGAGCCACCTACACTGAGATTCTAGAGGAGATCTCGGACCTCCTCCAACTCCTCACCGCCAGGTATAACCAGGCCAAGACTTTCTACACTCAGCTCACCAAGTGTGAGAAGGCCCTGGCTACAGTGGAACATGAGAGCGATGCCGCAATCATTGAGCTTGAGTGGACTGCAGTAGTAGCAGCGGTCCATGCTCTAGCCCCCGGACCCCCATCATCTCTACCAACCCCGCTTCGACTCAGCTACTCACTAGAGGACTACGCCTGAGGAGTAGCGCTCGTAAGAGCATGCGACGCCCCAGTCCGCTGATAATCATCAACATTAGAGAAACTAGCTGAGGCCACAGTCGCTCCCACTCTCACTTTAGTTTACCCATGTACTAAAAAGTAGACGTGCAATATGTAATGTATTCTATCTACATGATAGAGCACAACCTAAGTGCCATATGCAACTTGACCAAAATATTATAATTGTTATGTAGCCATCCTAGGTCTTGTGGTTTATTTTTTGTTTTTCTTATTTGCTTGGTTATTTGACAACGCGTACTAGCTTTTCACAGCCAACAGACAGTACACACTAGCTTTCTTAGAGCACTCCCAATGCAGAAACTATGGATGGTTTCTATAGCATTAAATAAGGTGCCAAGTAAGCAAAATGCTGATGTGTCATTGGAGTTAAGGAGGAGAGATAAGGAAATGTTTCTTATATAGACACCATGTCTACACAGGAACCAAGATAGAAAGAGCTGTGATAGGTAGATGATAGGAGAGAGAAGATAGATGATTGGATGAAAATTTTATTTGTAGAAACTATCCATTGGGAGTATAGTTTCTATGGGTAGTGTCTACATTAATTGGCAAGTATAGAAACTATCTCATAGTTTCTGCATTAGGAGTGCCCTTAGTGATTTGATAGCATGTACTAGCTTTTCGCATTGAGTGAACAACTCGGACCAGCTTTCGCAGTGATTTAATAATACATACCAGCTTTTCGGAGCCAGCTAACATTACACACTAGTTCTTCCAGTGATTGGTCAACATGTACCTGTTTTTTGCAGTGAGTGGATAATACACACCAGTTTTCACAGTGATTTAACAATACATACTAGTTTTTCGTAGTCAGCGGACAACACGCACCAACTTTCTTGGTGATTTGACAACACGTACCAACTTTTCACATCGAGTGGACAACATGCACCAGCTTTCCTAGTGAATTGGCAACATGTACCAGATTTTCCAGCGAAATGACAATGTGTTCAAGCTTTACTCCAGAACAGTGCACACCGTCTGCCTATAAAATCTGGCCAGCTCCCACGACTAGACCCAACACTCTGATCAAGCTGACCACAAAATACGGGAAGAGGAAAGAGAGAAGAGAGGTGAGATATAGGACCCAAGAGAGATACCTCGTAAGAGGAAGTGAGTGGCCAAGAAGAAGGAAACATACCTTGATAATTCTTGCAAGGATGCACCGTAACGTCGGAGTTTCTGTGACCGTAGTGCGACTATGGTAATCCAGCACATATCGTTAAGTCCACACACTTGGCAACCACCGGTCGGATGCACTACACGTGCGCCAAAGTTCTTGTAAACACGTATTTGCTATTTCACATTGCATGTTCCATTTTGCATATCTCTAACTCACTTCGTCCATGTTGGTAGACCATAGGGTGCTACTATTTCTTCTAATAGATAGACGACCTTGATATATACGACAGGGCATTTGTCAAGCAGAAATATATGCTCAACTACCTGGTGGCGCATACAAGATTCACATGCTAAAAACCTTATACCCCGAATGACAGCGGAAAGGATATAGGTAAGGCACCAAGTGGTTTCCTGAAGCCCCCACTGAACGCGTAGATTATCTCCTACTGGGACAAACCTATACAAGTTATAGAAGTTGAGTACTAGACCCGAGTCGCGAGGGTTAAAGCTCGTGTGGGAGAGAAAAGAAAGGCACCGATGGACCCAAACGTGTACGACGAATAATTGAAACTATGGCTTCTAAGAGGCGCACATATATCTTAGCTATAGTTGATGATTCACACATATTGCTACTTGTATCATATGAGTAGTGAGACAAATATACACATCTAACTAAACTCTACGTGTGATGTAATTCGCACATTCATTACGAACTGCTTTGTTGCCCTACACATGGTCCATTACGATAACTATTTGCAACAACATATCTGTACTATTTAACACAGAGAGTTTGTGATGGTGGTTCATCTGGCCCTCCGAACCCCTTGCACATTCCTAAAAATTTATACGCATACGTGAACAAAACATAATAGAATTTCTTAATGCGTATCAAAGCACACATTTTCAAGTAGTTTGCACGGAAAAATATTTTAGAAGCGATCTAATGAGTCAAGCTAGAGCAAAATCTAAATTAACAAGTATAATTGAAACAATTTTGAACTGTATCAACAAGATTTTTTCCACCTGGCCTTGCTCTCTAGCCAAGCTGCCTGCTGAGCCGGCATAGCTTGGCAGGTGCTTGCCAAGTTCCACCAGCTCTCTGCCGTGCCACGCCGATGTCTGTTGCCTAGCTCGTCCAGTTGTGCCGCTCATTTCCTGCCGAACTATAGTGACATAGCAGGTGACATATATCGTCTACTGCGTCTGGGAAGGGAACATTTTTGCCAAAAAAAAAAGCTAAGAGGCTAATTTTTTTTTAAAAAAACTTTGTAACACTGATATATACGTTAATACGTAGACAGTTCAAGAAAACGCGGCTCGCTTTGCCGTCGCGTCGCCGGCGGCTGCGGGCACGCGGGCGGGATGCGTTCGAAGCCGGGCGCGTACGTACGACCGTCCGAGAGGGACAGCGAGACGAGCGCGGGCGCTCCTCGGGGCAACGCGGCGGGCGCCACACGGCCGGCGCACGCGGACTCCACGGCCCCACGTTTCCCGTGCCGCGTCCTCCCCAACTCGAATGCGGTACGGAACCCCCCGCGTGGACTCCACGAGCTCACGTGTCCCGTGCCGCGTCCTCCCCAACTCGAATGCGATACGGAACCCCCGCGACGTAAACGGCCGGACTCCCATTTTCGGTGCCACGTGCCAACACCGGATTGGTGTCCACTCACACGGTTTGTTTAGTTTTCAGCTGATATTTGCTACACAGGGGCTCTTAAGAAACATGTTGCAGACTTTAGTGGTTTTGGTTAATAAACAGAAACCTTAGCCTCGTAAAAGAGAGAGAGAGAGAGAGAGAGAGAAATGATGGACTAAAATGCGCTTACAATAATAGGTATTCTTTTATGACCGTTAAGGGGAAAAGTAAATTGTAGTATTTATTTGGATTTCTTTTATGTTAGTTGTTTTTCTACTATAAATTCTCTGGATTTGGAAATGTTCTAGAAAAGTCATGCAATATCAAAATTGAATAACCTAGCAAATAAAAGCGTGGCTATAACTCCTTTTTAATCCCAAAAAGTACAAAAGTAGATATTTCAATATGCTACAGAAAAAAGTTTTGTGGAAAACATATAAGATTCTTTCTGATTCTTGACATGTGTAAGTTAATTAACTGCATACCGTGCATGTGTTCGCGTTGACTATTCTAAGTGAAAAATAGTAGCCATCCCATGTTATCTTTTCTTTGAAAAGAAGCTGTCATGCTCTGTTCATAACCTTGCATTGTGAACGTAGCATTTTCTAAACCCATTAAACTAGTCTTCTCCCTCTTGTTGTTCCCCCTCAGCTCCGTTACTTCGAACCTTCGTAAACCCGTCCTCTTCTCGCTTCTCACAACGCACACAGGCCGAGTCCCTCGCCCCGAGAGAGAGAGAGAGAGAGAGAGAGAGAGAGAGAGAGAGAGAGAGAGAGAGAGAGAGAGAGAGATTGAAGTATTGAACGAAAGATGAAACCCAAGAACGGCACCCCTGCCGCGGCGAGGAGGCTGCTGTCGAGGTGGATACTGCTCCTCTGCGCCTTCAGCTTCGGCCTCGGCATGCTATTCACCGGCCAGTGAGTAGTCCTAGATTAGTTTCTCGAACCATATGCGGTACTGTTGGTTCCCTTCATGGGCCTTCGGTTTTTTTCTTTCTTTTGATCTAAGCTTTTGCCGTGTGCGCGATGCTGTTCTCTCGGATGCTCTGTTTGGTGTAACTGATGGTCGATGGCGATGATTTGATCAGGTTCGGGGCGGTGCGGGATTGGCAGAACCCAGTCGTGTCGCAGCACCGGCGGCAGGAGAGGGAGCTGCAGATCGTTTCTGAAGATTTTGTTGCCAAGCCGGTAGGCCTGACTAATCCATTAACTTTAGCCTTTTCTTTTCTTTTATTTGAAGTTCGCAAAAAAAAAAAGGTAAATTGCGCATTGCACCACTTAATTGTACGTTGCACAACAACACCAGGTATTGTCTTGATTTTCCCACATAATACCATCTAATCTTGCAATCCGTTATGGTTTACACCTGGCGTTTTCTTAAACTGGATCCGACCCACAAATATAACAGTACGGGCCAATCCGCAGGCTCCACATGAGCAATGGCATTCCCGTCCACTCTGGCCAGGGGGGACATCTTTTTATGTTTGCCTTCGTGCAGCGGCAACCTATTCGTCCTCAGCAACGACGAGCGGTGGCAAGGACCGGCAAAACTGAAGTTTTGTGCAGGGTTTGTGTTGGCGCTGCAATCATGTAGATGCTGCCTGCATGCTGCCGCCGCTAGATGCAAGAAGCAATGCCATAGTACAGTGGTTGCAGAGACTCAAGAAGGCAACAAACATCCAAGAAATCTTTTTTGCTGTAAGAATTTGACATTTTGGCGGTATGAACAACCAAACCGTACTACCGTGATCTATCCTCCCCGGTGCGGCTTGCTGTCGGCGACCACCACCGATTTCTTGTCGCCGTGACGCCCTACTTGAGTGCTAGTTTGTGTGCTGCTTTAGGGCGAACAGAGAGAGCAGCGATTTAGGGTGAAATACAACGAATGTGGGAGAAGAGATTAGGCATTTGGTACCTTCGTGGCGACGAGTTGCAGCCAATCCTTGCCGCCGCCGCCGCCGCTTGCTCGTCAATGCGGAGGATGAAGGGGTTCGCGGCGTCGAGCAGAGATATGCGCAAGAGATACGCTCTAGAGAAAATGAAGCGATGTGTTATGTGCAGGCCGGATCTGGTTAGAGACAATGCCCGGTGCAAAGCGTAATAGATTGCAAGACTAGACAGTGTTATGTGCAAATCAAGACAATTCCTATGTTTGCGCAATGGAGGTACAATTAGATGGTTCAACGTGCAATTTACTCTAAAAAATCAAAATTTGTTTTTAATTGGTGCACAAAACTTTTGCGTGTTCTCAGGAAAAAAAATTCTATTTAGTTTATGCTCATCTTGCTATTTCAGACATTGTTGTATGCACCATGATTCGTGACCGCATTTTTATTTTTAAAAAAAACTGTTTGAAAACCATGGCATTATTATCTCGCAGAAACTACTGGAAACCATTTAAGCATTCATAAATCACCCCTTGATAGCACCTATTTTACATTATAGCACCTGGTTTGTACTAAAAAAAGATAAAGCTAGGTTTTTTTCTTTTGAAAGATAAGATAAAGCAAGTTGTTTTAGATGAATGAGACGCAAGGTAAAAGTGGATGTTTAGGTATGAAAATCCTAAATTTTTCAGTTTCCCTTCTGAGATGTAATTCTTTCCACACCCTTTCTTGGTTTCAGAAACCAGCTGACGACAGGGACGTGATGGGGGAAGTGGCAAAGACTCATCAGGCCATACAGTACGTTGACATGAATCCTGAAAATTGTTCTTTACCTATTAGCACCTTTGGATTGTCTATTGGGACTAACAACATTTTGTGTTTAGGTATCTAGATAGGTCAATTGCCACACTACAAATGGAGCTGGCAGCTAAGCGCAGCACACATGAGTTGCTTGGGAGTGCAGATGGCGTAAGCCAGCAAAGGAAGAAGGCTTTTGTAGTGATCGGGATTAATACTGCCTTCAGTAGCAGGAAGCGTCGAGATTCTGTCAGGCAGACCTGGATGCCTCAAGGTTCATACTTTGCAACACAGCCTGATTGTTTTCCTTGTATTGGCTCGCTGTTGCTTGCTGAACATCTTATTCCTAGTTAGAAGCAATAGACAAAGAATGTGCATTTAATCAATCAAGTAGAACAATTATCTATTGTGCAGCTAACAAGGAAATTACACGGGAATATACAACTAGTCAAATACAGTCTTTTTTTATTATCATAGCAGCCTTTTAGAATAATACTACTACGGTCATAACATTTTTCACCTGACTAGTTTCTGCCACATTTGAGCTTTCTGGACTCTGGCTGACTATTATTTGTATTTTGTTGTGGCAAAACTAACTGCATATATTCCGCTGCTATTTATCAGGTGAGAAACTCAAGAAATTGGAAGAGGAAAAGGGAATCATCATTCGATTTATGATAGGACATAGGTAAGGTTGCTTGCACTATGCTCAATATTTCACTTGTACTATGCTCAATATTTCACAAGTTCAAGCAAAGATTTTGTACACAGATCTATAGGAAGCTTTCCATATTTATTGAAAAAGAAAACAAATCCATAAAGCCTAAATTTCTTGTTCTGTTGTGGTTACCAGATATTTCTGTAGTTACTCATTTTGCTCAAACTCCGAAATCCATGTCAACTCCATGTCAACCTTTTAATGGATTTCTATTGCTAATAGTTTAGAATTCTTTAACTTTGGTAAAGAAGCAGAGCACTCACCACAGATTGAAATTACATGAGGAATGCATCATAACAGGGATAATATGATTGATACAGGAAATATCAGAAGCGGCATACATACTGGGCAGTATTTCTTTGTTCTTTTTAGTTTTAGAAATTCTTGGCAGAGGGTGTTATATATTTCCTGAAATTTTACCACCTACTTATTTTTGAGTGTGATGACATTAAATACAACAACTGAAGTAGTAACTGATGTTTATGCTTTACAGTGCTGCATCGAACAATGTCCTTGATAAGGCCATAGATGCAGAGGATGCCATTCATCATGACTTTCTTAGGCTGGTATGTGATGTTCTCCAGACATCGATCGAATTGCATCATTCTTTTCCCCTTTCTGTTAAACCACAATCAGTCAAATCTGTTTTCCACCCTGATTGGGGGCTGTCGTCCACACTAAAGTTTATTCTGACGCAACCATACATGCATGTAGGACCATGTTGAAGGGTATCACAAGCTATCT
This sequence comes from Dendrocalamus latiflorus, assembly GCA_017311315.1. Lineage (NCBI taxonomy): Eukaryota > Viridiplantae > Streptophyta > Magnoliopsida > Poales > Poaceae > Dendrocalamus > Dendrocalamus latiflorus. The sequence continues at coordinate 20,230,725 of CM029673.1, read as the reverse complement.
GCAAAGACCAAGATATTCTTCTCCACTGCTGTGGCCTTATGGGATGCTGATTTCTATGTCAAAGTGGATGATGATGTTCATGTCAACCTTGGTAAGCTTCAATATTATATACCCTTTGAAACCCTCAAATCATCTTGGAGAGATTTTTCTTATTTAGTAATTAACTGATGTGGGTGGTGCAGGAATGCTTGTCACAACCCTTGGCCGTCATAAATTGAAACCCCGAGTCTATATTGGGTGTATGAAGTCAGGACCAGTTCTTTCCGACAAGTATATCTTCTGGAAACAATATATAGCTATACTTGGAGTTCCAATGTATGAAATTCTATAAATGCTAAAATTTTATTTCACTGCATCTTTCATCAGAAATGCAAAATACCATGAGCCTGAGTTCTGGAAGTTCGGGGAAGATGGGAACAAGTACTTCCGCCATGCCGGCGGGCAGATATATGCCATCTCAAAGGATCTTGCCACCTACATCTCAATCAACCAGTAAGACTTTACATATCATTCAGACAAAATTTTTATTTGATGAGCTGCTATTGACGCCGTTGTGTTCGTCATATCATCCAGACCTATATTGCACAAATACGCAAACGAAGATGTGTCGCTGGGCGCATGGTTTATTGGGCTAGATGTGGAGCACATTGATGACAGGAACATGTGCTGCGGGACACCACCAGGTCAGTTTCTTCAGTTATACCGTGCAGCATTTCTGAACATCACTGTGGCACTGCTTACCAATATTCTTTCTGAAACGGGCTCTCAGACTGCGAGTGGAAGGCGCAAGCAGGAAACGGTTGCGTTGCATCGTTCGACTGGCTGTGCAGTGGGGTCTGCAACCCAGTTGAGAGGCTGAAGTATGTGCATTCGAGATGCAGTGAAGGAGATGATGCGATTTGGAGCGCCTCATTCTGACTAGATGCTAATAAGTATTCACAGGCTAACGAGAAAGTATGATTTATGAGGTTCCATTCGGCTACATACGTACACTCTGCAGATCATATGTAGCTACCTCCTGGAAGCCTCACTAAGTGTGAGATCAGATCACAATTGGAAAGGAGAAGAGAAGAGAGGCATCGATATCATATCTCAAGGAAGAAACAGGCGGCCTTAAAAACTGGACGGATCTCTCTCTCTCTCTCTCTCTCTCTCTCTCTCTCTCTCTCTCTCTCTCGTATTTTGTCGAGATAGAGGCGATGAAGCCACACGGGGCCTATGTGGCTATGCATGTTGATTTTCACTGTACAGACACACGATTACATTGGATTAATTCATTCGTCCATATAGTAGTATGAAATCATTGTTAACTCGACGGCTTCAGATCCTTATTGCACCAGATTAACTTATTGTTGTGATCAGAGAAGCTTCTTCACCATTAGTTTCAGGGTTCCCTGTGTTTCTTCTGGTCTTCCGTGCGGCCGTTGTCTGAACTATCTGTATTACATTTCTCTACTACTTGAACGCAATGGTACGCCGCTCTCCTTCATATTCTTGAAATAAAAAAAAAAGCTTGAGATTAACACAAATCTTTTCATCTCTGCAAGAATTCATTGACGGGAGTTTACAGTGGCAGAGGATCGGAATCCCCTGTTTGAACATCCGGTCCTTTTAGATATTGTCGATGAATCTGGATAATAAACTTAAAAGCACTGTCGATCGGATACGAAGACCGCCAAAGATGTGGAAGGACTCAAGGAGAAGCATATAACCATCAAGTGTATTCAATATGAAAGTCTATAGTTATAAAATGACCTCCTCCCTCCTCCATTACATGGTGTCCTATTTATAGAGTGAGAGGGGAAGACAAACAAAGTTACAAAATTGCCCTTGGGGTCTAGTTTACTTCTAAGGATATTTGAGTCATTTGCCTCATGTGGGCCCCGCCATGTCCGAGATTTCGAGGTCGGTTCGGGGTTGGCCCCGGATCCTTCCAGGGTCACCCTCACGCACCTTACTTGGGGTTGGACCCAGACCCTTCCAATGTCGCCTCACGCCTTGCCCGGGGTTAGCCCCGGACCCTTCCAGGCTCCGTCTCGTGAACCTTGCCTGGGGTTGGCCTCGGACCCTTCCAAGGTCGATCTCGCATATCTCGCGTGGGGTTGGCCCTGGACCCTTCTAGAGTCAACCTTGCGTACCTCGTCCGGGGTCAGTTTAGGGACTTAGCTTGGGGTAGACCCTCCAACATGCGCTGCCGCTTCGAGGTGGTTGTGGGTCCGAGATAGTGAGGGGACCCTCCCCCAATACATACTTCCTTTTGTGACAAGATGTGCACAACAAGGCGTTTCTAGTAGGTGTGCAATCGGGTTGGATTCGGATGGATATTGTTTATACCGTATCCTAACCTATATTTGTTCATGGATTCAGAGTTGGATACAGTAAGACCGGATACGAACATGAATTCGGAGTTTCAGATACGGTATCATCGGGACGGATATATAACAGTTTCGGATCAAAAACGAAAAACATAGACGGATAGTTCAGACATACAAAAAGGAACATACATTGAACCATACCACTGTTACTTCAACTTTTTAACTAACAATAAATTTATGCATATTACATAAGTTCCACAATCGATATGGCACAAGTTAACATAAGTGATAAATTCATAAGAACATCTAGTCATCATAATTCATAAATTGCGTAATTGCAAACCATAAGTACATCTATAATCAATTCTAAATTTCTAATTAGTATCTCACTGGCTTACTTCCCCATTTCTCTTCTTGACTTCCTCTGTAGACTGTAGTCTGTTGCTCACTTTCACTTCCTCAGTACATCTTCGGCTCTTGCTCAGCAGTTAGAACCTGACGAAGTCACTTAGCATAGCACTTAGAGTCCGAGTCTTCCCTGACTGGGCCCTGGCCAGTTGGCCCCTACGCAGTTGTGCTCCTCCCCACGGCCTTGGTCGTGGTCGGTTGGCCCTGCTCTCGTCGCCTCCCTCAGTCCCTCCCCGATCGAGCAAGCCGCCTGTGCTCCCTCCTCCCCAGCTCGGCTCCCCGGTCCCTTTGCTGCTCTGGACTGCACCCACACAGCCGCGCCTCCTCCACTGCTCGCCAGCTGGCCACTCAGATCCGCCTCCCTGGTGTCCTGCTACCGTCCGTCGGCAACCTTGGGCCTCCCTTTCATCCGCCGCTGGCCACCGCTTAGGTGCACACCTCCACTCAATCCTTCCTCCCTTTTTGACTCGATTTTGCATCTGGGGGTGTGGCGATGGATAGGTGGATCTGCTATTCTACTGCTACTTAGGAGTTGCGGATAGGAATGGCAATGGGCCCCATTCCCCGTTCCCCGTCGGGGAATTCCCCTATTAGGGGACGGGGATGGGGGAATTTTGCTCCCCACGGGGAGGGATTTGGGGGAAAACTCCCCCCATCGGGTGAAGCGGGGGCGGGGGTGTTCTCCTATTCCCCGTCCCCGTTCCCCGTTCGGGGCCCGTTTTTACAGTATGACATGTGGGCCCATGTATATAGTATATAAGGTTTTGAGAATCCACAGCCCCCAAACCCTAGAAACATTTCTCCAATCCCGCCGCCTGTTCAGCCCCCGAACGGCTCCTCGCCTCCTCCGGTCCTCCCCGCACGGCCGCACCCCACACCCAGCGTCCCAGCCACCCAGGCGGCAGCGCCGGCGACCATCTCCCTCGGACCTTGGCGGCGACGGCCCACTCCTCCCCCCGGAGTCTCGGACCCAGGCCGGCGGCGGCGGCCAACTCCTCCCCTCGGAGTCTCGGACCCAGGTCGGCGGCGGCGGCCAACTCCTCCCCTCGGAGTCTCGGACCCAGGCCGGCGGCGGCGGCCAACTCCTCCCTCGGACCTTGGCGGCGGCGGCGGCCAACTCCTCCCCTCGGAGTTTCGGACCCAGGCCGGCGGCGGCGGCCAACTCCTCCGGTCCTCCCTCGGACCCAGGCGGCGCAGAGGCTCTAGGCGGCGGCGGCGCGGAGGCTCTAGGCGGCGGCGGCCAACTCCTCCGGTCCTCCCTCGGACCCAGGCGGCGCAGAGGCTCTAGGCGGCAGCGGCCAACTCCTCCCTCGGACCCAGGCGGCGCAGAGGCTCTAGGCGGCGGCGGCGCGGAGGCTCTAGGCGGCGGCCAACTCCTCCCTCGGACCCAGGCAGCGCAGAGGCTCTAGGCGGCGGCGCGGAGGCTCTAGGCGGCGGCGGCCAACTCCTCCCTCGGACCCAGGCGGCGCGGAGGCTCCAGGCGGCGGCGGCGCGGAGGTTCCATCGGGGACCCGGATCCCCGACGGGGGGCGGGGACGGGGAGATTGTGTCCCCGCGACCGGGGACGGGGGCGGGGAGCGGGGAAAAATATCGTGGCGGGGGTCGGGGACGGGGAGCCACTCCCCGCCGGGGAATGGCCCCGTTGCCATTCCTAGTTGCGGATGGGCTAATGTTGCATACGGCGTCAGGGGGCCGCGGAGGTCGTGGACAGTCGAAGGTAGATGGCACCGGGGGGTCACAGAAGTTGCAGACTGTCGGATCATACCATGTGACAGTTGTAAATAAAGTGACGATGAGTAAGTGACGTTTGGATTACTTTGAACTTTGTGTTTGTGAAAGTTTTGGTCGATCGCAGTCGAAGGTTTCAAGTTTGAGTGTTTTTTTGTTTTGTCCGAGTGGTTTTGATCTCTTTCGAGTGCTTTCGGATAGGTCCAAGTGATATCAGGAGATCGGGCGATGTTCGAGTGCCATTGGAGTATCGGACGATGTTCGAGTAATATCAGAGGTTTGGACAAGTCTGAGTAACTTTAGAGCATCGGATGACATTCGAGTGGAACCGGAGCATCAGACGACTTTCGAGTAGTGATGGAGGATCGAACGGTATTCGACTTTGCAAGTTATTTCTTGATCTCTCTAGTTCTCTATAACTATTGAAGTGAAAATATTGTTGAATTTGGTTGCTAGGGTTTATTTTCGTTGTTTGCAAGTTTAATATTGAATTTTTTTAGCTCTGTACAGCTATTGATGTGAAAAGATTGTTGAATAACAAAAGAAAAAAGGTGTTGAAGCTATCACCCTCCCCTCTAGCTGTTGATCTCGATCCTACAAAAATAGACATGGTCAATATGTGGACTGGCTCATGACATTCATGGTCACACTACTCCCACGCGTGCATGCATATGAGTTTAGCTTTAATCTGCATACCGTCTCATTCCATGTGTCATACATTTTAAGGAGTGATAAGGACCCATCTTTTATATTATTCTTCTCTTACTAAACCATGCCTTTCTTTGGAATTTAGGAATAAATAGGCATTAGCTCTCATGGGCCCAATTCTAACAAGTTATATGCTTGAGAGTACCAGGTTTTAACAAATTTGTTAACAAATGGGTGCGCGAAGGAAACTAACAACATATCCTATGTACTCAAGTTTATGGTGCACTCACGGTGCACCCTAACTAAAAAAGACACAAAACAATTCAAGAAAATTTTTACATATACTTCTAAACTTACTTTAACTATACATATAATTTTAAGTTTAGATTTATTATATGCTAGCGGTAAAAAAAAAGAGAAAAACCTGACAAATGTTTAGATTTCAAATTATCAGAATTTTCTCCTTTTTGCTACTCTTAATCTTTACTATTATATAAATAGGAGTTGGTGGTAGGTCCGTTCTCTTTTGCCTCTCAGCCGTTCATTCTCCTTTGACTCTTCGTAGTCGTCCGATCTCACGATCCCCTCCCACTCACATGGTCTCTTCCACAACCGCTTAGAGCGCGAGACGTGAGGCGTGAGGCAGGACGTGAACAGCGCACGCGAGATGTGAGGCAAACGGACCGAACAGTGCGCGCGAGACGTGAGGCAAGGCCAACTGATAGACACATGTATACGTCAGTTCGTCTTCCATTAATTGCCAATTATTAACGTCAATACATGAAAAATAATCCGTACCGATGGTAAGCATCACGAGGCATGACTGCACCAGGCAGAATGATGCAATGCTTGCGTCCACATGAGCCGTCTCTGAGATCCACATGGACTGCACCCACACAGCCGCGCCTCCTCCACTGCTCGCCAGCTGGCCACTCAGATCCGCCTCCCTGGTGTCCTGCTACCGTCCGTCGGCAACCTTGGGCCTCCCTTTCATCCGCCGCTGGCCACCGCTTAGGTGCACACCTCCACTCAATCCTTCCTCCCTTTTTGACTCGATTTTGCATCTGGGGGTGTGGCGATGGATAGGTGGATCTGCTATTCTACTGCTACTTAGGAGTTGCGGATAGGAATGGCAATGGGCCCCATTCCCCGTTCCCCGTCGGGGAATTCCCCTATTAGGGGACGGGGATGGGGGAATTTTGCTCCCCACGGGGAGGGATTTGGGGGAAAACTCCCCCCATCGGGTGAAGCGGGGGCGGGGGTGTTCTCCTATTCCCCGTCCCCGTTCCCCGTTCGGGGCCCGTTTTTACAGTATGACATGTGGGCCCATGTATATAGTATATAAGGTTTTGAGAATCCACAGCCCCCAAACCCTAGAAACATTTCTCCAATCCCGCCGCCTGTTCAGCCCCCGAACGGCTCCTCGCCTCCTCCGGTCCTCCCCGCACGGCCGCACCCCACACCCAGCGTCCCAGCCACCCAGGCGGCAGCGCCGGCGACCATCTCCCTCGGACCTTGGCGGCGACGGCCCACTCCTCCCCCCGGAGTCTCGGACCCAGGCCGGCGGCGGCGGCCAACTCCTCCCCTCGGAGTCTCGGACCCAGGTCGGCGGCGGCGGCCAACTCCTCCCCTCGGAGTCTCGGACCCAGGCCGGCGGCGGCGGCCAACTCCTCCCCTCGGAGTTTCGGACCCAGGCCGGCGGCGGCGGCCAACTCCTCCGGTCCTCCCTCGGACCCAGGCGGCGCAGAGGCTCTAGGCGGCGGCGGCGCGGAGGCTCTAGGCGGCGGCGGCCAACTCCTCCGGTCCTCCCTCGGACCCAGGCGGCGCAGAGGCTCTAGGCGGCAGCGGCCAACTCCTCCCTCGGACCCAGGCGGCGCAGAGGCTCTAGGCGGCGGCCAACTCCTCCCTCGGACCCAGGCGGCGCAGAGGCTCTAGGCGGCGGCGGCGCTGAGGCTCTAGGCGGCGGCGGCCAACTCCTCCCTCGGACCTTGGCGGCGGCGGCGGCCAACTCCTCCGGTCCTCCCTCGGACCCAGGCGGCGCAGAGGCTCTAGGCGGCGGCGGCCAACTCCTCCCTCGGACCCAGGCGGCGCGGAGGCTCCAGGCGGCGGTGGCGCGGAGGTTCCATCGGGGACCCGGATCCCCGACGGGGGGCGGGGACGGGGAGATTCTGTCCCCGCGACCGGGGACGGGGGCGGGGAGCGGGGAAAAATATCGTGGCGGGGGTCGGGGACGGGGAGCCACTCCCCGCCGGGGAATGGCCCCGTTGCCATTCCTAGTTGCGGATGGGCTAATGATGCATACGGCGTCAGGGGGCCGCGGAGGTCGTGGACAGTCGAAGGTAGATGGCACCGGGGGGTCACAGAAGTTGCAGACTGTCGGATCATACCATGTGACAGTTGTAAATAAAGTGACGATGAGTAAGTGACGTTTGGATTACTTTGAACTTTGTGTTTGTGAAAGTTTTGGTCGATCGCAGTCGAAGGTTTCAAGTTTGAGTGTTTTTTTGTTTTGTCCGAGTGGTTTTGATCTCTTTCGAGTGCTTTCGGATAGGTCCAAGTGATATCAGGAGATCGGGCGATGTTCGAGTGCCATTGGAGTATCGGACGATGTTCGAGTAATATCAGAGGTTTGGACAAGTCTGAGTAACTTTAGAGCATCGGATGACATTCGAGTGGAACCGGAGCATCAGACGACTTTCGAGTAGTGATGGAGGATCGAACGGTATTCGACTTTGCAAGTTATTTCTTGATCTCTCTAGTTCTCTATAACTATTGAAGTGAAAAGATTGTTGAATTTGGTTGCTAGGGTTTATTTTCGTTGTTTGCAAGTTTAATATTGATTTTTTTAGCTCTGTACAGCTATTGATGTGAAAAGATTGTTGAATAACAAAAGAAAAAAGGTGTTGAAGCTATCACCCTCCCCTCTAGCTGTTGATCTCGATCCTACAAAAATAGACATGGTCAATATGTGGACTGGCTCATGACATTCATGGTCACACTACTCCCACGCGTGCATGCATATGAGTTTAGCTTTAATCTGCATACCGTCTCATTCCTTGTGTCATACATTTTAAGGAGTGATAAGGACCCATCTTTTATATTATTCTTCTCTTACTAAACCATGCCTTTCTTTGGAATTTAGGAATAAATAGGCATTAGCTCTCATGGGCCCAATTCTAACAAGTTATATGCTTGAGAGTACCAGGTTTTAACAAATTTGTTAACAAATGGGTGCGCGAAGGAAACTAACAACATATCCTATGTACTCAAGTTTATGGTGCACTCACGGTGCACCCTAACTAAAAAAGACACGAAACAATTCAAGAAAATTTTTACATATACTTCTAAACTTACTTTAACTATACATATAATTTTAAGTTTAGATTTATTATATGCTAGCGGTAAAAAAAAAGAGAAAAACCTGACAAATGTTTAGATTTCAAATTATCAGAATTTTCTCCTTTTTGCTACTCTTAATCTTTACTATTATATAAATAGGAGTTGGTGGTAGGTCCGTTCTCTTTTGCCTCTCAGCCGTTCATTCTCCTTTGACTCTTCGTAGTCGTCCGATCTCACGATCCCCTCCCACTCACATGGTCTCTTCCACAACCGCTTAGAGCGCGAGACGTGAGGCGTGAGGCAGGACGTGAACAGCGCACGCGAGACGTGAGGCAAACGGACCGAACAGTGCGCGCGAGACGTGAGGCAAGGCCAACTGATAGACACATGTATACGTCAGTTCGTCTTCCATTAATTGCCAATTATTAACGTCAATACATGAAAAATAATCCGTACCGATGGTAAGCATCACGAGGCATGACTGCACCAGGCAGAATGATGCAATGCTTGCGTCCACACGAGCCGTCTCTGAGATCCACATCGCACATGCAGTACCAGAGAGCCCAAGCCATCTATAGCCATATCTGTGATTGGCCATAGCATGCAGCAGTTAGAAGTGCTTTCACTCGATCAAGTTGAACCGGCCACGAGTTCGTATTTAGAGGGTTAAATGGGTTTTAATGAATTTGTTGTTCAATTCTTTAGATCTTACCTAGAGTAATTGATTTTTCAAGGTATGTATTTGAAATAGGAAAAATTAAAGTTGCAAGGCCTTCTACAGGGCTCATAGAATAATGTGATTTGTATCATGACTACTAGCTGAATGCCCGTGTGTTGCTACAGATTTTAAAATTTTATCATACTATATGTTCTGAAACTAACGAGTGGTAAATTTTTTTAGAACATGCATACAAATATGTTCTAAATTTTTTTAAAAATCCGTAACAATGCACGAGCATTCAGCTAGTATAGAATAAATTTGAATTTGTAATTTTATACATAGGTGGAGTAAATATTGAAATATATATATAGAAATTTTCTTAGAACTTTTTATATTTTTTAGTTAGGGTGCACTATGAGTTTGAGTTGAAAGGATATGTTGCCAAGTACACTGTGTACCACGTATTAACTATGGAGAAATAATCGCGGGCCAACAAGAAACACAAGCAATTCGTCCAAGGCCTAGTTGTAGTGGACTACGGGCTACCCATGGATCATTTATTACAAATCCTCGTTTGATTGCAATTACATCCACCGCAGCCGGCTATACATGGGGCAGCCGTCAGCCGAGCAGTCTACAGCTGATACTCGCATGCGTGCCCCTTGCGCGCGCGGCGCGCGTCAGCACTGCGCCGAAGCAAACGACAGGGTTTCCGCCTCCAGATCGTACAGCACGCGCATGTCCTGCTGCACGAAGTTGCCGATCGTCGAGCCGTCGTCGCCGGAGTCTGCCAGGAGGAGGCACACGTGCCCCTTCTTGTGGTCGTCCAGGACGTAGTTGCGGCGCGGCAGGTCGAGATCCGCGCCGCGGAAGTGGAACACCATCCTCGGCACCAATACGCTCGACGTCGCGCGCCTCCCCGCGTCCGCCGGTGCCGCGAAGCAGATGCCATCGTCCGGGCTGCTGCGGTTCGCGAACGGCAACCTCAGCTGCGAGCGGAATGCCCTCACAACCTCGACGAGCACCGCCTCCGGGAACAGCGTGAACGTCGTGCCGGAGTCGATGATCACCCCACCAGAGCCGTCGGGCCTCAGGGCGAAAGCCGACGCCGGTATCCGCAGCCGCCTCGCCCCGACCGTCACGCCCGTGAACGGGACGTAGTAGAAGGTCGGGTTCTGGCGGCTCTGCAGGAGCGCCGTGGTCTGGACGGGGCCGGTGGCGTCGCCGTAGACGCCGTCGGCAAGGGACCCGAACAGGAGGGTGCTCTTCTTGGTGCTGGTGTAGGGCGTGAGGCAGTAGGAGAAGCGCCGGATGGACATCTGGGACACGAGCGAGAGCGGGTTCCGGCCGAAGCCGACGATGCCGGAGCCGTTGTTCAGGCTCCCGACGTTCGTCGAGCCGCAGCCGAATCCGAGCGGGACGCTTAGCTTCTCGCCGGATGACGACGTGAAGGTGAAGCGCTCGGTGGCGTAGACTCCCATTGTCATCGTCCCGTCGCCGTAGGTGTACCGGTAGGTACAGGTGTCCAGCCTCCGGCAGCTGTGGTGCAGAATGTCGGCGCAGAGCCGGCCGGAGCACCGCATGGGTTCGTACGACGATGACTCCCCCGGGGAGAACATCGGGTCCGGCTGCGTGAGGCAGCTCGTGCAGGGCGAGCACTGCGTCCAGATGAGGTCGCTGCCGGTGTCGAGAAGCGCCGAGATGCGCTGCGGCGGCGTGCCGATGGCGAGGTCGAGGACGTACTCCATGTCGCCGGAGGGGCGCACAAGCATGCCAGGCTGCTGCGCGCTCTTGCCTGCGACGCCATTGTTCCTCACCACGGCGAGCGCGGCCGCCCTCGCCTTGCTGCGCTGCATGGCGCGCCGTATCAGCTCCAGCTTGGACAGCTGTTTCCCGGCGTCAACATGCGTTAGGTCGACGCGGATATCGCCGGCAAACGCCGAGCTGGCCGGCGGAGAAGCATAAAGCGAGGCTATTAGGAGCAGGAACACTGCTAGTACCAGCAATATATGCTGCATGTTTAGCTCGATCGATCGTCCCTAATGGCTAATGCCGCCCATTAGTTTGTGCACCCAAGCGGCCTATATGTACGTGGCGCTGCACACGCGCGATATTCTTGCACCGTGCCAATCCAATCGGGGCATCGGACGCAAGCTGTGCGTGAAAGCAACTGCCAAGATGGTCCATGAGGCTTTATAAAATTCTCTTCTTCTCGATGGTGGGTTAAGCACCAAAGTAGGGAATGCTCTTGGGGCATTGCTGCGTGGAGCGCAAGGTTGGCGACCTGTAACTTACCAGCTGCACGAGGCCACTAGATCTCGGCTACAATTCTTGATGTGACCGCCGAATTAAGAGGTGAATTACCGGTAAAAAGGGCTCGGCAACTAGCAACGCGCGATGCTGGATTCGTGCAGTGCATGATCAAATATTCAGAGAGAAAAACTATACCACCGTGCCTAGCCAAAGTGACGGTATAGTCTCCAATTATATCCGTTGGATGGACTGGATAAGTTAGCACCTCTATACTCATGTGCACTTTATACGCTACCTCTACCTTCTTCTATCCATTCCCTATGAATTCTCTGGTTCCATCTCTCTCCCTCCAAAATACCTCCCAAATCAAGTAGCTACAGGGCGCAAATCGATCTTGTCTCTTAGCAACGTTGCCTAGCGCACCTATGGAGGCTCGAGCAGGCGAGGGCGGCGACACTTGTGTTGTGTGCTACTCGCACGACTGATGGGGAGCAGGGGTTGTCCATTAAATTGGTTTTGAAGATTAATGATGAATCTAAATGTGAGATTAATACACTTGTTGAGTATGATGTTATTTAGTCTCATTTGGATGGAAAGATGGAAATTCAGATATATGCATTTGATATTATACTTTTGTTGTAGCTCCTCCTATACCAATGAGAAATACTACTATGGAACGTCATCGTTAAAGTAAAGAATACAAAATAAAAGCAACAAAAGAAATCGCAAGGAAATTAAAACTTTAAGAGTACTTTATTAAAGAACCAACGAAAACTAAAATAAATGTTTGAAACATAGAACCAATCCACTTCTAACCAAATGAGAATAAATAAGATGACATAAATAGTGGCAAGCCACGGTGCTGAAAACTCGAGTGATCCCACCCATACATGATGGTATCACTCCATTGGCCTTTTACTTGAAAATGGAAAGAACAAGCGTAAGATTTGAAAGTCTCAGTAAGTACCCAACAACGGTCGTAACAAAGTGTGTAAAGGATAAGTAATTGTAACATCCTGATTTTTATAGGCTTTTTGAAGTTTTTAAAATAAAATTCACCATTTAGATTTTTTTGGAATTAATAAAAGCTTAAATTGAATTTTTATTAATTAAAAGGATTTAACATGACTAAATTAAACTTTCAAATTTTCTGGAAGTATTTTATTTGAATTTCTGGAAATAGAAAATCCTAAAAAAATCCCTAAAGGCAAGGTGGGCCGAAGCCCACCAGCTGACCTGACCCGCACCTCAGCCCAGCCTGCTTCAACCCACGCCACGCGTCGCTCATCTGCGCTCACGTCACTCGGCGAATGACTGCCACGAGTCGGCCATCGGCCTTCTCTCCTCGCGCGCGCCCCTATATCTCGTACGTGCGCATGTCGCCGCGTGCGTCGTCGTCTTCATTTTGGTCTAATGTATTTGAGATCAATAAAATAGTTGTGTTGAGTAGTCCTCTGAATACGCTTTCCATAGGGTCTATGAACACTCAATTATGACATTAGAGTCAAATGCGGGTTTTGTATGGCGGTTCTTTTTTTAGAGAGCATGCTTTTGAGCTCTTCTCATCACTTTAGGCTGGTATGATTGCACTTTGTGTGATGGTACTGTAGTATCTTTTGTAACGACTAGTTTTGAGGGTTTAATGCTGATGTTTATAGTCATTGGCACTATAGTACGATGCTACCACCATGTAAAATAAGGTACTATCGCTCTTACTGATTTTTGATGATTTCATCCACAATAGCTTTTGAACTAGTATGCGTTTCTCCTCTCAATTATGCATGAGCTACACCTTGTGAGCAAAGAGAGGTCTTTAGTTGCATGTGTTCTATTTAGAGGTGGATTGAGTGTACATTTGAACTTGTGTATATGTTGCACTTGATGAGAGTTAAGCAAGAGACTTGTCTTGTTAGTCTTGAAAGTTGCCGACTCCTAGATAGTGTAGAGGCGTCGTGGTACGATGATCTTCTTAAAAAGCTTATAAGAAGACCTGACGTGTTGTGAAGGTTGGAGCTCACCTACCCAGAGCAAAAACGAGCTACCACTAGTGAAATTAAGATGTTTGGTCTAATTCATGGAGCCGGTCTAATTTATTTGGGTTTACCTCAGCGTGGACTAGGGAGATCGGCAAGTCTCGAACACCACAGTAAAAAGAGACCAAATCAATTGTGGTTTGCTTTCTTGTGCTCAATTTACATTCTTACAATTTATATTCCTAGAATTGAATTTGTTTGCTTGTCACCCTAGAATTACAATACTTGGCATAAACTTAGGTTGTTGGTGCACTTAGTGAAATAAATTAATTTAGGTTTTAATTGTGCAAATCTATTTTGATTTACTCTTTCACATATAAACTCAGTTTTAACCAAAAAGAATTTAAAAAACACCTATTCATCCCCCCTTTAGTCGGTCTCCTCAACCTTACAGCAGCGGGTGAGAGCGCACAACGGAGGCTGGTGGCAGCTCATCGTGTTCCGCTTGGGCAAGCGGTCGCGGACTAGCATGGGCGTGAAGAGCAGCAAGGAGTCGCTATTGAGCCCAGGTGCATCATGGAAGTTGTATGATTTTTTATGGGCTTTAGTTGAAATCCAATGTAATTTCTTTGCAATTGTGTTGAAACCTACTCGAAATATGAAATTGTGTTTGAAATTTGTTCAATTTTTCAAAATTTTGATGAAACTTCACCGAGGCCCGTGAAACTTTTCTAACACTTGTTAAACTCTTTGTGAAACTTCTTAAAACATGCTGAAACCTGTTTGAAATTATCCTGAATGTTCTTAAATCATGTTGAAACTTATGAAAACTTCATGAACTGTTAAAACCTGCTTGAAACATGAAGCTTGGAACCTGAAACCCTTATGAAAGTTTTTCATAAAACTTAAAACTCAAAACATGAAATCTTTGTGAAACTTTATGCAAATGAAACCTCATGAAACTCCATGAAACTACTATATAATTGGAAATTTTCTTGAATTTTGTTCAATTTTTGCCAAAGCACTCATGAAACCTTTTCTAAAACTTCCTAAAATTTCTTGAAACATGTTGAAACTTGCTTCAAACTATTTCTAAAGCTTCTTGAAATGTGTTGAAACATGCATGACCAAAAGTTTTATGAAAGTTGATGTTTCCTTTTGAAACTTGAATGAAACTTATGAGACACGCTGAAACTTTTATGAAATTTGATGTTTCCTTTTAAAACTTGAATGAAACTTATAGATTTTTCCATGAAATTTGTTGAAACTCTCTGAAACTGTGAAGTTTATCTTTTTGAAACTCTGTTGAAATTCTTTTGAAACTTATTTTTAATCAAGTTTCGTATTTGAAACTACACGAAAGTTAAAGTTTTATATTTGAACCCCATTTAAATTTGTCGAAACACGCTAAAAACTTGTGAACCCTGTTTGAAATCTGATAAAATCTATGAAACGTACATGAAATCTATTGAAACTGAATGAAACGTGCCTATACCGTTCGAAGCGATTCCAACGGCATAGCATGGGCTAGTAGCTCCTATATTCAAAAGGGGTTCAAGTTTTGATTAACACGCCAAGTTAATAATCAAAAGGGGTTCAACCATTGCCTGATGCAAGCAATCCATTAGAAGATGGTGTCACCAAGTGCGATTCCTTCCTAGGGAAAATCATCTCGCGGTATTGGCCGGCCACCTCTTCTTGTGATCGTGCATGCACTCGAGTAAAATAAGGGGAGATGACATCTTCAGGTAACATTTCGGCCCTGTTCCTGTACTCTATATGTCTGGCTAGCTTGCAGTCTACCGTACTAAGGGACTAGACAGCCCTGATCAATTCGGCTTCTGGCTTCTGACTTATTTTTCGCTATTCATAAGTTTCGTCTTTTTCTGAACTTTTGGCTTTTTTGTTGAGCATTTTTGCCGGTTCTTTTTTTCCCGTATTTGTTTGTATTATACGTAATGGGCTAACATATTTTTTATATTTTTAAATTTTTTTAAATTTAATTATGCTAAATAAGCCTCTGTCAGCTACAGTGCTTTTTTCAACCATAAGCCATGAGCTTTTCAGCCGAACCGATCACCACCAAAGTATATGTCGGTTCGAGTGCAAATGCCCGCCCCATTTGGTCTGCACCACTACTTCGGCTCGCCATAGAATTATGCCTTCCTTTGCATAATGGAATGCTGGTTGGTGTGATGTTGATGTAACGTGACTGCGTATGTGCTGCATGTATTTTGGAGGATTAATCACACCGCACGTGCGGTACGTGCCTGCATGTAGCAAATGAGAGACTATTAAGAATGAGACTGGCCCTCAGTTATGGTCTTGCTCTTGGCAAGGATCGTTCGATCAGGTTGTGACCAGATCACTCCAGAAGTTTTATTTTTCTTGCAAAGCATGATATTTAAGTGGAATTTGTTAGAAATTGATAGGGCAAACAACAAAGATAATCAAAAGAACATTTGACATATATTTCAATGTAAATATCTTTGCGGAAAAAACCACAAACGAATGTGCTGCATGTATTTTTATAGGATTAATCACACCGCACGTGCGGTACGCTCTAAGAATGAGACTGGCCCTCAGTTATGGTCTTGCTCTTGACAAGGATCGTTCGATCAGGTTGTAACTAGATCATTCCAGAAGATTCATTTTTCTTGCAAAGCATGATATTTAAGCGGAATTTGTTAGAAATTGATAGGCAAATAACAAAGATAATCAAAACAACATTTGACATATATTTCAACGTAAAAATCTTTGCGGGACAAATCACAAATGTATAACCGATGATGATCATTGTATGAAAAAAGTTACAAAGCAGAGGATTTTACAATGAGTAATCAACTCAATCTCATACGACTACAGGCATACAAAAGGACTCGTGTCATAAATGGAAACAAATCTGGACGTATCGCCAAGGGCGGAACTAGAACAGAAATGACCAGGATTCACCACTTCATTATACATATAACAACATACATAATTTTCAAATAATATTATGCTAAATAGTAATGTGTCCGTCAATGTTTAACATTAATACTTCAACATAACCGATGGTAGCGTATGATGATAAAGAGGTAGTGGTACAAATACTTTCCAAAATTAAGAAGCCATATGTAATATTGGTTAGTCGCAGCAAACTGAAGGAACTAAGGACGAAACTACAAACAAAAGTTGGTTGACATTGGTAAAATACATCATCCGACCTCAATAGCCTGTTAAACTAGAACAAAATTACTTAAAGTTTTCAAGTAAAAAAAGTAGAACGATCAAATGTAAGTTAACTTATTACCTTTTAGTATTTGCATTCTTTCAAGTTTATAAGGTGATGAACCATAATATAATTTGTAATTTTTGTCAATTCTTGTTAGTATATCATTCATGAAATCATCACTAATTAATTGAAAAAATCAATTAAATATTTGTATGTTCAATAGTTTAAGAATAATATAATAAAAAATACGTCCAGTGGCTTGCTTACTTGATATTATGGTCAAATACTACAATTTTGTCTCTGATTTGTAACAAGCTGGGCTGATATTCCAAAAAAATGAAACTCTAAGTCTTAACTTTACAATTCGACAAAAATCAATCAACAATCATCACATTAAAACCCTAACTGACAAATTTAACCCCTGTTCTTTAAACAAATTGGAAGAATTGAGAAAAATTTAGAGCAAAATACATACTGATCGGGTGGATCTAAACTTCCTTCAATGGCGAGGACGTGAGACAACAGGGACCAGGCGCTGCCACGGTGTGATGGTAGGCGAGGACGGCCGATCGTGCCGATTTCTCCCATTCTCCGGTGATTGGTCGTTGCCTGACTTGGTGTAGTTGGGCGACGGACGTGGTGCACATCTCCTGGCTAATCATGTGAAACGAACAGTGCAATGGATGTGGTGCACATCTCCTGACTGATTATGTGAAACGAACAGACATCGATGGCTGCTACGAGGTGACACGCTTTGGGATCAATCAAATGAATGCCATGGGCTGTTGCAGTCCTCCCTCTTATGCTGGTTCAAGGACTAACTCAGCCTGCTGTAGTTGCCTTATGGGCTGAGGAAAGCGGAGGCTACTTATGGACTGCTACTAGTTACTGAGAATTTAGGCTGTCAGTGCTTCCTTCATTAGGCTTCAAAGAAAAAACCGGATGCACTGAGTTTAAACTGGAGAGTTCACAAATAAACTGAAGATGCTAATAGCTACTAAAATTTTTTTCGATCCAGTGTCATGTGACACCGACGCCTATAAGTTAGTTTTGTTCGTGCATCACGGCCCTCCGCTACCACAAATCTCTCTTTCTTCACCATCAACTAAGAATACAAATTACATAATCAACAGAATTAACAAAAGAAATGAGGAACAATGGAAACAATCATGCACCGACGATGTGACATAGGACTGATCGAATTTCCCCCTGCTTTCCTGAAAGGCATGCAAATATTTCATCAGAACCAAAAGATTTCATTCGTCCTGTCAGTCAGCAGGTTCCCATCGATTAATCAAGTAACGACCTGATGCGTAGTTGATACGGTACCCTGGTCGCACTACTGCGCTGGCCATTCCAGCTTTGAGTATCACAAAGTGCGGAATTTTTGCCCTTGTTGCTTTATTCTGTGCGAAAGAAAAGGATAGTACTCGTCAGCTATTCTGGCGATTCTTTGTGTCTGGACCGGTTTAAGATATCGTTTATTTTAGCTTGAGCTTCTAATTTTTGGTTTATTATTTACTATTTTTAAATTTTATTTTTCTAGCTTTTTTGAGCTTTTTTTACTGGTTCTTTTTTTCCATATTCGTTTGCGTTGTCTGTGATGGGCTAACATGTTTTTTATTTTTAAATTTTTTAATTTTAGTTACACCAAATAAGTCACCATTAACTACAGTGTAGTTTCAGCCATAAACCAGCTTATTTCAGCCCAACCGAGCGGCACCTAAATTCTAAACTGAGATTTTGCCCAAGGCGCGGCGGCGGGGCTCCACCCAGCGCCTAGGCCTGCCTAGGCGGCCGCCCAATGCCGTCTTCTTAAACACTGCCTCCTCCCTTGTTCTGGTATGGTGAGCAGGAGGCTATTGCCTCATCGTGGTTCTGTTGGCTGGCTTTAGTGTTAGCAAAAGATGATATGGTAGGCTCATGACTTTACCTTACGGGCGTTGTCGGCTCTCTCCAGTCTCCACACACACTCCGAAACCCCGCTCTCTCTCGGCTTCACCACCGAGCCGCTTCACCCTAAGCCGCGCCGTCGCTTGCTGGATTTCCCTGAAACCCCGTCGAAAACCCTGCATAGCCACGCCGCCGGAAGCCGCCACCGGCCTCCACCGGAACAGAGTGGAGGAGAGAGAGGGACGGAGCCAAGCTGAGAGGGAGGAGAGGAGGAAGAGAGAGGGGGAGGCTGCACGAAATCTTAGAGCAAATTGATGACCTAGATAGTGTTTATAGTCGCATGCACTTGTGGGAAATCCTTACTCTCAAAAATCGCATTCTCCTAACCTAAATAACTTCATCCACGAGAGACACCCCAGCCCGGCGAAGACAACCCTAAATCTATAAATAATTTGTACCACCTTCACACCACAGGCCGCAGCTGACAAAATTCGAAATGGACGTGCGTCAAACCAACGGAGGAGGGTTTGGAAGTCCAGGCCATGTACAGCAGCCAGCGAAACGGCTGCCTCCGGGATCAGTTCCATCGGAGTCAGCAAGGGCGCACGCCACGCGAGAGGATAGAAGTTTGGACGTTTCTAATACTGTATGTCCTGGAAATTCCAAATATAACATCCTGCACACAAAAATTTCATTTCTGGACCCCGTTCCGACCGCACGACTGTCTGGTGTTGACACGTGGCCGTTCGTGCGGTCCCGGACCGCACGAACGCACTGTAGCGAGAACGTGCGGTTGGGGACCGCACATCTCTACTGTTCTGCCCAGTTATGCACTTCTAATTACTGTAATCATTACTAATCCTTAACTTGCTATATACTCTACATGCTTGGTTGTTGACCATCGTACATGCGTTGATTTGTTTTTAGGTATTGCTAAAAATATTATGGAGAAGCGTCCTTGGCTGGCGAGAGACGAAAACGTGGCACACAGTACTCCAATGCACGTGGCTGTACTTTTGGACAAGGTTGACGTGCTACGAGTTAATGTTGGAACATGATTGGTCATTAGGTTATGTAGTAAGCATAAAAGATGGGATTCCTCTCCTTGTTTCTGCCGTATATCGAGGTCGGGAAGCGCACGACCGGGCGAAACAGTAGAGATATGCGGTCCCCGATCGCACGTTCTCGCTACAGTGCGGTCGTGCGGTCCCGCTCCACGAGCGAAACAGTAGAGATATGCGGTCTCCGACCGCACGTTCTCGCTACAGTGCCGTCGTGCAGTCCGAGACCGCACGACCGGCCACGTATCAACACCAGGCAGTCGCGCGGTCAGAACGGGGCCAGAAATGGAATTTTTATGCGCAGGATGCTATATTTGGAATTTTCGGGACATACTGTGTTAGAAACGTCCAAAATTCGAGAGGATACAGCAACTTGAACTTTGAATCGAGCTATGTCCGATCTGTGCGCAGATTTTAGCTTCTTTTTTCTCGAGACGCTGCAGATTTTGATCTCTCCCTCTCGGACGCTGCAACCCAAGAGCATGTTTGGGTGGCACCGTGGCACAAGGAAACAATCGTGCTGAGGATGCAGGACCCGGTTTGAATGGGTTCTAGGTGTGCAGACCAAGTTATACTCGTGTTCGGATCCGAAGCGTATGCACTATGTTCAAGGCCGTTCTTTTTAGTTTATAGCTTTTCATATTAATTTCTAAAAATTGTTTTTCTTTAATATCTAACTTTTAAACGGAATATCTTTTTAAAACAGGGTTTACTAGTCAATTATAGTATACACTGTAACTACTTCATTTATACCGGCCAAAATCGTACATAAGTGTCTCTTTGTATAAATTTCTCTATAAACTATTACTATTTATAAATCAAAGCCAAATGACAAAATTAAAAGACTATATAAACATGCCCATATGACTTTTCTCGAAAAAACAAATAAATCAGCTTCTTCGTTGCTTTTTTAAAACAGCTCATCAGGGCATCCTTTCTGAGCGGTTTATCGGTATTCGATTCATTCGCACAAATACTTACGATAGAGTTAAAAGTCATCAACTACAACTATAAGCCATCATCCTGCTTGGATGCATGACTTTTTAATAAGGGGATGTCTATCTACAAGGTGGAAGAATTTTTTATAAGCGTAAGTCATCGATTTTTTTATCGATGGGATCAACATCCAAATGGTATGGCACATCATTCTCCATACAAATCCAATGATCACAAAATTTATTTTAAATTTTAAAAACTCAAACAACTTACAAATAGCAAAACCACATGAAGAAATTTAAAAAAGCCGTATTGCTTTCTGTAAAATTCTTGCGGAAACGTGGCTGTGCCGGAAGGTCTTGAGCTCGGCTTTTGCTCTGTGGGCCGAGTACGTAAGATTGGGCTAGAATTAGGCCGGATGCTGCGATGCTGGGAGTTGGCCCCTGGAGTGCGCTTCTTGGTCTCATGGGCCGCATGTTGACCAGGCCACCAGGGTGTGGGGTCGGGTATTTTCGTACATTTCTTTTGAAGTGGACCTTCTGTTCATTTTCTTTTTGTTTTTAAACAAACGGTAAGAGAACTATCAATTATCTCTACTAATATAATATGAGAGTTTATCCGTTTACCTTTCTCTCCGTACACGCAGTGCACCCACAGACACGCTCCCTCCTCGTGCAACTGCCGCGCCCCTCGCACAAACTGCTGCACCATATCCAAGCGCTAGCCAAAGCTCCTCTCACTCCCTCCCCTTCGCCATCTCCTTCTCCCTCTCCTCCCCTTCGTGCTACGTGCCTCACCGCTGCTGCTGCCCCTCCCAACTCCACGCCTCCTCCACCGTCGTGCCCCTATCCCCTGACCTCTCCATCCAACTCTCCCCCCGCCCGTCCCTGTCCAACCTCTCCACATGCTACAGGCGAGGAAGAATGCGGCGGTGGTGGTCGTTAGCGTCGACGTTGGAACCACAGTTAATGCAGCTACTGCTACTTGGTGTCACCCTTGTCGCCGCCTCGTTCTACACCAACACCCTCTTCCACTCCTCCTCCCTCGCGCTCATACTGCCCTCGTCCGACTTCCAATCGCCCAATTCCTCCAAGTCCCTAGGTACCCCTCTACCCTCTAGGAGTGCAGAGCACGTGTCTGTGCCGATCTGCTCCTGAATTGCATTTTCAACTCAGTTCTTTGTGCATTCCTAGAAATAGTGGCGCATGGCGTCAGTAGTTCGTGTTTTCTTGCTCTCCTGCCCAATTCGTGAGGCGGTTTTAAAGTTTCTAATTGCATCATGTCTTAGATGCTCCTGCATCGTTAGTACAAAGTTTCTTATTAAGCAATTAGTTCTCCCATATTCGACCAGGCACTGGATCTAGCAACACCATCGCCAAAGGTGATGAAGACGGCTGGATTCAGCCTCCACCACTGGCTATCGGGGCTTGCCCGCCATGCTGCCTCCTCCTACGCATGATTGGTGCTATTACTAGCGGGTGCTTAGTATTAGATTTAATTTTGATGAGTTGTAAGTGGTCGTAGAAGCTGTGGGCGAAGCCACACTCGAAGCTGTGGTAGAAGCCACAGTCGAAGCAGTGGTCAAAGTCGTAGCCGAAGCAGCTATTGAAACTGTGGAAGCAGTTAGAGGCTCCGAGTACTGTGCTCCAAGTACTGTACACTGAGTAATGTGCATCGAGTACTGTAGCTCCGAGTATGAGGCAGTCGAAGACTCAGAACACGAAGGCAGTCAAAGACATCGAGCACGAAGGCAGTCGAAGACTCTGAGTACACAAAAAGTCGTGGTCGTAGCATCGAGATGATGCGCCATGGTCGTAAGGCAACCATAGTCGTACGACAGTTGTGGTCGTAAGACACCATGGTCGTAAGTCATAATCAGAAAAACATTGTGGCAGTTAGAAGAACATTGTTGCAGTCGGAAGAACACTGTTGCAGTCAGAATAACACTATTTGCAACAGAATAACACTATAGCAGTCAGAAGCATCCGAGTGCATATTGTGGTCGGAAGTCATACACGCCCGAGTGCAGTCGGAGCTCTCGAGTGCCAAGGGAAGTCGTAACTGTGAGAAGCGGTCGTAGCCATGTGAAGGGATCGTAGCCATGAGAAGCAATAGTAGTCGTGAGAAGCGAACTCATGCAGATCATGGAGAGATTCCAGGAGATATGAGAATAGGCCCAAGTTAGTGGGGTGCGTGGGTGGTCGTGTGTGTATGCATGAGGCTTATTTAAGCCGTGTAAATCCTGTTAAGTGAAGCGAGTTGAAAAATGAGAAAAGATTGAGTGATTCAATCCCAAAATTCTATTAGTCTCCCTCAGTGTGTGTTTATCAGAGTGACAAGAGAGAGGATTGAGCGATTCAGTCCCAACACTTAGCAGACTTTCTTGGATGTAAAATGTTAAAATGGCTCAATTATCAATTAGGCTAATTGTGTATTACAGAACATTTACCATCTCCCAAATCAAAGCAAACCAGCGGCTTGAGCTCTTTTTAGGTCGTTTGGGTGTGAAGTTTCTCCATGTTGTACCATTATGTCAAGAAGTTGCTTTTCATGAAGTGTTTAGTGGATTTTATCAATTTAGTATATTTCTCATATGGGCTGGCACCCTCCTGTCGCCACCTCCGCCAATGGCAAGCGCGCCACTGCCAACTGCAGTGGCTAGCAGTGTGGTCCTGCCGCCTGTGCCTTCCTCCCACTTGCGAATAGTTATGTGGTTCTATGATTATGATGAGCTATTTTGCTTCTAATTTTGTAACATGCTTGCAGCGAGGGTTTGGGTTTGATGCCATCTATTGAGTGAATTGGATGGTTTCATATTTCCATGTACCATCAATTCACCTCGTGTTTAGGTCATGATTTTTCCATGTATGCTTACAAATCCACAATGTATGCATGTTCGTTGCCTAGCTAGTGTGCGGGACATAATATTGTTTTTGAGTGTGGTTGTGTGTCGAGTACTCGTGTGTTCGAGTACTGAGTGGTCGTGTGTCGAGTACTGTGTGGTCGATATCGAGTACTCGGTGAGTTCGAGTACTACGTGGTTGTAGTCGAGTATTTGGTGTATTCGAGTATTGTGTGGTCGTAGCCAAATGTACTCAGTGTGTTCGAGTATTGCGTGGTTGTATTCGAGTACTCAGTGTGTTCAAGTACTACGTAGTCTGTGTGTCCGAGTATGTGTAGGAGTTGAAGACCCGGAGTCGGAGAGCAGTCGGAGACTCCGGACCAGTCGAAGGTATGGTCGACAAGCCGTGGTTGATGCCATGGTTGAAGTGGTGGTCGATAAGCTGTGGTTGATGCCATGGTTGAACCCGTGGTCGATGCTGTAGTCGAAGGAGTGGTCGAAGCCACAGTGATTCAATTGATACTCGGAGGAGTAATGTCTCAGTTGTTAGTCAAATTGTGCAGTAGTTTATGGTCGATAGTTGTAGCTACAGTGGTTGATGGTTGATAGTCGTAGCTACAGTGGTCGATGGTCGGTAGTCGTAGCTGCAGTCGACAGTCGGTGCTAGAAGACCTATGTGATCAAAGATTCAGTCGAGGTGTTGTGGTTGACAAGTCTTGGTCGGTGTTGTGGTCGACAAGGCGCAGTCAAAACCGTGGTGGAAGGAGCAGTTGAAGCCGTGGTCGAAGGAGAGATGTGCTATAACAGACATGTGTGGTCTGTCACTGTAGCGGTCAACGGTCGCTGCAACAGACGTGTGCACTGGTTGTGGTCGAAGGCCTGGTCGATGCCGTGGTCGAAGCCACGGTTGAAGGCATAGTCAATGCGTGGTCAAAGCCACGATCATAGCTACAGTAAGACGGTCGATGCTTGAAGACCTGTGTAGTCGGTAAAGCGGTCGAAGAGAAGCCGTGATCGTGAGATATGGTCGAGACTCCGTGGTCGAAGGCATAGTCGAAACTATAGTTGGAAGACTCGAAGCCTATGGTCGTGATCATGGTGCCTGTGTGTGGAGTTAATGTACGTGGTTGCGATCACAGCTATGAAGAGTACTATAAAATAAGGGTACATCAAAAGATAAAATTGATGTTCAATGTTTAGTTTGGGATCATCGTTTGATAATATGAATCATCCTCATTTGGTACTCCGTTGTAACATACGGGTATCTTACTAGTATTGATAAAACTGGAGAAAAAAGAGATAAAAGATATAGAACACAACTCTAACAAGGTAACTTCGCATGAAGGGAAAACCCCAACCGGAACACCTGCCTAGAGGCGAACAGCATGTAGCACCACGCCAAACACCAACCAGCTCTCACTCTAGATGCAGAAGTCTATGGTAACAGTGGTCAGTCCGTCAGTGGAATATGAAAGAGCTAATTGGACCACGGTCTACTCTGCAGTCTAGAGCCTGGACCAAGGATGGTTCATACTCAAGACATTCTCGTTTCAAATGGCAGGAACAACAACACTACAGTCGTGCTAGATAAACCTGCGATTGTGTTTTGTGATTTTACAGAGAGTGAAAAATCAAATGGGCAACAACAAAATTTTGGCACAACACAGCGCCCAGCAAAAACAGCCGGCTGCTCCTGTACCAAAAAAAAAAAAAACGGAAGCTACCCTGAGAAGACCTGATATCAGCATGCCGACGTCCAACAAACTGTCCATTTCGTTCCGGACACGTACCGCTTCTCGGTGCGCAACTACCGCAGCATGTTGGCGACGATGCAGAGAGCGAATGCTCCAAGAACGTCGCTGAAGTGCCGATCCGTCGGAGGAGCACCAGAACTGGCGGCCGGGCTGCTTGTTGGGGCCATACCAGCGATCGTCGGATTAATGCCTCCTTCAGATGGCATTGGCGTCGGCGAAGGGCCAAGGTACGTCTCGAAGAAGGACGGCGTCGGCGGCGGAATCAGCGGAGGGAACTGATGCGGGCCTGCATGCAAGAACGGCACGATGTTCCAAGAAATGACCATTAGCTGCCTATAAAACTTTACTTCCATGTCACCATGAGGGGAAACTGAGAGCAACGGCAAGAAAGATCACCTGGGCACTGAGGCTTAAGCGCCGTGGTTAACCTGAAAGATGCAAAGATCGGCGGTGAGACGACAGTCTCTGAAGTGGAAAAGGAGATGGATTTGGGTAAAAAAAATGCTTCATTACGTGGCTAGAATTGTCCCGTTCACGAATCCACCGTAGCTGCAAGACGTAACGCTGCAGCCTGCGTTGGTCATCAGAAGCGTGAAGTTTCCAAGCATCATGCTGCTGTTACTGCACTGCATGCTCGAGCACGTCGAGTCCGCCAATGGCGCCGGCACGCAGAACAAGCTGCAACGTGCAACGGCGTCAGAGAGCCGAAACAGGGGGAGTAATTCAGACACAGACTGTAGAGTAAAATCTGGGGCAGATCGAAGGCAAGTCGGTGCCTACTCCAAGTTGCCCGGACCACAGCTGCACTGGACACACCGATTGGCAGTTACTGCATAGGTCCCGTTTGCCACCGTCAGCCCGTAGTCCGCCGCGAGCCCGGGGAATGATGAGGTGCATGCTGGACAGGAATAGAAATGGGAGGATGTCAGTAAAGTATCAAACAATGGAGCGGCAAATGATAGGGTAAATAGCAATGACAAGATTACGGATGAGGAGGAAATGTTCAATCATGTATACTGATCAATAATGGATGCTATACTCAATTCATCATCCTGTTTGTCCGTGATCTGACAGAACATATGGGGATGATGATTATTGGAATTCCTCCTCGCTTTCTTCAGAAAAGACAAATGAGTTACCCCATCTATACTTTAGTGCATACCAATCGCCCCTGTGAAAACATGATGGACAAAACGACAGGAACAACTGACAGTTTAGAGAAATGCTACCTGAATGGACATTTTTTCTCTCGAAATTACAGCACTTGACTAAAAATTTTGGGATTTCGGTCGAATTTCACACCGTTGGAAGAGATAGCGATAGGGTTAGGAGGTGGAGGGAGGAAATCTAGGCTGTTGAATTGGATCCAACGACCGAAAAAAATTTGACCGAGAAGTCCCAAAATTTTAGTCGGTGGACATGTAGTAACTCCCCTTTTTTTTGTGTGTGTGAGGGGGGGGGGGGGGGGGGGGGTTTGGCAAATTTCGTACTGTAATTGTTCGGTTGTTCCTGGACAGATGTGAGGAATTCAAGGGGTCATCTGTGAGCTCTGTCCCTGAGAGGCAGGGCTAGGGTCCTCTGGTAACCCTTGACAGTTGCCACACATGGAGCGCACTTACCAGAGAACCTTTTCACTGCACTAAACAGAAGACCAACTCACACTTCCTGCGCAACAGTACGGGGCTACGAGTACACATCGTTAATTGTTGAAATGTGTCATCCTGCACGCTCTTCCCTTTTGCTGCCTTTTCCTTTTCATTTGTCACACCTAGCTTGATCAGGAGCAAAAGCAGCCGTGCAAAGGATAACATGCATGGATCTTTTTAAAAGTTGGGAGCACCCGTGCAAATATACAAACAGAGAAGCCAACCTGTCATGCATGAACTCTGATGACAAGTGAGTCGTGTGGTTGGGGACATGTGTAGTGTAATTTAGGGAAGTCTACCTATACAAGTCAGTGAGTGCTCGTAACAGTTACGATATCTTTGTAATTCAGAGGAGTAATGACTAATGAGCTAGTACTAGTAGTGCCCAAGATTTCAAGATAGCTCGTGTTTTCAGACAAAGGTTGGTGTCAGTTCACTAAATTATCAACGGGGACTACGCGGCTGAGAGACACACACTTAAATCGCATCACTGTCAAGTACGTGAGTAAATCTTTACCAGCTAAATTTGTCGGCAACCATGGGATTTCAGTAACCAACCAACCTTGGACGCAGCTACGTGCACGGTACATCTCGGCAGCTAGCGCAAAGCAACAAAACCAAAAACCAGATCCAGTAAGAGTTTGTTAACGGACGGCTCACCGGGCAGCGGGACGACGATGATGTCCCCGGCGGCGACGTTGGTGGTGGCCATGTCATTGACGCTCATCAAGTCGGTGGGCGTGGTCCGGTATCTCTGCGCGATGGCGGCCACGGTGTCCCCCTTCCCCACCACGTACGTCAGGTACACTGCGGGCACCCCGTTGTCGACGCCGCCGAAGCAGGCGCAGTGCAGCGGCACGAACAGCGTGGTCCCGGCGTCGACGGCGTCGCCGGCCTTGGTGTCGAGGATGCCGTTAGAGTCCCGGATCCAGTCCGGGGTGGTGAGCCCGCCGTAGACCTCCGAGGCGATGGAGGCGAGCGTGTCCCCCGGGCGGGAGACGTAGCGGACGGAGGTGGCCTTGCGGATGCCGTCGGAGCAGGCGCAGGGGACGGGCACGCGGAGTGGGAGGCCCGCCGGGAGGATGCGGTCGGCGGGGTCGGGGACGGCGAAGTCGATGGAATTGGCGGCGAGGATGGAGAGCGTGTCGGCGCCGAAGAGCGCCGCCAGCTCGGCGAGCTTGAGGTCGGCGTAGAGCGTGTAGGAGAGGAGCGCGGGGCAGGCGGTGGAGGAGGAGCAGGACTCGAGCGTGGACTTTGGCGCGGCGCGGGGGAGCCGCGTGGTGGCGACGGCGGCGAGGAGGAGGAGGAGGTGGAGTGGGGAGGACGGCATTGGCATGACGGTGGTCGGGAGCGGGGAAGCGTGGGGGTGGAGAGTGGAGAATGGCGAGACTCCGGAGGGACCGCGGCGCTGGAAAACGTGCGGCGCTTCGGATCTTGTGTTCGGTGTTCGGCGCAGGGATCCTCTGCGAGTCCAGTGCAGCAGCGTGTGTGTCAGCATGATTGGAACAAGGAATCTCGTAAGAATTTGGGTGGAACTAGCCCCATGGTAGAATATGTTTTAGCCTGAAATATGAAAAAAAAATACTTCGTGTATAGTTTAAATAAATTCAGTCAAACTCAAGGTAACATTCTCATAGTTCAGCTCAGATCATTCCACTCATCGCCATAGGCCCATAGCCGGCCCACTCGGCTCGTTGCAATGCAAGAAGACCCACTCAGCTGCACACAAAAAGAAGGCCTCCAATTCCCTATTGACCATTGCAATGCAAACATAGAAACCCTACCTCATCCTGGCTGGCTACCTCAGCTCGCACGCCGACAGCCGACTCCCTCGCCATTTGTTGCTGCGCCGCCCTGGCTCCCGCCCAATGCTGCTCCCCTCCCGGTGACACGGCCCACTCCCCTCCCTGCGCCGAAGCGACAAGCAGGCAGCTACGAAGGATATGGAAGATGGCAGTCAGAGAAGGTGGCTACTTCGGCGAGTGAAGAAGTATCCTCGGAGACCTCGGCTTCCCCGCACCTCGTCTTCCTCCAACTCTCCCCGGCGACCCCAAGGTGTGTCAAATCTACTACACCCCATCCTCCTTCAATTTCTTTCCCAAATCTGGCCGATTTTATACAACAAATTGGTGTAGAACTCGTCAGAGCTTAGTCTCATTGATATTGAGCGCAAGAATTTTTTAGACTGAAGCTGGATGGCATTACGAAGGCCATGTTTTAGTGCAACTTAACTAGCTTTATTGCGTGCTTCCAATAAGTAATATTTTAGTTATTGACTATAATGGTTCTATTTTCTTTGATGGGTTGCTTCATTTGTTAGCTTCTTGATTATTCTTTTGTTTCAAAATACTCTAGCTTATCTCTTTTCTCGAATAATTTGACATGTGTCTTGGGGAAAAAATGAGTACAACCATTTGGAGGAAGTGTTGAACTAGAAGGTCACTAAACCTTATGCTCGTATTATGAGTAACTAATTGGTTAATACTGTTGCAAACTGCTAAGTGGTGCTCCACTGCTTCTTGTTATCACTAGCACCAATTCTCAACTTCTATGATGTAATATTGTATATCACTAAGTGGCTAATGGTATTGCTAAGTGCTGCTTGTTGGTTTCACTAGCACCAATTTTTTAGAATTATCAACTGCTATAGTATAATATTGAGTATCTAAAATTTTGCTAAATGTTGCTGACACCTAGTTTCCAGCCATACATTGACACTTGAAATTCTTTAAAAACATCTTTAAAGATATATAATTTACTAGCAAACATGATGTTAACGTTATTTCTACACTCATTTTCTTTGCCCATTATAGTTCCACTCTGAATCCGAATTTTATGTATTCCAGTTTACAGGTTGCGCTTGAATTATCATTTATGGAAGTAGTTCAAGGATGCACCAAAACAATCAATGTTCAGACTTTTGTAACATGTGAAACCTGCAATACGTAGATGAACTTATATTTACTGACTACATTTTGAAGCAATGATGTCTTTGAATATTTTTTTAAAAAAAAATCTAATGAGAGGATTTTTTTCAGATGGAGCTGGTGTACCTCCTGGAACCAAACCCGAAACTTGTCTAGCTTGCAAGGGCTTAGGATTTGTTAGTTCTTCCTCCAGCATGTTGCTATCTATTTAATGGGATATATTTATTCATATATTATTAGTGCGCTTATTTGTCTCATTTTTTCTCTATGTTGACAGATCTTCATGCAAACTAGTCCCTTCAGGGTGCAATCAACATGCACACAGTGTGGTGGTTTTGGGAGAACTGTAAAGGTAGGATATCTCTTTGTAATAACAACTTCTAATTCAGATAAAAGTACTTGTTTGGTGTAGCACAATTATTGTATCAAGCCTTCAATAAATCATCGTGAAGGCTAACTATTTAAAGTTTATATCCTTGCAAAAACTAATTAAAGTTTCTTGATTTGAACAAATATCTACATTACTTCCATCCATGTAACCAAAATTGTTGTATGATGTAGGGTTGTGTAAATCCAAATTTGACTATCATACATTGCTACTTGCTAGTACATAACATGAAAGTTGATGGTTATGAACCCTTTTAAATCTTGCCATTTGTGACTTGGGATCTAGGTAGTTATTGAGTGCATGTAAGACCAGTTGTTTGATACTAGATATATGAATCGAATCAGCCAAAATTCTAAGGGATACATTTTTTGAGCTCTGTTGTTCTATATGAAATAGGATTTGTATTTGAGCATTGCAGTTACGCTTGTCTACTATATGCTTTCTATGCAGCGTCTAGCTTATGATTAATTGCTATGAGCTGGTGATTACAATGTTATATGTTG
This sequence comes from Dendrocalamus latiflorus, assembly GCA_017311315.1. Taxonomy (NCBI): domain Eukaryota; kingdom Viridiplantae; phylum Streptophyta; class Magnoliopsida; order Poales; family Poaceae; genus Dendrocalamus; species Dendrocalamus latiflorus. Next base: position 20,200,236 of record CM029673.1, on the reverse strand, counting down.
TTAGGAATTGTGCAAGTCCTGCAAAGGAAAGAAAATTGTGCCAGGAGGAAAACAGTCCAGCTTGGTATAGTGCCTAGTAGGTTTCAAGTTGTTGACATTAACTTTACTTGTACCCACATGATCTTGTTCTGTGTTACCAAATGTCCTCGAATATTATTTTGTAGTTTCTAGTTCATGTCCAACTATTAATGAAGAAATGGTGAGATAGGATAGAGAGTAAATCTTCGTTATTTAGGTACGCATTGTATCTCTACTATGCTACATTGTTTATATTTTGCCATGTTTTCCTTATTAGTTTTATGTTTTAGCATTGAACTCAAGTTTCATATCAACGATGCATTTGTGATGTAATTTTATTATGCCGTGATGTAGGTATAAATTAGTGTTGGTTTTATGTTGTTAGAGTTTAGCCTAGAGCGCAGCAAAATCCTAGTTCTGCCACTGTTCATATGAAATAGTTAAATTTCTTTAAAATTTTGGTGTTTCAAACGACTCACAAAAAGCATTGCTGTAATGCTACCCCATTGGACTTAGGTCTCCTTTTCAGTTTGGTCTATTCTTTTTGGTTTCGGCTTGTGACTTTTGGCTGCGACTTATGACTTTTAGATTGTTTGTTAGAGAATTATGGACTAACAGAAACTCACATGCGACTTTGACCAATATGAATAAAGTCGTTACAGTATGTACTACAATTAACTTATAGGCTCTGTTTTGAAAAGACACACCGTTTGAAAATTAATTACTATAGAAAAGTCAAAAAAACAACTTTTAGAAGTTGAAAAGAAAAGGTTTGGCTTATGGCCTTTTCACTGTCTTTTCGAAGTGGCTTATCAAAACAGTCTTTTCAAAATGGTTTATTAATTTATTGGCATTCGGTTCGTTTATACAAGTACTTATGCTAACGTTAAAAACAATCATCCGTAGCCTTATGCTATCAATCATAGCTGAAAAGAATATGGGGTTGTTCTTTTTGGCTGAAGCGGCATGTTCTTTTCGGCTGCGGCTTATGGCTTTTGGCTGAAATTTTTGAATTTTGGCTGTTTACGGTACAGATTACGGAGAGACAGATACTCACTTGCGATTTTGGCTGGTACAGATGTTGGACTTTTAACGTGTAGATCGATTAACTTATAGACCCCGTCTTGAGAAAATACTCTGTTTGAAAGTTAGGTGCTGTAGCAGAAACCAAAAGCCGATTTTAAAAGCCCAAAAAAACAGGCCCATAACTTATGGCTGTGGCTTGTGGCTTTTAGTCTGTTTGTGCGAGAAATTAGAGGGTAACAGAAACTCATGTGCAATTTTTGCCGATATAAATGAAGTCAGTACAGTATATACTATATTTAACTAGTAGACCATATCTTAAAAGATACCTTATTTAAAAGCTAATTACTAAAAAAATTAAAAATAGCTTTTAGAAACTGAAAAGAACAGAACCTATAATGAATCTCCTTTTTAAGTCTCAACCGTATGATGAACGGGACTCGGGCATCGGCATATCGCTCACATGGTGACGTGCGGTTTTATATGTGTGTTGCACTGTTGCGTGTATGTACAAACCGCAGATAATCCAGATCTGCGCGTTGCAGTGTTGCCTACTTGGTGGGGCTCGATCGGCTGGTTTGTTTAACTTGGGAGGTGCCGCGCTTTTGGAAGGAGTAATTTTTGGCCATTTCTGATTAGGCATGCATCATACCGTTTGTTTTCTGATCCAGCCTGGCTAAACAGAGTTGCATGGCATCTTTTCATGTACGGTTGTCCTTTTCTTTTAGGTATTGTATTGATTAGGAAAATCAGTCGGTGTTTCATTTGGAAAAGTTACACTGCACTTACAAAATGAAAAAAAATATATTGTGATCAGCTTTCGATGCCAGCTAGCCTAAGGGGTCTAGCACTCTTACATGTATATTACATACTTTCTTAAATCACGAATACATATCATTTTAAAATACGTATAGCCAATTAGCCCGTCATCCTCGTTTTACAGGCCTGGGCCCATGTAGTTTCAGTATGTCACAGATGGCTCTAAGGCCAGAGGATCTCTTAGGCTTCAAGGTAAACGCAGAAGCGCCAACCTGGTTTTCTCCTTTCGATCTGGAGAGGACTAGCCACCTACACGCCTTCGTGCGGCGCACGAGCCCGCACACACTGACGCCCGCGCTCACGAGAAAACCAGGCCCATCATGTCATCACGAGGCCTCGCTAGTGCCCGGGCCGGTTACGTGCGGAGGAGGAGGCACGGCGGCCGGCGGGGCAGCCCTCGGCCGGGGACAGAGTACCCATCTCAGCCCATTTCCCATGGGCTGACCCCGCAATTTTTTTTCTTGGCAGAAAACATCACGAAACTCACACGGTTAAAGGTGCAAACTAAGCAATAATTTTTGTTTGATCAAAGACTCACGAAGCAAATACGAACGGTGCAAATAGGTATATGATATTGTCCATGTCTGACTCCGACTCCAAGAAAAAATATAGAATATGATACAGAAAGAGTTATATCTGCCTGTATATATCTATATGTTAAGTAATATGAGAAAGTTATTGTGACTTCACTTAAGAATAAGATAACAGATAGGTGGATTATCGTATCTAAACATGCATAGAATATTGAGTACTCTTTCTTCGATATCTCGATGAACAATATCTCCGTGTTCGCTATGATTGCACCTCTACTGTTCGATGTCTTGTATGGATGCAAAAGAAACAAATAATTTTCATCTGATCGGTCGTCTGAAGATTTATAAAACGAATACATAATGAAAAAATAAGTATCTAACACTATCTATATCTCACTCCGAATCCAAAAAATACAGAATAAAATACATAATCAATATCCGCTTCAATTGCACCGCAACTCTTGGTGCCAAAATCAACGTCTGCTTGCTAAGCTTCTCGATGCCAAAGTCAACGTCTGCTTGCTAAGCTATCTGGCTGTGTTCTCCCTGAAAAGACCAGCGTGCATGATGGCTTCATGATGTGTTATCCTCCTCTGTTTTTCTTTTCCTGCATGCCTGAAGGGGCACTCAAATAGTATTATGACATTTTGCTTTCTTGTACTGTTGCCCGGATTAGTTCCTGTAGACACCATTGAACCGCACATGCGCAAGTCGCTGTAGCACGCTAGCTGGTTCCTCGATCGGAAGTCGGCATCAGACTCACAAACCAGGGGCGGATCTAGCGGTGGGGCGGGGGGCTCGAGCCCCCCTACCGCTATCGGACCCTTGGAGCCCCTCCTAAAATTTTAGCCATAGATGTATAATGTAGAAGGGGTTAAGGTCGAGCTGAAGGTACTTCAGCCCCTCCAAAAAATTTTCCTAGATCCGCCACTGTCACAAACCATACCATTTCCTAGCTCCCGGCCGTGACGGATTTGAATCCTCCACTACCATTACATGGTTCTTTATGGTTATATCGTGCCATTCTATCTCGAACAAATATCGGATTAGACAACAGTTAATGTTTGAGATTGATCTCAGGCATAATACTGCTGGGGTCTGGATATACAGTACAACGATTCTATTTTTCTTCTTTGAAGGGGGAGATCGATCGAGCACTGCTACTATTTCGTCATTGAGTACGTAGATGGATAACAAAAGTATGCTACAAAGCGTTACAACGTCAATATACTCCTGCATCGTAGCAAATCACTGTACCTAACATGCACACACACGTACATAGCATATCAGAGAGGCACATGGAAGGCCACCAGCTAGGCACTAGTATACTACGGCTCTGTTCTTTTCAGCTTTTAAAAACTGTTTTTCGATTTTTCTACAGTAATTACCTTTTAAACAGATTATCTTTTAAGATATGGTCTACTAGTTAATTATAGTACATTCTTTACTGACTTCATTTATATCGGTAAAAACCGTATCTGAGTTTCTGTTACTCTGTAATCTCTCGCACAAACAGCCTAAAAATCATAAGCTGCAGCTAAAAAGAAGAGGCCTAAAGCCCTGTTCTTTTCAGCTTCTAAAAGCTGCTTTTCGGCTTTTCTACAGTAACTAGCTTTTAAACGGAGTATTGTTTTAGGATAGAGTCTACTAGTTAATTATAGTGCATACTTTATTGACTTCATTTATATTAGTAAAAACCACACGTGAGTTTCTGTTATTCTGTAATCTCTCATACAAACAGGCCAAAAGTCACAAGCTGCAGCCAAAAAGAACAGGCCCTAAGTACCCGCACTGCTGCACGCATGGGGGGATCTCGCCAGCTCCTGGCAAAGGTCAAGAGCTCCCGTCCAAGAAGCGCTCGATCGATGGAACTGCATGTACAGACGTATTGGATTACTCGTGCACATCAGCGCGTCGCTTTTGTGCATCCAGCTGGGTAAATATGGTCCGAGCTAGAGCGCATTTTTGGAAGGCCATCATGGTGAAACACATACATAGGAGTAGCGTAGACGACGGCAGCTACGGACGACGAGAGCCATGTAGTCATGTAGACATATAGTAGCAGCAACAGCAGCATTTGGCCCATTCTTTTGAACTTTTGTCTTTCGTCTTATCAAAAAGTCGAAATAAATAAAGTGATTTTTAAAGCAGATTTTTTAAATAGCTTTCCGAAGGTAAAATCATGTGCCGTCGTCTATGTCAACTTCTTCATCATCTACTGTCATATCAAAAAACACTGACAAAATCCCTCAAACTCAGTCTAAAAAAAGGTCATCTTTGCTAGCTCTCCACTTTTCAAAGCATCTTAATCTGTTGCTCTTGCATGCCCATGCTTGCTGCAGTCTAGCCAAAGCTCTACTCACCAATAATTGGAGAGCCCGGCCGGCCAGGCGGCTAGTTTCCTAGAGTTGCATAACTTCTCTCAACGTTAGGCAAGAAACAGTTCAGCTAGCATAACCTTCTAAGCATAAGTTAGTTCGATGGTTTGGTCTAATTAGGAGTATCAGTTTGGACTAGGTAGGAAAGTTTTGTCGTGCATAAGCGAGTGGACAAGGACAACTAATTCATTGTAGCACTAAAGTGCTGTACATGAGTTTAAAAAAGTGCTGCACGTACAGAATGCATTGTAGCACTAAATACTTGACACTGAGGAATCATGTTTTTCAATGATGCGACTCATAATAGTGATCTTGATGGCTCTATTCATGTTTTTCCCCTTGTGAATGTACAGCTGATGTTCCAGTTGTCTACTCCAATTGACATAAGCTAGCTTATCAATGTAGGTCAAGACAACTACTCCTAAATATATACTATATGGCATTAAGTTTTTTTAACATATATATATAGTGCTTATGTAACTCTACCAGAGTAAGGCTACTAAATGCGTGGGAAGCTCGATCTTTAAATTGGTGATGATACCATGCACGCAGTACGTAGTACTGCAATCTGCAGACACACATGGAACAAAAATCCCAGAGACAGGCAGAGAATGGGATCGATCGACGCCTTTGAAATGCTACATTGCTACTATGCGCTTGGCTTCTTTCACAACCGCCACGTGAGAGAAGTAATGAACCTTAGCTATTCCTTCGTCATACACGTCGAGCCAGAACTGCTTAAATGCTTCGGCAGTTCCTGTCCCTCCCCATTCTTCTGTCAGTGCATGCTTTCACATCTACTCCTACCAGCATGCTTTTAGTATAGTACCAGACGCACCAGTACTTCGCAATGTGCATTATATTTATCTCCAAGATTTGCATGTATCATATGCTAAGCTTTCGTGAAAGAAAACTTTTAGTATGAACGTACATATGTCGTGTCATTTTCATGTATACTGATGTAAAGATGGTAAAGATGATTTGGTGCAAATGCAGATATGCAAGGGCTGGGGTGCATGGAAGATGAAACAGCTGGTAGTAGTTGATTCAGAGTCAGTGAGAAGTTCACAGCACACAGTTCATCTGTGCTCTCCTACATTATTCTCCATGAATGCCTGGTCATGGCTTCATTCTGGATTACAGATCAGAATGAAAATCTTGAAGGACAAATCCAGGCTAGCTGTTAGAAAAACTACTCCAAATAACTTGAGGAAACCTAATGGCAGCTGGAAGAAAATTAATCAGGTTTGCACGAGTTTGTAAGAAGACCAGAAGGAGGAGCTAAATAGATGACGTACCATATATATATACTCTAGAGGCAAATTGCTGGAACGATTAAGAGGCATAATGTGCAGATGCTGGTTAAAGGGATTGAAGCCTGGTCCGAGATCACCAAACCATACACTGCTTCGATGTCTTATATGGTGACCTTGAACCAGACAACAATCCCCTTAACCTAACTTCGACCTGGACATGCAGTCCAAACAAGAAGGCCAATCAAGCTCAGCAAGAGATGAAAACTACTTCACCAGTGGATAGAGGGGAAGAAAGAAGAAGAAATGGCAAGAGAGGCAAGAGGAGAGGAGACTTCTGGAGTATAGTAAAATAATAGCTAGTAGAAGAGATCACGAGGGAGAGCTAGGCTGGGGTTTTTGAAGACGGAGGAGGGAAGGGGCAGTAGTGCTTCTGGATGGGCCGCCCGCTGAATTGCCATTTATTGAGAGGCCTACCATTGGACACGAGCTGCACTGATAGCCACTGCAAATGGACTTTATTGTTTGTGGTACAGTGTGTGAGAGGAGACCGTGTGTGTGCATGTATATTTACCACTTTGCTTCTTCTTTTCTTTCTTTGCCCTTTTTCATGTGTGGAGTGAAGTAGCCCCCCACATTTTTCAGCTGTAAGCACACAGCTCCTAGGAGTACTAGATAAGGACTAGGCAGTACATCACTGTATGTTCCATTTTTTTAGGTTTTTTACTTGACTAGTATTTCCCAACTTTGAATTGTACTATACGTGTGTGTGAGAAGGAGCGAAAATGAAGATATATGTCACCTATGACGATGTTCTGAGGAATCATTTGCAATATGTGTTGTTTTTTAGTTTTTTTTTTCTCGCAAAAATATGTTGTTTTTTAGGACCAATTTTTTTAGGACTTGTTTGGCGCCATAGATGTTAATTACTACATCCATTCATAGTAGTTACGTTCTTTCTAGAGATGTGCACATAATTAATCTTTTCTAGCTTTCACTACTAATGTAGGTAAAATATATCAAGATCAATAATAAGAAAAAAAACTCAACATAGAGTTAATGGGTCTGTTTTTTTAGATTGCGTCTTCTGGATTTTAGCTATAGCTTATTAGTCTAATAAATAGTGATTACTGCAAAAAGCCGAAAAGAACGGGGTTTACGTGAAGAAGGCTTCCACAATAATGTACTTTTTGTTTTCTATAGTTTTAACCAGCATATTATGGTTAAAATTAGTGGTCTGTATCTTATATTAACTACAATCACAGATAAAGTAGTGCTAGCAGTTTGCAATACACCATGATGCTAGTGAAGTCTCCAGGAAATCGCTAGTTAAAAGAAAATTTTCTCTTGCATGTTTTTTTCCCTAAGAGAATCGCTGGTATGGTTTTGAAGCACACAATACAAAACTCTCACAGTGTTACTTCATGTGTGAGGAATTCACCACATTGTCTTTTTTTTTACCACATTTATTTTTGTGGGGAATATACTACTTTACCAATCGAGAATACCATTAAAAATGAGAACATTGCCATTACACCACTGAAAAATCACAGGACCATGTAGCTAGGGCCGTCCCGCATGCATCGACACATTTGGTAGTATTCTAGCAAACTGTGATTTTTTCTCCAATACTAGGCACTATTTTTTTTCAGCTTTTGGCTTCTGATTTTGACTTTTCTACAGTAACTAGATTTTAAACGAAATATCTTTTTAAAATAGGGTATACTATTTAATTATAGTATATATTGTACCGACTTCATTTATATCGGTAAAAACCGCACGTGAGTTTTTATTACTCTGTAATCTTTTGTACGAACAGACCAAAAATCACAAACCGCAACCAAAAGTTACAAGCCTCAGCTAAAAAAACAGACCATAGTATGAAAGCAAATCTCAAGAAGAAAATTTGAATGCTCCGTTTCATACTTCCTGAGACCTAAACTTGATCATCTTTTATTCGAAACCCAGTTTTTTTTTTTTTTTTGAAGTGAGCAATTTTTACACCATCCCATTCCCATTTATACCAGAGAGGGCATGCAGGCCCACGTGGGCCGGTGTAAATTCACGCCCTGCGCCGGACGGAGCGGGGGGCCCAGTCGTCAGGGACAGCCCTGCGTTAACTTGCGGACGCGGGAGGATGCCATTGGTTAGTACCCTGTGCCCCAGCTTGGCAGCAATTATGGGATCATGATGCTCCTGTGATTGAGGTTGAGGTGGTGAAGGAGAGCAACTGAAAAGCTGATTTCTCGGGGAACGCAGAAGATCCCAACTCCCCATGCAAGCATTCAAGACTAGTTTACTTCAACGGATGGGTCTAGACTTTTTTTTTGGTTACATTTCAATGATGCATGAATGCACGATGCACCCAACCCAGGGGCGGACCCAAAGAGGGGGGAGTGAGGGCCCAGGCCGTCACTCAATTCGCAGGAACTCAGATATATAGCCTAAGATTTAATGCTAGTGCCCCCACTCAGCCCAACTAAAAGGCCCTCACTCATGCTAAAATTATGAATGAGAACAATTCAGCATACTATGTGTATTGTTGTGCCCCCTCTCAGATTTTATCCTGGGTCCGCCCCTGACCCAACCTGTCCATGAAAGCTGTAATTTTGGTGATACACCAGCTAAGGATAAATTTTTCTATATTTATGTAGTTGTGAAATTTCGAAGTTCTAAATAGGACATAAATATGTATATAAATATTTTGTTGCTAGCGCACACAGCAACATTCGTGAACTCTATGGGCTATGGCAGTTTAGTGCAAATTACACGTGTAAACTTGCACCATGAGTTTCTCTACTGCCTAGCCTTGTAAGAATCCACTGGCTTTGTGAAACGGAAGAGAACGAGAGGAAGAAGGAAGCAAAGCGCGCCACGATTCCATTGTCTCATATGTATGGTTGTACTAGCTGAATACTCGTGCGTTCCTATGGATTTTAAAATTTTATCATACTACATGTTCTAAAACTAACGGGTGATAAAATTTGTTGGAACATGCATACAAATATGTTCTAATTTTTTTAAATCCGTAGCAACGGATATCTACTTCACCTTAGCAAGCGAAGCAGGAGGCGAGAGAGACCGGATAGAAGAGGAGGTGGTAGATGGTAACTGTTGGTGGAAGTGGAGAGAAGGGGTAGTTAGATATGAGAGAGAGGAATGTTAGATAGATGGTCAAGATTTTAGTATTCAGATCGGACGGTTAAGAAGGGAGGAAGGAGACTGCACCAATCACCAACTCAAACTTATTAAATAGTAAAGATATATGGAGCGGGACATGCACAGCAATACAAGTATACAACCAATTTGAATAGATTACTACAACAGCCAAGAGAATCAGCAGAAAACCGGAAAGTACAGGCGCCATATGGGTAGTGTATGTGGTTGAACTGTCCCAAACTCCCAATTAAGCAATCAACAAAGCCAGTAAAATCTTGGTGGTGATCAGTTGGGCTTTTTTTTGTGGCTTATAGCTAAAAGCACTGTAGCTGGCTGAAAAAAATGTAGCTGACAGAGGCTTATTTAGCATAATTAAATTTTAAAAAATTTAAAAATATAGAAAATATGTTAGCCTATTACGTATAATACAAATAAATACGGGAAAAAAGAACCGGCAAAAAAGCACAAAAATACCAAAAATTCAGAAAAAACGGAATTTGTGAATAGTAGAAAATAAGCCAGAAGTTTAAACCGAATTCGTGTTTGTACGGATGATTTTGAAAGATTCCGAAAGGCATCCTAGGGCATTGAAGACAAGTCATCTACCCATTTGACGATCTATAGTACAATCCTGACACCAGAAATAAATCTTGTCGCCGCTGTGACTGACATGATTCTCCGAACAAGTTTAAAGGCTCGAGCCAGGTATATGGTCTCTTCCCTGGCGAACACTAATGTGCAAGCTACTCACCATAAAGGGCGTGAATACCGTACGCAAACACAAGTGCAGGCAGTAGGATGTCCATACAGTGATACCACTATACTAAGCTACTACACTTTTTTCCCCGAAGTACTAAGCTACTACACTAGAAAAGGTATAATGGAAGGAAACATGGTGACATTTGTAAGATGCAAATCATCTAGATCTTGTTTTTTTTAACTTTTGATTTTAGTTTCTTCGAAAGCTGAAATAAACGGAGTGGCTTTTCTTCTTCAAACGTCTTGCCGAGCTCAAAACCGTGTGAATTATTCGTGTCGATAGCTCCACTGTCTGTCACTGTCTTAAAAAACACGAACAAAAAGTGAACAACTGTAATAAAAAAACAAGATCATAGTACAGATTTAGCATTATGAAAATCTGAACATTTTTGCTCATCCTCTACCATCACAAACCTCAAATCCTTCGCGCATGCAATAATGTACTATTTGTTAATGTACTATTTTTTACTTGTGGACAAATGTAGTATACTAGTATGCTATCCCCCTTTCAGCTTGTGCAGTAAGCGTTGGGATCTTGTGTACACCTTATTTCGCAAATATTTTTTTTATAAAATCCATCTAGCCGTTAGATTGCTCGGTTGCGGCCTTCCTTCTCACTGGGGATTATATCACGTGTTTTTTGAGTTATGGAAACTTAAAGGCTAGGTAAAAGTCTGACTTAGAGTGTTCTTGTATGCTCTTTCCAAGGGAGGAGCTAAGGGCCCGGTGACCTTAGGTGACTGTTCAGGTTCATCAGCGAGTAGCCCTTAAACCCAATCATGGATCAGTAGTTGAACCCAGCCAGGGGCGGAGCCACACCTCGGGCAAGGTAGGCTTTAGCTCGAGGTGTGAAAAAAATATCTAGTGTATAGCACGGGTAAATTCAGTCCAGCCTGGGTAATATTTTCATGGTCCAACCCAGATAGCCTAGATCATTTCACACTAAGTCTGGGGCGTAACCAAATCCTGACTGACTCCACCACTGAACCCAACAGCGATTCTTGGACCGGCCGATCTATCTATCGTGGCTTCCAAAATAGGCTGGCTCCGCCCTGTCTCTAAGCCGTTAGATCGGTGATTTTGATGGCTGGATTGATAAAGATGAAAATTCACGGGTGAGGCACGAGTCCAGGTTCCTGTGATGAGTTTTTTGCTATTACAGTACTCCTCAAATGCGGCTTCTACGAAACGGTATCTACGTCGTGGGCTTCTCTAAAATAGTATCTATTTCGTGTACTACTCTCTATAATAGTATTTTCAGATATTTAAAGTCATTTGAATTTGATTTTGGAATTTAATCTTCCTCAAATGACTAAAATGCCCTTGCGTATTTTGTTTAACCCTTTCAGCAGACCCAATCAATCGCACTCCCTATTCCAGTTCTTTTTCCCAGGCGACGAGTACCATGGTGGCGGCTCCTCCAACGCCCCAGCGATCCCGGCCGAGGTGACGCCGGTGAGGAATGGCGACGCCGGCTCGGGGACCTCCCTCCACACGGCTGCGACGGCGCCCACCCCCGACGGCCTCTCCGCCCCGAGACGCGGCGTCCTCCGGCGGGCGACGAGTACGCCATGGTGACGGCTCCTCCAACGCTCCAGCGATCCCGGCCGAGGTGACGCCGGTGAGGAATGGCGACGCCGGCTCGGGGACCTCCCTCCACACGGCTGCGACGGCGCCCACCCCCGACGGCCTCTCCGCCCCGAGACGCGGCGTCCTCCGGCGGCCGCGACCCGTCCCTCCGTCGGCGGCGCCCCATGCGGCTTCGCCTCCGCCTGACGGCAGCGCCCTCAGCCGGCGGCCGCGGCACCTCTTCCACGCCCACCCGCGACGGCCTCTTTGCCCCGACCCGCGACGTCCTCCGGCGGCCCCGACCCATCCCTCAATCGGCAGCGCCCCATGCGGCCACGCCTCCGCCCAACTGCAGCGCCCTCAGCGGGCTGCCGTGGCGCCTCTGCCGCCCAACTGCGGCCCACCACACCGACGTTGGCGGCAGCGCCTCAGACTGCGGCACAGGAGCGACCAACTTCTCCTCTGGCTCATGTTAGAAGTTGCAATTTTGGATGATGTTGATGAGTACAATTCTGTAATCGTCAATTTGTATGCCAAATTTGTTGCGAAATTTACATTGCATGTTGTCTGATAATGTAATGATTACAAAAACCTGTATGGATGCGAGAAGTTCTTTTGCCAATTTGTAATGGGAATTGCAGGGTTGTCTGAGTTCAGTAATGTAATATGTCTTGCTTCTATGGACAAATCAGTATGAAACTGTGTTTGTGTTGAATCAAGTTCACTAGATATATGACCGAATCATCATTCTCAAACTTGTATATGTGTGTAAGATATATGACAGAAGAATAACTCAGTTGTATATCTATGCAAGACGTTATGATCGAATCATCTTCATTCTCAAACTTGTAATATGTGCTGTGCAATCAGCTTCAGTTGAATATCCTTTCTGCTTTTGTTTCCCCTTCCTGGTTCCAGGTGATTAGATTTACCCTTATCATTGTCTTGGAGCCCTTCCATGGTCTTCTTAGCTTCTGAGGCAGCCTTCTTTTCACGTCGCAACATGATGTCCTGAATGCTCAAAGGCAGTTGAATTGTCCATTTTTTGACATTTACATTATGAACCATAAGACGTTACAGAACTGCAGAGTTCCATAACTACAAAGTATATGGTCTGGACGAAAATTCACAAAAGAGCATAATGCCAAATTAACCAAAGAAGGTTCATTTATAAATTAACCATCTTCCCAGAACTTAATTGTGCCAGGCATCACAAACATAACAGTACCATACCAAGCATACAAGAAAAATGTATGCTAAACCCCTTTTAGCCTTTTTTGGAGTAATCCAACCAAATAAAACAAAAGAAGTTCAAATCCCATTTTTTGAAAAATGGTTACACATCGGTAATAACTAAACCCCTTTTAGCCTTTTTTGGAGTAATCTTCTTAGGAACAGCTGCAATGGTGGTTGGAGTCTGAGGAGAAGGGGCCTCTTGATAAGATGTGCCTTCTTCCATCAATAAAGTTAAGCGCCTGCACAAACATGTACAGTATTATTTTAAATTTTTTTAGTCAAAACAGCACATATATTTTGAGAACTCTCAATTCTGTACCTTCTTGTCACAATTCCAGGACTCTCTTGCATTATTTGTTCCCTTGTGTTGATTGATCGATCTGGTGTTATATCTTTTGGAGCCCACCCTTTAGTCGTATTTTTTCTTGGCTTTCTTTTTCTGCATGGTAAAAATGAAACAAATCATGTAACGAAGGTATGAAATAGACATTCAAAGTGAAACATGGTAAAGAACTGACCTTTTTTTAGTGCCGTTGAAAGAACATTTGTAGCTAGTCTTCCTATGTCCTAACTCTCCACATTGCGAGCACCGTACTTTGCCTCTAACCATTTTTTTTGTCTTCTCATTGACATTTTCAGCAGCCTTTGCAACTGATTTCGATCCACCACTCCCACCTTCGAGGCAACTTTTGATCCTATTTTTCCTTTGCCTTCCAACGCTTCTTTGACAAAGGGGCGCAACCACCTGAAATTCTAATTCCACTTTGGGCCATTTTGTCTTATCACGTATTGGCTCAATCAACCGAGCATAAGCTTTTATAAACTTCTCAACAGAGTAGTATTCATGCACAAAGTCTTCCATCTTCACATTTCTAATCTGTTGGGCTGTTATCAAGGATAAAGCATGTTGGCAAGGTTTTCCGGTGTGCTGCCACTCCTCGCATGAACACTCGTGCTTGTATGCCTTGACAACAAATCTGTGATTGCAACTGTCCCAAACCTCAGCAGCATAATTATCACCCTTGATAACAGACAAGTGTCCTAGCCCCCTGGTTCTGACTCTCAATAACTGTATAACCGCAGGTAGTATCGTACCATGAAGTCGCTCCCCAATTCTTCTCCTCCTGTAGAACAGTGTCATAATCATCTCTCTCAGCTTGTCTGCAAGCTCAACAACAGGTAGGTCCTTTATGTCTTTGATCCAATTGTTGAAAACCTCAGCTATGTTGTTAGTTATATAATCACACTTGATGTTAGGATTGAAGTCAGACCTGTACCACTTTAACTGATGATGTTGATCCAACCACTTCTTAGTTGACGGGTTACCCGCATAAACGGCAGCCATGTGCTTTTCATACACATCCTTCTCATATGCCCTAGCCGCGGGCCACATATGTCCAGCACTCTCACCGGTTTGCCTCTTAATATAATTCTGCATTAGATGCCTAAAGCACTCCCTTTGTTCAACTTGTGGAAACTCCCGTTTCACTGCAGTTTCTAACCCTTTGCAAGCATCAGTACATATGGCAAGTAAAGGAAGATCTCCGACAACCTTGTGCAGTTGAGACATGAACCAACGCCAGTTATCTTCTGTTTCCGAGTCTATGAATCCAAAAGCAACCGGATACATCCAGTTGTGACCATCCACACCAGTAGCTGCAGCTAAATGACCATTCCACCTGCCATTTAAGGCTGTGGAGTCAACACCAAGCCATGGCCTACAACCTGATCGGAAACCCTCGATACAAGGACCAAGCGCACAAAAGAACCTGTGAAAATAAACCTTGCCATCATCTGTCTTGCAATCAATCTCAATGACACTGTCTGGCATTTTTTCCATGACTTCTGCCTTCCAATTATACAGCAATTGAAAACTCTCTTCCCATGATCCATACAACAACTCCATAGCCTTTTCCTTTCCTTTCCAAACAGTATCATACCCAATCGTACAATTGTACTCATCTTGTAACTTAATCTGCAGCTCTTTAGTTCCCATTTGAGAGTTCTTGCGAAGAACCGGAACAGCCTTAGAAGCTACCCATTTGCAAGAAGGTGTAGTGGTCCTTCTTCTGCTGCTAGATGTGCATTTGTGCAAGCTATTCAAGGCTGTGACCTGTAAATGCATGAGAAAAAAATACATATAAGACAAAATGTTATAACCAATATGAAATATGGCAATAAAATGTTAAGACAATAAGTTTTTACCATAACAGTTATGTTGTCTACTTGCGTGCGCCCAACAATTTTCCAAGAGCAATTACCACCCTTACAATAACCTCTATATTTTTTTTGGTTGTGGCTTCAATTCCCAATTCAAATTCTTTATTGATAGCATACTGTCTCACTGCCAGTCTAAATTCCTCCATAGAGGGGTACAAGCTCTTCAATTCCATCGATGGATTATCCTTATCATACACCATCGCAGTCTCCTCTGGAATAGAATCATCTATAGGCATAGATGCACCTTCTGTACCTTCTATATTAGGGATCCCTGAAGCACTTGCTTCATGGTCCATCGAATTTGAGCCAAACTCATTAGCATCTTCAGCTGTCTCATCTTCCCTCCTCAACCCCAAAAACTCATAAACGTGTTCCTCATTGCAAAGTTCTACCCTTCCTTGCTCCTCTGTTTCTTCTTGAATTACTATTGAATTCCAATCAATCAATGGAGACACCGGTTGTTCCCAATCAATCAATGGACCTGCTGGCTGGTTGCAATCCATCTCAATTGGATCCTCCCTATCCATGACAAGAATAATAAAAATCCACACCCTGTTGTATTGTCAATTGGACCTGCTGGCTGGTTGCAATACCGAATAGAATGATGATATCAAAACAGAGCCTCTGTCCTGCCCTGTGATATTAAACTTTGATATCAGTACATTAAAAAAATGCACAAAGAAACATATTAGCCATTACAGGAAACCTTTAGATCATCAGTGTGATAGACCAAAATAGGAAGATTCTCACCAAGTTGGTTCTCATGGATTGATATGCCTGAGTTCTGATATGTGCCAAGCAGCTACTCAAACAGCAGATGCCAGTCTAAGATTCTTCACATGAAATAAACATTTGGACAGAAGTCATTTAAGTATAAACTTCATGAGAACAGATGAAACAGAAAGGATTTGGTCCAAACAAGTCATCATATCATAAAGCATAAATTCTTATGAGATCATCACATATTTCTGTCTTGACTCTTCACAGATTCTAGTGCATGCTAAGTTCTTGTCCAGATGTTTGACACTCAAAAAGATTAAGAGCAGAACAAGTCAGCACCAATATACTCTAGTGAATGTGCAATGCATTCTGAATGGAATCAGTACACGTAGCCAGGCTATGGACCTGTGCGCGTCGTCCGCTCGCCCCTGACGTGCGTGGCGCGCGCTCTCTGCCGCCGTCGCCAATCGCCGCCAGTCGCCAATGATCGCACGGGAGCCGCCGTCGCCAAGGACACCGAAACGACGTGAAATCGGATAAGAATAAGAGTTGGGTCTGCTGAAAGGGTTAAACAAAATACGCAAGGGCATTTTAGTCATTTGAGGAAGATTAAATTCCAAAATCAAATTCAAATGACTTTAAATATCTGAAAATACTATTATAGAGAAGAGTACACGAAATAGATACTATTTTAGAGAAGCCCACGACGTAGATACCGTTTCGTCGAAGCCGCATTTGAGGAGTACTATAATAGCAAAAAACTCTCCTGTGATGTTCGTGAGATAAGATTCGTGGCACTGATGGAAGAAATAAGTAAATTTCCAAATGTTTTTCTTCATTTTTTTGTGTAGAAAAAACTTTGAGAAAAACACATGTTAGGCTGGCCTTTACACAAGAACTATATAACCTGTACTTTGTATGAAAGTCATACTCACTTATATATACAACACAAAGTCTAGAAATTCTTCAAGTAAGGAATATTTGTAAGTTTCGTTCTGGTTGGGAGCTCTTTTTTTCACTTCTGAGAGTTGAAACATCTATAGGATTTCAAGAAGATGCATTGGAACTCTCAAAGGAATTGGTAACACGATGTTAAATATCATACTAGAATTCCTTCAAAACTTATAGGAATTATTCTTATCCTATGAAATTCCTTTGAAGCAATCCTATAAACCAAACGCCCCAAAGAAAATTTCCCTTCATATTGAATTCCTCCATATATTTTTCCTTTGAAATTCCTCTCAATCAAAGAGGGCCTTCCATTGAAATCAAATTCCCACACCGGTTAGTCTGTTTGAGAGAGAGGAAAGCACTACTACAAAAGGCTCATCCTGGACGTCCCATCACAAACGGTTCAGCACAAATTGTCAGTGATAAAGTTACCACAGACGGTTTTTATTCCGAACCGTCTATGATAATTTCACAGACAGTTCAAAAACAAAAACCACCTGTGATGTCTGTACTTATCACAGATGGTTTTTGTTTCGAACCGTCTGTGATATTATCACAAACAGTTAGGATTAAAAACCATCTGTGATGTCAGTAAACATCATAAACAGTTTTTAATCTGATCCGTATGTGATAATGCCACATCACCGATTTGTGGCGTCTCTCCTAGGATTTTGATCTCACCCATCCATCTCTCCGCATCGAACGGCAGGCATCGGTCTCCTCCTACCTCTCGCCCCTTATTACTCCTCCTCTCTTTCCTCCAATTTCGCTCTAAGAACCAACATTTTCTGGTGCTCCTAGTTCATCTACTCTTATTCCTACTCCTCCCCTAAATTGAAGCGCCTTATCCCCTCGATGACGCCGACTACCGCCATTAGCTCCTCCGCCTCCGGTTGTGACGCCACGGTTCACTGCACAAGACACTCTTGTCCTAAGTGTCGTAAGGGTGTCTTATGCAGTGTCACCGTAGTGACACAATGGTGACGCTGCCGTCGCCTCTCCTTCATCGCCGATGATATATCCTCCATTTGAAATTTTGGATGGCTAGGGTTTTAGGCATGTAAATCTTGATGCTCGTGCACGTGAAAATTAATTGTTAATGCCTTAGTTCTTATGATTATTGATGGATAGCTAGGGTTTCGACCCTTGTTGAAATCATATTTTATTGCAGGATGAAAACACAGCGATAAAGTTTATTGCACGATGATCTTGTTCTCATAAATAAGCCTGCTTTGGTTCATCTGTGTTCTCTGATTGCGCTGTTTTGTAGCACAATTAGAGAATATTGATGAACTGAAGGAGGCCTATTTATAAGGACGCTAGAACGCAATCATATACGGTTCTTAACTAGAACTGTTTATGATAATAGACTACTAGAACCGTCTGTGATATAGACGGTTTTTAACTAAAATCGTCTGTGTTGTATCTTAACACAAATGGTTCGAGAGTCGTCTGTGATAGCCATATGTTATCACAGACATATAAATTCAGACAGATTAAAAACCGTCTGTGATGATCTTTTCTGTGATAGTGAAGATTTCTTTTGCATTGGTGGTGGCTTTTGAACAGCACTTATATTTTTTTCTGCTTTTGGATTTACATAGTTGGTTGAAAAGCCGTAAGATTCCCGTAAGCGCCGTAGCACCGGAACCACAAATTGGCCTTGAGAAGCGCTAAACGATGTGATATGCGCGGCTAGGATTTTTTAACCATTCGTAAAAAGGACCCGAATTTAGGCAAGTGATTGTACAAGTGGGCCAAAAAGCCCTATCCCAAGCAGGTCCTAAGGGGGTTTGTTTTTTTCCTTTTAAGTGCACCTCAGCAATCAGCAATATGGCAAATCCAAACCCCAAAGGTTCCGTTTCATGTGGGTTCACCACTTTTCAACCCCTACCATGTAGCCCATGACAACTCGGGTCCCACTCGCAGCGTTTGTTATTATGCAATCTATGGGTGAGAAAACGCTGGCTCTAACGGGCCCATCACAGCCGTCCGTTGGATCACGCAGGTCAAACGGACGGATGTGGGCGTTGCGGTTCTGGGCCTTGGGCCGTGCTGGGTTTTCTTTTCTACCAGCCCACCTCTTTCCTGCGTCGCTCCACCTACCAACCACAGCACCCGGCGACTATGCCGCGAAGCCGAGGAGTCTCAAAACGCCACCGGCCCGCGCCCTAAACCCAACCTAACTCGCAGCCTCTCGTCTCCGGAGGCTCCGGCGGCCACTGGCGGAGCTACAGAGTGGTCCGGGTGGTCCGCGGACCACCCTGCACTCAGCCCATACAAGGCCCATAGATATAGGAAAATTCGGATCTTCAGCAGCCAAACATCGAATACGTGGGAGCATCCGCGGCCTTTCGCGAATACGTATTGTGCGACCCTTCGTATTTCTCTGTGCGGCCGGCCTGCGCCCCTTCGTATCCCTTGCTGTGTTGTGCTTCATAGAATACGAATACGATTATACGAACGATAGCGGCGGCGGCAAGCCGGCGCCGGACGACGAGCAGCAGCACACGTGAGTCCTTTGCAGGCACGTCTCAAAAGTCAAAATCTTCATCCAATTAGCCTGCTCGTTTAGTCATGTTTCCTTTTTTTTCTCCCAATCTCTCCCTAGAGCTAGAGACTAAGCAAATAAGCCCTAACTCGAGCAGAACGCATCAGCTATTGCTGGTGGCCACCAGCCGGTGATCAGCGACAGCGATCCACCATCAGGCATCAGACGTTCACAGGCCGCAAGTCACAAGGTACACAAAACCTTATTTTATTCTGTGTCATTAGATTATATTATTGGAATGCACGGTCGCATTGGACTATTTAATTTTAATTGTATGTCCTTTTTTCTTAATTGCGTTTTGTAATTCATATATTTGTGTACCGACATGTTAAGTTTATAGCGGTTAAAAAAAATTTAGACAATGGACCACCATACCTACAAATCCTGGCTACGCCACTGCCGGCGGCGGCGGCCTTGTCTTCTTGCATCGAAGAAACGAGGTACCGGTGGTGAGCCTTCGAATCTTCCGTGGCTCAAATCGGCCCTTCCGTCTTCGTATCCCATGCCGCCTTTGATTTACCCGGAAAAGGTGCTTGTTAATGTTGATTTCATAGTAAACATTCATGTTGCTGCTGCAATCATGCTGAAGAATTTTATCTGGATTGTCAAATTAAAGATGAATCTTTTCTGTGTACTCATGTGCTGTATGATTTTGAGATTAATCTTTACATTCCTATAAGTTGCAGCACATGTGAGTATATGTCCAACATTAGAAACACACGCACATACATGGTGAGGGTGGGAGGGAATTGCTTTTAATCTTAAAATTGGTCTGGTTGAAATGCCATTTTTGCAGTATCAAAGTTATCCTTTTTTGTTGGACTACTAGGAAAATTAAGTTGCCTTTTTGCAATCTGTGTGGTGAAAATAGGCATTCATCTCTATTATAAACAGATCAAGTATCTCTGGTACTATGTTGTATTCTCTGGTAGATCTTGCTGTCACCATCCAATGTCCAGTGGAACTCATGCTGAACTAAAGCAAAAGTTTCAGAGTTTAGCAGTAACTTGTACCACGGAATTTGTGATCGATACTGTTGGATTTTTTGTAAGCTTTTGAACTTTTGGGTTGTGTAAAGAACAAAGACAAAATATATTTGATCGGTGGATGAGCTAGAACCATAATGTACAAGAATGCACGCTTAGAAAAAACATCAGGATAAAACAGGAGAAGTGGTTGACATTGAACATACAATTTGTCCATGATGTCTTGTTCTTAAGCTATACCTTTCAGATTATTGACCATCATTTAGGTCTTTGCTCCATTTATTTAGAGCTAAGAAGAGTAACACAAAAAGAACCTAAGGAAAAGCCCTTTTTGGAAGTTTTGTTCCTGAAAGTTTATGCAAAAGGTGAAACCCCCTATACCACCTGTGCTAGAGGTCATTCTACTGTCAGCCAGGCTCTTTCGATTTTGATTTGTGATATAAACAATGTGATTTTTATTTTGGTTGACTTAATGAAATCTTAATACTCTGAATATATGCATCTTGCAGTTCTTATCAAGATGACCAAAAATACGAGGAACAAGAAATATTCATCTTGTCAGCTCAGATCATCACATTATCAGAGATCCTGCAGTCGTTGCAGTTTCAAGAGAGTTGCTAACCTGAAGTCAACATTAGCAGCAACAGAGAAATGTGCGTGGAAAGATGCGATCTGCTCAATTTGCATGGAATGCGCACACAATGCTCTCCTGCTCTGTTCATCTCTTGTCGATGGCTGTCCTCCATATATTTGCGCAACCAACTTCCACCACTCCAACTGTCTTGATCAGCTTATAGAGTCATGTAGAAGCCCAACAACAACAAGCTGCGAGGACCCAGGCTAAATAGAACTTACATGCCCCCTCTGCCGTGGTGAGGTTAAGTGATATACATTGGCTGAGCCTGCTCGGGGACAGCTGAACCAAAACAGGAGGAGTTGCATGCAAGATGGCTGCTCATACATTGGTACATATAGAGAGCTCAGCAAGCATGTAAGAAAGAAGCATCCTTTTGCAAAGCCTCGTGCTGTGGACCCTGTACATACATTCAGATGGAGACTACTTGTATTTATGTTGCAAGGTATGATCTGTGTGACGAGTTCATCAACGCTCCGAAGGTTCTTGTGTGCTATGTTGCAGTTTGAAGAGCTTATGGCATCTGGTTGGCGTGAAGACTGTTTTTTTCCCTTCGATTTATGGTTTTTAGCTACAGCTTATGACTTTTGAGCTGTTCGTGAGAGAGACTACGGAGTAACAGAAACTCACGTGTGATTTTAGCTGATATAAATGAAGTCTACAACAATGTTCAAGAAGACGCTAGGCGCTAGGTGGGCGGCGAGATGGGGCCTAGCGCCTAGAGGGCCTAAGCAGTGGAATTAAAACCAATATTTATTAATATCGCACGGCGTGGTGACTCTTTTGAAGGGCCTAAATAGAAAAAATATAAAGAAAAAAGGACTTTACTGCAATTTAAGAAAAGAAGAGAACTAAATTGCAAAATGTCAAACACAACACCCCCCTTATCTAGCGTCCAGCTGCCGCCCGCTCCACATTCTTTTGCCGTTTTGTGTGGCTCCGCCCCTGCCACTCTCCATCTCTCCTTCCCCCATCTCCAGTGGATCTGACGGATCCGGCGACGGCGACCGCGGATCCGGCGACCTCTTTGCTCTTGCCGATGGCGTTGCTCCAGCGGATCCGGCGGCATCGACGGCGGATCCAGCTACGGCGACGGTGGAGGCAGCAGATCCGGTGGCGGCGACGGCAGAGGCAGCAGATCCGGTTGCGACAACGACGGATCCAGCTGCAGCGACAGTGGATCCGACTGCGGCGACGGCGGAGGCAGTGGATCCAGCGACGACGACGGCCGACAACATGCGAGCTGACAAGAGATCTCCAGGTGCCTCTCTCTCTCCCTAGAACACCTTCCGTCTGCCCTGGACCATCTTCCTTGACCCCGCCTTTGACCTCGCCGATGGCTGCCTTTGACCGCCGACGGCCGCTTAGGTGGGCTCGCCGCCTAGCTCACCGATTTTAGCCAAGGCGCGGCGGCGGGGCTCCGCCCAACGCCTAGGCCCGCCTAGGCGGCCGTCTAATACCACCTTTTAGATCACTGGTCTACAATATATACTACAATCAACTTAGAGACCTCATCTTAAAAATAATACATTTGAAAACTAGTTATTATAAAAAAGTCAAAAAACAGAATTTAGAAGCGGAACAAAATAGGCCGTATATCGGTGTGATGGTGATGTGGACTTGGCTGGTCCGTGATCTTTGAACCTCTCGCTGAAATGTGAGAATGGTTGTGCTGTTGCGCATAGATCCTTGCGTGAATCTATGGATAGGTTCTTTTAGGTTGATGGCTGATGGCTTAAATATTTAAATTCTGGCTGTTCGCGAGAGACAGTACGTAGAGAGAATAGTTGTATGCGATTTTGGTCGGTACAGCTGAACTCTGTATATTTTTTACTATAATTTTTCTATTGATTCTGTCTTAAACAAATACACTATTTAAAAATTAGTTAATGTAGACAGTACAAATACAAACTGGCTTTAAGCTTAAAAAAAATCTAGCTACGACCTTTTTTGATCCATGACTTGTGACATGACAGAGCAATACCGGTCCTCAGGGAATATTTGTCGGCATCTTCAGAAGAAACAGAATCTTACGCTTGCATGAATTCAACAACCCTTACAAGTTGTAAGGGCATGATTTTCCCTTTCGGTAGCAGGTACCTATATGTTTATTGTTTAGTTATTTCACCTGTCAGGAAGGAGTACCGAAAATGAAAAGATCGTAAGCATCCTACTATCAATACGTTATGGTTGGTTTCTGAACCGAGAAACACTGAATCTTGGCCCTTTGTCTGGTGATTTTGGTCTTCGTTTCTATATATGATACTTTTATGTGTGATAGGCCAAGCTTTATATGTGTACTATTGTAGATCTCTTTGTTCGATCAGTTTCATCACATGAAAATGATAGTACGGAGAATTCCAGTCCGTCTAGATCCACTAGATGCACACTGCTGTTTTACAGAAAAGGTTTTGATCACAACGAGTGGACGCAGGCGACCAGGTTAAATAAACGCAGAGTCTTCTTGGCGAGTTCAGGAAGCACAGTCAGTGTTACATGCTCTTTCCAATTAGACCGCAGACCGAAGATGGTTAACCGATTTGACACGGGGAGGAACAATCGCCTTCGAGCTGCAGGGTTCGACGACGCCGACGAAGTCTAGAATGATTCTCTAGTCTGTACTGCGGTGCCGGTCGGCTCTTGACATTTTGACATGGTTCGGCTGGTCGTGCGAGCAACGCCGCGGCGCGGCCTCGGCAGTCGGCACGGCTGCGCGTCTGTGCTGAGCAGAAGAGGAGGCTGCCGCGGCCGGTGTAACTTGGCATGCGGCATGCATGATGAAAAATCCAGAAATTTCCACGGTGATGATGTTGATTACACGCTCGACACACCGGTCCTCGTAAACCCTGTTTTTGTTGATCCCAGCAGCTATGTACGGAGATCATTAGTCGTTTGCGACAGCAGCGTGTGCTGTGCGCAATGGACAATCGCAATGGACAAAGAGTTCAACAAGGAAGCACGACCTGATTCTTGTATGCATAAAAATC
Source organism: Dendrocalamus latiflorus (assembly GCA_017311315.1). Classification (NCBI taxonomy): domain Eukaryota; kingdom Viridiplantae; phylum Streptophyta; class Magnoliopsida; order Poales; family Poaceae; genus Dendrocalamus; species Dendrocalamus latiflorus. Next base: position 20,176,440 of record CM029673.1, on the reverse strand, counting down.
AACCAGATTCAGATCAGTATAAAAATCAATTGATTGAGTAGATCCAGGATTACGCACTGTTCACTAGTATGCAGCACCAGTGAGAAAGGACACCAACAGTGTCCAGCTAGGGACCATTTACAGATGCTTCCTAATATCTCTCATTTTGGAGCCTATTTGGACAATTTGACAACCCAGCTGTCCATAAAACTTTTGGAGCGGACAAGACTACCGCACAAAGAGATCAGAATCAATACAGGTTTCCATAAGGACAAGGTAAAACGATTCTCGGGCTGAGAAAGTACCGTCTCCTAGAATATTCTCAGGCCAATCAAAGCATGTGTTCTGGCATTTTAGTCAACACTTAAGATCCGGCTCTACCAAACTTTCTTGGTAAACCCCAAAATTAGCACTATCAAATTTTTGATAAAGCTAACCCTAGTTTTGGCCAACAATTATAACAAGAACTACAGTTCATCATCCTATTCAATCAAAGCCAATTTGTTAGGATTTGTTGAACGGATGGTAAGAGCAACGAGCTGCAAATTTTAAGAGAACATTCTCAATTCAAGAACTTAAATCTAACAGGTTCTGAACCATGAACCCAACTAACATGAAAGAGCAAGTACATCCTAAAACTTTATACCCTAAAATGGTGGGACATGCTACAATAAACCCAACTAGCTAGCCAATGTTTCCAAGCCTAAACGAAAAAAATGTTTCATGTGCCCAGTAGAGTGGTCACTTGACTACAATGGAACTTTTGCTTTGCTCTCAAATGTGTTATTTACGTTAGCACTGGCACTGAACTGCACTGGCACTAAAGTTCAGTTACAAAAACTCACATTTATCCGTCCATAACCTCTGATTTGTAGAGGTACCCCTACACTGCTTATCCCTACAAAATCACCTCCACCGGTGACCAGAGGGAGAAATTTGCAGTTTTTTCCACTCCTAGTAGATCATTGTTTCTTTTCTCTCAAATTTTAACTCCTGTTACAAAACCACTTAGCGAAGAATGGGTTTAGCATTAACGCAACTTGGAAGGTCAAACAAAAAAATAAATGCATTTAACTCTAATTAAGCAAAAACATAATATAACATATGACCTTACCATATTCACAAATGTTATAACTCAATTCTATGTCACAAATGTGGCGCTAAGCCGCTAACATCTGGGCTTGATTGCATAACATGATAAACCAACTTGCTGATGCAATTGAAAAGGACAACCCAAGAAAAAAAATGAACAAAGCATTCAAAATAAAGATGCATTGGCCCTAATTTAAATAAACATGACAACGGTATAGCATATAACGCATAAGTTAGCACCTAAGAAACACAAAATACAATGATCCACAGATAATAGCAAGGAGAAGACTATCACTCCTTGTTGGAGAAGACCATCACTCCTTGTTCTATGCCTAACTTTTGATCGAGGCAAGTGCAACGTTGTGCATGAAAGTAAGTAATTAACCACAGAAATTCTATCTAGAAACAAAAAAGACACTGATTTCCCCCTTATAACAATGTTCTACTCACCACAGGTCACCCATTATTCAGTCAGCCCTCTCAAGGGCATCCAGCACCATCTTCACTGTTTCCTTCATCAGGTCCATCCGGTGCAGCTGCTGTCTGATCTCCGTCAACCTGAACTTCCGCAGCTTTTCCTCCATCACCCGTGCTTTTGATCCTTCAAGCACCTCAAATGCCTTCTTGAACGCCGTCCCACTCGGATGCTCCCTGGACAGCTCCTCAACAGTCTCCCACAGGTATGGATATGCATCCTTCCCCTTCTCAAACTCACTTTTCCCTCTCCCATTGGCACCCGCGGGCCCAATTCCAATGCCGTTCCCATTTGCCATAGTAACCGGCCTCAACCTACGGTTCTTGCGGTCCCGGTCATCTCGCCCGTTCTCCATATCATCGTCGCTCCCTCCACTATCTTGCTCCTCCTCGCTCTCACCACCAGCAGCATTCTCATACCCACCTCCTCCGTCACCACCACCACCACCACTCCTTGTCCCCCAAACCCTCTTGGCAAGCTCATAGATGCTGTGGTCATGCGCAGTGGGCAAGTCCTGATCTCGTCCCTTCTTAGCACGGGTGGCAAGTAACTGGTATTTCTGCTTGAGGCGCCGGACCTTATCACTGAGCTGCGTGGTGGATACCTTAACACTGAGCTGGCTACGGATGTGCCCGTGAAGCTTACCAATGTCAAGCGTCGAGCCAGGGAGCGTACCACGCTTGGCGCGGTACACGATGAGGCCGCGCAGGATGACAAGCTCGTCGCCTTGGCTCCAGAGCCGCGACGGCCGCTTCATCTGCTCCGCGGAGGATGCCACGCCCAAGGCGGCGCTGCGGGGGCGCTTGGCGCGCGGCTCGGAGGCGGCGGCGGAGCGGCGCGGCGGGTCCATGGGGCGGGAGCTGATGGGCTTGATGGTGGCGGCCTCGGCGCGGGAGGGGCGCGGGGGCGGGAGCGGCGAGGCGTTGTCGTCTTCGGAGTCGGCGCCGGCGGCCGGGTCGGCGTCGGAGGCCGCGGGCGCGGCGGAGTTGTTGGAGTCGGAGTTGACGTCGGGGGAGGGCGGTTTGGGGTCGCCGCCGCCGGGCTTCGGCGACGCGGCCTTCGGGGCGGGGCGGTGGCCGGCGTCGGCGTCGGAGTCGTACGCGCCCCCGGAGTCGGATCCGGCGGCGGCGGAGTCAGCCGCCACCGATGCGGAGGCGGGGGCGGAGGACGGCGCGGCGGACTTTGGGTTAGGGTTGGGGGGCGGCGTCTTGAAGGGCGACGGGGAGGACGGGTGGTGGGCCGCGTCCCCCTCCCCCTCGGAGGCGTCGGACGCCGATCCCAACGCCGCCGCGGCAGGGCGCTTCGGTGCCATGCGGAGGCGCGAGCGGCGGGGTGCAGGTCTAGGGCCTCGGCTCGCTCTCGCTCGGGACCTCGGGTGGTGGGTTCCTCGCGCTGCTGCGGCGCTGTTCGGCGACTCCTCTCTCTTATCTGTATCGGTGATTTTTAAGGGAGGGCGGAGCGAGCCGAGCCGTCGAGTTGAGTTCAGTGCGGTCGACGTGTTTGATTGGCACGCGGCAGGTATCTGCCATGTCCCGCCGTCTCTCAGGTCCTAACCAAAAGGATTTGTCAGCTTGCTCTGCGGTACGAGTTCAGTGGTGGCTGCCACCGAAAAAAAATCGTGTCAGCTTTATTTGCTCAGATGGCCGTCATCAACTCGGTTTCGGCTTCTGACTTCTGGTTTATTTTTCACTATTTATAAATTTCGTCTTTTTCTGAACTTTTGACTTTTTGTTGAGCTTTTTTGCCGGTTCTTTTTTCCCGTATTTGTTTGTATTATACGTAATGGGCTAACATATTTTTTATATTTTTAAATTTTTTAAATTTAATTATGCTAAATAAGCCCTACAGTGTTTTCAGCCATAAGCCATGAGCTTTTCGGCCAGCTATAGTAAGAGTTTGTGAAATAATTGAATTTTGGTTGTGTTTGGAATTTGGATGTGAAGCCTTGCAAAAGGAATTTGAGAGGATTTGTGTTAGTCCATGCGAAATCCATGGGCAATTTGTGTAGTTTTGTACCCATCTTGGTTTCATTGTCTACCTAATGTATGAGCCTGTTTGAAATCGGTTTTTAACTTTTGCTACAGTACTTAACTTTTAAATGAAGTATTTTTTAAGATAGGCTCTATAAATTAATTATAGTACATGTTAAAAATCCAACATCTGTACTATTCAAAATCACAAGCGAGTATCTCTTTCTCCGTAATCTCTGTCGTAAACAACTAAAATTCAAAATTTCAGCCAAAAACCATAAGCCACAACCATATCAAATATGCCCATAAAGGATCTATTTATATTAGCTGCTATATGTCATAAGGATCTATTTATATTGGCCGTGATCGATGTTTTTTGGTTACGGTCGATGATTTTAACTGAAAATGAATAGTGGTGGCAGGAAGAAGTGGCTTTTAGAATGAAAGGGTGAGTAGTGAGAAAAGTGAGTGAGAGATGCGTACGCGCGACGAGAGTGAGAGGAGTAGTATCTGTGATGCACCCTTGACCAGCCTTATCCCCGGAGTGAGACGGAAGCAAGAGGAGTAGAAAAGCCTCTTCGAAAAGCGGGATGTTCATATTGACCTTCTGGTGAGTTAATCCTTATGTACTGAGTGAGACACTAAGTAGAGATAAGTCCCAATTCTTTTCGGCTTATGCAGGGGCAGAATCAAGTAGCCCGAGATCTAGAAATAAAAGCCTACGAAGAATTAGTGGAAAAATCATAAAAAAAACATTTTTGGCCCAAGAACAGCTGGTCCAACCCAGGGCTTGGACTGTGGCTAGTTCCACCCCCTAGCTTTATGGATTATGGTTTATAGCTTCATTCGAATAAATAAACATAACAACTTTTCTATCGTCTTTTTAAAAATGATTTATCATAATAATTCTTTCAAAATTACTTATCGATTTATCGTTATTTAATTTATTTATATAAATATTCATTTTAAAAAATAAAAATCAATCTTAGTAGCTATTAGCCTTCGTCCGCAGCCGAAAAAACACGGCTTTGTAGTACGAACGAACTGGGCGCAGAGTGCGTAAACGTCCTAAATTTAATAACTAGTCACTTTCCCAAACAGTAAAAGTCTTGCGTGACAAGCATAATTTGGTTACCCGATAAGTCTCGGGAAGCATAGTGCAATTGACTGAGACATTTTAATTTCTAAATTTCTAACGATCATGTCATCGGATGTGATGTGCTCCAGTAAAAAGCATGTGGAAACAGAGCACAGGAAATACTGCACACTGCTGCTTTCCACGCTTTGGACAAGGATGCATGCCATCGCTGGCAAGGCTGACAGAACGCCCATGATTCCGATCATATCCACAGGCTCACGAAGTGAAACATAGAGCCAACGATTTTCATTCGTCACCAAATGCTTATACCAGTATGTGTGCTTTGTTATCCGCTAAAAAAGTGGTTTCTTCCCACTTATGAGTTTTGATTTAAATACGATGTTCTAGTAATTAGTTTTTAAATGATATATTTTTTGAGATAGAATTTATTAGTCAATTATAGTACATATTATATCAATTTAGCTGTATCGATTAAAATCATATGCGACTCTCCCTCTTTGTAATTTTTCTTTGGTTTGTTGGATGATACAGGGAGAACATGAAAGGAAAAATTGCATAGCTCATAACGGGACTGTGGAATATATCTTTGGTTTGTTGGATTTTTCCTAAGTCGACAATGTCATTGTGGGAAAAGGCATAAGCGAACATGTAATATGTCCTTCACGGTACACAAAAACTGCTAACACATGTAACACATAGCACGGTAATGGAGCGTCATGCCCACTAGAATTCATTGGCCACACATGCGACAGAAGCGTATTTAGAAAAATGTAACCAAATCTACCACGGGCATGGCACACAATAAGTTCATAATAGTTAGCCAGTACAGTCCTCACTCTGCTGTGGGTGCGTTCTTTTCGGGTGCAGCTGATGGGTTATAACTGTAACTGATGGCTTTTGGTTCTAGCACTCGTGCTTGTACGAACAAACCAAATATTGATAAGCTGCTTCGAAATAGCAGAAGAGAAGTTGTCCTATTTATTTGTTTGAGAGAAATCATAAGTCATAAGTTAAAAAAAAACAGGATTTGTATCTATGCGCGTAGGGATGACCAAAAAGGACTAGTGCGCGCAACATGCCCTGGCAGTAATAGAGAGATGGGTGTCCGAGGCATATATTTACATACGAAGTGCAATTAGAAGCAGCAACACAAAAGCGGATCATTGGAATTGCAAGGACATGTCTAGGAGCATCTTACAACACGCTGCTATTGCACAAGGACCACATGGTCTTGTTCAGCCTCCAAACACAAGTAAAGTAAAACTAAAGTAATTCAGATCAGTAGTGATCGTCACTTGTAGCAACGTTGTTTGACTGTTTTGTTTGGATGTTATATTCGTTTGCAGTGGCATTTCTAAAGCATCCAAGGACTCTAACAAGTGCTCCTGGCATTGACTATCAATCTGCAGATTTTGAACATTTGATGAAAAAGATTGCGTGTAGGCCAACCGGATGAGGTTTGGATGAACTTGGACTTACCTTTGTTTCTCCTTTTACTCAGTTCTGCAATATTCAAATGAATTATGATACCTTAATAAGAGGGTTCTAACGTTATGAGCCTGAATTTTCATCTTGTTCAGCAAACCATTCTTTTCGGTACATGCTGGAAACATCTATTGGTCATTGAATTGGTACTTTATTGGTCTATATCCAACCCACTGTATTTACAGTTTTCTGATGTAACATAGTTGGAACAAATGTTGGTGACATCGGGATATGGGAAGTTGGTTCACGAGAAAGGATAGCTCACAAGACATTCAAAGTTTGGGATATTGGTTCCTGCACCTTGCCTTCGCAGGTCATGACTTCATTTATCAACTCTTGGTCTATTTGATTTTGTGTTATTACCACCTTTTGTTGTTTTGTGTCTGTAATTCGCAACATTATGCTTTTTCAGTGGTGTGCTCTGATGCACAATCTGTTTCCTTCCATGTCCAGGCTGCACTAATAAAAGATGCTGTAATATCTGTCAATAGATGTCTGTGGAGCCCCGATGGAAATATTCTAGGTACAAAAAGCGGCTCATTGTGCTGCTATTCACGCTTGGGCATTGCTTTAGAATTTTTTGTACGGATAATCCATTTTTATTCGAAATTACATAAATATACCCGCGAGAAATTTTTTTGCAAAAATAGGCTCCAGTCGCCTAATGGTTGGGCGTCTGGAGACTTTCGCCCAACCAGACCGCGACATAATATATCTCGCTGCACAGTAGAGCGACTGCATTAAGTCGCTCTTCCGTTCGGCGACTTAAGGGTAGTCGCCATCCTGTTAGGCGACTAGCATGCAGTCGCCATCCCGTTAGCAGTGGCGAATCTAGAACGAAAAGTGAGGGTGGGCTAAAAAAATAGGTATTCTTCTACCAGATCATAAGTTTTTCCTAGAATTGTTGACCTTACACCTCGATTGACTAAACTAACTTGTAACAAACATAGTTTTGTATTCTTGTGCAATCAAATTCATAGTTTCATACATGAATAAAAGCAAAGAAAAAGAGAGATACAATGGAGATACCTCGCTAATGGCAAGTGAATCCCTAAAACATGTAAATATGGTTCCGATAGGTAACAATATATACATCAAAATTTGAAAAAAATTAGTGATACAATAACAAATTTTATTTAATTACTTAAATGACCTTGAACATTATAACAGTATAATAGCATTACGCAAAGTACTAATTGACTGCTTGAGTTGTGTCCTTACAAATCACAATCACTGAATGTCTGAATCAGTTCGGGGCTTCGGGCGGTGACTCGGTGTCTCGGTGAGGCAGCTGCCGCCTGCCGGTTACTTCACTGTTTCACAGCAAGTGAGCAAGTCACAACGTATTAACGCAAGGCAACCAGACAACTGAGTAGTGACATCCAATGTTACTGTGTTACCACTTACCAGTTCGGCCGGCAGTCCAAGCCAAATAAGTAAATAACAGAGGGGCAGCAGCTGCAGATTCCCTATTTCCCTTCACAATCACACATTCACGCTCACGGGGCTCACGCCACACGCCTTCGCTATTTTGCCGGCTCGCCGCTCCTGCGCGCTTCGCCGCCGCGTCCCGCCTCCCGGCTCCCGCCTCCCCACCTCCGCCGCTCAAGTCGAGACGGCTGACGGCGCGACTGCGCGACCCCGCCCTCGGCCCGGCTCTGCGCCTTCGCTGCGCCTGCTCAGGTCGGCCGCTGCGACCCCGCCTCGGCCCTCCCCGGCGTCTCTTCTCCGGATCCGGCGACCGGCATCCTCGCCTTGGCTCCAGATCCAGATCTCGTCGGCACGCGGCACGGGTATTTGGGGGAACAGGAGCTCGGGAAGGGAATGTGGTCTTCCGGATTTGGGGAATTTTGGGGATTTTGGTCTTTCGGAGCAGGGCAGCATGTACTGGGCGGTGGGCCGTTGGGCCCGTGGGCGGTGGGCCTGCATCTCTACTTCGTCAGTTCAGCCTTGTTTCTTCTCCTGGCTCCGTGCTTAATTCAAATGAATGTTTCCAATGAATGTTTCTTCGTCGCCGGTGACCGCCTGACTGGTCGCCGCAGGACTGTAGGAGGGGGGGGGGTGTTCGGCAACCAGTGGAGGGTAGGCTTCAGCCTGATGAAGCCTACCCCATGGATTCGCCCCTGCCCGTTAGGCGACTGCATGTAGCCCCTGTGATTGTTTTAAATTTTGTGAATTTTGTAACGTTGAACCGGTAAAAAATACGGTGAAGTTGTAATAAAAGTTTATGTTCATTGTATATTGTAGGTATGTAAAAAGTTTTTAATTTTTTTTATGAAAGATTGAGTAGAAAACGATCGATACATACACTATTAAGTGAGATAGTTTATGTGCGGAGAGAGATGATAGACTATGTAAATTTAAATAAACTTCATAATATAACTGAGAGTAATATGCCGCATGTTTTTTCATTACATGCATAACATATATAGCATCTGCAACACGCCTCACTGGTCACCCTGGTGTGCCCCGTCACCGCGCCCGCGTCCTCCCATACGGCCTCGCTTGGCCCTCCTCCGGTGCAACGGGTTAGGACGATCCGAAAAAGTAAAACGAGCAGGAGGGTGTCTATCCCGCCCCTGCGCTGGTGGAGTTAGCTGCACCTCTGGCTGTGTGCCCTCCGGTGCACCGGGGAGGGCACTGACAGAGAGAACCGCCGGTGCTGCGTCGAAGAACTGCCCGGGCCACTCCGCGAAAAACTGGTCCACATCGTCCGGGCCTGGGGAGACGCCGTGCTGCTGGTAAGTACCTGCAATATTAATATCGTTAGTTCGTTGCATGTCGTCTTCGGATAAACACGATATAAGACCCTCTGCGTACCCGTAGCTGGCGCCATGGAGGAGGCGTACACCCCCTGCGTGGGGAAGATAGGGGTGTGCGTAGGAGGCGTGAAGTGAACCGGTGTAGGAGGCCCTGCCCAGGCTGAACCCCCTGGCTGCTCCGGGTGAGGCGGTGGAGGACGTGTCCACGTCGGTGCACCAGAGTAGTGCCACGCTGGTCGGGGTGGCACTGGTGGACGAGCAGGCGGAGCGGTGGGCGTGGAAGGCAGCGTCTCCCGCGATCGGAAGCACAAGGAGCAGGGACACATCCTGCAAGGTCGGCGTCATCTCCCCGAATGGGAGGTGGAAAGTGTGCGTCTCGGGCCGCCAACGGTCCACCAAAGCCGTCAGCAGGGAACGGTCGAACGGAAAGCGTCGTGATCGCTCCCCGCCCGCCTCGTCCCCGCCCTCGTCCCCGCCAGCGGCGCCAGCGCCTCCATCCTCGTCCGTGGCCTGCACCATCCGGGCAAGAGGGAGTAGCCCGGCATCCCGCAGCCTGCAAACAAAGTGAAGGTCAGCACAGAACGAACTTACGGTCGCACTAAACGCTGGAGTAGTGCAAACCTGGCGGTCCAACGAGGGTCGAGTCCCCAGGCCACGCGAGGTGTGCGTGTCCGGACCACTCCCAGCTGAGGCGGGTCGTCCGTGCTCCCCGGTGGCGGGACTAGACGGGAAGCGCGATGAGAGCGGTCCACGTGCTCGTCCAACAGCGCGAACCGCCACTCCGAGTCACGTCCAGCACGAGTCATACCTGGAAAATTTGTACAATAATTTCAACATTCAATGTTCTACATCTAAATTTGTATAAGAATTGCAACTTTAAATTTTCTACATCTAAATTTCAACACTAAATTTTCTACATCTAAATTTGTACAATAATTTCAACATTACATTTTCTACATGTAAATTTCAACACTAAATTTTCTACATCTAAATTTGTACAATAATTGCAACATTAAATTTTGTACATGTACATTTAAATACTATTTTTTGTACAATAATGCATTATAAATGGTATACAAAATTTAGTTTATACATTTTGTAAACTAAATTTCTAAACTATATTTACTAAACAAAATTTGAAAATTAAATTTGTAAACTAAATTTCTAAACAACATTTTCTAAACTAATTTTCTAGACTACATTTTCTAAACTAATTTTCTAAACTATATTTCTAAACTAATTTTCTAGACTACATTTTCTAAACTAATTTTCTAGACTACATTTTCTAAACTAATTTTCTAGACTACATTTTCTAAACTAATTTTCTAGACTATATTTTCTAAACTAATTTTCTAAACTATATTTCTAAACTAATTTTCTAGACTACATTTTCTAAACTAATTTTCTAAACTATATTTCTAAACTAATTTTCTAAACTAATTTTCTAGACTACATTTTCTAAACTATATTTCTAAACTAATTTTCTACACTACATTTTCTAAACTAATCTTCTACACTAACAAAAAAATATAACACCAAAAACTTACCTGAAAAACGCGCACTCCTTCTCCTCCTCCCCCTTCTCTTCTCCTCTCCCTCTCCCTCTTTCCCCTCTCTTCTCTGCGCTGGCCGAACGGAAGAACAGTGCGGCGCTTCGTCGTCGCCGAGCGCGGCCTTATATCCCACCTTCAGTCGCCGAACCGTTGGGCGACTGAATCGCAGTCGCCGAACCGTTCGGCGACTACATTGAAGGCGCCCAACGGTTGGGCGATTGCAATTAATCGCCCAACCGTTCGTAGACTCTCCAGCTGTCGCGGTCTGGTTGGGCGAAAGTCTCCAGTCGCCCAACCATTAGGCGACTGGAGCCTATTTTTGCAAAAAAATTTCCCGCGGGTATATTTATGTAATTTCGAATAAAAAATGGATTATCCGTACAAAAAATTCCATTGCTTTATATTTGCAAGTTCTATTTCTATGCAATATTCTAGGTAAGAGTTAGAGACGGTCTGTTCTTCCGTCCTCTCCCTTCACGTGCCAGCACCTGGATCTCTTACGATGGACAAGTGTTTTTAGGAACTAAATAATCTCTCAATAGAATATAGTTATTAGTTACTATTTCAAAGATTAAAGTTAAGCTCCACCACCTCTGCGTTCAAGATAACAGTGAAGGCGTGAACATAGGCTAGGGCGGAGCTCGGTTGAGTGTCATGATGCAGTCGAGTGTAGTACCCCACATACAACTAAACTGAGATACTACTATGGAACGCCATTGCCAAAGTAAAAAGAAAATAATAAAAGTAACAATAGAAATTATAAGAAAATTAAAACCTTAAAGGTACTTTATTTAGAGAATCAACGGAAGCTGAAATAAACGTTTGAAACATGGGATTGGTCCACTTCTAATCAAATGAAGAATAAAATAAAATGGCAAAAATAGTGGCAAGCCACAGTGCTGAAACTCGAGTGTTCCCACCCATGCATTTTGCTATCACTCAACTAGTCTTTTACCTGAGAATGGAAAGAGCAAGCGTGAGATTTAGAAATCTCAGCAAGTACCCAACAACGGTCGCAACACAATGAGTAAAGACATGTAATACAACCAAGATAAATAAGGGACAAATAATGTAAGCAAACAATTGACACATGTTAAAGGCAATGAACTTAGGTTACCGGAACCACTAATATAGATTGGAGACAGAGATCGCAGGAACAGTGCAATTAAAGATAATAATTATTTGGTAAGTTATAGCAAAGGCACCGGCGATCACATTCCACATACCCGATTATATGAGAATAGTCGGCACATCTTTGTCATCGATTGTATAACTACCGACATGGCGTAATATCTTGTGTAACGAGAATGTACGCCCCCCGTACGTTATCAGATGGGTGAAAATCTTCCCTATATATGGGTAATCCCGGGTTAGGTAACTGTCATTTCTTTTATTAGTGAATTTGAGAAGCATAAGCTAAATTATCCTACTCATGATCTTGAGCAAGGGGTAGTGGTTTTCACCCTCAAGATTTGGCGTCACTATTTCTATGGAGAGAAATGTGACATCTTTACTGATCACAAGGGTTTGAAGTACTTTCTCACCCAAAAGGAATTGAATTTGAGGCAGCGCTGTTGGCTAGAATTGATTAAGGACTATGACCTCACCATCCATTACCATCCGGGAAAGGCTAATGTGGTAGCGGATAACCTTAGCAGGAAGCGAAATGATGGCGTACCCATTCCCACATCAGTCTAGGAGGAGTTGGAGGACCTCCAGACCACACTTTGCTTTGCCTTTTTAGCATTTTCTTTGGCGAGATCAGTGACCTCCTCTCCTTTGATTGATGTTGTGCTTGAGGCTCAAGCTTTAGGGTCAGAGACTCGACACTTTCGTGGAGAGGTTATTCGAGCAAAACCTCGTGGACCATACTTTGCCATGAATGATAGAGAACTGTTACGATTCTGAAACTGCATTTGGGTGTTTTTGACTCATCCTTGAAGAGGGATATTCTTTATGAGGCTTGTAAAACTCCTTATTCCATTCACCCTGGTGAGATTAAGATGTTCAAGGATCTTCAACGGCAGTTTTGGTGGCCGGGGATGAAGAAGGATACAGCCAAGTTTGTGTCGCAATGCGTGGTGTGCCAGCAAGTAAAAGCGGAGCACCGTAGTCTTGCTGGCCTTCTGCAGCCTTTGGAAATTCCCCAATGGAAATGGGAGGACATTACTATGGATTTCGTGGTTGGTCTTCCTAAGTCGCCTCGGCGAATGGACTCTATTTGGGTTATTGTCGACCGTCTCACCAAGACAGCTCATTTCCTTCCAGTCAAGACTTCTTATTCCGTTAGTGATCTTGCTACCATTTTCGTCAAGGAAATTGTCCGTCTTCATGGTGTTCCTAAGTCCATTGTCTTGGATCACGACACCAAGTTTGTTTTCCATTTCTGGAGGAGTTTGCATCAGAATCTAGGCACAAAACTCAACTTCAGTACCGCTTTCCACCCTCAAACTAACGGTCAATCTGAAAGGACCATTCGTACATTGGAGGATATGTTGCATTCTTGCATACTTGTATGGAAGGACAGTTAGGAAAATCGCTTACCTCTGGCAGAGTTCTCCTACAATAATAGTTTCCACTCCAATATCGGTATGGCTCCTTTTGAGGCGCTCTATGGCCAACCTTGTCGCTCTCCCTCCATTGGGATGAGGTTGGAGAGAAAGAGTTTCTTGGCCCTCAGTAAGTCAAGGATTGAAAGGAGCAGATCAATCTCATTAAGAACAACTTGCTTTCCGCCTAGAGGCATCAGAAGAGTTATGCCGATTGTTCTCGTCGCCCGCAGGAATTTGAAGTGGGTGATCAGGTTCTCCTGAGGATCTCTCCGACCAAGGGTGTGGTCCAGTTTGGGACAAAAGGAAAGTTAAACTTTCATTACGTTGGACCATTTCCTATCACAAAGCGAGTTGGGAAGCTTGCTTATCGTCTTGAGTTGCTTGCTTCCCTGGCTGGTGTCCATAACGTCTTTCATATCTCTATGTTGAGGCACTACCTTATTGACCCTGATCAAGTTTTGGAGTTGCCCACGTTGGAGGTCTCGGAGGACCTGTCCATCGTGGCACGGCCAGTCCATATTCTGGAATGTTCAGAATGTCATCTATGACGTTGGACTCTTACTTATGTCAAGGCGTTGTGGTCCCATTAGACCGAGCATGAAGCTACGTAGGAGTTGGAGTCCCAAATGCACAAAAAGTACCCCGATCTCTTTTCTCCAGGTCTGGTTCCCTTGTTCTTCTTCTAGTGATGCTCTCAATTCCGCAAGTTAAATTTCTGAAGTTGTCGATTCGAGACCGAATCTTTTCTGGGGGAGGGGGGAGCTGTAGCACTTAAGAAAAAAAAAAGAATGAATGAATAAATAAAAACCATAATCTAAATATGGCTTTAAAAGGGGGACTGCTCTATTCTTTTCTGTGCATAGCTTTTTCAGGTACAGGTTTCCCATCTACTCTCTCTCTCCCTTCCCGTGCGCTCTGTGTGGGGCGGCCAACGGCGGCAGCGGCGCACGCACATGCCATGGCACGACGGTGGCAGCGGCGCGTGGCCGTGGCGGGGGCTGCAGCAGCTCGACGGTGGTGGCCCGGCAAGTGGCGGCGGTGCACGCAGCGGCGCGGCGGCGGTCGGTGGCCAAACGGCTGTTCGTGTGGCCGAACATGGTTTCACATGGCTGAATGGCTGTTAGCTTGGCCAAACAGCTGTTCGCTCGGCCGAACGGCCGTTTGTGCGACCAAACGTAGTTTCGCTTGGCCGAACGGCATTTCACACGGTCGTGGGGGCTAGCGAACCCGTTTCCTCTCCAGTCAAATTTATCTCTTGTTGTTCCTTTATCAAATTCATCTGTATCTGATCGGTTGCCTTCATTCCATCCTGTAGGTTCGCACGCAGCTGTTGAGGGAGCAATTGGGCAGTTGTGCATTTTGGACCCGTCGTGCAGCGTGTCCGTTGAGTGTGCTCAAGGCAAGTATCTCACGGCCATTACCTATTCTTTCGCACATTATCGTTTCATGATTACTTGTCGCCATTAGCCTAGTATTTGATTATTACACTGTATTGATTGCCAGTTGTGTGTTGCTTGTAGAATTAGTTAGATTCTTATGCGCTAGGCTAGTTAGTGTTGTATGCTTGTAGTTGGTATAATGCTCGACTATGGAATTCATGCTTAGTTAGGGATTGAAATAAATTCTTAATTATGGATAGGGTAGCATATAAGCATGTTCAAATATAATGTTAACCACTAGTAATCTTTTAATATTGAGCGGCTTATTTATATATCTTGCTTCCATGATCCTTTAACTATTTATTATTGATTGTGAGCCTTGGCTGATTTAGTTGTGGTACATTAATCTAACTAATAATAACTTATCATATAATAAAAAAATTGTATGATTGACAACCCTTGTGTGACTCCTTCGAGTATCCTCTTTAGGACAAGTTCTAGTATGCTATCACCGGATCCTCGTTCTCTATCGCTTTGTATCACAAATCATGTATCTCCAGTCTTAACAGTATCAAACCATTACCCTCATAACTTTACCTTAATTCACCATCAAATTTTTGATTACATCTTGGATAATTCACTAATAAAATAAATGATGGTTACCTGGCCCGAGATTACCCATATATAGGGGAGATTTCTACCCACATGGTAACGTACGGGGGACGTACATTCTCGTTACACATGATATTACACCTTGTCGGCGGTTATACAGTCGAGGACAAGGATGTGCCTAACTATTCTCATATAACCGGGTATGTAGGATGTGATCGCCGACGCTTTTGCTATAACTTGCCAGATAACAATTATCTTTAATTACACCGTTCTTGCGATCTTTGTCTCCAATCTATATCAGTGATTCCGATAACCTAAGTTCATTATCTTTAACCTGTGTCAATTGCTTGCTTACATTGCTTGTCCCTTATTTATCTTGGTTGCATTACCTGTCTTTACTTATTGTGTTGCTACCGTTGTTGAGTACTTGTTGAGATTTCCAAATCTTACGCTTGCTCTTTCCATTCTTAGGTAAAAGGCCAGTGGAGTGATAGCAATATGCATGGGTGGGAGCACTCGAGTTTCAGCACTATGGCTTGCCATTATTTTAGAGAGCGGAGTCTGAATGCGCTAGTATCAGTGGTTAACGTCCCATGCAACGTATAGGACCCACCACAAGTGGGAGCAGCCCATAGGGTGAGATGAGAAAAGGGGTTAGATATTTCGAAAAGTTTCTGTGATGATCTACTTAACTACATGACTAAGGAATCATGTGGAACAACGGGCGGATTGTCTTTTGTGGTGAAAGTGTACAAATTCTGCAGGGTCAAAAACTATTTGAATAGCCATGCCTACGATCATGGGTGGACATGGGAACTTAACCAGATATAGTTCTATTTCAAAAACTTTGTGGGTGGGATTGGGAAAGTGGCGGGTAGTGAAAATCCCTGATTTGTGTTGCCTTGGGTATCACCCTAGTGATAAGGTAAGCGGTTATAACGCTGAAAGGTTAGCATATGGTGTAGGAGCCATGTAATGGTGGATGGAATCTGTGCTATTATTATTACGACATTCTTTTACTCAATACCATGTTTTGGTTCAAACTGCTAGGTCTTAGGAAATTTCTATGTATCGTATTTTAAAAGCAATTTATGGCAAATAAATTATCCCGAGCCTTCCCTTGATAAGCCATACATGTTATCCATTTGCATCCTGTGTATTGGCTCGCGGAGCACGGTGGTTTGTGCTCACCCTCGCTTACTCAATCCAGAATCAGGAGTCAGATTGTTATGCTTCAGCAATACACTTGGTCATGATGGTGAAGAAGATGAAGAGGTCAAGAACTAGGTCGCGAACCCTAGTTGGCTGCCTGTGGGCACGTCCTGAGGGTCCCACCTGTGTGTTCCATTTCTGCTGCTGCAATTTTTTTATTTTGGTCTGATCGGCCCATGAGTAAGTCTACTATTATATTTACGCTTCTGCATGATATGTATTTTGATATTCAGTACTGTACCTGTGAGCATTATCTATTGATCTAGGGAATAGTGCGGTGAAATTACAGATGATTCTGGATTGTAAAATCCGGGTCCGACACAGTAGGTGACTAGGTGGATGACCAAAATGGCCCAATTTCCACATGGTCCTCATGTAAGTTACACAATGTATAGTTCTAGCACAAGCCTAGGCAGCAGGCATCATCAATGCAAAAAATGATGTGTTGACCAATTTGACCTCGCACAAACTTACGACAAAGCACAACACCAATAGTTTCACGCATCATCGCTACTTGCGCATAGTTCTAGGGTCCTGGAAAAGATAACGCGTACAAGTGGAAAGAGCGGAAGAAAGCATTATATTATCCGAATGGAGGGATAAACCAGGAATAGACATAAGCTTGTTGGCTTTTGTTTCATACTAGAGTATTTGAACCTATCTTAAACCATTACAGTTATTGCCATTGCCTAAAAAAACAAGAACAACAATTTCGCATAAATTAGATACTCCAAATTTGTACCGTTAGTACCTCCACAGTGAACATAATGATTATTGGATAGCATTTACTCAACAATGTTTCTAAATTCTAACAGGAGGACGATATATGGAACATAAGGTAGATTGGATCAAGTATGTCTTTGATGACTCCACTAGAATTATTCTTCACATTCCACTATCTGACACCAGTTGCCTACGATCAATACATATGGATGGCATTCGCTGCAATATGGGGCCTTGGCAGCGTAGCTTTCAATTTGGTCTATTTGGGACTAACAAATATGAGAAAAGTTTCAGTCACCATGTTGGGCATTTCGCCTTCATGGCATTATCGCCTTTTGTCATGTACACCATATACCTTTCGATGATGGGCGTGGATGGTACTTTTGCTTCCACGACGGTCAATCATTTACTCTCTCGTGATGGTTAAGCAGATAATACCATATGGAAAGCAACCTATGCCGTACTTTGCCCTTTCATGATGGTTGGGCAACTATATGTTTGGGCTAGGGTATGCTACACTTCAGCAACTCATTCTCATTCTTGGTATATATATATTTGCTTGTTTCTTTTTCAGAGAAAGTTTGTCCTATTAATGCTATTCCAAATTCCTATGTAGACTTGCTATATAGGGAGCGATAGAGACTTGGAGCAATCAGACTCGATTACCCTCACATATTTTTCATAGGGGTAGTTAACTGCTCTAAAATAGTGGTTATCCAATGTATCTCATCAAATTATGGTTTTTTCTAACCTTAATATCGTTCTTTGCCTTCTGTATTTGATAGATTTGTGAACACATACACACCAAGAGATATGTATTAGATCTTAGTAAAGATGATGATGTTCATCGTGTTTAGCAAAGACTTGTTCATGATACGGTTTTGAATCATGTTTGCTGATATGTATCACCCTCTTTTGATATTATATTATAACGCATAGACACCTTACTAGTAAAAGCAAACAGGGGAGCGGCGGGCACCATGCACGTGCAGGTCGCACACCCGCTCCCATCACGTGTCCACGCAACGCTAGGGGACGACAGACACGTGTCACCCAAACAACTACCCGAAGCCCGTCCCCCACAAAGATGCGCATGGGGAGGCGCGGGGTGCGTGTGAATGGGACACACGCCCACGAAAACACACGGTCCTACATGGACACAGGTGGGGCGAGGCGAGGGGGCGAGCGTGCAAGATGGCACGAGACGCATGTTGGGCAAATGCACGCAACACATGGATCGCACGAGGGCAAGCTCCCACAAGGCCACAGGCGAGTAGAGGCGTGCGACGTGGACATGCGAAGTCAGAGTGAGCACGGGCGTCCAAGGGAGCGTGGGACATATATCAACCACCCAAGGACAGGCTACCGCAAGGCCATGGGCAATCC
Source organism: Dendrocalamus latiflorus (assembly GCA_017311315.1). NCBI lineage: Eukaryota > Viridiplantae > Streptophyta > Magnoliopsida > Poales > Poaceae > Dendrocalamus > Dendrocalamus latiflorus. Next base: position 20,158,161 of record CM029673.1, on the reverse strand, counting down.
CAAGGAGCCGTGCATCACATGTCGATTGAACAGGCACACGACGTGGGCACGCCAAGCCAGGGCGAGCACAGGCGTCCAAAGGGACGTGTGTCGACTAGGCGCCTGAGCTCTGACCACGCGTTGACTAGAGATTGACCCCACGCCATGCAAACCCTGCTCGTGCGCGCAGGAATTGCTGTGGGGGCAACAAAACATAGTAGGTTTTAGGCCCTACTCCAAATGGTTTCGGCTTCTGGTTTCCAGCTTTTTTAAGCCAAAACCACTTAGAATGCGTCCTAATTTTAGTTTTTTTGGCTTTTGCTTTTTTTTCTTTTCCATTGTCCATAGAGATATAACAATATTTATATATTTTTTATTTTTTAATTAAATAACTCAGAAAAAGTTAACAACTACAATTTTAACTTTAGACCAGAAGCCACCGCCGAAAGGTGGTCGGAGCGGTAATTTCCCCGATAACGATACTTCACCTCCCGAAGACGACCAGCTTCCTGCTTCACCTCGTCAAGAATGCGCTTGATCCTACGTCATTAGACAGGCATCTAATTTAGAATTAATTTTATTTCAGGGACGAAAAACACCACGCCTTGTCGACGTTTTCTTCAACTCCAAATGATTTTAGTAGCGAAGTACGCATTCTGAAAATTGTCCCGACCAAATTGTACAGTTCATCTAAACAAGTGAAGCATTGGTGTTCCTCAGATTTACAGTCCGGCTAATCGACGCTAAGATCATTCCAGAATCATCAGAATCACAACTCATCGTTTGGTGGAGAGCTGTCGCCCATGAGCTCCTCAAGCGAGAATTCATCCTCTTCAATGACCTCTCCATCTTTGCCGTCCCATGGTTCAGATTGGACTATTGTAGGGGCACCGTCCAAAGGAAGATTTCCCTTTCCACCGCGCCCTGCCTCCTTCACAAACTCGCTGCAGGAGATAATCTTACGTTCATCATCTGGCAAATGAACCAAAAGCATCAATCGAAGTTACAAGCACAAGGAACTTACATAATTTCGTCACGCTGGAAGGCACTACGAAGTGGAGCATATGCGCCTTTCTTCACATTGAGAGCAACCATGGCTGGATATCCATAACCACCTACTCCAACCTGCTTCTCGAGATCAACTTGCTTGCCAGCAGCTGTCCAGACAAAACTGCAAGGCAAATGCTATCCTGGTTCAGGATGACCATCTCAAGAAAAAAAGGAGAGTTTTTCAATCCATCTCAAGAAAAAAAGGAGAGTTTTTCAAAGGCTGAAGCGATTGCATTAGAAGATATTTGTGAGGATAACTTCTCAACATAGAACACACACGCACTCTCTCCATTGCAAATTCGCTTGCATATTTTAAAAATGTACAATATATACAACATCTTACATTATATAAACACACCTTGCCATATTAATGTCAACTTAAGTTCTGTTCATGCCAAAGTCATTCGATTTTATCTTTTAAGGAATTTGAAATACACGAGTTACTTTCAATTGCTACAATTCATGTTTCTTTTTGTCAATCCACTAAAAGAAACTACTGCATTGATTAAACTGTGGATTTTTTTCCTGAAAAGACATAACAAGAAGAAACGAATAGTAGGCAATATCCACGTAATTAGTTCAGTTGGCACTTGCCTGTATGGACTCTTTTTAAATTTCTCAGCAACAGATAATAGCAGCTCAAGGTACTTGTTTCTTCCTTCTGCCTTTGAATCCAGGATGTCTGGAAGGAAAGATACAAAGCAAATGGCAGCAGAAGCACACTTCTCTTCCATGACATCCTACAGAAAGCCAACCCCTCGCATCAAAACCATCAATAATAGACTATGTGGTCTCCAGAAATTTTGCTAGTATCATGAATGCTTACTGGGCCAGTCAACTCAGAAACTTCAGGTGGAGCAGAGTTGGCTTCCAACTGCTCCAGTGCGAAGGACTCAATGGCAGATGCAACTCTAGCCCCCTGATAGGGGAATGGGCTCTCCTTATCAGCACCAAATACCAAAATAGTTGGAAAGCCTTCAACTTTGTACTTGCTCATCAAGGACTGCAAAATTCAAAAGTCAAACAACACTTTGCATAATTGGTACTTGGGAAAGAAGCTTAAAGAGGTATAGTCTGTTTGCCTAATGATCTATTGTATGCATGCATGCTTTTCAAAGGTCAAGTTTCAATTTTCTATCTTCAAAAATTACACTGATACATTGCCCGGAATCTTGCCAAAATTCATTCAGATGTCCAAAATCAATTGGCAGCTTTCATCTCCTGACCAATCAATTAAAATTCAAAACATTGTACATCATGTTGAAGTGGTGACACTTTGATGGGATCCCAATCAAATGGCTTATGGATAAATTAGGTCCTCGAAACTTCCTTGATAAAACTTTTAATACAACCCTAGTTTTATGTGCTACCAGACTCCAGAATTTGTACGAGTTATAATTGTGAGCCTGTGACCCTAGAGTGCTAATGCTCACCTTACTTTTCATTATAAAAATTTTTTGTAATGACTTAATTTTTTAAAAATCCATAATTGCATTCCTTTTGATCACCAGGATGGCAAGAAGTCATCAGGAACTTCAAACTAAATAATACGAGTAGAGATTCTTCACTGGTAAGCAGTTTGGAGAATAACTCCACTTTTCAGTGAATCAAAAGTTCTGAAGAGATTGATGAGTATGGCGAATGCATTGTAAAATACTAAAATGCAATCTAGAGGCATAGGTCATTTCCACACAAGCCTAAAATAAGGGATGCATACAGAAAACATAGCTATTACCAAAAAGAAAAACGCTAAATGTAGATATGTGAATCTAAGGGCGTACCTTTTCAGCATCACAATCAACATGGCCTAGCTTCACTTGGCCCTTCAAGTTCTTTGCAGCCCTTTTCCATTCAGGTGCCAATTTCTTGCAGTGCCCACACCTTAGTAAAGAAAAATACGGTTGATAAGTCAAACTGTATTCCGTTAACAGGGTTTACTTATTATCTTCGATAGACAAGGTATCGGAAAAGGGATTTGAAAACATCAGCGAATCCAAATTAACTTGTCAAACTCTGATAACATGAATAGGAACAGAGATCAGACGAAGCTTAACCATAGCAACCAAATCTAGCCAGATCCCATGAGAAACATGGCTTGTCTCTCTATTGGCGAAGGACAAAAGGGAATGCAGAAGATAATCACAAGTCGCAACATTATTTTGTGAGCTTGCTTGATCTAGTTAAAGGTAGGCCTCAAATATGTCAGCGAACATCATGAACTGAATCTGCTATGGTTTGGTTATAGTTCAAATTTCTGAAGCCCCTATACTTAATCAAGAAAGTATAGAATATACTGTAATAATGAACATATGATAAGCTAAATAACATGGGCTTAAGGACAGCAACCTAAAATGTACAAAGTAAGAGATGACTAAATTGTTCACAATTTTGTGTAACTTTTCCTTTGCTATTATTTTAGAGAAAAGCTACATCCAATAATGAGAGTAAAGAATATACAAGCAATCAAGTAAAATGATGAAAGTACATGTACTGATGTACATTCAGCTACATACCATGGTGCAAAGAATTCCACAATCCAAAGGTCCTTGCTTTTGATGACAAGTTCATCAAAGTTACGCGAATTCAATTCTACTGATTCATTTGTTTCACTTTTCTCACTTGAACCACCAGAAGTCTTGCCACTTGAACCTCCTGATGTCTTACCATTCAACCGATCTCTAAGAAGAGCCTTGACCTGTACATCGCAAAACACACACATATAGTTTCCTCTGGATTTAAAGCGTGGAATCTTGCATCTTTGCATCACAAGACTGACAAATTTATACAACATAAGACCAAATGAAAATGAATATAGTTAATTCACAGCATGTAACAGTGAACAATTAAATTAGAACATGGGCAACCATTGGAAGCATGTTGAAGTCAGAGTTCTTTTAAAAAATAAGCAGGTTGGAAATCATTTGTGTATTAATAAAGAAAGAAATCATTAGTGTAAGAGTAATTACTGAAAGCTCAAACCAGGGTAAGAACAAAGAAGCATTGTTGCATGCTAAGTTATGTACATTAGGAATTTGTATCAATATTAGAAACATGGATTAAAGCAATGCGTTCACCGCCTCAAAACCCACTAGACAAGAAGTTGATAAGTTCGAATAATTGAATATTTAAAAGAAAAAATAGCAAAAATCAAGTAGCTACCCAGGAAATTATTTTCAGCTAATAGAAAGATAGCATTTGTTGTTCGTTGCACTATTTCCTGTAAGATCAGAAGTCATTTATGGTGGACATTCAGCTGACTATTTAGACAATCAGACCTAAATAAGTCAATGGTTTGCACAAAGCAACAAAGCAGATAATGTCTTTAGGAAAAGGATTTATATACAATGGTGGAGTAGCAGATAAAACAGCACAGCAAAATCATAAGTGATATGTAGTGTATAATAAAATGCAATTGAAAATCATCAGGCAAACTAATGGAAGAAAATAAAATGGTGAGACAAGTAGGGTCTGCTACAACAAACCTCCTTTAAAGCAAATTCTACAATTGGCTTCACATCTCTTGCACCTTGATAATCAACTGGAGGCTTACCAGGGACAAACACCTTTATAGTTGGAAATCCTCTTATTCCATATTCCTGCCAAAAAGAATGATATCATGCATCATAAATAAAATTGATAGCATTCCATAGAAAGATTTATAAATGGTAATTATGGAAGCCACATTAAATGTGTGATTGCCATTAATTTAGTCTACAGGACTGTTTAGAGAAGTGAAACAGAAGACCTACTACTCAGACATATAAGCATAGTATGACAAAGCTAAAAAAGGTACCTTAGTTTAGAGGGATGTTACCAAAATTAATTTTGAGTCAAATTATTCGTCCCAACCAAGGTTCCAAATACCGGAACCAGAAGAAATCCCGGTCGGTGGCCGGTAACGGTAACCGGGCGGTTACCGGAAAAACCGGTCAAAATTTGAAAATCAAAATTTAAATTGTGAGATGTTTTGAAACAGATAACCGGAAAAACCGGCTGGTAACCGGAAAACCCAGAAAAAACTGGCCAAAATTCGAAAATCAAAAATTGATACCGGCCGATTTTTTCGGTTACCGGTCTCCACCGGTAAAAACGGTAACCGCCGGGATTTTGAACCCTGGTCCCAACTCTATCTAAATATGCCTTAATATCATGGTTGTCACGTTGTCGCCTTGGTGTCCTGGCGGTCCAAGGGGGATGCCATGGAGGCTCGGCTCGCCTTGGCCAACTAGGCGGGTGCCTAGGATTTTGCGGCATCCACGGCATCGCCTCGGTGTCCACGGCAAGCGGCTAGGCGGGCGCCTTACCCAACTGGCAAGGGCGGGTCTGGGCGGGAGTGGGCGGGATTAAGTGGCGTTGCAGGGGGTGAGGTGGAAATTGGAGTACTGCCCGGCTCTACTGCATTCCCAATATGTTGCATGCCTCTCTGCTGCGTTGCGTGCCTTTCTGCTCTACGCTTTGATATGATTTCTCCGCTCTGCCCTCTGATCTGATTTATGAATATTTGTGCTTTGTGGAGAAGTGATGGGAAAAGAGCAAAATAAGGGTAGGACATCAAGGTATGCAACAACCATTGACCTCTCTAATTTGCTATCTTAGTCAACCCCTTAGCTCGCTGTATCTCGCCTTAAGGACGCCATGGCGGCTCCGCTCCAAACGGTTTCAGCTTTTTGGCTTCTAAATTTCTTTTTTTTTGTTTTTTGGTCTTTTTTTGTTTTTCTTTTCCCCCTTATTCCTTTACATTGTCCCAAAAGATATAGTGGGTTTTCTATTTTTTTAATGATTTTTAATGATTTTTTTCTTATTTTTCTGATTCACAAAAATCTAACAACCGCTACAGTGCCTTGCAGCCACAATACACACAAAAAAGCCACAAGCCCCGGCTTATAAGCCCTTTGGAACAGGCCTGGCATCCTGGCGCCTCTCAGGCGCCATGGTTGCCAAGTCCGCCGTGACAACCATGCTCAATATATGGACTCAAATTCACTTTAGTGTAGGTACATTGATAAATGTACATATTTCACAGTTACTGCCTGTCTTGCTTGCTTGCTTTCTCTCTGGGCGGATGCTTCCACCATCTTTTGTTGGGTGCTTTTTCATCTTACGTGTGACTACATTTGCAATAAGTGTGACTCGATACAAATTGTAATTTCTGACACCAAAATACGCCATTGAACACTAAGAAACAAAATTCTAGCCAATGGTGTCAGATTACCGTAAAGTTGCACAATCCATTAGCTTTCATCCTTTATATATACGTGAATTGTCCATTTAGCCAATTCAACAGAAATTTGAAAATGTAACACATACACTGCTATTACCTACTAACAGCTAAGAGGGTCCCAGAACAGTATTAGCAAACTCAAAAGTTCGTTAACAACAAAAATAAGCATCGCAGCACCTTACATCAAATTTACTGTATGAAAATACCATATCCCAACTACAACAGTCAACGCACTAATTTGGTGTTAATGCCTCCCTATTCCCTAACCAACAAATTCGTACGCTTCACGCACCAGTAAGCAATTAGCACAGAACACGATCCAATTGCTGTGATATCGCAGCAACTGAAGTCGAGGTCACAGCAGGAAACAAGCGGATCAGCACGCACGCGTGGACAAATCCCAAGGAAACGAGAGACAAATCGGGAGGCATGCTCACCTGCGCGAGCGCCTTGTGCGCGTCTGCGTCGAGCGCGGCGACCGTGGCGACGCCCTTGAGGACGCCGGCGGCCTTCTCCCACGTCGGCGTCAGCTGCTGGCAGTGCCCGCACCACGGCGCGAAGAACTCCACCAGCACCACCCCGTTCGAGTTCAGCACCTGAACGCAAGCAAAAGGCACCACACCCTCAGATTCGGTGAGAACCCCGAAAGGAGGAGCCGATCTGGAGACGGAGGGGGGAGTGGGAGGTGAGCGAGACCTTGGATTTGAAGTTGTTGGGGTTGAGCTGGAGGACAGGGGAGCCGGCAGAGTAGAGGGCGGCGGCCGGGGAGGCCGCGGCGGCGACGAGGAGGAGGGCGGCGAGGAAGGCGGGACCCATAGCGGAGTCAAGAAGTTTCTAGAAGGACCAGAGACGGAGGAGGAGATGGTAATGGAAGCGATCGGGCTGTGGTGGTGCTACGATTTAAGTTGGGATGCTCGCGAGGAGACGGACGCGTGTGCAAACCAATGGAGAGCCTCCACGTCGTATGTTCAGCCACGTCGGAGTGGTTTCGCCTCCTTGGCGCGACGGGATTGGTGAGGAGCGGGAAGTTGGTGGACTCGGAGCACGGTTGCTTGGACGCACTTTGTCCGGACCTGGACCCACCTTTCAGAGAGAAGAGGGTAGGTACGGTTGTTTGGACACATTACGTGGGCCGTAGGACGGAAGGATATCTTAAAAGGAACAGAAAAATCTCACATGGGCCGTAAATTGCCAGCTTAACTCGAAGGGATTCGGCCCATACGAGCCCATTGATACGGTCCAATCTATTTGTGTTGGACTGTTGGATCAGGTGTTAGGTTTCTAGTACAGCGAGAAAATTGCAGCCTGTACAAGAGTGAACACTTCTCGGCAGAAAAAACATTGTGCTTGATGGCGGTCCGCATCATTCATCCATCGGATCACCACACTGTCAATTGTCAACCAGTACACTAAAAAAGGTAGCACACAATTAGACAGCACGTATATGAACAATGCCATCGTGACATTGTCTTGTTATTCCATGAGATCCTGAAATGTTTATTATAGTTTGGACATGGTGTTGGAGCTCTGCCATATAGAGTAGAATTTGCAACAGTTGACATGAATAGAGCCCTAATGATCATATTTCTCAAGGCCTGGAAAGCTAGTTATTGATGGAAATGAGAGCAATATTTTAATTCTAAATTTTACAATGAGACATATACAACAAAAGACTAATGATGTAATAAACAAAACTAACAATAGGCAACTCATTATATCTCAGAAAATACACCAGAATAATATTATAATAGAGTCAATCAATCACACGAACGACTTACAGTGGGTTTGATGAAGAAAAGGGAAGCAGCACAGAAATAAGCAGTTGTGGAAGTAATAGACGTCGAGGAAGAAGCTAAGCGGTCACGCAGGTAGCGCCACCCAGAAACCTTATTGTCACCCCATACAGATTCTTTTTGCGGTAATGGTTCGAAGATCCCGCTCTTCTCCCTATTCGGTGCACACTGAGAAGAAAGGCTGGCTTGGTTGAGTAGTTTGATACTACAATATAACTATCCGAGAGGAGGTGGAAGAATAGAGGGGAAATTCTGTGTTTTCTCCTGTATGTCTTCAGGCTCTTTTAAAGACACTACAATCACTCACTAGTAACTGTCGTAATTAAACATAATTAAAACACTTGTAACTGTCTCATCAAACCACATAATGATATTTATGCAATGTTACATTACTACAAAAGAGGCTATACTAGACGGATACATCACAGACGGTTCCTATGAACTGCCTATGCTGCAACTATCATAAACGGTTCATACTAACAACCGTTTGTGATATTTTTATAGACGATTATTTATACAAACCATCTGTGATAAAACAAGGCATCACAGGCGGTTCTTATTAATAACCGTCTGTGAAAATATCACAGACAGTTGTTAGTATAAACCATCTGTGATAATAGAAGACATCACAGACAGTTTGTATTAATAATCGTCTTTGATAATTTACAGACGTTTATTTATGAGAACCGTCTGTGATATGTGCATTATCATAGACGGCTCGCATAACAAACTGTCTCTGATAATGCCACAACACCGATCCGTGGCATCTCCCCTAGGATTTTGATCTCACCCGTCCATTGTCTCCGTATTGAACAGCAGGCACCGGTTCCTCCCACCTCTCGCCCCTTATTTATTACTCCCCTCTCCCTTTCATTTCGAGATGCATGAGTTCTACCGGTTGCTCCTAACTAGTTCATCCACTCAGCTTGTTCCTCGGTGATGCCAACTACCAGCATGATCTAGCGCCTTCGTTGTGACACCACGGTCGGCTGCACAACACACTCTTTGTTGTAAATGTCGCAAGAGTGTCTTGTGCAGTCTTACCATCGTGACACAAAAGGTAACACTACTGTCGCCTCTCCTTCATTGCAAGGCACCGCGGAAGCAGCTAGCTAGCTACCAAGACGGTGTTCAAGTCGGCATCAAGGACATCCAGCTTGTGCGCTGCTAGGATCTCTCCTTCATAGGATTAGGATGTGTTCTTGTCATGTTTAAGAGTTAGGTTCATAGGCTTAGGATGTGCTCTTGCCATGTTTAAGAGTTGGGTTCATAAGATTAGGATGTGTTCTTGCTGTGTTAGATGGGTAACCTGCTCATTATATTGTGATGTTGTAATGGTGGATTCGAATGCGTTTGCTGCTGTGTTTGCTGCTATATTTGCTTGTTTTCAAAGGGTATAGCTAACATTTCTTGAGGCTAGCTAAAAATAGAAAAATTTAGGTATAATATGAACTATCACAGATGGTTTTATAGTATAAACTGTCTATGAGGACTATCACAGACGGCTCTATATTACAACTGTCTGTGATGTTAGAGTATCACAGACGGTTTTTACTTCGAGCCGTCTGTGATGTTAGAGTATCACAGACGGTTTTTATTTCGGGCGGTCTGTGATGTTAGAGTATCACAGACAGTTCTAGTTACAAACCGTATGTGTTGTATTTATCACAGATGGCTCACAAACCGTCTGTGATAACGTCCGATTATCACTGACCCATAAATTTAGACGATTCAGAAAACCTTCTGTGATGACAGTTTCAAACCGTCTGTGATGATCCTTTTTGTAATAGTGCTTTATCAGCTCATGGACAATTGAAAAAGGAGAGAGAAATATACAGTTCTAAAAAGAAAAGGTGGATTTGGTTTACCAAGTAGTGTGCTACGTCTGGCACAGTTACGTGTTGCAAGTCACAAGTCACGTGATTTTTCACGCAAAAAATAAGCAAATATGCGCGCGCGTGTGTGTTTAGCCAACGTCCTCCTCACACCGTCCACATTCCATGTGTCACATGTTTTAAAGAGTGGAAGAACTCTACCTTATAAATTGTCTTCTTTTTACTTGGCTATGCAATATAGTACTAAACTATATATGCTTAAGAGTTATAGGAAATAGGTCTCATACTCATATAAGCCTAATTTCTAACTGTTATTTCCTGAATTATCTGACTGCATGTCCCATGTGAGAATTTATGCAAGTAAAACCAGAGGTTAGTGGGACTGTTATTGTAGTTTTTAATTATGTTGTCGAGTAGATTCATATTCATTAGAGCTAAATTGTTGGCTTTAGTATTTTGATCAACTGTGCGTTGTCACTAGACTGAAATAACTGAATACAAGTACGCATCTGCATCCAACAATTGTTGCTGCCAACTATCATCAGTGAATTAGAACTTGTCGCTCCCGTAGCTACTGGCTTAATTTTTAATTGATCTCAATGTTAAAAGTGGGATTGATTGAAATCATCACGTTTAGTAGTAGTACAAATCTTCTATTATTTTAAAAAAAGTAGTAGTACAAATCAGAAATAAGCTTCTGAATTTACAAAAATGATAGGTTCCCTTCTTAGTTCTGGTAATGTTACCAAAAAGAACTTTTTTTTCAAGGAGGCCAGCTAGATAAGAACATCATGAGAAATAATTAATGTATCACCTTCTATTCAAGTTGGAAGGAACAGCCTGATGATGTCCTCTGCTCTTATTAGTCTCCTTGAAACCATGATTAATCACATGCATGGAGCATCTGAGCTCCTCACCCCTTTATGAAGCAAATTGGAAGCCGAAAGAATGGACGCGACCCACATCCCGGAGGTGGTCAACAGTGAAGGTGGAGCTATGGTGAGGAGGTGGTGCCCGAGAGGCCGGTGGGCAGCACGAGCAAGGGTGCGGGTCACTTCAGCGTACGCACACGTCGCGATGATGGCCGGGCATGGCGCGTTGGAGAGGTGACGCCGGCGTGCTAGTGGCAGTGAAGCGGCCACGATGGTGCTTAAGGTGACGGCTGGTCCATTGCTCATGGTCTCCATCAACCGTTCGACCACAGTTGTGTGGCTCAGATTGAGTAGGATAATGTAGTGGAGGAACCTTTTTAGACAAGCCCCTTGTGATATTCATATTATCCTTTTCCACCCTCTGAGATTCGGATCACGAATAATGTGCGCAGTTGTGGTCCGTTGATCAATGCTGTGGGATACAGGTTGAGGTGGAATTCCTGTGAGTTGGAGGTACTTTTTCTTGAAGAACCCTTATATTATTATTTGTTATCTGTTTCCAACCTCTGAGATTCAGATGGCAAATAAATTTCATGATTTTGGGCCATTTGATCGAATGAGGGAGCAAACTTGCTCTAGGCTCAAGAAATGAAACAATGGAACTAGCAACATATTCCAAAAGGCCACAAGGAGGTATATATATACTCCACACAAGAAAAATAGCCGTTGGAGCAAAAAGTTGGCTACAAATAACCCGAGGCTCGGTACCACCGCCAACAAATGGCCGGTACCACTGCAGCCTTCCCAATGGCTATAAAACTAGTCGTTGCTCGAGCCACCGGTCATACCTCCCACATAGGGATCGGTCTGACTGCCAGGTCCAGTCTAACTGCAGCAATACTAGTCTGACTGCTAGCTGAAAATTCTAAGAAAACATGTCTCTGGAAAAATATACCATTACAAAATGGTTGTATCGGAGACAGATCAGACCACCGTTTAGGTGTCGTCAGACCACACTTGCGGTTAGATCGCCATATACTTGTCAGTCAGACCGGTGGCCGGTTAGACCGCAACTCTTATGCCGGCTGACCGCCACAGCTGTCAGTCTATCCCTTTGGTTAGACCTCTTAGCCGGTCTAATCGCTTATATAAAGCCGGTCAGACCGATTTTTTCATAGCAAGCACAAAACAGTGCATAATCCATGAGCAATTCTCACAACAAGATTGTAGTTTGAAAGTTGTGCATTTAAGGTTGGTATGAGTTTCTCAATAGATCATTGAACACATCCACATATCTTTTAGAATCATACCGTGTAAAAGGCAACATGGAATTGGACCAATGTCCACAATCTTTTGGTCAAACTCAAGTCGCATGAAACAATAGTTTTTGTATGAGCTTCAACTATTTTCAAAGTGTAATTGAAAACTCTAGCATCATACCACAAGGATGGAAAACATAGACTCCAATAATTTGCAAAACTCATTCGCAAATTTTAAGTCACATGTCACAAGAAGCTTACGCATGAGCTACAACTATTTTCAAAACACATTAAAAGATATTAGCATCATGCGACAGAAAGAGCTAGAGCAAGTAAATGAGCTATCAACACGTGATATGTTCAAACTACTAGTCGCGACCCCTCTTAATAGTATGGCATTTTATACTAGCAACTCGGTCCTTCAACCAATCACCAAGATCGGTAAATGACTAGGAACATATCTTTAGCCCTAGCTAGTCATACTTTTACCTTGCATATCCTCACATATCAACTTCAAATTCATGTTCTTGACTTTATTCATCATCATATGACGTCGTTTCTTGGGCTTGAGAATGATCACCCGCATGAAGCCTTCTCAAGTCATCCATCATCACGGGACACATTCTATCCATCCATCTCAATGAGAATACTAGTTCCACAATTTGATTGCCATTAATTACCAAAATATGTCATTAAATCATAATGACGGGTCTAGATCCTTCAATCTCCCCTCTTTTGCTAATTGATGACAATACTAAAATTAGTAATGAAGAAGGAATTAATTTTTTGAGTATACACTTTGTACACAATAATTTTATAGTCTAGGATAGGCTTTGGAAGTATTAAATTTATTTTATTTGTGCATAAGATGAATTTGAGTTTAATGCTTGGTAAAACTGCAATATATAGATTTTCTCTTGTCTACATTTGTTTGTGGCATGTATCATTCCTACATCTAATTGTTAAGAATAGAAATAAAAGTATAAATGTTTACTGGACTCTTCATAATCATGAAGCTTGGATTTGATGAGAAAGCTTATTTTTTTTACATTTTAAGTATGAATGAATCATTGACTAGCCTAACTTCTTCTCAAAATACAAGGAACACATGCATTGTCATTTTTTTCTTCTTCTTCCATTCAAATATTAGGATCAAAGGGTTCAACAATATAAGAGTAATTTTTTTTCATAAACTCCAAGTTAATTGGCCTTCTTTGCTCCAAAATTTCAATTTCAAGCCACTGTGCCACTAAACCAAAGCGAGTGTAGTATATAGCTATAGCTTGTAGTAGCGTAGATGTTGAAATGTCGAAACAGGAGCAGCTTAGTTCAAAACTCAAGAGCCTGGAAGAGCCAAAAGGTCATTTGTTCGGTGTGATGTTGTGATTGTCCTTAAGAATCTCCTCTACTCCATTGGAATAAGCTAACTTGGGTTAAGAAGAACCCTATAAGAATGCACATGAAGTCATTGCATCTTATCATTTTTCTTTAGTTGGTTAGCTTCCAGGAATGAAGCTAATGATTACTCAGGCATATGCATATTGCATAACATTCGATATCTCTCCAATTGCGTATCATTCATTCATTCAAACTTTAAATGCAGCAAATTGCCTACTGCCATCAAATGCTCACATTGCAAGGACTGATTAAGCTTGTAAAGTGAAGAGTAATCCCTGTATATTCATAGTCTTGACATGCTGTTCAAGCTTTTATGAAAAATGCCATCATCTTCCTTTTGCATGAGATCCCGAGATGCTCGATGTAAGTTTTTAGTTTGTCATGTGGATATGATGTTGTGCTCTAACCTGCAAAGTAGAATTTGCCAGAAATGACATGCATAGAGCCATACTGACCATAGTTTTGAAGACCTAGAAGCAATTATTTTCTGAAGTATGAAATTGCATGTTCGAGGTGAGACATCATGCAAGTGAAATTAGGAGTTATTGCAACTGGTGAGTGGAGTCATATTCGTTGAATCTCACGTGGTGAAGCCTCATGGGTAGAAATAGAAGTAGAAAGGTTCACTGTATTCTTCAAATCACTACTAAGCTTGCACTCACTGAGGAAAATTTTGAATATTAGTTGACATTTGTCTCTTAAGGGCCAGATTATGCTAGCTCCTAAGGAGTTCAACCCATATAATACCAGTTATATGGTCCAATACTCCAATCCATTTGTGTTGGGTAGGTGGTACGGTTCTAGCCTAGACGGGGAAGTTTGTAGCCTGTAGCAAAGTGAACACTTCTTGGCAGAATTACAATTCCTGTAATGTGGATGTAGGATTGTCGATGGCAATCAGAGGGGTGAATGATTGTGATATGCAATAGAAGCTTTTTTCCTAAATTTACTGTCTTCTAATTATCCAACCTGCCGACACAGCAAAAACAGAAACGGAACAAAAAAGACAGGAAAGGAAAGTATTTCTTTTTTCGGGCACTGTAGCAATTACTGTAGTAGACTAACGAATTTAGCATGTCATCTTCACTTTTCGTATGCGCTATTGTGCATCATGCAGATGCAGAGATAAAAAAATTGAAACATCGCTTTCAATTGTTGGATACTTGTTGAAATTTTCCTAATATCTTGCTTTGGCTAGCACTTGATTTTGGTCTCTAGATGCGCGCGTGATGCTAGTTGCCTGCTGCAACCTTCCTTGTTGATTCACGTGATGGACATGCAACGGTAAAGCACCAAGACTTTTCTAGTGCCTTGCTTCTTGTGAAGACCATGCATGCGCAAGACAGCCCTCTGCGCGATCCCTTTTTTTCTCCGTGATGCGCTCGCCTACCGAGGATTGAGACCTAGACGATGGTCTCGAGCTCACCAGACTTTTTTTTCCTTTGGTTAGGTCTATTTTTATTGCTGGATAATCATATTTGTGGCTACAAAGTGCCCTTCTGACCTCCCTCAAACCCTAGCATAAAAATTGCATCTATCCAGCCTTGAGTTAACACCTAACCCCATATCTATTTATAGTCTAGGGCCTCCAAGACCATGAGTTCTTATCCAATTCCAACAAAATAAGGGACCTGAAACTCTTACGTAACATGGGTTTTTCAACATTTGTCACACTACCCAATTTCGGACACTCCAAAATTGTCACGTGTCGTAGCCTTCGGATCGCACCTCCGTAGCTCCAACACGCATCATCCATCTATGATCTCCATACGCCCCAACTAGAGCACAACTGCATCCTCAAGCATTCTTGACCTTCCGGACTATGACTTTGCGCTAAGCCATCTCCCGGTCCTCACCATAGACCACGATTGCCTTCAAGTTACCATCCACATGCAAAGACCAAAGCAACATCTTTTCTCGGCACAAGTTCTTTCCAACTTGACCGACATGAGTCCACACACACCACACGCCTCAAATAACGTCAATAAGCAACATTATTAATTATTCATCATCACAAATATTCTAGAGCTAACCACATGGTCTAACAATCTTCCTCTTGATGAATTCATTGACAACACCTCAAGTTAACATGACTTCAAATATGTCTAAGTGAAGAACTAAAACTGAAAAAACATTTTAAGCCACAAGCCACAAATCTCTCCCAAATCTCTAACAAAGCATACCGAAAAGCATTTAGCTTTTTGATTCATAAATATCACAAAGCTCCCCCCCTTTAGCAATGTAAGCACCAAGGCATAAAAGGAAGAAACAGCAAAGAGAGAACTCATATCTAAGTATCTTTACAAAAAATGTTATTATTTTGAAAAAACACACCATGAAACTTAAAAAATTATTTAAACTAATTGAATTGATGTATACGAAGTCATGTTTTGATAAAGCTTACTCGATCATAAGCACACATATATAACAAAGTAGGTCAAAAGAAGCTTATAATGTGATTAAGCAAATTAATGTACATAGCAGACTTTCATAAAAATGATCAATTAAGCTAAAGATTGCACAAAAGAAATTAGCCATATAAAAATACAGATTTAAATCTAGATGCCAGAATCAAGAACTAAGTGATCCACAAGTGCCAAATTTAAGCACAAAGCTTAACATAGATTTACATAACTCAACATATAGCACTTTATTATTAGCACTTGATTATGGCTTATCTCAGTAAAGCACGTCCTAGACTGGGAGCCATCTACACTGGCTCCTTGAGCTTCAGCCCAAATTAATTTCAGCACATTTATAATAACCTTTTAGAGCCAACTTAAATTACATTTCATTAATTGTAGCATCTTAAGCCTTACTTTTCAATAATGCCAACAAAAAGCTTAAGGTTTTATGATCTTGGCCATACAAACTCCCCCAAGTTCATGGCTAGTGCAATGGTAAACTATCTCGTGGGAAAGAATTGTTGAGATGCATACATAATTAGCTATTTCACCATAATTTGCCACATGTATTTCTAGAAAAGCTAAAAGTAATTTAAAAAGGAACTAGAATGGCTCAAACTTAGACTTGACATGGAATCAGGATTTAACTAGATATTTAAACATGACACATCTCAAGAAGTAATCACTTTAATCAAAACTTATCCAAAAAATTCAGCCTTGCCATGTTGTTTGTTCAAGTTGACAAAATTTAAAAATTGGCTAATTGTGGCCTTACTAAGCTACATATGTAAACTCATGATCAAGAAGGCTCGAAATACACATCATGACTTATTTCGTGATTATTGGCTTAAATAATAATTCAAGTTCTAAAAAATAAAAACAAAAACAAGCCTTTACAAGATATACAAAAAGAACTCCCTCTCAGAACAATCCTATTGGATGACATACCCCTAACTCACTCTACAAATGAACAAACTAAGGAGTATCAAGTGGTGTAGTTAGGATATCAGCAATCAAAGCAACGTTCTTGAGAATAATTTATCATTAACGTGCACTGTACCTTTAGACATCATAGTACCTGTTGAGGCATCCCCAAAAATCATCAACTCATCACTGGATGCCTTAGCGAGGGAGAGGAACCATTTTGAATCACCAGTCATGTGCCTAGAATAACCTAAATCCACTAGCTGTACTTACATCACAGTAAATATCGATTTCATAGTAATGGGGTTAGTGGAATAAGATCTAGGATTCCAGTATTAAGACACATGACATGGAGGAACAACAAAACTAGAACCAAAATCACGTGCATATGGGCAATCAGAACGCCAAAAAGAATGTGAATTATTTGAATTATATCCCAAACCAACACATGAAGCAGATTTAAAGCCATCATAACGGTTCTTTAAAAGCCTAGATTTCGCGTTAGTTCTAGGAACAAAAGATGTTACACGATTTTATCTTAAATTATTTAATCTTTCTTTCTTCTCTTTCTTAGTATGCCTAAAACAAAATTCATGCAAGTACCCATCCCTTCCACAGCAGGTGTAATGAAATTTAACATAATTAGAATTCTTTTGAGATGATGAGCTAGCACCTATAGTATTATTCAATGAACTTTTCACAAAATTAATAGATTTAAACACAATTTTATAAGGCTCACTTTTTTTAAAATTAGCCTACTTTCTATGACCTTAAATCCCTTAGGTGGATTATTCTTGGCATAATTGGTAGCATTAAATCTTAGACTAGTGTTCTTGACACTCAATTTTGACTTGTCTAGAGTTATATTCAAAAAATTTTTGTCAAAAGAAAATCTCTCTAAAGTTTCCTTATGGTACTCATTTTCTTTAGCTAAAGTAGGATAAGTTGTGCATTTAATAGTTTTATTTGCAAGATTCTTAGAAGCATTAGACCGAGCCAATCTATGTTTTTCAGCAAAATCATTAAGTTATCAAGTCAGTACTTCTATTTCTATGTTAAGTTTAGAACAATAAGAGCAAGAATATATCTCATGACAAAGCATCTGTTGAATTGATTCACTACAAGAAATCCTTCTTTCTATGACAAAAATCCTCATGACGGGGCAAATTTTTGTCATATAATATATCATAATATGACGCAAAAGTCTGTAGCGTCATAAAATCAGGACAGCCAGAACTATTTATGACGAAGCTATTTTGTTTGTCACATAAAGGTACCAAGTGTCGTCACAAAATGCAAGTCGCCAGGAGCCGGTTGACGGTGGCGTTTTTATGACGATATGTGTTGTTTTATGTGACGGCTGTGGAGCGTCACTGTTTGTTATTTCAAACATGACGGCCCCCAACGTCAATATACCCCCAATAGGAGGTGGACCCTTGACCCCTCTCTGTTGACCAGTTTCATTCCCCATTTCCCCAACTGAAGACGGCGGCGAGCGGCGGGCGGCCTCTGGGCGGAGCCAGCTCCCCATCTCCCCAACTGACGGTGCGGCGGCCTCTGGGCGGAGCTAGCTCCCCATCTCCCCAACTGACGGCACGGCGGCCTCTGGGCGGAGCCAGCGCGCAGATCCGCTGCAAGCCCGCCCGGCGGAGCGCGGATATCCGGTGACCGGCGGTGACTCCATCTCGTTGGTCGGCGGCGTGCTCCTAGTCCCCAGGTGCGCCATTGTGGCAGTGCCGCCCTCATCCCCCTCCCCGTTCCCGCTCCGTTGCCTTTCCCCGTCGCTCACCTTCCCCCTTTCCAGTTGATGTGTGAGGCCTAATCAATCCCCGCTCTCTCAAGTTCTCATGTCGCAGGCGTCGTCATCTACTGCTCGCACTCGGCGGTCAAGCGCAGCTAGGGTTTCCTGGCAACCCGCACCCCTTGCTGTTGTTGCTGCAGCGCCTCCGCCCACTGCTGTCGAGCTGCAGGCGCCGATTGATGATGTGACTGGGTTGCCGTTGATAATGTGCCCGGATTGCAAGGACGTGAGGGTGTTTGCTGCCACTACCACGCAGTCTGAGTATAACGTTGGAATGAGATTTTTCAAGTGCCCCAGGAAGAACTATCAAAATGTCAGTGTTATAATCATTTTGCATTGCCCAAATTTCATTCTTGTTTGAATGGGCATGCCTGAGAATGGTAGTGTTTTTAGCATTCAGTGGCTGCACTATTGATGTTAATTTGCCTGTTGTTTTAATTTGGATACAGGGGACATGTACTAGGTATTGGTTGGAGGAAGAATATGTGGCGTTCCTTCATGATAATGGTTATCTACTGTCAGCTTCCTCGACCATTGCAGCAGCTTCGACAACAGAAGTTCTTGAGCTGGTGGAAAAAATTGATAGCTTAGAGCAGAATCTGAACAAGGTGAAGGAAATGGTTGGCAAGAACAGGGAAGGCATGGGAAGCTGCATTTGTCTTGTGTGTGGCTGTCTGAATGTAACATTCCTGGCGTTGGCCATCCTTTTGGTTGTAACTGTAGTGTTGAAGTAGGCAATGATGATGAAGTAGGACATGTTGTGAAGTAGGTTGGATATGTTGGCCACATTTGATATGCTTTTGGCTATGATGATGAAGTAGGCTAGGACATATTGTATTGAACCTGTTATCCAGGATGTATTTGCAGTTGGTATGAAATATGTGCCTTTGTGCTGTTGGAATATGCGCCTTTCTGATGTATGTTGGAATTAAACATCCCTTTTGCTTTGATGTGTAACCTGTGTGTGATGAAATTTTGGCAGCATGTATGTAACTTCCAGCATATATATATATATATATATATATATATATATATATATATATATATATATATATATATATATATATATATCATGACAGATCCTGTAATTTCCATGACACTGTCAGGTTGTCATAAAAACCCAGAATTTTTGTAGTATATATCATCTCAATGAATTCTGTGCAGCATATAACATATCTATGATATTTTGGCAGCATATAGCCTGTATGTAACTTCCAATAGGTTACATGTGCATAGAATAGAATTCATAAATCAAGTTTAACATTGAAACAGAATCATTGCATACAAGGTCTTACAATTTCATAATTCAGATACAAATTTCAATAGCATAATTCAGATACAACAGAATCGCTCATAGAAGTTCATGGTTCACAAATAGCTCCAGAAATGCAAAGGTTAGTCATCATCACTGTCTTCTTCTGATATACTCGCTTCGTCTTGACTATGGTACTCAAGGAAGGTTTCATCTTCATCTTCGTCGTCTGTTTCATCACCTTGAGGTGTTTGTTGATGTCGACGGATGCTCTCGACAAGGTCTGCAATAATAGGGCTGCCTGGTTGATTATCCATGTGCAACAAATCCATATTAGGATAAATGTCTCCCACTGTACAATCTCCTGACGAAGTATTGTCCTCTTGGTATGCCTCCTGACATCTCATCTGTACTTGTTCATGGATTGGTTGTTTTCCGTCGGACTCTTCAACATCAAATATATGTCGGTGGCCAAATTCTTGTACCACTCGCCAACATGGACCTAACTTTGTATCTTCCAAGAAAAATACTTGTGAAGCTGCTGTGGCTAGAATGAAAGGATCATTCTTATACCATCGGCCTTCGATGTTAATGCTCTTGAAGTAACCATCATCTTTCATCTGGTATGTCATTCCCTCAAGATTGTACCATTCACACCGTAATAAGATAACAGATCTATCTCCTTTGCTGTTCTTAGTGTAATTCAACTCAATAATGTCTGTAATTGTCCCATAGAAGTCAATAGTGTCATCATTGTGAGTACCTGCAGTCTTGATGGTGGAGTTTTGTGTTTTCCTGTGTGCCTCACGAGCCATAGTGTGGTACCGTACCCCATTGATTATACAGGCTGTGTATGATCGCACACGCCTATCCGGCCGACATGCGAGTGAGTACAAGTCTTCATCAACATTTGTTGTGCCTTCGTATTTCAATCTGGTAATATGCAGGAAAACACAGAGAATTGGTGAGTTTAAAAATTTATTGTATCATAAATGATTCAGTCAGGTTGTAAAAGTTGCACGCACATGTTTCTCGAACCATGCAGCAAATTGTGTTGACATCATTTTTTCAATATTGTTGACCTGTTGTTGTTCCAATTCTGCCCTATACATGCTGCAAAGGAAGAAGTTAATTAGTTTATTGTGACACTAATATTGAATAAAGTTGGCAGAAATGAAATGACAGCAATTACTCACTCTTTGTATTCATCAACCTCTTCGCAATTATTTAGAACAAACCAAACCATGGAGTCATAGTCATTATCTTGGTAATGAAGTTTTGAAGCACCCAACAGGTTAATACCATGACCAAAAATAGAGTAATCATTGGGTGAGATGTTCTGTGCTCCATCTAAGTTTCTTTCAGGCCTAGTGAACTTAGTAATAATTTCACTGAAATATGTTGAGCATTGGGTCATACACTCATAGGCAGTGTATGCCTCTGCAACAGATCCTTCAGGTCTTGCTTTATTGCGGATGAAACGCTTAAAGGTGCCCAATCTTCTCTCAATGGGATACATCCATCCATACTGAACCGGTCCCCTAAGGAGTGCCTCGTCAGGTAAGTGTACTGCTAGGTGAACCATAACATCGAAGAATGCAGGAGGATAAATTTTCTCCAGTTTGCAAAGGATAATTACAATATCTTTCTTCATCTGGTGTAGTGCATGAACCTTTAGAGTTTTCGAGCAAAGTTGTCTAAAAAACCTACCCAATTCAGCAATTACTTCATATACATCTTTGCGCACCAAACCGCGAAGGCCAGCTGGTAAAATACGCTGCAGCAGTATATGACAGTCATGTGTTTTCAGCCCATGCATTGTTCCTCCCTCCATATTGACACATCTTGATATATTAGAGGCATAGCCATCTGGAAATTTAACATTTCTAACAAACTGCAAGAACTTCTTCTTTGCTTCTGGCGTTAGAACGTAACAAGCTTTGGGCTTTGTGGACGAATTACCAGCTTCTTCCAGCAAATGAAGCTCTTTTCTTATACCTCTGTCTTCCAAATCTAGTCTAGCAGCGACTGTGTCCTTTGTCTTCTTCGGAATATTAAGTAGAGTTGACAAAATGTTTTCACATATGTTTTTCTCTATGTGCATAACATCTAGGTTGTACTGTAGCTTCAATTTTGACCAGTATGGCAAATCATACAAGCTAACCTTGAGATGCCATACTGGTTCTCCATTACGGCGTCGTTTTCTTGTTTTCTGCTTATCAGGATTCTTGCTTGGAACATAGGAAACTTCATCCAACCTTGCCATAACCTCATCTGCACTAAATTTCCTTGGCTGCTCTCTATTTTCATGGTGGCCACTGAAAGATCTGTTTTTCCTCCAGGGATGGTCATTTGGGAGGAAACGCCTATGGCCTATGAACCCAATTTTGTTTCTCAGACATTCGGAGCATGGATTCTCATCACAGTGCACACATGCGAAGTAACCCCTAGTGGTTCTGCCTGACATGGTGCCTAATGCAGGGTAGTCATTGATTCCCCACAGAATCGCTGCACGCAGACTGAAATCTTTGCCTTCGTATGCATCATAAGTAGAGACACCCTCCCAAAGGGTAAGCATGTCTGCTATCAAAGGCTGCATGAACACATGGAAATCTTTGCCTTGTGATTTTTTGCCTGGAATAATTAAAGCAAGCATATAATTGGATTGGTCCATACACATCCATGGTGGAAAATTGTATGGAACCACTATCACTGGCCAGATGCTATATGAATTGGTCATCTGACCAAATGGGTTAAATCCATCAGTAGCAATGGCTAACCTCAAACTGCGGGGATCATCTGCAAAAGACTTGAAAGTATCATCAAATTCTTTGCAAGCTTCTCCATCAGCAGGATGTCTCATTTCATTTTCAACTGGTACCCTCTTATCATTGTGCCATCTTGCATACTGTGCCCGCTGCTTTGAGATAAAAAGCCTTTGAAGGCGTGGAATTATTGGAAAGTAACGCAGGACCTTGTGAGGAACTTTCTTTCTGCCCTCCTTATTCACTTTCCATCTTGATTCGCCACAAACTGGGCAATGATCATCATTGGCATGGTCCTTCCAAAATAAGGCACAATCATACTTGCACACATGAATAGAAACATAACCAAAACCAAGCTTCCAAAGTAGAGCTTTAGTTTTGTTATAGGACTTAGGGAGACCGGTAACATTCTTCAACGATGTTGAAAGCAACTCAAGGAATGCATTGAACCCAGAATTTGTTATCCGATTGTACACTTTTATATGCAGCAGTTTAATAATGAAAGTTAGCCTAGACTCCTCGGTGCAACCTTGATAAAGTTCACACTTTGCCTCTTCCATGATTTGTTGATATAAGTTACCACCGAAGCCATGGCTTGCTGCGGTATACAAATCTTGAATCAACCCCTGAACTCCCCGTGCACTATCTTCTATGACATCTTCAGCTTGTCCTTCATCATCAAGTGGAGCCTGGTCATTTCCATCCCATGATATATCTTCAGTGCCATCATCTTGTTGAACATCATTATCTCCCTCTCCATGGTGAATCCACCTTGTATAGCACCTAGAAATACCATTGATGTGGATATCCTCCTCTATCTCATCTTGACTTTTTTTGTATTTGGTTCAGGCATCGACGGCATGGGCACTTGATTTCCTCATCTGCACTAAATCTACTTCTGACATGTTCCATGAATTGTTCAACACCAGACATATAGGGATCACTAAATGGTGCACTGTTATAAATCCAGCTTCTATCCATCTCGACCTGGATAAATTTAGGTGCCAAAATGTTACAAATCGAGCTTCTATCCTTCAATTCAATTAAAGGCACTGCAATAACAAATCTAAAGGGGGAAGAGCTATGGTTGACTCAGCTCACCTTGTACAATGGCCAGCGAGATATGTAAGCTGCCAGCTGGGGTGGCCGGCGAGGCTGCTGGTGGGGGGGAGGGGGGGGCGAGGCAGCAGGTGGGGGGGGGGGGGGGGGGCGGCGAGGCAGCAGCTGGGGTGGCCGGCGGGCTCCAGCAGGGGTGGCCGGCGAGGCTGCTGGTGGGGGGAGGGGGGCGAGGCAGCAGGTGGGGGGCGAGGGAGCAGCTGGGGTCGCCGGCGAGGCAGCAGCTGGGGTCGCCGGCGAGGCAGCAGCAGGGGTGGCCGGCGAGGCAGCAGCTGGTCTGGCCGGCGCGGCTCCAGCAGGGGTGGTGGACGTCGAGGATGCAGGTGCCTAGGCCGGCGAGGCTGCTGGTGGGGGGGCGGCGAGGGAGCAGCTGGGGTCGCCGGCGAGGGAGCAGCTGGGGTCGCCGGCCACCCCTGCTAGCAGGTGGGGTCGCC
The DNA here is from genome assembly GCA_017311315.1 of Dendrocalamus latiflorus. NCBI lineage: Eukaryota > Viridiplantae > Streptophyta > Magnoliopsida > Poales > Poaceae > Dendrocalamus > Dendrocalamus latiflorus. The sequence goes on along the minus strand of CM029673.1, from coordinate 20,134,057 downwards.
GTCGCGGCTCTTGCAGGTGGGGTGGCCGGCCAGAGCGCGCGTGGCCGACCTGTGCCTTCTGCTGCTTAGCCACAGCATGCTAAGTACCCCCTTTAATGACATGTGGGCCCTGCATGCTAATTAGCCTTGATTGCCATGTGGGTTCAACGTTTGAATGACATGTGGGCCCTGCATGCTAATTAGCCCTCTTGTAATGAATTCATTGTGCAAACATCATTTCTCTTTTTAATCTATGGCAAAAACTTGTAACTAGTATTTCTCCCACATACTAACTCCAAATGTGATGCTTTTTTTCTAAAATTTTCTAAAATCATGATCTATCAATTTATTGCGTTGATTTTGGTCATCTTTTCATGCGACAAAGTTTGAACAATTCAAAATTTTAATTTCAAAAAAATGACAACTTTAAACCAGATTTTGAAACTCCAAATGATTTCAACTGGAAAAAATGTCAGAAACAAAGTTGTATAACGCATCGAGATCTACCACTTTGATTTTGGTCATTTTTTCATATGACTTTGTTTGGACTGTTTGAATTTTGAATTTCAAAATATTAGAACTTCGAACAAAATTTTGGGGTACTAAGTAATTTCAAATGAAAAAGTCATGAACATCAAAGTTGCACAACTCATCAATATCTACAACTTTTATTTTGGTCATTTGTTTATCCGACAAAGTTATAGTAATATAGTTCACAAATTTTAAATATGTCTCTTATAGTTTCATAAACTATAAGAGAGGTATGTAAAATTTGTGAATAAGGTTACTATAACTTTGTCGGATAAACAAATAACCAAAATAAAAGTTGTAGATATTGATGAGTTGTGCAACTTTGATGTTCATGACTTTTTCATTTGAAATTACTTAGTACCCCAAAATTTTGTTCGAAGTTCTAATATTTTGAAATTCAAAATTCAAACAGTCCAAACAAAGTCATATGAAAAAATGACCAAAATCAAAGTGGTAGATCTCGATGCGTTATACAGCTTTGTTTCTGACATTTTTTCTAGTTGAAATCATTTATTACCACAAAAATCTATTTGAATTCCTAATACTACTAATACGGTCACTAACATAGCGGACCCACAGCGCCAGGACCAAAAATTGGCCAGCGCAAGCTCTGCCACCGACATAGCGAACCCACCGCGCCAGACCAAAATTTAGCAGCTACACCTTGTCCGACCCTCCCGCGGTTCGTCCCGCCCTCCCTTGATCCCGACCCCACTCCCCAGTCCCTACTCCCTCGGTGAACTCGGTCCCTCCGCAAGACCGCAAGTCCGCACCGCAGTCCCCAGATCCAGATCTCCCTACTCCCTAGTCTCTCCCCACTCTCGCGACTCGCGAGGCGACGCAGCGAAACCCTAGCCCTAATCCTCCCCCGACGGCCCGATCCCGAGCCCCCGACGTCGCCGACGGCTGGCAGCCACCCGAGAGGCCGAGATCCCCAGTTCCCTACTCCCTCCCCAGTCCCCAGGACCCCAGATCTGAGTCTCTCTCGCCGCCGGCAGCCACCCCAGATCCCCACTCCCCAGTTCCGTACTCGGCTACTCCCTCCCAGATCTGAGTCTCGCCCTCGGCCCCGAGCCCCCGACGCCGCCGGCAGCCCTCCCCAATCCTGGACGCCGTGTGAAGTACTCCACCACGAAGATCCTCCTCGTCCTCGGCTCCCCATCGCCACACCGACATCAAGTCCCACCATAGAGGGTAAGAGGCACAGACAGTGAGACAGAGTATGAACGATGCTCATGACCTCTCCTTTTTTTGTTGTTGTGATTTGTGTTGATAGTATGACAGAGTATGAATGATGCTCATGTGATTTGCGTCCAATATTGTGCTGATTTGCACAGACAGACAGAGTGTTGATTTGCAGACAGACATAGTATAAATCATGCTTGTGTTGATTTAGTATGACTGAAGTTTCTGATTTATAGTGCATCAGACCATCAGTTTCTTTTTTGTGATCATGTATTCATGTACAAATATTGCTGCTGGCTGTTCAATCTGAGTGCTTCAATCTGCTTGCCCTGTCCAACCGAGCCTACACGAGCTTCTTCGAGCCGAGCTCGAGCTTCGTTCGAGCCGAACTCGAGCCCACCTCAAAGCTTGACTGTTTCCGTCGGCTCGCTCGAGCTCGGCTCGAGCTCTTATCGAGCTCGAGCTTGACAGACTGAGCTCGCTCGAGCTCGGCCCGTTTACAGCCCTACGCGTGATCTCCTATCCACAGGTTAATGACTTTGAATGCATAGATTAGAACATGATGAATTTTGCTGAGATTACAGTTCTTTTCTTTCTAGTTTCTGATTTTGCCTTGTAGCTATGGCAATTAGCAATTTGTAAATAGTATGTTCCATATGAATGCATTGCAATGTTCTGTTGTCTCACTTATGAGGAGCTGGTAGTTCTTGATCAAGAGTGTAGTGAGCATAAGTATTGTATTGTTCAGTATTTTCTTTTCAGGTGTGGTGTGTAGAGATATTGCCTTTATGAATAATACTTATGTATTGCCTCTTCTTCTTGTTGTAGAAGAGTACTGATGTTAGCTTTGTCTCTAGCATGTTGGTTTGCTTCTAGCATTTAGTACAATAAGTTGCATTATCAAGTTCATCATTTGAAAGTGCTTTTTGACTGACTATTAGACTGCTCCTTTATTTCGTTTACAATTTCTCTACTGATCTGTTAGTTCTTTCTTCAACTTTTTTATAGAAACTGAATCCAGTTTCTGCTCTTTCTGCGTTTCATCGTAATAAGTATTAGAAGAAATGCCAAAAAACAAGTATGCACAGGAGAGGGACGAGAATGTTAAGAAGGTTCAGGATGTTTTTAAGTCTTTGGGTATTCCAGTGTTAGCACAGACTGTTAGGGATGTTTTTCAAAAGGGAAAGAGGGCAAACGGAAGAGACTAGTGTCTGACAAATCAGAATCTGACATTGAATATGATCCATCCTCTGACATCGATAACCAATCTGACAGTGATGATGATGACCTCAATACTGAGGTCAATACTGAGGTGAGATGGATTACTAGGCCAATTTACAAGTTTACATATCCGTCTATTTGAAACATATACTTCATTGTAGTTATTTAATCTATTGCTGTCTTCTTAATTTATAAGATGCATGTTTCTCTTGCCAGGTAAGACCGATGGTTCCAGGAACTCGCCCTCAACAGAAGAAGCAAAAGGCGCCTACAATGGCGGCTGCCAAGCAGCAGCCACCGCGCACGCCAACCAGATTCACCAGGGCCAGTGCAGCCATGTCTTCGCCTGGTGCAAACACTAGGACCACTGCAGGCCGTCCGCCACCTAGGCCAAGAGAGAACTTGCCTACTAGGAACAATTTGAAAGCCAACCCTAATACAAATGCCATTTGCAGTAGCAGCCATTTGCAAGGCCACCTAACTACAAGCGCCAGGCAGACCACAGAAACTACAAACACAGTGCCTAGTTCTCCTAGATTCACCAGGACCAGTGCAGCCATGTCTTCACCTGGTCCAAACACAGTGCCTAGTCCTCCTAGATTCACCAGGGCCAGTGTAGCCATGTCTTCGCCTAGTGCAACACAATGTCTATTCCTACCAGACCCACTGATAACCTGTCTGAGCAACCTACTCCCATAAACATTGTGAACCCAATAGTTTCTGCGGACAACTTGCCAGGTGGACAAAGCTCTAGGCAAAGCAATGACATCAATGAGTCGGCTGAGCAATTTGATGCTGCTAATTCAGAGGGTCATACAACTGAAGGAGAACCAGTCCATGACTCAGTTCTACGTAAACAATATGTGTTTCCAAGCATTAGTTTCTCCATTCAATATCTACAATTGGTACTGCTATAATAAAACATTTCTATTATTATTTGCCAATGCAGCGCCCCCAAAGAATGTCCGCAAGAAAACTATGGGTCATGGCTTAGAGAAGATGATTAATAGAGGAAAGAAGCTGGCTATCGAGGTGGCTAAAGGGAAGAAAAGACCTGAGGTCCCACTTCAAGCCGCGAAGCTGGCATCAGAATGTGGTGTTGCCCTTAGAGACAACCTGCCTATCTACAAATCTTGGAAAGAATATGATAATGAGCAGGGGCAGGTAGAAGTATCAAAAGTGCTTAGGAAAGTGGCGGTGAGACAGCTATTTCATTCTTCCAAATATTTTCATGCATTACAATACTCCCATGTGAAAATTGTGTCTAATAATTCATTTGTGTGGCTTCAGTCAAGGTTGGATGTGGATGTTAGGAATGAGGGACCAAGCAAGGCTGCATGCACTGATATCATTAAGAGGGGAGTAAGGCAGCAGAGGTATCACCTTAAAAGGAAGTACTTCGACGACTCACTGACAAGAGAACAGCTGTTGGCCAAAGAACCTCCACCTAAAATGAAGAAAGAGGAATGGATCCACCTGGTTGAGTACTGGTGTGACCCAAAGAATCAGGTCCATGCCTGCATTATCTGCATTTGTTAATATGCAATGCAAACTGTGCATGTGAATGAAACCTCTGTATTGCATTTGTGGTGCAGGAGAAATGTGCTAAGAATAAGGTAAACCGAGGCCAAGTGCAGCTTCACCAAAGGACTGGATCTAGGTCCTATATTGCCCATCGATACAGCCTGGTACGGATACTATTACTTTCTGTGTATTCCAATTATAAGGAACTGTGTGCCATTAATTAGTTCTTGCACTGAAATGTGAAATGTTATGGAGACAAACATGATTGCCTGATGTTTGTTTGGATCCAATATGTGTGCCATTAATTACTTAGGCTTGTGAAGCCTGACAAGTACTGAAGAACAACAGCATGTGGACATTGATGGTGTTCGACCATATAAACTGTCAGTAGATGTGTGCTTCATAGTTCAGTACAACCTGTTAGTATGTCTTTTGTATAATTAGCAGGAAAGATGGGATATTTGTAGCATAGTAATTAGCATGTGCTTTTGAAGTGTCAAGTTAGCACGTGCTGCATGATTTCTCATAATATTTGAAGTGTTAGAAAGGCGGCTTACTGTTTGTAGCCGATTGTGAGTTTGGCCCTCTGATTTCTGAGATGAGCTCCCATGTTCAGAATATTTGCGCTGTGCCGAGTGAGCTATAATCAATAGGTGTTTAGGCTCCAATTATTTTATGGAGACCATCTAAAACTGAAATTTGCAAGAGGAATTACTATGTCATCAGAGATGATCATCATCAATAGTAGGTGTTGTTTCTGTGTTGTTTTTCTTGATCTGTCCAGGTTGCATTGATGCATGTTTCTGTGTTGTTTTTCTTGATCTGTCCAGGTTGCATTGATGCACAATTTTTTTTTATGTCGATGGCCAACTGGGAATCAAATACATGTGAATGTTGATTGGCAAATCATAGTACTATTTAGTTGACTATGCCAGTGATTGCATTTGTTGTTGGCATAAAAAATCTGGAGGCAGATACTTGTATGATCTGTAGTGCGTACATATTTTGGCATCTTGCTGTTGACATGTAAAAATAATTTATGGCTAATCTTATATCCCATGTTTGTCCAGCCCTCTCTTTACCTTCATGGATATCATTGTAATCCAAATTTTTTGCATGCTACAGAGGCCTAAGTACAACAACATGGATCCAGATCCTGTTGATTTCTTTGGGGAATGTATGAATAGTCCGCAAAATGGTCGTACTCCTCTTGCAAATGAGATATATGTAAGTTACATAATTATTGGATACATGTACTGTACTCAAGTAAATGCCTGGTTGAACACTGTTGTATGGCCTTGTTAAGTGGATTCATTCTATGTAGGAACATATGGTTGCAGAGAAGGAAAGAGAACCAGAAGAAGGAGAAGCACAAAAGTCTCCTTCCAAGATTGTTGCTGACAGTCTAAGCCAGATCAGCCATTCATCCACCTTCCTTCCAAACATTGGTGTCGCTCGAGTGTCGAAGACTGCCCGGTCTACATCGACAGCCGCAGAAGCACGCCTGCAAGCTCAGTTTGAGGCAACACTCCAAGCAGAAAAAGAGGAAGCTGCTAGAAAGCAGGAACAGTTGGAAGCACAGCTTCTTGCTCAGCAGGCCTCACTTGAAGCCAACCAAGCAGCACTTGAAGAAAACCAAAATTTGCTGCGCCAGACCCAAGAAGAAGTGAAGGGGATGCATACCAAGTTTGAAGAGACTAATGCACTGCTGCGAGCTGTGCTGAAACTTCAGAAAGATTGAGGTAGGTCTGAATGCAGTTTCGGTTGATGATGCCTTTGCCTAAGCTTTTGCTACCTTGCTAGAACACCAAACTTTCTCTGTTGTTGGAACTTTGTGCACTGTGTTGTCAGAACCTATGTCGAACTTATTTGCATCTGTGTGTATGTTTGAACCTGTGTGATGGAACCGTTTGAACCTGTGTGATGGAACCTGGAACTAGTGTGATGTGTTTTAACTTGCAAGCACTGTGTCTTATGCTCTGGAATGTATGTGGATGATGGCTTGGCTGAAATGTGTATGCTTTATGAGCTCTGATGAGAATGCTGGAAGGATCTGTCTGACATTGGTCATTGAATTGATACATATATTTGAGCCACGTTCGTCATCGAATGAAAGGAAAATTTATGACGACCTAGAGTCGTCTCAAGATGTCTCTAACTACCTTACATAACAAGACAAAATGAAAATGTCACAAAATCTGCATAATTATATATGATGCTACCGTATCGTCACAATAAGTTGTCTAAATCAGGGTTCCCAGGACACAATTTATGACGGTTGGCGTATTAGGTGACGAGTTCACCAACCAATATGTGACAGTCACAGTCGTCATTAAATGACAACAATATATGACGACACAACAAAACCGTCACAAAAGGTCATCACATTTTGTGACGGTTTTCCATATTTTCGTCACAAGGTACATTTTGTGACGGTCGTTATATGACAACCTTCATGACGGTGGTTTTTCGTCATACCATTCATTTTGTGACAAATTCTGTACTTTCCATGACACTTTCATTTTGTTATAAAAGCCCAGATTTTTTGTAGTGATTCCTGAGATGCATTAAGTCTAACTTCTAATAATTCACAATTAGAGCGAGCTTTAGATTGAGAATTTGAAATACTTGACTCTAAACATGTAGAAGAACTAAACTTGAGCTTTTCAATTTCATCATTTGCAAGTTTTAACTTTTCATCACAAGAGTCATGTGTCAATCTTAATTCATCAAGTTTAGCATTTACATCACTAAGTTGAACCAAATTTGATATATTAATTATTGTAGCAGACTCTAACTCAGAATGTAAAACTTGATAAGATTAACAAAATTCATCATCAGGAATAGAAGCTCTAAGTATATTAATTTTAGAATTTAAACTCTCAACAACAAGATCATGATTTCTAATTTTCTTTTTAAATTTTTTGAGCTCCTCTGTCAATCTAAACACAGCACGAGATAAATTTATATAAGAATGTTTTCCCTCATCAGGATCACTGTAGAGATCATCATTGTTGAGTTCCTCACTGTTTATCATAAAATATATCCCTGTGGAGTCCACCTCTTTTGCCTTATTGCCAATGTCTTTATCGCCGCTTCCAGAATTATCATCACTTAAATCAATCACATCAAGTGCTAAAAGTATTTTGTTGACTGCCTTGCAATAATTGTGCTTCTTGCTTAGGTCAATCTTGAATTGAGAGCGACGAGTTGATGCTTTGTCATCCTTTCTCCTCAGTTTGAGGCAGTTCATCTTGTGTGGTTTGGCTCACCACATTCATAGTATTCGATTGGACCTCCTCTCCACATTGATTCGATGTTGTTAATTGTCTTGGTCAACCTTTTGGAGAAGAGTACATGCTAGTTTTCTGGAATCTCTTCTAATTGTTCATAAGAAACAGAACACAGTGTAGACAAAGAAACAATAGAGGAACTAAAAGAAATGTCAACTTCATTAGTCACTAAACCCAAATAATTAGGCTTGTTTATCTTGCCTAAAACATCAATCTCATTTGTTTTTATCTTGGAATAAAAATCATTCAAAGTGTGTGTTTTCATGTTAACAGAATGATTAATAGTAGTGATTAACACATTCCAAACAGATATATCCAAGTATTCAAGATTTAATGAGCATTGTCAGAATCAGAATATATGATATAAATAGATTGCAAATCACTAATAATTTTATTGAAGCGATCAAAAAGTGCATCCACTGATACTCTAGGTTTCATCTCAAATTTAGAATACTCCTTTTTAAATTGGTTCTGACAAACACCTTTAACAGATTTAAAACCTTCATGATAAGTAGGTAGAGTAGTCTAAATTTTATCAGCAGATTCAATATGAGCAATTATGACAAACTCGTTTCTACTTAGTCCTTGCAACAAAATATATTTAGCCATAGCATTAGCTTCAACATCAGCAATATTTTCAGTAGTAATAACAGGAGGCACTTCATTTGGATTTTCAACTTTTTGCCCAATAGTATTACCTTGTGCTTCTAGAAAAATGTCTATGCATGTTTTTCAATAAATATAATTTGATCCATCAAAAAATGGTGGCTTACTTGAAAACGATCCCGATCTGATACCATTGCAACCTACTTCGATACTATTTGTAGGATTGTCGATGGCAATTAGAGGTGGGGTGAATGATTGTAATCCGCAACAGAAGCTTTTTCCTCAAATTCACTTTCTTCTGATTGTCCAACCTGCCGACAAAGCAAAAATAGAAATTGAAGAAAAAAGACAGCAAAGAAAAATATTCTTTTTTAGGCACTGTAGCAAATTGCTGTAGAAATTACTGTAGCAATTACTATAGCAGACTAATAAATTCAGCACGTCGCCTTCACTTTTCCTATGTGCTACTATGCAACATGCTGATGCAGAGATAAAAAAAGTTAAAATGTCGCTTTCAATTGTTGGACACTCATTGAAATTGTCCTAATTCCTTGCTTCAGCCAGTGCTTGATTTTGGTCTCTAGATGCATATGTGACACTGGCTACCTGCTACATGCTCCCTTGTTGATTCACGTGATGGACATGCAATGAAAAAGCACCAAGACTTTTCTAGTGCCTTGCTTCCTGTGAAGACCATGCATGCACAAGACAACCCTCTACGTGATCCCTTTTTTCTCTGTGATGTGCTCGCCTACCGAGGATTGAGACCTAGACGATGGTCTCGAGCTCACCAGAAAATTTCTTCCTTCAGTTAGATCTATTTTTATTGGTGGATCATCATGTTGTGGCTACAAAGTGCCCTTTTGGTCCCCCTCAAACCCTAGCACAAAATTGCATCTATTTAGGGTTGGGGTTAACATCTAACCCCATCACTATTTATTATCTAGGGCCCAAACCATGGTCTTATCCCCAAGACCATGAGTTCTTTTCCAATTCCTAGAAAATAAGGGACCCAAAACCCTTACGTAATACGGGTTTTCCAACGTTTGTCACACTACCCAATTTTGGACACTCCAAAATTGTCACGTGTTGTAGCCTCCAGACAGTGCCTCCGTAGCTCCAAGATGCATCATCCATCTGTGATCTTCACATACCCCAATTTGAGCACGACAGTATCCTTCAACATCCTTAACCCTCTGGACCATGACTTTGCACCAAGCCATCTCCCGCTCCTTGCCGTAGACCACGATTGCCTCTGAGTTACTCTCCACATGCAAAGACCAAAGCAACATCTTTTCTCGGCACACATTCTTTTCAAGTTGACCGACATGAGTCCACACACGTCACATATCTCAAATAACATTAATAAGCAATATTGTCAATTATTCATCATTACAAATATACTATACCTAGCCACATGGTCTAACAATCTCTCCCTTGATGAATACATTGGCAACACCTCAAGATAACATGACTTCAAATTGGTCTAAGTGAAGAACTGAAGCCAAAAAAATATTTTAAGTCATAAACCACAATCTATCCAAAATCTCTCATAAAGCATACTGAAAAGCATTTAGCATTTTGAGCCACAAATCTCACAAACCTCTCCCATATCTCTACCCTTTTGGCAATATAAGTATCAAGGCACAAGGAAGAAACAACAAAGAGAGAACTCGTATATAAGTATCATTAAAAGTTTTTTATTATTTATTTAAAGAAAAACACACCATGAAAACTTAAAAAAAATAAATTATTTAAACAAATTGAATTGATGTATACCCAATCATGCTCTTATAAAGCTTTCCCGATCATAAGCATACATATATAACAAAGCAGGCCAAAAGAAGCTTATAATGTGATTAAGTAAATTAATGTACATCACAGACCTTTACAAAAATGACCAGTTAAGCTAAAGATCTCGCTAAAGAAGATAGCCATCTAAAAATATAAATTTAAATCTAGATGTTAGAATTAAGAACCAAGTGAGCCACAAGTACCAAACTTACGCACAAAGCTTAACATAGATTTACATAACTTAACACATAGCACTTTATTATTGACATTTGATTATAGCTTATCTCTGTAAAGGACGTTCTAGACTGGGGGCCATCTAGGGTGGCCTCCTGAGCTTTAGCCCAAATTAATTTTAGCACATTTACAATAACATTTTTGAGCCAACATGAATCACATTTCATTAATTGTAGCATCTCAAGCCTTAGTTTTTGACCATGCCAAGTCAAGAAGCTTAAGGTTTCATGATCTTGGTTATAGAAAACTCCCCCAAGTTCATGTCTAGTGCAATGACAAGCCATCTCGTGGAAAACAATGTTGAGATGCATACATAATTAGCAATTTTATCATAATTTGCCACATGTATTTGTAAAAAAACTAAAAGTGATTCAAGAAGGAAGTAGAATGGCTCAAACTTAGATTTGAACTAAAATTAGGATTTAACTAGGTATTTAAACATGACACTTTTCAAAAAAAATAATCACTCTAATCAAAACTTAGCCAAAAAAAATTCAGCCTTACCATGTTGTTTGTTCAAGCTGAAAAAATTTTAAAAAATAGCTAATTATGGCCTTGCTAAGCTACACATGTAAAATCATGACTTGCTTCGTGATTATTGGCTTAACTAATAATTCAAGTTCTCATAAATAAAAATAAAAACAAGCCTCTGCAAGATATACAAAAAGAACTCCCCCTCAGAACAATCCCATTGGATGACATACCCCTAATTCACTTCGTAAACGAACAAACCGAGAAGTATCAAACGGCTTAGTGAGAGTATCAACAATCAATGCAACGTCCTTGAGAATGAATTTATCATTAACTCACACTGTACCTTTAGAAATCGTAGTACCTGTTGAGACATCCCCAAAAGTGATCAACTCATCACTAGTTGCCTTAGCGAGGGAGAAGAACCATCTTAAATTACTGGTCATGTGCCTGGAACAACCTGAATCCACTAGCCACATGTTCCACTTTCCCATTAGCTGTACCTACATCATAGGAAACATTGGTGTCACAGGACTAGAGTTAGTGAAATAAGATGAAGGACTTCAGTATTGAGACACATGACATGGAGGAATAACAACAAAACTAGATCCAAAATCATATGCATATAGGCGATCAGAAAAAAGAATGTGAATTATTTAAAGTATATTCCAAATCAGCACGTGAAGCAGATTTAAATCCATCATAAAAGTTCTCTAAAAACCCATCTTCCATATTATTTCTAGGAATAAAAAATGTTGTATGTTTTTGTCTTAAAGTATTAAATCTTTCCTTCTTTTTCTTATCATGCCTAAAGCAAAATTCATATAAGTGTCCATCTCTTCCATAGTAGGTTCAATAAAATTTAACAAGATTCATCTTCAGAAATAGAAGTTCTCAGTCTATTAGTTATAGAATTTAAGTTTTCAACTACAAGATCATGTTATTTTATTTTTTATACTTTTTGAGCTCCTTTGTGAATATAAGCATAGAACGAGATAAATCTGTATAAGAAGGTTTTACCTCACCAAGATCAGTGTAGAGGTTATCATTGTTGAGCTCCTCATTGTTTGCCATAAAACATATCCCTGTGAAGTCCACCTCCTTTGCCTTCTTGCCACTATCCTCATTGTCACTTCCAGAATCATCATCATTCAAATCAATATCATCAAGTGCTAAAAGTATTTTGTTGACTGCCCTATGATAATTGCGCTTCTTGCTTGGCTCAATCTAGAATTGAGAGTGACAAGTTGGTGTCTTGTCATCCTTAACCTCCTTGCTACTCAGTTTGGGGCAATTCATCTTGATATGGTTTGACCCATCACATTCGTCACAAACATCTGATTAGACATCCTCTCCACCTTGATTTGATGTTGTTAAATACCTTGATCACTCTGTTGGAGAAGAGTACAAGTTGCTTTTCTAGAATCTCCTCTAACTGTTCATCTGAAATAGAACACAGTGCAAAAAAGAAATAATAGAGGAACTATAAGAACTGTCAACTTGGTTAGTCACTAAATCCAAAGAATTAGACTTATTTATCATGGCCAAAATATCAATCTCATGTGTTTTCATCTTGGAATAAAGATCATTCAAAGTGAGTATTTCCATATTAACAAAATGATTAATAGTAGTGACCAACACATTCCAAATAGACATATCCAAAGCATTTAAGATTTGACAAGTATTGTTAGAATCAGAATATATGACATCAACAGATTGCAAATCACTAATAATTTTATTGAAGTGATCAGAAAGTGCACCTACTGATTCTCCATGTTTCATCTCAAATTTAGAATACTTCTTTTTTAATTGGTTCTGACGAGCACATTTAATTAACAGACTTAGAACCTTCATAATAGTCAGGTAGAGTAGTCCAAATTTTATTAGCAGATTTAATATAAGCAATTATGATAAACTCGTTTCTACTAGTTCAACATTATAGAAAACTCCCCCAAGTTCATGCACGTGTGACGCTGGCTACCTATTGCATGCTTCCTTGTTGATTCACGTGATGGACATGCAACAAAAAAGCTCCTAGACTTTTCTAGTGACTTGCTTCCTATGAAGACCATGCATGCACAAGACAGCCCTCCGCGTGATTCCTTTTTTCTCCGTGATGCGCTCGTCTACCGAGGATTGAGACCTAGACAATGGTCTCGAGCTTGCCAGAAATATTTTTCTTCGGTTAGATCTATTTTTATTGTTGTATCATTATATTGTGGCTACAAAGGGTCATTCTAACTCCTCTCAAATCATAGCACGAAAATTGCATCTATTCAGCCTTGAGGTTAGCACCTAACCTCATATCTATTTATAGTCTAATGCCCAAATCATGATCTTATCTCTAAGACCATGAGTTATATTTCAATTCCAACAAAATAAGGGATCCGAAATCTTTACGTAACACAGGTGTTGTGGCTATAGACCAAACAGTAAAGAGGGAAACTAGAAGAGGAGAGCCAACAGAGCGAGATGGTATATGGGAAATGAGTGGACCTCTCTTCCTCACGCCCCTCTTGGGGGTTTATATACATGAGTGAAGTAGGATGGGAAATTCTCATTCTACCCCCTTAATAATTACATAAGGTAAAACTACATTAATACATTCATTTATACTATTGGGCCAGTTGTAAGGCTCAGTCACGGGGTTGGGCCACCCCTACAATAACGGGTTTTCCAACGTTTATCATGCTATCTAATTCCAAACACTCCAAAATTGTCACGTATTGTAACCACTGGACCGCACCCCGTAGCTCCAACATGTGACATCCATCTTTGATCTCCATGCGCCCTAACTCGAGCACGACAGTATCCTCTGACATCCTTGACCCTCTGGAGCATGACTTTGCACCAAGCTATCTTCCGATTCTCACCGTAAACTACGATCGCCTCCGAGTTATCCTCTACATGCAAAAACCAAAGTAAAATTTTTTTTCTCGATATAAGTTCTTTTCGACTTGATTGACATGAGTTCACACATACCACACGTCTCAAATAATATTAATAAACAATATTATCAAATATTTATTATTATAAATATTCTAGATCTTGCCAAATGGTCTAATAGTGGAGCTACAAATGCACTACATCGTGCTGTCTGGCAAAGTAGCTCTAGAAATTAGTGACAATGTTATGCGTAGATATCACAAATTGCGATTTGATCCCGGATCTAATAGTGACAGGGCTGTATCCCCAATCTCCCATGTACTCCAAACGCCGAAGGCGAAGTTCAGCTTTCTGTGTTGCTTGCTGCCATGGTGGCTTTGAGAGTTTGATGCCTTCCATATCATCACACTGTCACCACACGGTCAAGTGCCAACCAGTACACTAAAAAAGTACACAGGGAGACAGCACGTGTAGTAATAGCGAGACACTGATATATGTCGAAATAAGAACAGATACAGTACAGGACAACTCTCATGCTCGTCGGAAGGAGCACTACACAGCGGAAATGCCAAATACATAGGTACCTTACCTAGCTAGGCCTAGCATGGCAGCAAGCTCGTTTATTCAATACACCAAGCAGTAGTAGTGTGACGAAATACTAGTGGTGTAGTACGAACTCTGAAGGCTGAAGCATCCTATGGAACAGTATCACTAACTGAAGCCAAAGAGCAGATCACGGTGGTGCATGCAGATGTTAGGCGATGACAATGCGGTTGGAGCTCTCGCTCTCCATGGACTTGAAGGCCTCGAACCGGGGCTCCTTGGCCTCGAACTTGTGGCGCACGTACAGATTCATGTAGTCCTCGAACACGAACTTGGGGTACGCCCCGCCGTCCTCCTCCTCCTCCACCAGCGCCGGTGCCGGGAAGATGACCGCGTCACCGCCCGGGTTGTAGAAGGACGCGATGGACATGCGGTTGCCGTCGGTCTGCGCCACCACCCGGTGCAGCACGCTCTTGTACCTGCCGTTGGTGATCACCTCCAGCTGGTCGCCGAGGTTGACGACAATGGAGTGGCGCATGGGCGGCACGTCCACCCACTCGCCGTCCTTCAGCAGCTGGAGGCCGCAGACGCGGTCGTCCTGCAAGAGCAGGATGATGCCGCCGGCGTCGGTGTGGGCCCGGAGGCCCTTGACGAGGTCGGGACGCGGGCACGGCGGGTAGCTGCTGACCTTTGTGCCGAAGGTGGGGGCGCCCTTGGAGCCGCGGAAGGCCCGCGTGAGGTAGCCCTGCTCCAGGCCGAGGTTCTCGCAGAGCAGGTCCAGCAGCCGCTCCGCCAGCTTCTCCAGCTCCGCCGCAAAGCGCTTCATGACCCGCCTATAGTCGTCGTCGAGGTCGGGTATCTCGGCGATGTTGGACTCCGGGAGGTGGCGCACGAAGAAGGTGCTCTCCCAGTCCAGGTTCTCCGCCTTGACGCCCTGCGCGTCGCAGCCGTCCTTGATCGTCTTGCTCGCGAACTCGAGGAACCTCTGCTCGCGCACCCTCTTGTAGTGCCCCTTGGTCATCTTCTCCACCTCGTCCATCAGCTGCGTCGAGATGCCGTGGTTCAGGATCTGCACGTACCGCACCAGCGAAAACAAAATTGAAATTGCTTAGCAGCGTACAATAAGATCGACACGAAATATTTATGCAGCTAGCTTGTTCTTGTTCCAGGCTACAGCATTGGTCAATTCTCATTGTCCATTATGTTATTATATTGTTGTTACTATTCACCTCGAAGAATCCCCAGTTCTTGTTATGTTGTTAGATATTATTGTTACTATTCACCTCGAAGAATCCCCAGTTCTCGCATGCATCGTGCAGCAGCTCCATCGCCGCGGGCCTCTCCTCCCCGCCGAGCATGCCCATGTCGACGATCGGGAACGAGGAAGTCGGCGCCATTTCTAGCTCTCAAACTCTAGCTACCGGTCACTACTATCTTGGCTAGTAAGTATGCAAGTGCTCCTCTGGTGCTCGATGGAAGTGCTTGCCGCGAGTAAAAAAGCAGCACGCCGGGTGCAATTTATAGACTTTCGCCATCACCAATCGAATCTACTCCGCACACTGGCCATGGTGATGCGTAACTGTAACTGAACGAACCAAAGCTTGGAGTTAACTCCGGTGGTTGACCGGATGGACACAACCCCATGTGGGATACTGATCGGTCCAGCATGGAATTATTCGGCCCCCACCAATAATCCACCGTGTTTTGGATAGTCATTTGGACGCTGTATTGCCGTCGGTCCCTCTCCCAGCTGCCGGCGCCCGGCTGCCCGGTGCCGCTTCCGTGTAGATAAAACTGGGCAGCGAAAGCCACGCGCGCCGCATCCCTTTCCTTCACGCGCTAGTTTTTCACCTCCTCCACGCATACAAGGCGGCCGGCGGCGGCTGCTGGACTGTTCCATGTTAAAACCTGGTCTTGCAAGCTTTGACGGTGAAACCCGGTCTTCTCGCTATTGAATTGGGGATGGCAACTGGCAAAATGGCATTGAATCGTGGTAGGAAATGTTGGGTGGCTGTCGTCCTTGCGGCTTTCCTAGTTGGAGGAGTAATCTATCCTCAGAGTGTTGTGGATTGGTATAATTCAGGCCCAGCCTTCACCGTCTATATAACTAAGTAAAGCAGTGTTAGTTGGAGGCACCATGCTTGCCCATTTCTTTAAGGAATAACTGACTAAATGCCACTATAATTGTCTCAGCTTTGAGAAATGCCACTGTAATCGTGTTCATTTGAAAAATGCTACTGCAATCGTGAAATACTCCTAGAAATACTATTATGATCAATACTAGCAGATTTGACATAAATACACCTTCTGTATTTCGATTATTTTTTATGAACAAAATATATATCGACATAAGAGAGGTGTATTCATATAAAATGGGCTTTTATTGATTCCTTTATGATCAATACAAGCTGATTTTACATTAATACACCTTCCGTATTTCGATTTTGTACTTTTGTGTAGATAAATGCCACTCCAACATCTCATACTCATATAAATACCATTATAATCAATAAAAACCCATGTTATATCAATAAAAATCAGCTAGTATTGATCATAATGGCATTTCTAGGAGTATTTCATGATTGGAGTGGTATTTTTCAAAGGAATATGATTGCAGTGGCATTTCACAAAGCTGAGATGATTGCAGTGGCATTTAGTCAATTATCCCTTTCTTTAAATAAAGGGCAAGGGCTATGCCAATTCATGAAGATTAATGCCAAAGTCTTACCTTTATCCAAAATAAGAAAGATTGTATCAAAACTGGGCAAAACAGAGAAATCTCGATCTGCTCTTACTCATGAGTTCTTGATAATCTAGATGACCTTGAATGGATTCTCACAAATCATATCAAGCTTGATCATAGCATGAACTCAAGCCAAAACGTCTACAAGATCAAAACCCTAAAAATCACCTCTCCCATGAGCAAAACCGGACAAACATAAGAACTTACAAATAACAAGTATCTAAATATATGAGATCTAGTCTCCAAGAGACATCTTCATCAGTTACACACCCTTGGCACAAAGCAAGATCAAGAGGGAAGGGAGAAACAATAAAAACCAAGCCAAATCAAGAAATTAACACTTGAGCAAAGAGGAGAAATAGTTGGATGAATTTTGATCTCTATTGATATATGTAAATAAATGTTTACAACCACTCCCTAGCCATTTCACAAGCTTAAGGATGACAACAAACTCAATACAAAGAGCCATAACCCATATTCCAAAGGTTCTCTCCAAAAACCCTAACTCCTCTCAAAGGCTTGACTAAACTCGCCCAAAGCTCAACTCTAGCTACCTCTCTCCTTCCTTATATATGAAGGCTCATAAGAAAAACCCTAACCAGCACCGCTAGTTGGGTTTGATCCACTTACATGGGCTAATCCATTAACCCAACACAATAACAGGTTTTTCACTCACACACGCACGCTTCTCAAAGCACACACACTCATTAACCCGTTAGTGAATCAACACTTGATCCACTTCACATTTTTAGCATATATATGACCTAAACCACTTAGACCAGCAATTTACCAAAATACTCCTCTACCGCATTCTACAAAGCTTTTCACTTCCTTCGCCTTGAAACAATCCCTTGCTTCATCTTTGCCATGACGACATCCGAATTCCTTGACTATTCAATACCTCAACTCCTCCGTAAGCCTAGTTCGGACCTCAGTGTCGAACCTAGAAATAATACCTCCGAATTCTCTATGTAAATCGCACTAGTCTGGGAACAACTAGTGCACATAATCAAGGTTGTCAGAATCGTGATCCTAGATTGGATTGAAGACACTCTAGTAGGACCGTATTCTAGGATCGAATTGTAGAATATAAGATCCTACCTAATACTACCAAAAATATATTTTTTTCCAGTTTACCGTGTATTCCAAGAGTGACATGGGTGTGTATTTGGTCATTTGGCATCTAATTTGATTAATAAATGTATCTTATTCATAAGTAGAATCAAGGTTTAAATTTTATGTCATTGATAGCTACAACTAGGAGAGTGATGTTATCAATATTGCCATAAACTAATCATTTTACATAAAAAGGTAAAATAAATAGATGATCAAATTAATTTTTATTATTCCAAACCTCCAAATTTTAATGTGTAAAATATTAACTACTTAGTATTTAATATATAACTTGAATTGAGAGATAGAACACAACCAAACACCTAAATCTTTTATAATCTTGGACGATGTATGATTTTACACGATTCTACCATGATTCTACATGATTCTGTGACTAGGATCGTGATTCTACCATGATTCTAGTATGTGTGACTCAAGATGTGATTTGAGTCGGATTGGTTTCGTAGGATCATAGAATCGTACGATTCTATGACTAGAATCACGATTTTAACAAACTTGCACAGAGAGGATAATAAAGATAAGTATCAACCATAATGATATTTATTAATTAACCAAATATGGGTCTTATGGCTAAAGTTACATCAACGGCCCAAAGGCCAAAATTAATTATAACCAGCGGAAGAAGCCCAACCAGTCTGCCCACAAGTGAAGGCATAAAGGGTTATTGAGCATAAAGCAACGTTTGACAATACAATAAATAATTTCAAAAGCATAATTATAATATAAAACTAAATTTCTAATCATATATTAACACTAGTGCAGGCACCAACCTGTCACTATTTTAAGCACGGTCTCCAACCTGGGGTTTCCACCCAAGTTTTCCCATAAATCATTTATCTGAAATCTCTTTAGAAAACTAAAGTCTAATCCATGAACAACTTTACTCAGCTTGCCCATGACCATGGGCACAGCTATCCAGGATAGTTTATGCACTCTGTAGAGGTTATATAGCGTTATCCATAAGAGATAATCAACTTACATTGTTGGCCATAACACGCTTTCTTAGATGTGCAATTAAATGATTATCACAAGTCCTTTATTATACAAATCATTAACCTAGTCATTCCCCACTAAGATTTCATCACAACATAGAATCAACTAAGTTGGGGCTCCCTCTTGTGCCGTATGGGACTTCCCGTGGCCTTGCCATGCCCACATTCAACCTGTAGCAAAACCAAGGCTGGAAACCACAAATTAGTTAGCTAGGTCTATCCCATACCATACTTGTGATTGTATGGTGTGACTTTGTAGCAGTAGTTCATAGACTGGTCATTAATTGACTTAGGCAGACTTTCTACATTCCCATCTTGTGCTACCAAGCACCCACCACCTAACCATTTGTCTAAGTTTAAACCATGCTTTTATTTTATTTTGCTAAACATCTCATAGGTTTTTATGGTATACCAATGTTAAGGATCAATTTTTATCTCAATTGAGTTTTTGTTTGGCTTAAATCCCAAATAAATCATAAATTTGTGTCTAAGCATGACCAAGCATTGTGCTACCAAAAAACTCTAGTTAATACTATATTAGCATACCAACTAGTGACATTTTTACCTAAGGTCACATGGGTACAAGTTTCTCAATACCAAAGGTAGACTATAACAATTAGGATTAACTAAACGCTTAAAATTGGGATTTAAATTACAACAGATAAAAATTATGCATGCAATAATTTAAAACAAAATATTAATTTAAAAATTAGGATCAATATGATCAAGGATGTAACTTGCCTTGCTCAGCGGTCTAGTGGTGAGAATCATCAACAAAGTTGTACTCCTCGGAAACGTCGTAGTCCACACATAAAAAGCAACCAAAACAATAATAAATTCAAATAAAATCCAAACAAACTCTAAAAATTTAAAAGGATGGCATAAATGGGTATACTTGGATTTTAGACTAATTTATAAAAAAAGAACAGAACCAGTTAGAGCTAGAATGAAGGAGAATGGGTTCTTGGAAGATTTGACAGAAAAGAAACTGTTGAAAATTGAGAGAGAGAGAAAGGAATATTTGATGGAATATTCTCTCTAATTTAAAACAAATGAAAGGAAGTATATCCAATGGACATGCTTGTTAGTGATATAGAAAGCAGAGAGAGCTAAAGGAGACAAAAAAACATAGAAGAGACATGGCGGTGGCTCTAGGCATCACCAGTGACGGCAAGAGGCGGCACAAAGCACACGAATGACTACCAAAATGTGTCACAAAGCACTTGGGGAAGGGATGGGAGGTGGTGTTTTAGGCAAAGAAGCTCAGCGGTAAGTGCAATAACTGCTTAATAAGGGGTATGTACACGAATGTCTTAGTCCTTGTGTTGTTTCTGTAATTTTTGTTTTTAAGAAAGATGGTACATAGAGTATATATGTTGATTGTTATGCAATTAATAATATCACTGTTATATATCATCATTCTATTTCTAAGATAGATGATATGCTAGATGAACTTAGTGGTGATGTTATATTCTCCAAAATTAATTTGAGAAGTAGATACCATCATTTAGGATGAAACTTGATGATAAATGAAAGACTACTTTTAAGACTAAATTTGGATTGTATGAATGGTTAGTCACACGTTTTGGTTTAACTAATGCGCTTAGTACATTCATGCGATTGATGAATTATGTTTTAAGAGCATTCATTAGTAAATTTGTTGTGGTATACTTTGATGACATTTTGATCTATAGTGAAAACGATGGATGAACATATTAGACAAGTGCTAGAAATACTTAGAAATGATAAACTATATGCTAATATTGATAAATGCACGTTTTGTACTGATAAAGTTGTGTTCTTAGGCTATATTATTTTGGGACAAGGCATCGAGATAGATGAATATAAAATTAAAGCAATTAAAAATTACCCTACCCTTGTGAATGTTAGTCAATTCAGAAGCTTTCATGATCTTGCTAGCTTTTATCATCGTTTGTTGAAGATCCCAACACCATTGCTGCTCTATTAAATAAGTTAACTAAAAAGGGTGTTATTTTTTAATGGCGTGCACCACAAGAAAAAGTGTTTAAAGAGTGAAACAAACATTTAATTGAAGCACTATTACATGTTTTATTTGATTTCACTAAGACTTTTGAAATTGAATGTGATAATAGTGGAATAGGTATTAGTGGTGTTTTGCTGCAAGAAGAAAAAATAGTAGCATACTTTAGTGAGAAATTAGGAGGTGCTCAATTGAACTACACTGTATATGATAAATAATTATATGCTTTGGTGCGTGTGGTTGAAACCTGGCAATATTATCTTTGGACTAAAGAATTTCTTATCCACTCTGATTATGAAGCTTTGAATTATTTAAAAAGCCACGCTAAATAGAATCATAAACATGCTAATTGGGTAGAATTCATTGATAGTTTCCCGTATGTTGTTAAGTATAAGAGAGGAAAAGAGAATGTGGTAGCTAATGTTTTAGCTAGAAAGGATGTGCTTTTAACTCAATTGAAAGTAAAGGTACCCAGATTAGATAGTTTGAAAGATTTATGTGCTTCCGACCATAATTTTTATAACCATATTCTAAATGCAAAGATGAGAAAGGATGGGACAAATTTCATGTTTATGATGGGCTTTTATTTCATACTAACAAATTATGTGTTCTAGATTTGTCCATGCATTTACTTTTATTGTAGGAATCTCATGGAGGTGGATTGATAAGATATTTTAGGAGAGAAAAGATTGTCATTATGCTGAGCGATCACTTTTCTTAGCCTAAAATGAAGCATGATATCGAAAGATTTGTACAACGATGTGTGACATACAACAAAATGAAATTTAAACTTGATCCACATGGTTTATATACTCCATTTTCAGTTCCTGTTGTACCTTAGGAGGATATTAGTATGGATTTTGTTTTAGAATTGCCTAGGACTAAGAGGGGGAAGTATTCGGTTTTCGTAGTTGTGGATAGGTTCTCTAAAGTGGCATATTTAATTTCTTATCATAAAAGCGACGATGTGTTGCATGTAACTGAGTTGTTTTTTAGGGAAATTGTAAGATTGCATGGCATGCTAAGGATGATTGTTTCATATCGCGACATCAAGTTCATAAGCTACTTTTGGATAACTTGTCGCCCACAAATGAATAGACAAACGGAGGTAGTAAATAGAATACTTTCAATTCTACTATGAATGATGATCAAGAAGAACTTTAAAGAATGGGAAGATTGTTTGCCGCATATGGAGTTTGCATACAATAGAGCGGTACACTCTACTACCTAACTGTGCCTGTTCGAGATGGTGTATGGATTTAAACCAATCATGCCACTTGATTTGCTACCACTTCTGTTACATGAACATATTAATATGGAGGCATCAAAACATGTTGAATATATGAAGAAAATTCATGTCAAGACTAAAGAAGAAATTAAAAAGAAGGCATGCTACTATGCTTAAAAGGCAAACAAGTCAAGAAAGAATATGCTATTTAAACCAGGTGACTTGGTTTGGGTGCATCTATGCAAAAAAAATTTCCAAACAAGCGTAAGTCTAAGTTGATACCTCGAAAAGATGGTCCATTCAAAGTACTTGAGAAGATCGATGACAATGCATATAAGATAGAGCTTCTGTGTGATGATTATGTTGTGAGTTCTACATTCAATGTTATTGATTTGTCACCGTTCTTTAAACCAGAAGAATTTGAGTCATGGACGACTCCTTTTCCAGAGGGGGAGGATGATGAGGACATCCCGATTGGACCGATTACGCTAGCACAAGTTAAAAAGATTAATCAACAAGTGAACTCGCTCCTAGTTGAGTTTGGTTTCCATATATATGAGAACTAGTTACTACCTAATGCTAGTATTTTAATTATTCTCATGTTTGTACGTGAGGAGATTTTGGGACCCAAGAAGGTTATTTATTGTCTAGGAGTACATGCTCAACAGAAGGTGCGGGAGAATGGGGCACCAAAAGAAGAGTTTATACGGATGTGCTGGCCGCATGGAATCAAAATATGCCTCCTACATGCGAGAGGGATGCTAAGGATCCAGAAGAGAATGTATGCACATGCTGCATGAGAGCTCTACGCAGGGGCGGAACTAGGCCTCGGGCTAGGTAGGCTATAGCTGAGGCCCATCAATGCTACTAGTACTACTCCTTTTAGTGCTCCCTTTATAAAATACATTGAATAGCAACCAGGCCCGAGGCATGAGAAATTGTTAGCCCGACAACCCAGTGGGAGCAGACGGCAGCCCAACTACCCAGGCCCAACAGAGCCAGCAGCCCATCACCAAGTCATGTGGAAGAAGTGGGAAACCCTAATCCCCAAATCCAATCAAAGTTGAGCCCCAGCCGGCCTGCCCCCAGCAGCCGAGTCGAATTAAGTCTTCCACCTCAAATTCACTAGTAGTAGCTCTTTTCTGCTCTTCTTTGAAAAGATCACCGCGCACGACGCCTCCAATGCCATCTAGGAGTCGGCAACCTCCAAGAGTAACAAGTTAAGTCTCTTGCTTAACTCTCACCATGTGCAATGAATGCACGAACTCAAGTGGATACGAAATCCACCTCTAGATACAATACATGCAATCTAGAGTCTTTCTTCTTGCTCACAAGGTGCAACACATGCACAATTGAGAGGAGAACCTTACACTATCTTAAGAGAGTGAAATGGAGTGCCGAACATTATCTCCCAACTAACCAAGGGGTAGTACCGCAGTTATAGGGCCGGTACTACCGCACTTGAGGTTCAACGACTATTTGGGGTTCAAAATAACTAGATGTTGGAAGTTAGTGTAGTACTACTGCATGTATAAGGGCGGTACAACTTCACTACGGTCATATCGCAAATATAAGGGTGGTACTACCGTTTTCGGTTTTTAGCACAAACTACACATGGAAAAATGGTCATAACTTTTGACTCCGATGTTGGAATTGAGTGATCTTGGACTTTATGGAAAGTTTATTCAGATGGTTACATAACTCATCTATTTGCATGATCTCAAATACATTAGATTAATACAAAAATCATAAGAGATCCAAAGAATCACTTCTATTATCTGAGTCCAAGGAAATAGCAACGGACTACAGTACCAAAGCACCAACCACAAATCTCTGACAATCGATCGCAGACCACAATCGTGGAAACCACAACTATTGAGTACCAAGTCCTTCCGACTACTGAGTACTACGACCATCTGCCCCAGCCAGTCATACCGCTGGCCAAACACGAGTACTCGAAGATAGCAAGAATTAAAACACTCGTACCAACCATGAAATCTACAAGTACAGACTATGAGGTCTATTACAATCAAGCACAAAGTCTTCGGATTCCGACCACATAGCCTATGACTACCGATCACAAAGTCTAAGACCACTGACTAGTAAAGTCTATGACTATCGACCAGTAAGATCTATGACTATCGAGTACGACCGGTAAAGTAATGTAGCTACGACCATCGAAAAGTACTGTAACTTCTCATCTTCGACCAAGTATGGCCATTCTGTCGTAAATGGTGTTTCGTGGTTGAAATGTCGTTATTGAGAAAAGATGAGGTCGAAATGCCATGGTCGAAGCCAGATGTGCTTGAAGTTTGTGGATCGGACAAGGCCGTTCTGACCACCAGCACAGAGCTGTTTGGACCAACAATACAAGCCGTTCAGATCATCAACTACCAAACGTGGTCATTTTGCCACCCTGAAAACTCAAGCAGAGAAACATATCGATAAGAACTTTCACAATAGCAAATTCTAATAAAACCAAATATCAATTATTTATTATTAATAGCATACACGACCTTCACATGGTCTGATATTTTTCTAGTGTTTTTTTTCACTATAACTTGTTCGCTAATCCAAATGTTTTCTCTCTGACTTTAATGCGTGTTTCGTCTGAGAAAAAGGAGAGTAGAGGACAAGAGGGCGCATCGGATAAATTGCTGCCGTTTAACCGGAGTGGCAGCGCTGGTGTTCGACCGGATCGACCCGGCGAGGTGAGTTTGTTTGTTGACGACGTCCCATTTTTGTAGGGTCTCTTGGTTTTTCCCCATCTTGATTTGTGTGTGAGAGAGAGAAGGTGGTAGCGAGCGGTGAGATGAGAGTAATCACTGGCGACCGAATTTTTTGTATTTTAGCCCTTTTTTTGAAAAATATTCACATTTAGACCCCTGGTAGTTTTAATTCCGTTTTTGGACCCAGAGCTCGGCGCCGTGGGTCACGGCGCCGAGATAACACGTCTCGGCGCCGTGGACCACGGCGCCGAGGTGCGAGCCCCGCGCCAGCGTAGCGGCCGTCGTGGCGCCGACGTGGCAGGCAGCTCGGCGCCGTGACTCGTGGCGCCGACCTCGGCGCCGTGACTCGTGGCGCCGACCTTGGCGCCGTGACTCGTGGCGCCGAGCATGTGGCTTCTGAAACAGCACCGAGCACGCGGGCTTCGTTCATTCGCATCCTCCTCCCTCTGTCCCCGCCGCTGTTTAGGGTTTGCACCGATCAGCCTTTTTTTCGCAAAATGAATTATTAGTTGTATTTTTCATTTGGATTATTTAATGATAGTAATATTATGTAATATAGTTAGTTATTTATTTATAGAGAGCAAAAAATACGACGTATGTTTTGAAAATTCGTTATGTATTGCAGATGATACATGTAGGAAAATTCGTGTAGATTTTTTTAAAAACATTATGGTACGTTGGTAATGGTTTTTGAAAAATAAAATTATGCAGGCCGTGACGAACGAGTTTTGTGTGAAGTTCTGCGGGCCGTGAGATGCTGCGGGCAAGACAGAGGGGAGGCGACATGTGGCATACAAGCAACTCTCCTCTTCCTTTTGTTCAGTTGTTACTACACACTTGGGGAAATAATTACTGGGATGATTCTGGGTCAATCCCATCCCCTCTGTTTGTGGATTGATGAACGAGTTATGTGTGAAGTAACGATTAGTGTATTTGTGATTTTTGTACAATGCTGACCGTGAAAAATATGTTGAACTGGCAATAACATTTTTTGATCATGTTATGTTGTTGTATTGGAAGGATTTTTTTGAATTATTTTGTATGACAACTGTGATAGGAACAATTGGACGAAAGGAGTGGAAGTGATAATAAGACACGTGGGAATCATTGCATGCGAAAAGCCCAGATAATAAGCTTATGAAGTTGGGACGAACATGGCGCGTACAATTTTATTACATGCTAGCATGATATCCGACTAATCTACCCAACTGCTCGTACGACCTCTCGTGTGGACCGAGTCTATTACATCTTGTCTACTGGGTGTAGCGTGGTTGTTTCCCCTTTCTGTCGCGCCCTGAAGATGGCTCCGCTGCATCCTTCTTCCTGTCACTCTTGGTCTTGAGAGCCGCCTCACGAGCTTGAAGCTCTTCCTCCTGACGCTTGATGGCTGCTTCACGCAGACTTAACTTCTCCTTCCTCCTTTGCAGCTCATCCTCCTTGCCCTGCAGACGGATTTGGTCCACCCTCACGCGGCGCTCTTGCTCAAGCCGCATCTGTCGTTCCACCTCGCGAGCCTGAGTCATCTTGACACAGTATTGTCCTTTGTTTTCCACCTCCACTGCCCGGTTATTTGGCCATGCCGGCAGCACTCGATCCACCCATTCCATGAACCCGCAAGCCTATGTGTGGCATGGTAGATGTCATGGATCAAGTTGAAAAACGATAACGGAAAAGAAATGGTTTAGTTATGGTCGTTACCACGAAGTCGTCATCCAGGTCAGGACACTTGAAGAACCTACGGCCGTATTTGGCTCGTTGTACTCGATCAGTCCAGACTCCCAACATCGTCCTAAAGCCGCAATGGCACTTCGGGCACTCATGCCACTCCGGCACTCCAAATGGGTCGGACTTCCAGGAAGACATTGTTGTGTGGTAGTATTGTGATGTCTTGAGGAGGAGATGTGGTATGGAAGACATATGAGGCCTTCATATAGGCAGGTTATCGGTGCAGTGGGCATAGTCCATGGAGAGGATCTTTTCGCTCTTCCTGGATTCAAGTGTAGCAATAAATGGTCCTATGTAGGCTTTTCAGAGACTATAGTCTCGTAATAAATTCATAGTTCGTAGCCTTTTCAAAGACCTACACCCCTATATGTGTACAGGCCTATAGGCCTACTCCTGTAAAGGCTAAAGACCTGCGCCCCTATATGTGTACAGGCCTACAGGCCTACTCCTGTAAAGGCTAAAGACCTACGCCCCTATATGTGTACAGGCTAAAGGCCTATTCCGTCACTGCGCAAAGCTGACATATGCTGCCCCGTTTTGTCATGTCACTGAGCAAAATCTGAACTCTTTTGTCATGTCACTGAGCAAAACTGCCCTCTGTTGTCATCTCACTGAGCAAAAGCTGACCTCTTGTGTCATGTCCCTGAGCAAAGCTGGGGCGTGTTGTCATGTTCCTGAGCAAAAGCCTCTTTTTTTGGTGGTCACTGCATTAAACTGCCCCGTTTTGCTATAAGTAGCACGGTTGGGGTCCTATGACATTGTGAATCGAACAAAGTAGTACCCTCTCTTTCGTGGTGAAACATACCATGTCTGAAGCCGAGGGGCCAGTGGGATTTGGGTCACCGAAGGATGACATTCCCTTAGAAACGAGGGATATGTTCGGTCCGCAGTACCGATTGATACCAAGCCGGCGTGCTCAACCACCGTGGCCGAAATGCAGACACGATGAGTACGCGGTTGTCCAGATCTTGGATTCCCCGAACGATGGCGGGCGACGTTTCTTCCGATGCTCGCGCTCCGGGGTACAAATTAGTAATGTTTCATTTTTTATTGCTTTTGGACCCTCGAAGTTTACCGTACTTTTTTGTGCAGATGGCCAAATGCGACTTCTCCCGCTGGATCGACCCTCCTCATGAACGGTATGTTGATCGTTATGTGGATACATTATGGGCTCGAATTTGGGACTTGGAGTACCGAATGGAGAATCTCACTGAGGAGAACAACGACCTCCGCGAACAGCTGCAACGCGAGAGGGGCAACGAGGAGGTCGTGAATATAGGAAGCTCTTATGATCCCACATGTTGCTGCGCGAACCCGAGCTGCATATGTGCATGCCACTACCACGACGGCCAGCCACGTCCGAGGCGGCCCCCTCAGCAATTCTCCATGTGGGTGCCACGAGGCTCGTTTGGCATTTAGGTAACGAGGGTTATGGCATTCAGCAATTCTCCATGTTGATGTGTTGATGATGTGGCAGTACGACTGTTGTGTTGAATTAAATTATTAGGTGTACTACTTGTGATTATTGTTATCCTCAAGTTGTAGTGCTGGAGGTTCTGCTCGTGTGTGTTGGTAATATTTTATGCTATCGTGTCGTCAAGCTATTTAGGTAATGTTTTATGCTATGTTGTCGTCAAGCTATGTTGTTAATGTTTTATGCTATGTTGTTTTGTTCGTTGGTGTGTTGGTTGGTTGGTTGTATGCCGTCGTAATAAAAACACTTAGAGCAACCCTTTTATACTGCAAACCATCTGTGAACATCAAACCATCAAGCACTTGAAAAACCTCACAAAAATTACAAAAGCACAATGAATATAACATAAACACATGTATACAACAACTAGCTCATTACAAACACATCTCAGTCCAACCACTTACCAAGTGCCTCCTAGCTCATTACAAAATATATACAACGACTTTTAAGCCCAACCACAAGCATACACGGCCGTATCACTGCCTCCTAGCCTTACCCTTACCCTTACCAAGGGCGTCGGTGCCTGGAGTGTAACGGCTAGGCTCGCGGCGGCGTCTGCGTCGTACGGGCTGTGTAGGCTGAGTCGAAGGAGCGTCTACGAGCTGAGACGGGCCTATCTCATCGTAAGTCTGCTCCACCTCGTCGTCGTCCTCGTCCTCACCGCCCTGGGACGGGAAAGTGTCGCTCCTCGTGGGGGACGAGCTCTGTCCCGTGTACGACCCTCGCCGCGTCGGGTCTGCAAGTCGTGTCGAAGGCACGTCTACGTCCCTCGCCGCGCCTGTGCTGCAACCACAACGAGCAGCCGCACGACGTAGCCGACATGCGAGCCTCTGCATTCCAACATTTTGTTAACCAACAAGACACGGAGATATTATGTACTAATTTTGTGAGTGGCTTTGTCGAAGCTTACCTCCAGGAAGGTACGCATCCTGACGTCGTCGCCGACTGTCCTGGACATACGCTCTATGTCCTGTACGGACTGCCTCAGGGTTTTGCCCTGCAAACAAACAAAAGAATGGATAATTTGCTACATGTCAGGGGTATTTAGGTCTATTGAAAAATAAGCAATGAGATTGAACATTACCACACGGTCCAGGACTGGTGCTATCTCCACCTGCATCCCAAGGCGAGTCGACTGGTCGTAGGGCGTGTCATCGTCGTCGGAGGACGCAATGTCGGCGTAGTCATCTTGAGTCCATTGGCCCTTAAGCTTGGACCGCGTCGCACGCTGGTACCAAACTTGGTACCGCCGGAACTGCTCGTTGCTGTGCGGCTCGTTGTTGTCGTCCACGTGGTCCTGGGAGTGTCCCCACTCCTCAACGTACACGTGGTGGTGCTGCTCGAAGTCTGTGACCTTCTTCTGTCGCTGACGATCAAATCTGCATGACGTAAACCAAAAGTTAACATTAGTAGAAACACCGTGAAATTGGAATCCAAGGTTAGAATTGAAATTGCATGGCACTTACTTGTGCAAGGCCACAGACGTGGAGATCGGCGCTACTGGCCACAACTGCCTCATACCAAACTGGCGTGCAACTCGATGTGGCAGGTGATACTCAACAGCATAGAAACAGATAAGGGGGCACCTCATCCTGTAGAGGGCCTCGTCTATGCTGCACAGTGCGCTGAACTGAATGTCCACCACCTCTTCCTCGGCATACGGCTCCCACTTAACCTGCATAGCAACAATTTACTTGTAAGGTACAGGACTAACAAATAAAATCATGATACCACATGTAATTAACTTACACTGGAGGCCGTGAGCGCATCTAGCTCGTTTATGTACTCTACGTACGCCCGCTTCTTCCTGGCGTACGGAACTGAGACCTGGTCCCAAAGATATGCAACTGTCGGACGTCGACGAACTGGAACCTCTGGGAACCATGGACGACCAGGCAAAACCGTAGGACGACCAACCGGTAGACGACACCACATCCACAGCTGGAGGAGGTACAGGCAACCACCTAATGTCGAGTTCGCCGAACTCCGACGACACGCCTCGCAGAGGTGGCGGTAAAGGAACGCCAACACCCCGGAAGCCCAGCTGTACTGCCCCGCCGTGTCCCAGTCCGTGAGGCAGTGGATGTACATCCACGAAGCGCTGTCTCCCGTTCCGTCGGGGAAGAGAACGCAGCCAAACAAGTGCAGGATCCATGCTCTGCAATTATATGTAAAATGATGTTAGATCAAACTATGTCAATTTTACAAAAAGCTCGATAAGACGACGAGTTGGCTCGATATCCACCCCTACCTGCAGTGGTAGGCAACTGTCTGCTCGTCCGCACCCTCAGGACACGCTGCAAAAGTCTGCCGGAGCCAGCTGATAGGAACACTAGAACTGCGATGGCCTGCCTCAGGAGGAAGCTCTCTCCCGAGGAAGGCCTCTACTCGGGCTCTCCAACCTGCAGGCACGCACGGCCCGATAACCGGACGGCCGTGAATGGCGACACCAAGTATCTTCTGAGTGTCCTGTAGCGTAATAGTCATCTCCCCGAAAGGGAGGTGGAAGCTGTGAGTCTCCGGTCTCCACCTACATGATACAAAAAAGAGGACTACATGTCAGAGAATTTGAGGCGCAAATAGCCGATAAACAATGAACATGCAAGTTGCAATGGTTCATCACTTAACCTGTCAACCAGTGCAGTGATGGCCGGGGGGTTGAAGGTGGGCAACCCACGGCGAACCTGGTAAGAGATGGCGTCTAGGCCAGCCCTCTCCAGGAAGGGAGTGTACCGCTCGTCGTACTGCATGTCCAGGAACCCGTCATGGGTTCGAGGACGAAGGATGGGCAGCTCCTGTATAGAATACACCAATTTTTTTAGTTAATGCATCAATATAAACTCAAATTGTACAGGAAGTGATGAAGGCAATACCCTCCCCTCCGCGGTGAGCCGTCCTCTGTGGCTCTCCTCGTAGTACGGGTCTAGCAGGTGGAATTGCGCCATCCTAAAAAAAATTTGAATTTGTCAGTCCAACATACAAGTAAACAAAATATTGAACATGCATACAATATGGAAAGAATAAGAAATTAAACAAGAAACATAGCAAATTACATATGAAAAAACAACTACACGAACTATGAAACATAACGAATAACAAGCACTCGCACCTGACTAAGTGGCCAATGGCATGTGCGTGAATTGTGGCCAAGTCTACCACATCTGCTACATTGGTTCTGCTCGGGGTTAGTAAGAAAGGGGGTTGATCTCCCTCGCCTCGTTCTTCCTGGAAGCTGATCCATAACCATCTTGTGTCTCGTCCTTTTCCTGGTTCCACGTTTGTTCCAACGGCTACCCGGATCCGCAATGTATTTGGGCCCGGTGTACGGTGGCCACTCTCCCTCATCCCGGTAAGGCTCGAAACGGGGAGACCACGTAAGCACAAGGTTGTCAACACTGAACTCCCGAGGTATCTTGCTCTCGTAGTCAAAGTTGCGATGCCTCGCTGCTGCCACATAATGAGAACATGGAAAGTGGTACTGCCTCGGTTTACCACATGTGCATGAGAAATCAATAAGGACAACTTTATGCCTCCTCGTCGGCCGGAGCTCTCCATCGGTCGTTGTACCACCCCTTTCTACAACCTCATAAGTGCCCGTGGCGTTGTCAAAACAATGTACCTCATGTGCCTCAGCCCTAGCCTTTGCCTTTTCAAGGTGGCGCTTCGGTTTTGGCGCCCATCTCACTTGTTTACTTTGTAGCGTCATTGCATGTGCGTGTCTTTCGTTGAACCAGGCAACAAGCTTGTAAAAGGTGAAGGATACGATAGCATTGACGGGCATACCACGTATACCCCTAAGCAAACTATTGAAGGATTCGGCCATGTTGCTTGTCTGAAACTCGTACCTCCAGCCACCGTCGTCATGAGCCCTTGTCCATTTGTCGACATCTCTCATCAATCCCGTCAACCACTGTCTACCTTCTGCGTTTGTTGCAGTATTAAGCTGCTCCAACTTCTCCTGGAAGATCTTCACCTCAAGCATTCGAGCGACCTCCTCGAACAGAGGAAAGTTATCCTTCGCACCATCCTTACGGAGTAGATTCTCGGCAAGATGCCTAGTGCACCAACGGTGGTGCAAAGCTGCATACCCCGGTATCTGCTCCTGTACGGCAGAAAGTATGCCCTGGTGCCTATCAGAAATGACACCAACCTCCCTACCAGGGCCGACCACGTGCCTCCGAACGAGCCGCAAGAACCATCCCCAGCTGTCTTTGTTCTCCCTCTCAACCAAAGCAAACGCCAAAGGAACCAACGCGTTGTCTGCGTCACAGGAAATGGCTATCAGAAGTGTGCCCTGGTACTTGCCAAGAAGAAACGTACCGTCAATAGCGAAGACGGGACGACAATGCCGAAAGGCCTCGATGGACTGAGCAAAGCACCAGAAAGCACGGAAGAATATCTGCATCCCATCTTGAGTCCATTCGTTTGGTTTCGGGACGTACTCATAATGCATGCCTGGATTAACCGCTTTGATTGCATTGAAGAGTGCTGGCAACTGCAAGTACCCATCTTCCCAGTCCCCATATATCATCTTCCAGATGCGTTGCTTTGCCCTCCATGCTTTTCCATATCTTATCTCGTATCCAAATTTCTCCTTAACAATCCCAGCAAGTGTCTTCACCTTCATATTGGGTTCTCCCTTTACTATGTGACACAGTGACTTGGCAATAATGGTAGAGGTCAACTGCCGATGCTTCTGTTTGAGCTCTGCTTCGGCACAAGTGTGTGGGCCAACGATTTTTGTGATCTTGAACTTTCCCGTGACCTTCTGTTTGCTAGCACAAACCCTCCATTCACATGTCTCCTTCTCGCACACAACTGTGTACCTCTGCTCCACATAAGAATGTCTCACCTTGAATGGCCTTTTACGGATCACTGAATACTCCTGCAGCCACCTTTTCAATGCAGACAAGTCCTCAAACACCATGCCCTTCTCAATTGTCATGCTTGACCCGGCCTCAGGAGCATCTAGCAACTCGTCATCCCTTCCTTCTGCATAAGCCCCATGAGAATGCCTAAGATCGCTGAATTCATGAACTGATGGATCCCGGCCAGGGCAATAACGCCTGATCAGCTCAATATCACTTTCGGTCAGCTCTCCAAAAGGGCGGTCATCATCAGAATCAACGGCCCTTGCGATCTCGTAAGGCTCCAGATCATCCACAATTTGAATCATCTCACTGTTGGAGTCCCTGCAGACTTCTTCAACGTTGCCAGATGGAGCAACGGGAGGAACAACCACATTACCAAGAATGTTTCCTGCATCATAAGCACGACAACGATGGGATTGAGACAAAACAAAGGAATGACGGGAAAAGGCTAAAGTGTTGCTCGACACTTACTGGGCTGATTCTGGGTCAATCCCATCTCCTGAGGGGCCGCCACGACATCATCAGTCCGACATTCAACTCGAACTGGTTGAGAAATCTGAACCTCGTTCGGGGAAGATAGAGCATCGGGCACCTCAGGCACTTCTTCCACATCCACCGCAAGATCCGGTAACGGAGGGTCAAAGGGTGCCTGATCACCTAGTTCTGGTGAATAACCGTGAGGGGTGGGATCAATGGACACCTTCCGCACAACAACGTCCAAACATTTTAACTCATTCCTCATAACCAATTTGACATATTGGTCCCACTCATCCTCTGAACCAATTAAGATCAACCGCCTGAGAACTAGGTCTTTCGAACCGAAGTGAAGTAACCCCTCAACTGTGATGCTCTCCTCGTTTGCATGACAATGTAGCTTCTCCCGAGCCCTAGCAACCAACTCACTAAACGACGGCCGATCACCGAATATCAGAGGCACCCTTTGCATTTCAACAAATTGAACATTTCCATAATCATCACTTGTCACACTGCCTCCATGATATAGGGTCACTAGGTTGTCCATCTAGTTCATACAGAAAACCAAACTTAATACCTTTAATCGAAATTGGATACTAGATAGTAACTAATAAGTATCTAGTCACTAACTAAATGCTACCTAACTTCAAGCCAACAAGTTAATGTCAACATTGTAAAAAGAAAATTACCAACAAGCTAACTTCAACATGATAAAAATTCAATTAGTATGATGGTATAGTATCTGACATTGCATCCAGAGCAAGTAGGAATTATATTGTTTCCTTCAAAATTCCTGCATTCCAAACATGCCAGGTTTTCTATTGCGGTATCGCCTTAGGATATTATTACCATACTCACAGTCTCCCACCCTCGTCCTACAGGCCCATCCTACAGGCCATAGCATCGTTTCCTCTGTCCCATTTCAACGACCAATCACACTATCTAACCATGAACACATAGCACACACAAGCAAGGGCATCAAGCAAAACCTAATGCAAGCCCATCATAATCCAAATCAAGGCTGCAAAGATCACATTTCCCATAATTGTAAACCTCCTCATCATCAACACATATCATACACAATGCTACTCCTACGTAAGAAGTAAGCATCTACTTCATATATCAACACATATCAAACACATATCATACACATATCATACCTGCCAGGGGCGGCGGCGGGGAGGCGGGCGGCCGGGGACGCAGGCGACCGGGGACGCGCGCGGCACCAGGGGGCGGCGGCGGGGAGCCGGGGCGGCCGGGGACGCGGGCGGGGAGCGGCCGGGCCGGGGACGCCGGCGGCCGGGGACGCGGGCGGGGAGGGGAGGCGGCGGGGGCCGGGGACGCAGGCAGGCGGCCGGGGACGCGCGCGGCACCAGGGGGCGGCGGCGGGGAGCCGGGCGGCCGGGAGGCGGCTGGGAGGCGGCCGGGCCGGGGAGGCGGGCGGCCGGGGACGCGGGCGGGGAGGGGAGGCGGCGGGGAGGCGGCCGGGCCGGGGAGGCGGTGCCGGCCGGGGAGGCGGGGGGCTGAGGGGACGCGAAATGAACAGGCATGCCATCGGGTCGGGTAAGTGCCCCGAGCTCGGCGCCAAGATCCATGGCGCCGAGGTCGGCGCCACGACTTACGCGGCGCCGAGGTCGGCGCCACGACTTACGCGGCGCCGAGGTCGGCGCCACGACTTACGGCGCCGAGGTCCTGCCACGTCGGCGCCACGTTGGCCGCCACGGTGGTGCGGGCCTGGCACCTCGGCGCCGTGGATCACGGCGCCGAGACGTCTTACCTCGGCGCCATGAGTCACGGCGCCGAGCTCCGGGTCCAAAAACGGAATTAAAACTACCAGGGGTCTAAATGTGAATATTTTTCAAAAAAAGGGCTAAAATAGAAAAAATTCGGCACTGGCGACTAGGGTGAGTTCAGGAATTCTTTTTCGCTGACTATGAGTTTTGCTTCACCTTCTTAGAGCTAAACATGTAGTGAAATATCTGTTTTATGTGCTTTTTATGGTTGGTTCGCAATTAGTTTAGTCACAGTTGATGTCTGTTTCTGTAGTTTCAGAGGTAGGGGATTTGTGTCTCTCTTTTAAGTTTCAGATGTAGGGGGATTTGGGTTTGTTAAATAGAGAGTATGTAGGTCCCATTCTAGTTCTGTGACTGAGTATGCATTTTTTTTTCAATCTGTAGGTCATATTTACTGATTTTTTTTTCACTTTTCATCATCTGTAGTTAAAGACGGCAATTTTGGTCATATGCAGTTTTGGGAGAGTCGGCAATTGACGGTGGAGAGAGAGAGACTCTAGGATTGGATGCGGCGGACACAGAGATTTTTAGTCTTTTGTGTGTTGTAAGGTCTTACGACCTCCCAGGACCTTTCACGACCGGTTAGGGTCGTTTACGACCAGATAGAATTGAGTACGACCGGTCCTGGATGCTTACGACCAGTTCCAATCGCCTCAATCTCCTCCGATCGCTTTTTCAACGTAGTCTTAAAATTACTGTAGCAATTTACGACCGCTCCGTGATATCGCGGCCGCTGCCTTCCTTCAGCCGCTCGAGATACCGTGATCGAAACTTTCTACGATCACGCAGTGATGCTGGCGATCACTGTTCACCGTAGTCGAACACCCTTTCGACTACGTTCACTTCTGGCCTTCCCGGTGTAGTCGTAGCTCGTTACGACCACCTTCAACTCCTTACGACCACGTTGTTCGCTCCTTAGCCGTAGTCGTAAAAACACTGTTCCTTTGCCGTAGTCGTAGCCTTCCCTGCTACGCCTGCTGGAACTTTGCCGTGGTCGTAGCTCCTTTCGATCACGCTTGCGGTGATCGTGAGTCCTTCCGACCACGTCTTGCACAATCACACGACAACACAATACTTTGTGTCTTTCCCTCTTTTTGTATTTTCTCAATGGCTTGGTACATCGAATACATGGCTTTAAGCCTGTTTTTATACCCGGCTGTCCTACTTCAACACGGGTTCTCAAACCTACTCCGACTCCGAGTCTTATACGACTTCGACTCGGTTTCCAACTACGACTTTGAATTGCGGCTGCAATTCGACTCCGATTACACCCAAATTTTTGCACATGACTCTAAAACAAGATTATTTACAACATTCTCTCCCTAATCTTGTTTTTCGACTTCGATCATGCCAATTTTCTTCCTCATCTCTGAAAACTTTATCCGTCCCAGCGACTTTGTCAATATGTCTGCTTTCTGTTCTTCGGTTCTGATGTAGTCGATTTCAATCTTCCCTTCTTCGACACAATCTCTGATATAATGATATCTTGTGTCTATGTGTTTGCTTCTATCATGTAGAACCGGATTCTTGCTCAGCGATATTGCAGATTTGTTATCAACCCTGAGCGTCACCTTCTGAATTTCTTCATCTGACAATTCACTCAACAGTCGAGCGAGCCAGACTCCCTGGCAAGATGCTGCGCTCGCTGCGATGTACTCGGCTTCACATGAAGATAATGCAACCACCTTTTGCTTCTGAGATTGCCAGCTGATCGGACTCTCCTCAAGCACAAACATTATGCCTGTCGTGCTCTTTCGATCGTCGACATCTCCCGCCATGTCGCTATCACTGTAGCCCGTCAGCTGCAACGACTTTCCACCTCCTCTCTTGTACTGAATCCCGAGATTCAAAGTACCTTTGATGTATCTCAGGATGTGCTTCACGGCATTCATATGCTCCTGAGTCGGTTTCTCCATGAAACGACTTACGTATCCGACCGCAAACGAGATGTCTGGTCGGGTGTGCACCAGATACCGTAGACTTCCGACAATGCTCCTATAAGTCGTGGCATCAACTGGTGATCCTAGGCCTGTCTTGCTCAACTTCAGATGATTCTCCATTGGGGTTTGACATGGATTGCACTCTTCCATACCCGACTTCTTCAGAATCTTTCGAGCATATCCCGACTGACAAAGTGTTATGCCGTTGTCGGTTTGATTTACTTCAATGCCGAGGTAGTAGCACAGAAGTCCCAAATCGGTCATTTTGAACAGCCTCTTCATCTCTTCTTTAAACCTCATAATCTCCTTCGAACTCGATCCCGTAATGATCAAGTCGTCCACGTAAACGCCCACGATCAGTCTGTTCTTCGCATCTCCCCTCGTGTACACAGCATGTTCAGAGTTGCTTCTTCTGAACCCGAGTGCCGTTAGACTTTTGTCAAGCTTCAAATTCCATGCTCGTGGTGCTTGCTTAAGTCCGTAGAGAGCTTTGTTCAGTTTCAAGACTTTCTCGGCTTGCTCCTTGGATTGAAAACCCGGTGGTTGAGAGACATAAACCTCCTCCTTAATGTCTCCGTTCAAGAACGCCGTTTTCACATCCATGTGGTGAATCTCCCATCCACCGTTTGCTGCCAATGCAAGAAGTAGTCGTATAGTCTCCATACGAGCTACTGGGGCAAAGACTTCTTCGTAGTCAATCCCTTGTTTTTGAACATACCCTTTCGCCACAAGTCGTGCTTTGTGTTTTACGACTTCTCCCTTGGAATCCTTCTTTACCTTGAAGATCCACTTTAAACCGATTGCTCGATGACCCTTTGGCAAATCGGTGAGTTCCCATGTGTCATTCTCTTCAATCGACTTCAGCTCTTCCTGCATAGCTGCTCTCCAGTATGCATCTCCCTTTGCTTCTTCATAGCTTCCAGGTTCTTCTGCAGTCGTGTAAAGCAATAGCTCTTCAGACTGCACTGGTTCAGTTTGTGCATAAATCTCACTTATGCTTCTCATCTTCGGTATTCTATCGCTCGAATCTTCTTCATCAGACTCTTCTTCATTTTGTGAGACTTCCTGATCATCAGCACCGGTCGAATTTTGGCTTTGAGATGTGGTCGTAGCTTCTTCCGTATTGTCAGCATCGACTTCTTCGACTTCGAAGGTTACCCACTTCGAAATGTCTTTCTCAATGTCCTCGTATTCTTCCCACTCCCAATGTTTGTTCTCTTCGAAGACCACGTCTCTGCTCACATGAATCTTCTTTTCGACCGGATCATAGCACCTGTACGCCTTGGTGCCTGGTTCCGAGCCAAGATAAATCATCCGTCTGCTCCGGTCGTCTAACTTCTTGAGATAAGTGGATGGCTTCACATGGGCTAAGCATCCGAAGACCCTTAGATGCTCGACATTGGGTTTTCTTCCCGACCACTGTTCATATGGAGTGACTCCATCCAGTGATCGCGTGGTCGCACGATTTAGCAGATAGACAGCATGTCGTACTGCTTCTGCCCAAAGCCTCCCGGGCAGGAATCGGCTCTTCAACAGACTTCTAGCCGTTTCGACCACGGTCCGGTTTCTTCTTTCTACGACTCCGTTTTGTTGAGGTGAATACGGAGCCGTGAAGAATCTTGCAATACCCTTCTCTTCACAAATCGAGTCTAACTCTTTCGCGAGGAATTCTCCTCCTCGATCTGACCTGACCGACTTCACCTTTTTGTCAACTTCGTTTTCGACAAGAGTTATGAACTTCTGAAAGTTCGTCTTTGCCTCATCTTTGCTCTTCTGCATGTACACCCACATGGCTCTTGAATAGTCATCCACGATCAACATGAAGTATTGATTCCCAGCATCTGTACGAGGTGTGATTGGTCCGCACAGATCCACGTGAACCAATTCGAGTGGTTGCGAAGCTCTGAAACTCGTCTGCTGTGGAAAACCGCTACGAGTTTGTTTCGCCACCAGACAGCCTTCGCAGACTTGCTCCGGGTGGTCGATTGTCGGTAATCCGACCACCATCTCTTTTCCAGCCATCGTGTTGAGACTCTGGAAATTCAGATGTCCGAATCTTGCGTGCCATAGCCAGGCCGCGTCATCGGTTGTAGTCTTCATACACTTCGGCTTGCAAGCTTCAATTTGAATTTTGTACAGACGGTTTACCGTTCTCTGTACTTTCATCAGCAGTCGCTCAGTGTGGTCGTACATTTTCAGATAGGTGTCTTTGAGTTCAATCCGACAACCTTCTTCAGTCAATTGTCCAAGGCTTATAATGTTGCTTCGTAGACTTGGAATGTAGTATACATTCGACAATCTCCTCTGGCTACCATCCTTGCACTGCATCAGGATCGTGCCTTTCCCTTTTATCTGAATGGTCGAGCCGTCTCCGAACTGTACTCTTCCAAGCACATTCTTATTTAATTCGTAAAACATCGAGTACGTACCCGTCATGTGGTTGCTGGCTCCGTTGTCGAGATACCAGTCTGCCGTCCGCTCTTGAGTCTGCTCTGCTTTCTCCAACAGACTCGGAAACACTTTCTCCTCGTTTAATAGAACCATTGTCGGTTCGTCTGCAGTGCAGAGCGACAACAGCAATGTCGGCTCTTTGTGCTCATCCGTTTGAGCCAGGTTTGCTTCCTCTACTTTCTTCTTACTCCGGCAATTCGCAGCATAGTGACCATACTTCTTGCAGTTATGGCACTGAATGTGGCTCCGACATTCGGCAGCGTAATGTCCGAATTTCTCGCATGTGTAGCACTGGATGTCAGATTTGTCCGTCTGATGATTTCCATCTCCACGACCACCACGACCTCCTCGACCACCTCTTCCACGGCCACTCTGGCCATAGCCTCGTCCTTGTCCTCGCCCATGAGACGTGCCGCGGCCACGACCACGTCCACGACCGCCCCTTGATGACGATTCTCCTCGGTTCCTCGTGTCATCCTTTACAAACAACGCTTGTTGGTTGTAAGGCCCTTTTCCTTCATTGTCGGTTTGGTAACTCTTCAGAAGCTGCTCGTGTGCTCTGAGCGCCCCAGTTACCTCCTCGACCTTCATCTTCGAGAGGTCTTGTGAGTACGTGATCGTAGTTACGACCGGGAGAAACTTCTCCGGCAGTACTCGTAGATACTTCTTCACCGCCACCTCATCTTTCAAGTCGTCGCCGAGAGATTTGA
Organism: Dendrocalamus latiflorus; assembly: GCA_017311315.1. NCBI lineage: Eukaryota > Viridiplantae > Streptophyta > Magnoliopsida > Poales > Poaceae > Dendrocalamus > Dendrocalamus latiflorus. The sequence continues at coordinate 20,093,524 of CM029673.1, read as the reverse complement.
TCTCGTTTACGACTTCATTAAACTTCCCAGAGAATTCTTCCACTGTCTGGTCTCTTCCCATCTTTAATGATTCAAACTCACTGCGTAAAGTTTGAAGTCGAACTTCCTTCACTCGATCTACTCCTTGGTGCATTATCTGCAGAGTAGTCCAGACGTCTCTCGCCGTCTCCTTACCGATCAGCTACCGCATCATCGAGTCGGGCACGGCCTGATAGATCGCCGCCATCGCCATCTTGTCGAGTCGTTCATCAACGACTTTGTCTTTCTCCTTTGGTTCAACTGGACCCCAGACTCCCTGTGCGATCATGTTGACCTTCATCTTCATCGCCCAGATCGGGTAATTGTCCGAACTGAGGATCGGGTACTGCAGCGACACGCTTTCCTTCACCTTTGAAGCCTCCGCCATGGTTCATCAGGCTCTGATACCAACTGTTGTAAGGTCTTACGACCTCCCAGGACCTTTCACGACCGGTTAGGGTCGTTTACGACCAGATAGAATTGAGTACGACCGGTCCTGGATGCTTACGACCAGTTCCAATCGCCTCAATCTCCTCCGATCGCTTTTTCAACGTAGTCGTAAAATTACTGTAGCAATTTACGACCGCTCCGTGATATCGCTGCCGCTGCCTTCCTTCAGCCGCTCGAGATACCGTGATCGAAACTTTCTACGATCACGTAGTGATGCTGGCGATCACTGTTCACCGTAGTCGAACACCCTTTCGACTACGTTCACTTCTGGCCTTCCCGGTGTAGTCGTAGCTCGTTACGACCACCTTCGACTCCTTACGACCACGTTGTTCGCTCCTTAGCCGTAGTCGTAAAAACACTGTTCCTTTGCCGTAGTCGTAGCCTTCCCTGCTACGCCTGCTGGAACTTTGCCGTGGTCGTAGCTCCTTTCGATCACGCTTGCGGTGATCGTGAGTCCTTCCGACCACGTCTTGCACAATCACACGACAACACAATACTTTGTGTCTTTCCCTCTTTTTGTATTTTCTCAATGGCTTGGTACATCGAATACATGGCTCTAAGCCTCTTTTTATACCCCGGCTGTCCTACTTCAACACGGGTTTTCAAACCTACTCCGACTCCGAGTCTTATACGACTTCGACTCGGTTTCCAACTACGACTTTGAATTGCGGCTGCAATTCGACTCCGATTACACCCAAATTTTTGCACATGACTCTAAAACAAGATTATTTACAACATTGTGTTGATGCTGGACTGGTGGATATAGAGAGATTGTTTTGTCTGAGATTGTTTTGTTAGTAGATTTATCCTTTTTTTAGGGTAGTGTTGTGTTCTTAGGGCTCCAAAATGCAGCAGAAACAATCTGGACACGAAGTATTTTTGTTTGAGTTTGTTTTGCATCGATTGACCCATATTCTCCTCTCTTTCAAGTACATGGAGAGATGAAATTCGCTTTTTTAGGATTTGCTCTGAGGATTAGGCACCCTGGCGCTTTTGTTTGTACCTGAGCATGTAACAACCCTCATTTCTGGTAGCGTTAGGTTACCCTCGCAACTATCCAAGACTGTTCAGCTGCGAGTACTGTAGAAGAATGTGCACTATTGCCAAAGCCAGCTTAAGCATAAAATCAAAATTTATTTCAAAAGTAAGGCTTAGCGGCCAAGTTTTACATAAGGGGCGTACAACCCAAAAATACATTACCAAAAGAAACTCCACAAGTAGGCCTGAGTGTAGAATAAACCCTAACACTCGGCATCGTCTATTTCGTAGAATTCAGCTTCGTCTTCGGAAACTCCTTCATTTTCTTGACAAGCACACTCTGTTTAATGATTTTAGCAAGTTTGAGTACAACCAACCGTACTCAACAAGTCACATGGGAAATTGAGGGGATTGCCATGGAATGGAGTATAGCAGTTCATTATTTTATGTAGATGCAGTTTTGTCTATAAACACTTTGCTTTTAAACATGAAATATTAAATCATAATCTTCATACGGTAATTGAGGGGTTTTCAAACTTGATTTAACACACACTTACACATTTCCAAAATAACTCCAAATCATATCCAAAACCTTTCCAAATCTACTTATGCCATGCTTATTGGAATCACCCATTAAACACAGTACGGTGTATTCGAATACTATTTATAAATTGACTCAGCAGAGCTGCCCAACTTTACCCACAAGGTTCCTCAACCCTCATGACTGAGTTGAGAAGACAATGTCGTTTCACTGCTCATTTCTTTATGTAGGCTCTACCCGATAAACTCCAACACAGACCCAGGTGTCTGCCGACACGGCCAGACATTTTATCTGCCGATATGGCTAGATATTTTGCTCGTCCTGCGGGAATTTATCGTTGTTCAGTATGGTTTTACCGTTTCCATACCAACTTTCCGGTACCCGGTAGATCTCAACTCAAACCCGGATATCTGCCGATATGGTCAGATTACCTGTCCTGGAAGGATCTAACGTTGTTCAATATAGTTTTACCGTTTCCATACTAACAGGTTGTACTCGGTTAGAGATTCAATCGATTTGAGCAGCTACTAAACCAGGTTTGACAAGTCAACGCTTGTGGTTGAGCGGTCACCATGTTCTTCACTTGGCATAAGGTTTTTAATTCTTACTTTTCATTTGAGCACTGCTATCAATTCACAACACAACTCCCATGATAGGATGGGCTCAACCAACTCATGGCTTTCTGTAACATCATATCAAAATTCTATTAGTAGAATATCAAGACTTTTAACAGTAAAAGTTTACTGAGTTTCTAAACTATATGATTACATTAGTAATTCTTTTAATATTACTAGGTTTTGTCAAGGTGAATATGGCCATTAAATTAAACAGGGCTTTTTCGGGTGGTAGGACATTAACTAATAGCTTGTCATTTGAAATATTCCTTGTACATAAAATAACAATGCAAAAATAGCATAATGAAAATATGGATAAATAGTAATTAACGGAAAGTAGGTTCAACATGATCAAAAACATGTGACTTGCCTTGCGGATCTATAATTTTGACAATCTCGTATTCTTCAATTTCTCGATCTTGAGCTTGATCCTTGATTTCTTCTTCTTGAATTAGTTGGTCTTCAACATCGGGTCCTAGCGCAAAACAAAGAAATAATATTTAATTCCACACTCGAAGGAAATGAGCTAGAAATAAAGAAATAAAATTCGAGAAAACCAAATAAAATGGGTTTATGGGCTCGAAACGGTCAAAACGAGTATAAATTTGCATTTTTGGGCTTAAAATGGCTTAATGGGTCGGGCACTATTCATCACAGGTAGAGCACTGTTCAAACCGGGCGAGTTACTGTTCACACGGGGCGGGTTTCGGCGTTAATGGGTGACTACTGTGCAACTGGGTTCGGGCGCTCAGTTTAACGGGCCGAATGAACAGTGCCGCCTGGCACTGCTCATCTTCTCCAAAAGATCACGCGCGCGCAGGGAAACAGGGGAAGCAAGCGGCGGTTCTCGGCAGAGCTAGGGTGCAGCGCGATGGGAAAGGAGGACATGGACGGGTTCCTGGGAGCACCGGGGTTCCATTTTTGAGGTCAGCGATGGCCGGGGAGGCGGCGATCGTCGGCGGCGAGCTCAATTATTTGGCACAGTTTTTTACGGCAATAGCAGTTTTCAAAGCTTAGGGAGGTTGAAGCTTCGGTGTTTGAGCATGCTCTGGGCTAGGGCAAGCCATTGGAGGCAGTGGTTTGAGCTAAGAAGGCCGGGGTAGGGCTGGCCACGACGAGGCTTCATGGCCGAGCGGCGGGATTTGTGGTTGGGGAAGAGGGAGGCTTGGGACGCTAGGGCGACAGTTCGGGTAAGTTTATGGGTTCATGAGGGAGCTACGGAAGCGAGGAATTGGAAAGCTATCGAGTAAATCACGAGAATCAGTTTAGGGCTCACCGTGGGGAATTTTGGTGGTCGTCGGTGGTGGGAGTGACGAGGGATCGATTGGGGGCGTGGGGAGCTTCACTGAGCTTCGGTGCACCTCCACGAAGGGCTTGCGGGCTCTTTATAGTGGCTTAGGGTGGTTCGGCGCCTAGGGAAGGAAAAATCAATGGCGACGACCGTGTCTGTGGTCGGGAAAGCTCGAGGAGGGCTGGTGGGAATGCAGCTTATCTCGGGTGCAGAGAGGCGGCGGTCAAAAGTGTCGGCATGACTCAGGTCGGCTGAGAGGGGTAATTCGCGAGAAGAGTGCAGAGGCGGGGCGGCGCACGACCAGCAGCTCGACACGCACAACAAGGGGAGGTAGGGCGTACGGCCTCTGGCAGTGGCGTGGCAGGGAGGGAGGTGCGATAAGGCGCGAGAGAGGCCGAGCAGCTTGGTTGCAAAGAAATGAGCGGGCGGTGGCAAAAATATCGGGCGGCGGCCGAAAAAAATCAAACGGTGAACAATGATTTTGTTTTCTCCTCTGTTGAGACAGTGTTGGCAAGGGATTAGGGGGGTTTTGGTCAAGATTCGTGTGGATTAATCTAGGGATCAAGGGAGATAAAATCAAAACAAAATTCAAATCCTTTTTCAAAATCTCGATTTTGCTCCAGCGGTATGACCTACCTATGCTTGGCGATTATATTGGTCATAATGAATGGTCGGAAGTTCATTTTCTGAAGAGAGTGGAAATTGTTGTCGTGGATGATCTGATTGGTGTTAATGGATGGTTAAAGGTGTGGTATGAGTGTGTAGACTAATGTCGGTCAAGTTGGGAAGAACTTGTACTGGGTAAAATGTTCTTTGGTATTTGCATGTGCAGGTTGGGCATGAAGACAGTCATGGTCGATGACGAGGAGGACTGGGACTAAGATGGAAAAATCTGAGGTCCAAGCGGTCGAGGATGTCACGAAGTGGTTGGGCTCACACTGGAGCGTATGGAGATCAAAGGTGGTGATGCGTGGACAAGCTGTGGGAGGTGTGGTCTTGGAGGCTTTTACAGATGATGGTGATGGTGTGTGATGAAGATACAGGAGGTGCGCCCCTGGAGGCTTCGTTACATGGTGAGTTAGGAGTTGCGTGATGAACATACAAGAGATGTGGTCCTGGAGGTTTCGTTACATGGTGAGTTAGGCCCCGTTTGGCACAGCTCTAGCTCCAAGATCTATGCTGGATCTGTAGTTTGTTGACTAAATTAAAGTGATTTAAATATTTTTATTTAATATATAATATAAATGAAATGAGTCATGTAAATGCACTTAACATGTCTGCAACTCTAGAGCCAGGATTTTCTAGAGCTACAGATGACCAGCTCTAGGACATTTACAGATTTCCTAGAGCTAGAGCTCTGCCAAACGGGGCCTTAGGAGTTGTGGATGGAGTCCACAACTGGGAAAGCTTAGAAATTGTGTAAAACCCATATTCAGAAAGGTTTCGGGTCTCTTGATTTTCGAAAAAGATAGAGTTTTGTGTCCATGTTTGAGGTGGACATGGCTTGGGATGTTGGTCTATAAATGCAGGGAGAGGCTAAGGGTTAACGTGAGTTTTTACATGTGGATTAGAGAAGATTGGGAGAAGGAAAAGTGGTTTTAGTTTTTGGCTAGGGCTTTTAGGGATGCTTTTGAGGGCACTTTGTAAATCCATAAAAATCCAGCAATAAGCGTCATCTTGAATCAATCTGGTTCATGGTTTGCTTGAAGATTACTAGTGATTGCTGTTGGATTAAAGCATACGACGATGTAAAGGTATTCCAGAGGTTCGGCTTCTGGTGTTGACGTACAAACCGGTTGAAGATCAAAGCTAAGCAAGCGGTCGAATAGAGCGATCGAGCGAGTCGTCGAATGCTGAGCGATCGATCAGGCAGTTGAATACTGTGCGATCGAAATCTTCATCGATCACTAGGAGATTCCAAAAAGTGGCGACAATCATTCACTCCTCCCCCTCTAATTGCAGTATTCAATTCTACAAGTGGTATTAGAGCTAGTTGCAATGGCATCAGAGAGATATGTGAACCATCCCCCATGCTAGATGGTACTGATTTTGCTTTTTGGAAGTGTCGTATGCAAGCTTTCATCGAGACTCAAGGTAGTGATATTTGGAATAAAGTTTCTCAATCTTATGTGGTTCCTGTTGATGTTACTACTGAAGATAAAACAGATGTTGATTTAAATGTTTGAGCTTATAACTTACTTTTTCAGGAATTTCTCACAAATAATTTGATCGAGTAGATCATATTAATTCTGCACACTTAATATAGAAAACTCTTTGCGATTATCATGAAGGAAAGACTAAAATTAAGAAAGTGTGCAACAATCTATGTCAAAAAGAGTACTCTGATTTTGCTATGAAGCCTGGTGAATCTATTGAAGATCTTTTTGCTCGTTTTGAGAAGATATTGAGTAATTTGCACAGAGCTAGTATTATTCCTGCTAATGAAAATAATGCAACTAAAATTTTAAGATCTTTAGGTTCTGAGTGGTTGATGGTTGTCACGACCATTAATCAAATCGTCGATATAGATACTTTAACCATGGATGATCTGTACTCTATATTAAAAACCTATGAGATGGAAGCATTGCCATCTAAAACTGATAACTCTTCATCTTTAGCTCTTGTGACTAACCCCATATAGGTTGTTTCGTCTAGTGTATTTTCTTGTGTTTCCTTATCTACGTTGTCTTCTTTTTCATAGGAACAATTCGAGCAGCTTTCTGAAGAAGACTTGGTATTGATCTCCTCACGAGTATACTTGCTATTTAAGTGGAATTGAGAGTTCGGCTAGAACTTACGTGTACCCATCAATGAAGAATTAAAAGGAAATGAGTTGTGGATCTAGAATTGTGATATTTTTCTGAAGGCTTTGATTGCTCCCATGACCTTTAGGGATGGAAGGAGGCAACCTTGGGTGCTATAGTGCATTGCAAAACAAATAAAAGTGATAATCTTTATTAGATAGAGTTGCTCAACAACTTATTCTATTAGGAAACCCTTGCCTAGCTGTCGGAGGTGAGTGCGCCGCTAGAATTAACATGCTCCGATAACGAAACGTTCCATTCTAAACACAAAACTGAAATGATCATCGGAACATAATTAACAAATATGATTTGAATTGCACAAGACTATTTTTGCTATGCTTGCCTCAATTTAGCCTAATTATTTGAATCTCTCCTCTATTTTTATCCTTTGCCACTACCCTGTCCTTTGCTTTTTCCCAAAGCGAGATAGAAAAAAGAGAAATAGATAAGCTGTTTCAAAAAATTAGATATTTATATTAAATTTTGATTTCTCTAAATAGAGATCAATATAAACAGACACAACGAGACATCTTATGGTACTGGACAGTAGACAGAAATGCAAGATCTTTCCTCCATGTCAATCTCTCCGTTGACGTGCATCTTTTCAGGTCTCACCGTCCGGCTTTCACGTGCGCCTGCCAGTGACTGCCGTCCCAACACCTGCCCTGCAGCCCGTGGGTCCGGCCAAGCCGCTTGGTCTCTCTGCTGGCAGATAACGTGGGGTGGCGGCAGCGCGCCGGGATCCGCGTCCAATGCTACACGTTACCACGTCGATCAGCGCGCGCGGCCCCCGCCGGCCGGCCGTCGCATGCCGTGCCATGGCAGGCCACGCAGCGCGGTATCGCAGTGCATGCACCTCCCCATGTGAGCCGTCAGTCGATGTGAGAATTTAAGGCGCGGTATGGAAGAGCGGCGCGCGCTTACGTAATCGATCGATCCGAGAAAAAGTCGGATTTAGTACTGTTACATATGATATTTACAAGATTAACCATATATATTGTATTTATAAAAATGACACTTTTTCTGTTTAGTGGACGGGTAGCAACGTCGGCGAGACGACATGTGGTGAGGCCGCCGGTGGCAGTCGCTTGTCGCCCCGCCAGCAGACGGCAGGCAGGCCTGCCGTCCGGTGAGGGGGTGGCAGGTGATTAAGCCGGGTGATTAGCTGGCTTAATTATCTGCCCTAATTTTTTTATATTTAGTGTTTATTTAAAATTTAAATATATCAAATGAGCTCAAAAATTACTAAAATTTATGTACAGCCTCCTGACATAACATAACTCATAGTACAATTTTTGGGTAATTTTATCCATTCTGAATGTTGCCCAAAAATTCATATCATTTTGATATTTGTACGAGTTTTTGTATAAAGCAAATGAGTTCTAAAAATTACGAAATTTTATGTGAAGCCTTCTGACATAGTTATAGTTATTGTATAATTTTTAACAAATTTTATGTGGTTCAAATTTTCCATGTTTACTCGGGTTAATTTACACACAAATTCATGATTAATTTAACTTGAACAAATATGATAAATTCAAACCACATAAAATTCTTAAAAAATTACAAAACAAATATGATTATGTCAGAATAATTCACATAAAATTTTGTAATTTTTAGAGCTCGTTTGCTATATGTAAAAACTCATGCAATTATCAAAATTGTTTGACTTTTTGAGCAATATTCACAATGAGTAAAATTATCAAAAAAATTACATTTTCAAATATGTTATGTTAGAAGACTGTATATAATTTTTGTAATTTTTTGAGCTCATTTAATAATTTAAAAATTGAAACAAATACTAAGTAAAAAATTAGGATGGATAATTAAGACAGCTAATTAGCCGGCTTAATCACCGAGCGGCAGGTGATTAAGCCGACTTAATTACCTACCCTAATTTTTTCGCTTAGTGTTTGTTTAAATTTACAAATATATCAAATAAGCTAAAAAATTATGAAAATTTGTGTACAACCTTCCGACATAATGTACTTGAAAGTTTGATTTTTAGATAATTTTATCCATTGTGAATGTTGCTAAAAAATTTATACAATTTTGATATTTGTATAAGTTTTAACACATAACAAATGAGCTTTAAAAATTATGAAATTTTATGTGAAGTCTCCCGACATAGTCGTAGTTATTGTGTAATTTTTTTGGGAATTTTATATAGTCCAAATTTGTCATGTTTATTTGGGTTAATTACGATTAAATTATCATGAATTAACATGGTAAATTTGGCGTACATAAATTCTAAAAAATACACAATTAGATCGACTGTGTTGGAAGGCTTCATATAAAATTTTATAATTTTTAGTGCCTATTTGTTATATGTAACAATTTCTATAAATATCAAAATCGTTTGAGCAATATTTAGAGGCGATAAAATTGTAACAAAATTATACAGTAAAGTACGTTGTGTTAGGAGTCTGAGTATAAAATTTCGTAATTTTTTTAAACTCATTTGCTATATTTAAAATTTTAAATAAATATAATATAAAATTACGAATTTAGGCAGTGATTAAGCCGGCTCACTCCTGTGGACAGGCAACAGGTGTCTACCATCTGATGAGCAAGCGGCAGGTGCCACATGTCACCTCGCCGGCGCTGCCGTCCACCCACCGAATGATAGAAGTACTATTTTTATAAACACGATACGTATACAGTTAGTTTTGTAAATACTTATGTTACCGTATCAAATCTGGCTTTATCTCGATCCAACCAATCGCCGTCCATCACGAGGAGCGACTTGATGGCTGGTTGGTTGGTCGATCGATTTAGGTTGAGGCATCTACAGCCTTTTTGACCCGTTCAACTTGATCGTTATGCCGTGTCGTGCGTGCAGCCGTGCAAGGTCGGTCGTCGCGGGCTGCTCGCAGGTCTGGCGAGCGCAAGAGGGGGAAACAAACATTCTGCCGTTCTGCGTTTCTGCACCAACATGTACACTATTGTACTGCAGATTTATATTGAACCAAACCGGTTCGGCGTTGGCTTTTCAAGATATCGATCGAATGGATGGTGATCCACTGTCATGCAATCGGCTACAAAACATAGCTTAGTACACTAAGACTGGAACAACTCGCACGTAATCACCGGTCATGATCCGCTTAATTGGTGCCATGGACCTGGCATGAAATGGCTGCTAATCAGGGTTGCAGATGTAACAATCAGAGGCCTTCGATTCCCAAATTCCGGGAGATATCTTTGGTACTGGTCATGGCCGCACATAAAGGCCTTCGATTCCCAAATTCCGCGATCAACATGACTGTGCTACAGTGCTCATGGCTTATTTGTTACTATTCATAAGTTTCGTCTTTTTCTGAATTTTTGGTTTTTTGTTGAGCTTTTTTGCCGGTTCTTTTTTCCCGTATTAGTTTGTATTATACGTAATGGGCTAATATATTTTTTATATTTTTAATTTTTTTTAATTTAATTATACTAAATAAGGCTCTGTCAGCTACAGTGTTTTTTTCAGCCAGCTACAGTGTTTTCAGCCATAAGCCACGAGTTTTTCAGCCAAACCGATCACCCCCGAGTCAGAATTACTCTGCACCCACGACTACTTATTTCGAGGGAACTGCTATAGAAAGGTGACCGACTTTTTCACAGAACTAAAATGCTTCATATATTATCCTCGCAAAAAATAACTTATAAACTATAATTATTTTCTTCCTCTCAAAATTATTAAAATGCTATTTTTCTACTGCAATAACTATTTGAGAACTTTTCCCCTCTGAAAAAAAAGATGATGTTTTTCTTAAAAATGTACAATGCTTCTCGTTAGTCCTACATTCCTCGGCCCCCAAAAAACAGATGATGTTCATGCCCCAAAAACACTTTATGGGCACTATATGACCCCACGGTGCCAGTATCAGTGCAGGTAAATTTCCAGTTCAGATCCAGTCCTAGTTCGACGAACTTTCCTTCTTCCACTTCAAGAACAAAATTTGGAATTTCTCTTGACCAAAATGATATCGACAGAGGAAGGCTTTGTAGTCGATATCTGAACAGTTCCATATCCATTTTCGATCGGATGAGCTCAATGTGGCTTTCAGAGTAGAAAGCTACTCCAAAGCTTTGTCCGGGTTTAATCACGTAATCTCCAAGTTGGATTCCATCCTCTCTTCTTTTTTTTGGTCCTAGTCGTACTTTAGTCCTTTTAATTATGCTATGCATGTATGATGTGCCACCTGGGGCCTACGGATTGGTTCACGACCGACATGGTTCGACATAGGATCGGACCCAATCCAGATACTGATGTTGCACCAGAAGGGCTACTCCCGTAGGCATGTTGGGTGCAAGTTCACACACCTCCAAAATCCTCAATTTGATGGTAAACTTGGGTTCCAGAGCCTGTACAGGTCTATCAATCGAGGGAGATACTAGGCCTGGTTGGAGGGTCCAGCTTCTACACGAAGTACCAAAATCATGCTTTGCAGATAAGACAGCGAAGAAAGGCTTAAGTATCTCGCTAACCAAAGGATTCGCCTCAACTTTGTTTGAGAGGACTAGGCTTTTGTAGTAGTTTCAGCCTGCAGTGTTCGTTCAATCCATCCTACACATAGGAGTTTTTGTTGGTTTAATTAATAAACTCCGATGTATTTTTATGTCTATTGTTGTGAGGTCTTTTACTATTTGATTTAGCGATTGACCATTTGCTGAATTATCAAACTCTATTCATTATCAATTACATAATATAGGACCTGTCGACATTTTAATATTGATTTTATGTATGATTTGTTTGGATTCGAAAAAACTCTTAGAAGACCCGGTGTATGCACATGCAGAGTAGAGACACGAGAATTTTTATATAGGTTTGGATCTTCTCCTAAGAGAATAATAACTCTATATCATGTGTGATCACTAATCACCGGAAAAGGATTACAATTGAGAGTAATATGAATGCCTAGCACTATCTCCTCCTTCGATCCGAATGCCTCTCCCCTTTATCTTTTTGACGTTAACCTTTATATAGCCAGTGAAACGACGGCAGTTGCCCCAAGCCAGAGAGATCATGTGTGGTTATTGGATAAACGCACATTATAACTGCCTTATCAGATGAACCCATGATGCAGTTCTTCATCGTAGACAAGTTTGTTGAAGATAGGTTGGTTGTAGGAAGGTCAACGACCATGAGGTGGTCACAAGTCAACTTACGACTACGTGATCGTAAAAGGACTTACGACCATATGAAGTAGTCATAGTAAGACTTACGACTATTTGGTCATAGAAGGACTTACAACTATAGGGGTAGTCGCAGTAAGACTTACGACTACGTGGTCATAGAAGGAGTTACAACCAAAGAATAGTCACAGTAAGTCTTACGACTATATGGTCATAGAAGAGCTTACAACCATCCTACCATGTTTATCTCTTATCGATAAGGGGTATATTCAAGGAATATAATGATGTAATAATTTGAGAATTATTCTATCCTCGTCAGGACCGATGTCAGCAATCAGAGAGGGTGAATAATTGCTTTTTTTCCTCGGTATTCTTAACCTTTCACTCTAGTGCTATGAAAGCCTAGAAGAGCATATTATGTAGGCCCGATGTCGACAATCAGAAAGAGGATGAATGATTCTCGAACTTTTTCCTCCAACAGTATGCAAAATATTCACTCAAGTGACTATAAGAGTCACTAAGTTTATATTACACCAACTATGCTTAGTAAAACAAATCTAGAGACCTAAAACAACATATTCACGCATTATGTCTCTCCTGAACCGTCTCTACGGGTATTGGTCTCATCACTTGGCGCACCACATACACTAACTCGCCTCTTCACGATCCTTGTTTACTATGTGCTTTCCGCTTGAGCCACGTAGCCTCACCTGGACTTATATGACCGCATGGATCTTAGCTCCCTACCTAGTCCTAGTCACTTGCTATCTACCGTTAATGTTCTCCAAGCCACCTGCATATCTAAAGACTAAGCAATCATATCAAGCACACAAGTTTGATGCACTTGACTCACGTTAGTCAAACAATGCATTATGCAACTCAACACAACCAACCGACAGTACCTATGCCATGTACCCACTCAAAGCAATGAAAAACACCTCCCACTATTCTCTGACCACCATTACCAGGTCGGTTAGACCACTAACTGCTTGACTGCCATGGTTTGGCCGATTTGACCCCTTAAGAACACCAGAAAACACCCTCTCTAGAATTTCAGTAAGACTCTATCTAGTTTCAGCTCTAATTTTCATTTCCAGTGGCACTAACTGCAATCACATTCCCAAACAAACTTACACGAGTGTTTGGTATGCAATTTCCAGAAGATCATATGGCCAGTCTAACCACTTGCCCCATGAAGGTTAGACCACCAGCCACCGGCTGGTCAAACTATCTTCCCCATGGCGGTCAGGCCACTAGGCACAAAACCTGACGAACAGGTCAAGGCTGGTTTGACCACCATCCCAGGTCTGATCAGACTGCCAGAGAACTGATAGCAACTCTGAACTTCTGAATTTCCTGAAACTTTTCCAAAATTCAATTTTAAATCAACCAAAGTGCCAATTATTTATCACAAATATATTCTAGAACTTTCACATGGTATCTCATAATTACACCACCTACTCTAGACAAGGGTTGGGTTCTTTTCTGGCTTTAACTTTGGCTTATCACTTCCTGCTACATTAACTAACTTTTAAACAATGCGTCTTTTCAAGACGGGGTCTACAGGTATATCATAGTAAACACTGTATCGAGTTCAGCTATACTGAACAACATCACATGCGATTGTTTCCTTCTGCATACTATCTCTCGCAAACAGCTAGAATTCAAAAACTATAAGTTAAAAGACAAAGGTACAGCCCAAAATAACTCACTTGGCCAAAAGCCAAAGCGAAAGCTAGATACTAAAATCAGCAAATTTAGCAAAAACAACACTTAGGCTAAGACGAAAATCTTCACCAAATCTTCAAATCTTGTCCAAATGATCTCAATTTTGAAATATAGCTTACTTAAGATGTTAGGAACCTAAACCAATCAAGAATAACATATTTCTTGGACTTGGTTCCATCAGTTTGAGGAAATCGCCAAGATTGGTCAAGAAAATGGCAAAACTGTAACACCTAAATTACTTCTTGCTCATGGGGAATCAAGTAATGAGACATTCCAGATCTGCTTTCATATATTCTAGCAAGCTAATCTAGATAACGATTCAATCCAAAGTGGTCTAGATTACAAGAACCCAAATTTTACTAAAAGCTATAAAAAACCAAGTTTGATCTCGAATCTTGTTATAGGAGTGGTCTAGATGGGTGAAGATTGATCAACTAGGATCACCTTCTACCCCTTACTCTTCACCGATCATGGCAAGACCATGAGAGAGCTCAGGAGAGATATAATCTCATCAAGAATACCAAAATACAAAGAAAGATCAAGTCATAAGCAAGTAGAGAAATGAAAAGCAAGGTTTGATATTCATTACCCCTTCAAGATGAAGGATTACAATAGCACAGAGGTTCACAAGGTGCATCCCAAAGCACCACAGTTTCCACTTTCCAATTATCTCTTAACAAGACATGAAGGAGATAAGGTCTAAACCATAAAACCCCAGAACCCTTCAATCTAAACCTCCCTCTCCTCTCCTCAAATAACTAGAACAAAACTCTAATGGGTCCAACCCATTAAGACACCTAGAGAAATCCGTTAACCCCACTAACATCGATTTTACAATCTTGCATGCTTTTCAAAGTGTTTACATCCAATACCTTGCTAAAGAATCAACATTTGATCCATTTAGCAATTTCAGTTGCCCTTGACCTAGATCACTTCACTTAGTGCCTCACTGTGCTGCAGTTTTGATCAAGTTGCAAACCTGGTATTTGGGCAAATCCCATAATACCCTTCACGGAACTTCTCCTTTGCTTTGCTTGATCCGGTCTTCAGCTTTCCTTACAAGCAATTCCAATGCTCGCCACGTGTAGGTCGATCAATGGATTCCCTCGCATCGGTAAGTCTCTCCTATTTTGGCTCGCACTGGACTACACCTCTCTTGAACCGACGAAACTGCTTTATCCAACTTGTTGCACGAACCTTTCCTCAAATGCATTCCTTGACTCCGCGTGCTTCGCTTGAGCTCAACCATCTCACCGAGCATCTCTTAACAGCTCTGGACCTTGGTTTAGCCTGAGTCCCTGTCATCCTCACCGTTGATCATAGTTGCCTTCAAGCCATTCTACACATCCAAAAGCCAAGAAACAATTTTCGGACACAAGTTCTTCACAACTTGACCTACGTTAGCATAAACATGCATCATGCAAAAACAACCCCATGATTTGATCCTAGTCAATTACGACCTCCTCACTCCTTATGACTTTTGAAATCAAATACATTCCAAATACCTTTTGACTTTTGAAAGACAGAAACCATGGCTGTTTAGAACGAGGCCTAAACTAGCTACCTACCAGTACTGGAAACCATATGCTTTCAAGGGCAAAGTACATCAGAAAAGAACACCGAAAATAGCTATCTTAAAAGAGAGACAAACCCCACATGGAGCAATTTGATAGCTAAATGCGGTCACTCAATATCCCCTCTTTTACATTGCTATGAGCCATTTGCTGGAGTACTACTATGACAACGAGCTAGATGTTCAAACACCGACGCAAGCTGGCGACATTTCTACAAGGTTTCGCTATCTTGTCTCCTCAATGCATCATTCTCTCATGCCTTACCACATAAGCTTAATGTTTCTCTCCTTTTGTTCCTCCTACCTTTGGCTATCATTTCCAACATCGCAGAAGATGCATGAAACTTGGACGTCGATGGAAACCTAATAAAAAGATACGAGAAATTAAGCTATAACACAACAAACTCTTGTGTTAATTTGTCTACCGCTAACCTGACAAGAGCTATACAAGTAAATGTGGTGCGTTCGGGATGGCTTATGTTTAAGCTTTGGTTTTTATTGTTACAGTAACTAAATTTTAAATGGTGTGTTTTTTAATGTAGAGTCTACAAGTAGATTATAGTAGACATTGTACTGAGTTCAGCTATACTTGTCGAAAACACATGCAACTATTTTCCTGTACGTTTGTCTCCCACGAACAGCCAGAATTCGAAAATCATAAGTCAAAAGTTATAAACTACAACCTATAAGAAACCACCATGGTGTCCACTTCCAAGTTCTAACTTTTCGTACATCACTTTGCTAGGTCTTTCACAATTTGCTCCCCAGTTTGGCTCGTTGGAGAGAGTGGATGGGTGGGTGAAATGGTGCATGCATGGGGAGTAAGTCAATGGATGGGCTAATTTTTACTTTTGCTGATTCGATTAGGCTAGGCGGTGGCAAACAAGAGGTCATGTGTTATTCGATTTCAGAATGGAATTTTGAATTTATGATTACTTTGTTGCGTTATTGGCGATCACTACCTAGTCCAACACTCCAACTAATAGGCATCCGGCTCTTCTTACGCATATGGACATTTCATAATACTCGTACAGAGAGCGCAAACTGCGTAGTTTAATTACTTGAAGGGAGATTAGATCATATACCCTTCCTTTAGTTGGGAAATTGAGGATTTACCCTCCACATCTCAATGACACGTAGGGTCATCATAAGTCACTGACACATGGGTCAGGAGAGTAAATCCTCAATTTCTATCTAAATGGAGGGTATACGATCAATTTTTTCTTACTTGAATGCATGCATGCATCTGTTCAGTCTTATTTCCTTCAAAAGAATTTTGGAGACTAAGCACTAGGTTTTGATATGCAAACCTTTTCTAACGATATTGCTATACATATAACACTCAACTAAAACTTATTTAGATTTATATGCCTTTCAAGTAAGCACTCTTGCAGTCACCCAACCAACACAATATTCTTGAAGGCACGAATCATTTTGGTCGCTCGCATTTCCACGCCAAGTTGGATATACTTTCTTGGTGCTGCGTCCCGTCCCTACCAAGCAGGCAAGTAACCAAGAGAATAAGGTTCGCTGCGCACATGGATGGCGCCGTCCCGACCGGGATAGCTAGCTGGACGGACATGAGCCGTCCAATCTTTGCCGCGACGGTTAATGACATGTGCCATATGGCTTGCCATCCCCAATCCAAGCACGGAAACATCGCGTCTCCATCGTCGACGGACGCAAGAGGTGAGACCCAGCGTCCCCGCCCGTAGGGCTGTAAACGAGCCGAGTTCAAGCGAGCTTGACCTTTCAGGCTTGAGCTCGGTAGAATCTCGAGCCGAGCTCGAATTGGGGTCCAAGTTTGGATCTAGACTCGAGCTCGGCTCGGTCTAAGCTCGAGTAGGCTCGTTGAAACTCGTTAATAATTAAAATAATTTATTATGTACTATTTTTCAATAATAAAAAAATTTTAAGTTCGAGTTCGGCTCTAATAAACTCGATAACAGTTAAAATAATTCAAATATACACTAATTTTCAACAATAAAAAAGCTTGAACTCGAGTTCGGCTCGAATAAGCTCGGTAAGAATTAATATGTATTACTATTTAAGCTCGAATCGGGGCTCGCGAACTATTCAAGCTCGGCTCGGTGAAGCTCGCGAGATCAAGATCAAGCTCGAGTTCAGCTCGTTTAAAGTTCGAACCGAGCTCGAATCGAGTCTAGAACGAGCCGAACTCGAGTAGTTCGTGAGCTTCGAGCTTTTTTACAGCCCTACCCGCCCGGCCGCGTGCGAAGTAGCGGCGTCGGAACCGTATTCCGCCCATCAGTGGTGAAGCTAGGATTTCATTATGTCTCGAGCTCAGTGGTAAAATGATCTAGGCTATCTAGATTAGACCATAAAAATGTTACTCAGACTGAACTGAATTTACTTATACTATATATTAGATATTTTTCTATAACTCGAGATAAAATCTATCATATCTGAGGGGTGGCTCCACCCCTACCGTCCATTGGGTGGTGGCGCGGACTGAGTCACAGCTAGGGACACGACCAGGGAGGAAACATGGTGGGGGCCAAAGAATTCCATGTATAGTGGGGCCACACCCACTCGAAGCCTTTTGGCTGCCCGGCCGACGGGCCGAGCGTATAAATTGCACCCGAGGTGGCTCTTCTGCTCACTCAACCCGAGCGTATAAATTGCACACACGCAAGAAAAGAAATAGCTGGCCGATACGCACCTTGCTCTGAGAGAGAGAGCTCCTAGCGGCCCGAGAGTGACGAGAGAAACGGGGGGAGTAACATGGCGTCGACATTGTCGTTCCCGATCATCGACGTGGGGCTGCTCGGCGGGGAGGAGAGGCCCGCGGCGATGGAGCTGCTGCGCGATGCATGCGAGAACTGGGGCTTCTTCGAGGTGGATGTAGAACATAACTGACAATGATAGTTGAACGCTAAAAATTGGAACAGAAACAAGCTTCGTATCGATGGATCTTAATGTTCTCTGCTTTTTTTTTTTTTGTATTGTTTTGGTTTGTTGCTGCGGTACGTGCAGATTCTGAACCACGGCATCTCGACGGAGCTGATGGACGAGGTGGAGAAGATGACCAAGGAGCACTACAAGAGGGTGCGCGAGCAGAGGTTCCTCGAGTTCGCGAGCAAGACGCTCAAGGACGGCTGCGACGCGCAGGGGGTCAAGGCGGAGAACCTGGACTGGGAGAGCACCTTCTTCGTGCGCCACCTCCCGGAGTCCAACATCACGGAGATACCCGACCTAGACGACGACTACAGGCGGGTCATGAAGCGCTTCGCGGCGGAGCTGGAGAAGCTGGCGGAGCGGCTGCTGGACCTGCTCTGCGAGAACCTCGGCCTGGAGCAGGGCTACCTCACGCGGGCCTTCCGCGGCTCCAAGGGCGCCCCCACCTTCGGCACAAAGGTCAGCAGCTACCCGCCGTGCCCGCGTCCCGACCTCGTCAAGGGCCTCCGGGCCCACACCGACGCCGGCGGCATCATCCTGCTCTTGCAGGACGACCGCGTCTGCGGCCTCCAGCTGCTCAAGGACGGCGAGTGGGTGGACGTGCCGCCCATGCGCCACTCCATTGTCGTCAACCTCGGCGACCAGCTGGAGGTGATCACCAACGGCAGGTACAAGAGCGTGCCGCACCGGGTGGTGGCGCAGACCGACGGCAACCGCATGTCCATCGCGTCTTTCTACAACCCGGGCGGCGATGCGGTCATCTTCCCGGCGCCGGCGCTGGTGGAGGAGGAGGAGGACGGCGGGGCGTACCCCAAATTCGTGTTCGAGGACTACATGAATCTGTACGTGCGCCACAAGTTCGAGGGCAAGGAGCCCCGGTTCGAGGCCTTCAAGTCCATGGAGAGCGATAGCTCCAACCTCGTTGCCATCGCCTAATAATTTGCACTTCTAAATAAGGCTCTGTCGCGTCACGTACCTAGTATACCACTATACCTAGTAGTGACTAGTGAGCCTTGCATGGTCGGCTCTTTTCGACCTGAATAAGGCTCTGTCGCGTCACGTACGATTGGTAGTTGGTGTGGCGTGCTGTAGCACGTACGGTCATGTATTTGTCTCGAGTGTCCTTCATCCTTGTTGTGTCTTGTGTGTGCCAGCTAGTTTGTGTGGGGCGCTGGCGTTCTGTACCACGGTTTGTTATGTAAGTATTACATAATGAAAGTAGTAAAAGCTTTGGTGTATTTTAAGGGGACTTTGGTAATTTTTTGTGAAATAATTTCACTTAACACCCACGTATAAAGAGCCCGGGCAGCCAATCAAGTCACGTTCAACCGGATTGGGGATCTAGGATTACGTCGCTCTGGATTGTAAAGGGTTAGAGATCACTGCTACTTTGATTTGGAGAAAGGTTATATCCCAAACTTATCTAGTCTTTATATTAGTAAAAATTTCATGCTCTAGGTAAGCCTAAACTGTCGTATGGCGGGATCCACCCTTGGGCATGTCTCGTGGCCGAGTATGGTGAGCCGGAGCCAACTTGTGCACCCCATGGCGTGGCCCAACGGTGTGGCGTCCGCCGTGCGCCGCGCAGCGTTTCCCTGTAAACACGTCGCTTGACGTGGGAGCCGCCAAGCGTCGGGCGGGGCGGGGCGTGGCGTGGGGGGCAGGCAGCCGTGCGCTTGTGCCGCCCGGCCCGGGAGAACCTTCCGTTTCGGTCGCGTGGGCCGGGTCGGTAGCGTTCCGCGACGGCCCGCGCGGGCTCTCTGCTCGGCTACGCGCGATGCACTCTGCTCTGCCGACAGTGAGGCGATGGAGGCCGAATGGGTGGGCTGCGGCCTGTGGGCTGGCCGCGGGGGCTTATCACGCTTGTGCCGTTTCGCTCACCTTTTTGGTTGGCCTTCAATGGCTTATGGCCGATGGTTTTATGGTTATGACCGATAACTTTTATTTTTTATTAATACTTGTATAATAAAAGAAATATTTATAAATTGATAAGTTATTTAAATAAATTGTCTTGATAAATCACTTCGAAACAATTGTGAAGAAGTCGTCTAATTTATTTATTCAGAGGAAATCATAAGTTGAAAAGAATGAGACCAATAAGTTGACTTGTAGAACTTGCGAAGAATGTTGGAGCTCCATGAGAAGTCATTTTCCTCTGAAAACAAAGAATGTTGGAACTCCATGAGAAGTCCTTTTCCTCCGAAAACAAAATTGAAAAGACCTCTTCTTGCACATTTCCATTATGATATTGCTGCAAATATTTGAGTTGCACATCGGTAGCTCTCAAATTTATTGATTACAAAGAACATGAATCCTCTCTCTGAACAGTAAGGGACGGTAGGAATCAGCATGTACAAAGACTGATATCGCTCCCAATGTTTTGCCCATCTTCTTACACCTTAGTCCCCTTAAATTCATACCTTATAACCTGCCAATAGTATAACAGTTGCTTAGCCTGGGTTACCCACATATAGGAAAGATTACCACCCATCTAGTAACATATGGGAGACGTACATTTTCATTACTCAGGATAGTACACCCCGTTTGCGGTTATACATTCGAGGACAGTGACGTATCTGGCTACTCTCGTATAATTGAGTATGTGAAAAGTAATCATTGGTGCCATTACCATAACTTGTTGAATAACAATTATCTTTATTTTCACTATTTCTGCTACCTCTGTCTCTGATTCTTATCAGTGTTTTCAGTAACCTAGTTATATTGTACTTAACCTCTGTCAATTACTTGCCCTTTACTCACCTTTCTTGCGACCGTTGTTGGATAGTTGTTGATATTTCTAAATCTCACGCTTGTTTTTTCCATTCTCAGGTAAAAGGTCAGTGGAGTGATTGCAACATGCATGGGTGGGAGCACTTGAGTTTTCAGTACCGTGGTTGCCACTATTTATGTTATCTTATTTACTCTTTATTTGGTTAGGACTAGACTATCCCATGTTTCAAACATTTACTTACAGCTTCCGCTGGTTCCCTATTAAAGTGCTAATAAAGCTTCAATTTTCTTTATGATTTCTATTATTTCTTTTACTTATTCTTTAATTTGGCGATGACATTCCATAGTAGTATCTCATATTGGTTATGAGGTGTTACAGTTGGTATCAGAGCTCTGGCTGTAGTTTCTGAAAAAAAAGGTTTTGCACGTACACAGGACTTCGGGTTAATTCATTCATGCATGCATATCTAGTCACTGCATATTACCATGATTCCATATCTAATTACCATTTCCTTTATTCCATTGCTATCATGTGACATTTTTCAATCAAATGCTTCCCTGAATCCTGATTCCATTATTCCGCCTAGGCTGCTCCAGAAGGCAAGGCCCCGGCAGCCACTGCAAATCAGCTTGCCTTTTCACCTTCACCCACTGGCAATCAAAACGCGGCTCCAGTTCTTGCTCCAATTACTACCGTACCAAAGGGTACTGATGCGCGCCTCTATGCATTACCGACTCAGGAGTTGCACCATCATTCTGATGTGGTGCATGGTAATACTAATTCCCTATCATGCTTTACCTCCCTATTGTTACTCATCTCACCATTTACTTTTCCTCACTCCCTAACCTTGTAGGTATGGTTTTCTTAAATTTACGCCTTGCTCTTGCATTGTTTGACTCGGGAGCTAGTTTCTTCTTTTTGCATCTCGCTTCATTCAGCAGCACTCTGTACCAGTTAGTACCTTGGTGTCCCTCGTGATGGTGTCTACCACCAATGGACCTCTTACTAGCCATTTTACTTGTCTCAATATTGCCTAGAAGATTAAAAGCCATAAATTCAACATTGACGCAGTGGTGGCGCCAATCCAGCCCTTTGATCTGACTATGGGTATTGATTAGTTGTCTCTTTATCATGCTATTATCCATTGTTTTGACCGCAAGGTCATTCTACTTCAAGGTGATGGGGAGATCGTCTATCAGGGCAAAGAGTGATGCCCCAGTCTTCTATTCTTGGCCTCCTATTTTGGTCGTCGCTGGATGGCTAAGTCTAGGTGTCTTCTCACCATGTTAGAGAAGCCTATCAATGGACTCTTACCAGAAGATTTGCCTATTGTTCAGGAATTTCTCGATGTCTTCCATGTTGAGCTTCCAGGCCTACCTCCAGTTAGAGCGGTTGAGTATGCCACTAATATTATTTCTGGCATCGCACCTATCGCCAATTGGATGATCTCTATAGCAAATGCTTCATCCGAGGCAGTACCTCTGAGTAAGCTTCCCTAATTACTTTCGTGGAGAAGAAAGATAAAAGTCTACACATGTGCATAGATTATCAAGCTCTCAATGTGGTGACTATTAAGAACCGCTACCCCTTACCTCGTAGTGATGATCTCTTCGACAAGGTCAAGGGTGCCAAGTTCTTCTCCAAGATAGATATGCAATCTAGTTATCACCAAGTCCGGATCAAGACTTCTGATATTTCGAAGACGCCTTTGCGCACTCACTATGGCCTCCTTAAGTTTTTAGTGATGTCATTTGGGATAACCAATGCTCCTGTGGTATTTACAGATCTGATGCATTGGGTATTCCGTGGGTACTTGGATCAGTTTGTCATCATTTTCATTGATGACATATTGATTTATTCTAGTACAGTAGAAGTGCATGAGCAACACCTTCATACTATACTTGATCTTCTTCTGAAATATCAACTCTTCGCTAAACTGAAGAAATGCGCTCTTTTGGCTTCCATCTGTCAGTTTCCTTGGCCATATCATAAGGGGCAAAGGACTTTCCGTAGATCCTGCTAAGATTGCTGCAGTGGTGGATTGGCCGAGACTTGGTAATGCCATAAAGATCCGTAGTTTTCTGAGTTTGGTCGAGTATTACCACTACTTTGTCTAGGATTTCTCTTCTATTTCCAAGCTGTTGACCAAGTTGATCAGAAGGGTGAGTAGTTTCTATAGACGGATGAATGTGAGTCCAGCTTCCAGACCCTGAAGGAGCACCTCATTACCGCTCCCATTTTTGCTTTGCCAAGGGAGGAAAGAAGTTTACTATCTACTGTAATATACCTCGATTGGGTTTGGGCTGTGTTATCATGTAGGAGGACAAGGTAATTGCTTATGCTTCTCGTTAGCTTAAGAGGCACGAACAACTTATGCTTCTGCTACCTCTATACCCGATCATTGTTAGTGTTTTTGGTAACCTAGTTACATTGCACTTAACATATGTCAATTACTTGCTTGAATTACTTGCCCTTTACTCACTTTGCATGCGATCGTTGTTGGATATTTACTGAGATTTTCAAATTTCATGCTTGCGTTTTCCATTCTCAAGTAAAAGGCTACTGGAGTGATTGTGATTGCAACATGCATGGTGAAAGCACTCGAGTTTTCAGCACCGTAGTTTGCCACTATTTATGTTATCTTATTTACTCTTTATTTGGTTAGAAGTGAACCGGTCCTATATTTCAAATATTTACTTACAGCTTACGCTGGTTCCCTATTAAAGTGCTAATAAAGCTTTATTCTTTGTGATTTTTATTGTTTCTTTTACTTATTATTTTACTTTAGCGATGATGTTGTATAGTAATATCTTGTATTGGTATATAAAGTGCTACACGTGGCCATGAACATGGTGTTTGTGCAGCCTCACCCCATGCTTCTCGGGCTGCTCCTTGACGTACTTCTCGTAGATGAAAAACACGCCCCCTAAACTATGGCAGCACCAACCACGCCATGAACAGCACCTCAA
Source organism: Dendrocalamus latiflorus (assembly GCA_017311315.1). Taxonomy (NCBI): domain Eukaryota; kingdom Viridiplantae; phylum Streptophyta; class Magnoliopsida; order Poales; family Poaceae; genus Dendrocalamus; species Dendrocalamus latiflorus. Next base: position 20,069,790 of record CM029673.1, on the reverse strand, counting down.
GTCGTACGATAAAGGTATCTTACATCCTACAAGTAGAGATATAGGATGGTGAATAGCATGGTGAAAAATCTCCACATCCCATCAGGCATTCGGTAAGTATCAGTATCTTTATTTCTGATCCGATACTATTCAACAAATATCTAAATCGGTTAGATCCATATTCCAAAATTATTCGGATTGATTGAAAAACTATCCGATTCATCTCCATCCCTATCCATCCAGGCCCATATTAGCTTAACCAATGCACACGCTTCTTTAAAAAATTGAAGACCTGGAATAAGCATAGCGATGCATAAGTAAGATGTGCATCGGAGATCAGACGCGGCAAATAAAACGAAACCGAGCAGGCAGAGGCATGCAAAAGCAACGGGACCTCGTAACACTGCACGTTGTACGCATGCACCTGAAATCTGCCACATAACCCCTGAGCAATTCGAGACGGATCAAACAGCAGATATGACCCCGCTCGGTTGGACTGAAAAACTATGGCTAAAATTGCACTGCAGCGGCTGAAATTTCACTGTAACTGAAGATGACTTATTTGGCATAATTAAAATTAAAAAATTTAAAAAATAGAAAAAATATGCTAGCTCATCACGGAGAGCGCAAATGAATACAGGAAAAAACTGACAGAAAAGCTCAAAAAAGCCAAAAATTCAGAAAAAAACGAAATTTATGAATAGTAAAAAATAAGACAGAAACTAAAAACTGAAGCTGAAATAAGAGGTTTTCCCCCTCTTTTTATTTGCACTAAGTCCCAACTTCTCCACAGCGGTGACTAGCAAGAGCAGTGTCTCCATGTACGAGAGCAGAAGGTTTCAAAAAGAAAACTGAAAAATGCAGCAGCTCAAATCTTTTCAGATAGCTGTCAGTGTCGTGCCTGCATTGTCCTTTGCCTGGCGTGTCGCCTGCATGGACTCGTGCTGGTTTTTATATTAGCGTGTCGGCAGATGAAAAATTATGTGTGCGCGTGATTAAATTAGTATAGCGTTGCTATTTTATTTGTGCTAAAGACTAAAGTTGGCTTCTGGTTGACCGAATGCAGAATGGCTCTGGCGCCTTGCGTTGCGTCTGTTTGCAAGGCTGTATGAGAACAGAACATGGGGCTCTCTTGATAAGGGGAGAACTCGGTGAAAGCTTCCATTCCACAGTGAGAGAATAATTTTTTTTATATCATTAAGATTTATGATCTTACCATCTGCTTAGAGATATGAACTCTAGGTAGCCGACTTCCTCCTCTCTCACGTCCACAGCCGGCACAATTACGCCCAATTGCACAAGCGTTACCACTGGATGGCCCTCCGATGAGCGCACATTCCGCCAAATACACACTCCATCAAATGGATGTCCACCTATCGCCTCTCGCAACGGCAAGATCACTGGAGGTAGGGTCGTTGGAGACGAGAAAGAAAGCCGATGGTGGGGAAGAAAGAACCGAGTAGAAGACAAAATACGAATAGTAATGCAAATAATGTATAGACACACAAGGGAAGAATTCGGCAAATGCTTTCATTTGCAACCAGACGATAAGTACGAACGGCATATACGAGCATTTGACATCTCGCACGTGTACCCGAAGTTTGGCTCTTTTCTGGACTCATTAGTTCCCCAAACCTTTTTGACCAGCGGATCTCGATCCGAACCCTTTTTGACCAGCGGATCTCGATCTGTTGCACCATCATTTTCTTTGGCCTGATCGATCCTAAGGATACTTCCTCCGTGGCAAGAACAGAAAAGTGTGGCAAGAACAGAAAAGCTAAGCAACTGCCAACTAGTCCATCCTGGCCGTTGACAACATTGTTGGTACGTACGTAAGCCTGCCAAGCATTACGTACCACACAACACTTCAGTGCTTTATTATATACCTAGCGCATTGGATGAGATTGCCTGCCGAACAGGCCACTCAACTGATGAAGTACTCGTACTGTGCAATACAGAATTAAGAGCTTCAAAAAAGACCACGCGTAGTACGTAGAGATGAAAACGATGAGGCCATGATTAACCAATCAAGCTCCCAGTTGGCACCTACGATTAGTACCAGTACACTACTGCTTGTAGTACAGCGGTAAGTACATGACTAGACAAGGACACCCTATATAATAATGTGAAGTGGGGCTTATCCAATACATGTACGGCCGCCTGCCACACCTCCTTGCGATGCCCTCCGGTTTCCACCAAGATTGTTTTTATATATTATATTATGCTAATAATAGAAATAAAATCTAATTATTAATTTATGAGGGTATTATAGATTTTTATTTTTAACTTGGTTTTTTTCAGAAGAGTATTTTGGACTATTTTATATAAACATTTATGTGTAAACCGTAGTTATATCTTCATTTCCTGCATCCCACCGCCTCTCCATACCTTGCACCGCACGCGCACCAAGCACTACCCGCTCCGTGAGATCGTCAAGGAGCACCCGACCCTGGAGCGTGTCGGCCGCCATGGTTTGTCGGCTTCATGCAGATTAACACCGATTTTACAACTTGAAGCGCTTACCATGTTCTCTGCGCTCGACTGTAGCCATCAATGGTGGAGCTCATGAAATTGGTGACCTCATAGCGCCGCCTAAATAAATGTCGGTGTCCAAGTTCATGGCATTTGATCTTGATTTTGATGTTCGATTTCCGCATTGCTAGAATCATTACAGAAGACAGCCGCCATGACGGAGTCGGAGGCGAAGATCCTCTTGGAGTGGCTAGTAGGCTTCACCGATGATGACCATGAGCGGCTCTTGCACAAGATCAAGAACCGCTTCGACCGGTCTGAACCTTTCGCATGGATAATGCATGCACAACGCATACACATATGGCTGTTTGTATCTTTCAACCATGTATATATGTGACGTTATTTTCTTCTTCCGTCAATTGCATGCTACGTGAGGATAGAGCTTCCAACGACCGAGGTGCATGCCCCCCTCGATATCCCTATAGAGAGAATGAGCTGCCTGGTGATCCCTAGGTTGCAACACGTCCGGTCGTTAACTCGTGGGGCTGACAGTGGAGGCAAAGGCCTACACTGAGAGCCGGACGACATCCACCATCCTCAACTTAGTGACCAATACTATTTCGTTTATAATTTTACCTATTTTAAGATTCTACTGCAAGTAGTGTAGATGATAACATAGTTAAATCTTAACTAATATAAAACATTGAATTATAGAGATTGGACGGTCTATATTTCTTTACTATTATAAAAGAAGGAGTCGGTGGTTGGTTTGTCCTCTTCCATCCCTTCTCACAAAAAAAGGTACGTTGACATGTGGGCCAACTGACAAAACCGAGTGGCTTCTCTCCTTCCGCCGAATCTTCTCCCCCGTTTCCCCACGTTCTCCGCGTGACCGCATCTTCCCCACGCTCTCCGCGCCGCCGTTCTCTCCGCCACTCCACCGAACCCGTGTGCCTCCTCCCCTCCCTCCTCTTCCGCCGCCGCCTGCCTCCCCCCACCGAACTGTGCGCCATCCTCGTGCCCCTTCCATGGGCCGCATCTATGTCCCCTTTGCACCACCGCCTCCCTACGTTGCCCACTACCCCTTGCTCCCTACCCGTTCTCTCCACTCCCTGATTGGATTTGTGCCACAGATCATGGCGACGATAGGAAGGGCAGCACCCCATCGAAATCTACTGCGCTATGGTCCTCACCTCCTCCTTGGCCATGGCAACGTGCCCTGCATCGTCAGCAACGGCGGATGCTGATCTGTGGAAGGAGATCTCAGTGGGGGGTTGATTGATTTAGTTGCTGCGGATTCGGAGGCAGGGAGGAGGGGAGATTTAAGGCAATGGAGGGAGGAGAGGAGAGTTGGTCAGAGATGGCGGCGTCCTCAGCTGCTACGACAGCCAGAACGGCGTCGCCGCGGCCGAGCTCAGCCTTGGGATAAAGGTGAGTGAGCGGCGGGTGGTTTCGGATTTGGTTGTTGATAAAGCTGATCGTTTTATGGTTGGTTGGGGGTAGGTTGCAGATTTGCTTTTCGGTTTTGTGGGGGTTTTCGTGTGAGATCTATGGCAGACTTTGGATTTTGGGATGGAAATCCCACCTTGCATGCATCATTTGGTTTGGAATTTCTGTGCAAGTGGCTTGACTTGAGGAGTTCAGCTCTCTGATCCGAGCTTGGTTCGGTTTCAGGTGAGACCGAGCTGCAGCGGGCACCGATGACGACGATGAGCATGCTGCCCGAAGAATGCCCGCAACAAGCGCCACTTATCTGCGCCCTCCCTTATCACTGTCGGCTTGTGCTCATCCGCAACCACCTGCGCCCTCCCCGCGCTACACTCACCGTCACCAGCACCCTCCCACTTGGTTCGGTTTCAGGTGAGACCAAGCCGCAGAGAGCCGCCGGCTTGCGCTCATCCCTAGCCACCCGCGCCCTCATTGCGCTCCACTCACCGTCACCAGCGCCCTCCCACTTGGTTCGGTTTCAGGTGAGACGATAATGTTGATGTGAACAACAATAATATGGTATTCTTCGTTCACGTATCAATGTAGTTGATATAGTAAGATCCGGTGGCTCAACTGTTTGTGTTTCTCAACTTTCTCAGGAAGTATCAGGTGAACTTATCCCAGATGCTGTAGTTCCTCCTGGATATCTTGACATTCCAAGAATAAAATAGGAACTGGATCACATGCCAGTGATAGGAATTTGCATCAGTACACCGAGAGTAAGAAGATTGCGGCTGTCCCTTCTGGGAATGGCCACTACTACCTGCACTGTTTTAACTGTGTGCCATTTGGTTTTTGGGAGAGCATAGAAACACTTCTCAATATTCTTTCCCCAAATACTTGCCCATGAGCGCCCAGTGGGCTGCACGCTAGAGTATTGTGTATGGAGCAAGTGTTCACTGAAACATTTGTTTTATGGTTTTCAAATTATTTGATATTAGACATTAGCTCTTATGTCAGTGGTAGTTTTGGAGCAAAACCTGACAAATAGAGCAAAGAGTATATTATAGTCTGTATGATCTTGGATTAATTATGCAGAGCTGTTGATTGATGAAATGATCCTACTTTGAATTTAGGAAGGAATTATATTACACTATTTGGTTGTGTGAATGATGGCTTAATGAGTCAATCTTGGCCAAGTGATAGTTGGATAACAATACCCCGACATCCTAAATATACTCAATGTATGTTCAGATATTTACTTGGATGCTAACATTGACCTTCTTCTACAGTCACATGAGCCCATGCAAAATGAGAACATCTATGACTTTCTACATAACCCTGAAGTTCGGGATTTTGAAAAGAATTGTATGGATACCTGCTATCAAAGTTCTGAAAATGCTTCCAAACGGTGTCCTATAGCATAGTTAAATTTCCAGTATTTGCTGCATGTTTCTGTTGGCTTTTTTTCCTTGGGGAAGCATAGGTTTGACTTGTGCTGCCTTGGGTACTTCTGCAAGAAACTACTATTCTTTACTATTTAATAAGTTTGAGTTGGTGGTTGGTGCATTCTTCTTCCTCCCTTCTCAACCGTCCGATCTGAATACTGAAATCTTGACTATCTATCTAACATCTCTCTGCCTCTCTCTTATATCTAACTACTCCTCTCCACTTCCACCAACAGTTACCATCTCTCACCTCTTCTTCTACCTGGCCTCTCTCGCCTCCCTCCCCTCCTGCTTGGATTGAATAATTTTTTGTATGCTCTATCTTTCTTGGTGATGCAAATCTGTGAAATTTATATAGTTAGAAACTGATAAAAATTAACTCATCATCATTTGAATTATGCCCCTGATTCCTCTTGCCTTTTGACAATTGACCTGCATTAGCTGAATGCTCGTTTGTTGTTACGGATTTAAAAACTTTTAGAACATGTTTGTATGCATATTCTAAAAATTTTTACCACCCGTGAGTTTTTTTTAAATCCGTAGTACTATAGGCATTTAGCTAGTATTTTAAGATAGTAGAGTTCACGGAGAAACCAAGCACGGAACGCACGTGTGGTTGGGCGGTCACATCCGGGAGATGGACGATGGGCGAGCGGTTGGGCCTCAGGCAAAGTACGGACGGTTTGGCTTTGCTAACCGGTACGACCTGACCGGCTGACGCTTACCTACTACGTCCGTTCACCCCTAGGAAAGGCATGCAGGTACGTACATACCTGCAACAAGATCGAATCATCGAACTGGCATCGACATGGCATGGCACGGCGCTATTATGTGGCAGTGGAAACATCTGTTTCTCCATCTAGGAGGGACCGGCCGGGAGATCCGCCCGGCTCCGGCTTCCCTTTGTCCGCTGCCTCGCGCGCCCAGGCTCGTGCGGTTTTCTGGCCAGGCTGGCCCTGCACTGGAGCGCACTCGCGGTCGCGTACGGGCAATAAGAGTCGTCGGCAGGTGCCGTGACCGTGGTCGCGCCGCTTTCTTTCATTTCACGGCCTCAGTTAATTTACCTTGATAATGTCTGGCTCTAAGTTAAACGCCGAGTTGGGTGATGTTTGGATGGTGATGATGTCTTTGAGTTCGAGGGTTTTTCTGGTAAACCGTGAGATTGGTCACAGCCACTTGATCGAATGCTGCCTCGTGCTTTGCTTAGGCGGTGTTTTTTTTAGCTTTGCTTTTACTTTTCGATACGGCAGTGGACAATGAAGATATCGACACAGATGGTGTATATATTTTTAGACTTAAAATGTTATTTAAAAAATTTGTTTCAAGAAACCATTTTATTTTGATATTTGATTTTTTGATTTTCAGAGAAGTTAAAAGTAAAAGTCAAAAAGAGCAAGAGCAGCGCCTTACAATTTTGGCAAAACAAACCAATAGACCCATGCTTAGTTCTTTTAGGTTTATGTTTAGACTTTGGCTTCTATTTCTATAGTAACTTGTCGTTAAACGATATGTTTTTAAGACGGGATCTACAGGTAAATTATAGTACAAACTGTATCGAGGTCAGCTGCACTGACCAAAATCGCATACGACTATTTTACTCTATGTACTACCTCTTATGAATATATCAAAATTCAAAAATCGCAACTATAAACCATGAAACTCAACCAAAAAAAAAGAACCCTCACCCCGCCGATGTGCAACAGCTAAGGCGCATTGCGCGGAAGGCCACCACCATGTAAGGTATTAGCAACTGTCCCTCGTTCAGGTGGGTCCTGCTCGACAGTGACAACACCGGCCGCTGGGTCAATGGGGAAATATATTTATGTTCCAACACATGCATCGGTTTGTTCGGTCCTTCGGATAGATAAAAATACCCACCACTACCGTATAAGAGGCACCAACACAAAAAGTTTTCTTTTTCTTTTTAAGGCTAGTGCAGTGCAAACGAATGGATTCTTACGACATAATCATGGACGCATCGCCGGCTTTTGCATTCCAAAGTTGTGCTCCCTACCTAAGACTCCATCATTAGTGGGATATTTCGGCCGTGTTTGCATCCGTTAAGGCCCTGATCAATATGACTTCAGCTTTTGGCTTCAGCTTATTTTTGCACTATTCATAAATTTCGTCTTTTTCTGAACTTTTAGCTTTTTTTGAGTTTTTTACCGGTTCTTTTTTCCCTCGTATTTGTTTACATTATACGTGATAGGCTAATATGTTTTTTTCTATTTTTAATTTTTTTTAAATTTAATTATGATAAATAAGCCTCTGTCAGCTACAGTGCTTTTTTCAGCCAGTTACAGTATTTTCAGCCATAAGCCATGAGGCTTTCAGCCGAACCGATCACCACCTAAAAATCTAGCGAATGAATTAAGTATGGTGCTATTTTGTGTGGGCCGTACGTGGTGATCCGACCTCTTGGCTCTTGCCACGTGCAATTTGCGCCCGGTTGGAGGATGGACAGTGAACTGGGGACTTGAGTTGAGCCAGTGATCTTTCCGGATGTGAGAGCTCATCTGTTGATGTCTCACCGGCCTCGGTACCTTTTTTGGGTTTACCTTTTTATTTTCTTTCCAAATCTGCAAAGCCACCAACAATTAAAGGAATGGTTGGGGGATTTAATATCAAAAGTATTGCGTCGTGAAATGAACACGTCATGCATTTTTGAGGGTTAATTGCAGCCTGAGTGGAAAATGAACACTACAAACGCTCCGCTTGATTCAACGATAGCTTCTGTCTTCTATTTTTAATTCATTATTTCTTAATTTTATCTTTTTCTATTTTTTTACTGTTGCTAACATGTTTTTTCCATTTATAATTTTTTTAAATTTAATTACGTAAAATAAATTACCTAAGCTACAATAAAAAATAAGCCAACTATAGTGAGAAAAGCCATAATCTATCGCCAAACTGAACATCCCCAAAATCTAGCGAAGCAACACAATTCAAATTTTGTATATCTCTCACGATCGTACTGTCTCCACGCTAATCATACACTGGAACAAAAATGATGGTAACTGTCTGAATTGACTCACTCATTACTAAATTAAACAACACATTTAACTTCATTAAGAAATAAATGATGTAATTACAATACGCCCAATTACATCACTGTATAAGCTGAGGAAAAATATTACAACATTCAAGTACATACAGAGCACAAAGTAACAGAAACAAACCTTAATTAATTACATCATCGTAGAAATTAAAATACATGATTATAACATTCGTCATCATACATTCTCCATTGCATGTATACGTCTGTAGTTATATTTCCAGTTGTCACGAGTGAGTCAAAATACATTTCTTACTATGGGCCTGTTTGGGGCACTGGAGATTCTGAGTAGCTAGCTGGTCTGAGTAGCTAGCTGGCTAGGCTGAATGGCTGCATATACAGAAATTTTCCTGGCTCCGTCTCTGATAAGTAGCCGACAAACTATTTATACAGGTAAAACAACTTTGTTCAAAATGGCACGGCTGTGCACGGTACGAACTGCAGTACACAGAATCCCGTCCCCCTGAGCCTGAGGTATATGTATCTGTTGAGATGGTCCATCCACTTGGCGCGATAAGGTAATCATTTGCCCCATTCGTGTGCGAAATCGATCCATCCATGGCTGATAGGCATCAATCAATGATGTCTTTGTAGATAAGTTCTCAAATGGATAAGAAGAGAACACTCCACAGTCCATAATAACAAGTGCACATAAGTGAGATGTCTGGTAGTAAGGAGATGCTGTAGCTAGATATGGACATGAGACACCGTTCTTTAGTTCAGATCATGGTCGGCTCCCCCTGAATTTGCGCTTTGGCATGCATGTTGTTCGGTTCCTAACTAGGATGGTTTGACCTTTAATCATGTCATCCTAATTGGCTTAGACTTTATTTAGCCCTTTCACTTTATGTTCTTTCGGGACAAAAAATTGCCTAGATGCTTAATAGAGATGGGACACATAGAACTTCAAAAGTAGGACTCCAACATCTCGACCATTGTATAGCGCATTTTCCACGCTCATAGGAACTATGTAATGATTTCCGTAAAATGTCTGCGAAGTTCCTGTGAAATTCTTGTTTTCCAAACCGGCCCTAAGCAACTCCCACAAAGAAAAAAAATGACATAGCTACTAAAAAACATAATAATAGAGAAGAAACTTATGAAAATGATTCGCAAATTTCCATATTTAAAAGAAGATAATACACGTCAGCATATGGCCTTATGGCATGCATCAATGCAGTAGACGACGGGTCCATGACACAGCGCGAGCTCTCGTCTCAAATCGAGTCACTGTGGCATTTGGTCTGGCGTCCACTTCATGTCCTTGCTCTCATCACTTTAGAATGCTTAATCAATTCCTTCTTCCTCCCAATCATATACCCTGATGCAGACACGCATGATTAGTTAACTGGACTTAATCAGGCACAAGCACCCACCAAAAGTTGCAAATACCCCTATAATTTAGCTAAACACTCGTATGGAAACCATCCTCCTCTTACCTAAAACGCACGAATTATGAAGGTTCAGCGAGTTGACCTAAATTTGAAGCGGATTCATGGAATTAGCACATGATGATTAATTGAGACGGCCTTTGACTCCCTAAGGCTCAATAATACATAGGATAGTGACCTTTAATCCACACATATATAAAGTCCTCTACTAAGTTAGGACCTGTGCGAAACACATGAACTTCACAAAAAAAATTGTAACAAAATTATTACAGAAAATAGTATAATTATTTAGCAATGGATGGAATTTTCACATTCAACGTTATTTGGGAATTTTCTTTTTGAAACAAGGCAGACGTCTCTGCCACATTCCATTTTCTATTTTGGGAATTTTCTTTTTGAAACAAGGGCAGACGCTCTACCACGTTCCATTAATTGAAAGGAGAGAAAACAACATCAAAACAACATAAACAAGCCGCCTCTTACATAACAAAACAACACACCTACAACTTAAAACAACGAGCCACCAAAACCAAGCCACCTGAGCTACTCTACTGTAGTTGCACCAATGATAATTGGGAATTTTCACATTGACGTTAATTGGCACAATATTAAGTTGGCAAGATCGTGGAGGCCTTTTGGACGCACCATTTTGCATGCCCCCAAGATACAAATCAGACTTTAGGCGAAGAATAGCGTCACATGATCCCATGCGTATCGCCCGTTGCAACATAAAAGCGGCGGATGCAGTTAATGGTGAGAGGATATCAGGTACTCTGTACACAGGTCACTCAGGTAGATTCAGTGATCTTCCTTTGCAACTTGATCTCTCCTTCACAGTTCACAACAAGTATTGGGGAAAGCTGCAGTATCGAGCTAGTGCTACTGTACTACTTATCTGGTCTAAATGTCTTGGTCGTATAAACACCTGCTGGCAATTTCTTTTGTCAGTAAAAACATAGCATTGCATCTGAGCATTATGTGATATATCAGTGATGGCATAGCATAGGACCATAGAACCATCTGATAAAAAAAAATGTCTGGCAAGTACTGATACGCCCAAGTTAGGAGGGCATCTTATCTGAAACTATGGGACGTACTGGTAGTACCCGCGTACCGGGCAAACACTGATTTCCTCTGTCACTTCTCTGTTATTGATCCCAAATTGTATTTGTGATATGATGAAAATATATACCTGATGAAAAAAGCAAATAAAAAATGATGGAACAAATATAATATTACTATCCCTAATTTGAGGAATGATATTGTTATCATTTTCCCTGCTTGTTCAAGTGTGTTAAGATTACCCGTAATAGTGTAATTATTGATGGTAGAATGGTGTAGTAACTTTTGGTTTGTTTAAAAGTACTTTCAGCAGCACCTAAGCCAAATCAATTAGTTTAATAAAATTTGAGGGAATCTTCCTTGTACAGCCACACACCTTACCACAGCATTAAATAAATGAAAACAAAGGCCACCCTCCATTACCTATTCCCTCCACCACCTCTCTGCTCACTGCCTCACTCCCAACCTCCCCAAACAAAAGAAGTTAAGAGCCTCCCTAAGCAACTAGCAAAAACCCAACCTACCAATTAGAAGAAGAAAATGCTCCCAAACTCTCATGGATTCTCACCCTTCTCCATTCCGATCCTTTCTATGATTCCTCTCACCTTTGATTCCTTCAAGTAGCAGAAAGCAACAAAAAGGAAGCAAAGATAGCTTAAAATTTCCAAAATCACTAGGAAAAGAGCTTCTTTGATCCCTAAGTTGCTGGCATTTGGTGCATACTTTTATTGTTAGCTGCTACTGCTTTCTCTAATCCCAAGAGGACGAGGAGGGGATAGAAGACTAAAAGCTCCGATGCTGCTCTGCATATGGCCTAGCTCAGGTAGTAGCTGAAGGGCTGAAGGCCTAGGGGACTAGGGGTGCAGAAGTCTGAAGAATCTTGGCACCCTTTTCTTGCCTTGTCCTTTCACTTCTTGCCTCCTCTCTTCGTTCAGCTGTCTTGTTGGCTCTTGGTGTGTTTCTTCTACTGGGTTCAATGGTGGGCATAGGTGCTGGTTTGGACATGGAAGCTACTAGCTGTGGTGCTTTGCTCAGAGAGCTTCAGGTATTATTTACCTTACTTGTGTTATTGAGCGGCGAAGAGTTTTTTCTTCTTAAAATTTTACACTAGCAGTTCTTTATCTGCAATTATTTTTTGCTATGTTCTGTTAAAATGTCGCTGCTGTTGCTTCTAGGTCCCCTCATGATTTTTCTTGGTGAAATATTATTGTGAGTGCTTGTGTTAATTCACTTCGTCAGGTTTCACCTCGTTTACTGGGTGAAAATTTATAGTAGGACTTGGTTTGTAAATGTTGGTACCCTTGTGGGTCTCTTCAATTGTTAGTTGTTTTACTGTCCCTGTGCTTAAGTTTCTTCTATGATTATGAGCTGCGTGTTCTTGGGGTAATTCCTGTTGCAGAAAAGTTAGACCCTTTTTCTTTGAGCTATGCATGAGTATTCTTTGCTGTCTTCTTTTTCTTGGTGGTGAGCTGCTCGGTTGGTGAACTGTTTGCTGCAGCGCAGTGGCTTTATTGTGGAAGTTTCTCTCTTTTTTCGTCTTTTTGGTTCGTCAGCTGCTCAAAAAGCAATTCTTTGATTCGGTTCGGCTTAGTGCGCCAGGCAGTTAAGATGCGACAAATTTAGTTCTTTGTCGAGTAAATAGTACTCTTCTTTACCTATAATGCCATACTTTACTGTATACATTTACAAATTAAGATTCTCAGAGAGTACATGAATCAGGCCCTAATGATCAAAGTGTACTATTCTGAACTGCCTCCGTTGCCTTAATCGTAACATGCTAAGTTTTCTATTTTCGATCATAAAGTTGGAGTACTATTACTCATAACTCATGCACTGTTGTTTCTGGCAACCAGCAAATCTGGGCAGAGGTAGGGGAAAGTGAGGGTGAGAAGAACAAGGTCTTAATGGAGATCGAAAGAGAATGCTTGGAAGTGTACCGCAGGAAGGTGGACGATGCCAATCAGACTAGGGTCCAGCTGCACCAGTCTGTGGCCACTAAAGAAGCTGAAGTTGCATCCTTAATTGCTACTCTAGGGGAGCACAAGCTAAATCTGAAGGTATGCACAGTGATGATGATGATGCACTAATTAGGTTGGTTGTCTTTAGGCTTTCAGATTTCTGACCAATTCTCCTGAAATGATGAAATGTGGCTGTTGTTGATAACATGCATGATTTAAGTTACGGCTTCAATAAGTAGGAGTGGGCGATGCTTGTTACCTCTTGTTGACGTAGCTAGGGATTTATAGCTCAACCTCTAAGAAGGCTGAGTTTTCAAGAATGCTGAAACTTTTCTCAGCAAGTTAACATTCTCTCAAGCTGGGCAACCACTCACTGCTCTTCAGTCAATTCATTTTCAACTGTAGTAAAAACTGAGCGCAAGCACTTTTTTTTAACTGTATGAACGTATGTCTGTGGGATTCCACTTGTTACACAGTTCATTTTACTGCGAGAAACAGCCCAGCTCAACTCCTGATGATAGATGAACTGCAATTCTTTTTACTGTGAGAGACATAGGCCTGTGACCAAGAACTCTGCTAGATTTATCTTTTATCTAGGTTGCTTTTGTTAATTTCTCAACACTTGCGCAGAAAGACAAGAGCGTCGTCTCACTCAAGGAACAACTTGCGGCTGTCGTTCCAGTACTGGAGAACTTGAAATGCAAGAAAGAGGAAAGGATCAAGCAGTTTTCTGATATTCGATCACAGATTGAGAAGATCCGCTCCCAATTAAGTGAATACAATAACGAGGGTGAAAATGCGAACAGTCCTGTTGTCGACGAACATGACTTATCAACAAGGAAGCTTAATAATTACCAAGCACAGCTTCGTGCTCTTCAGAAAGAAAAGGTATACCATCCTGAATTTGTGATCTAATTTGAACTCTCAAGGTGCATTTCCAAAGATATCGTTAGTAGTATATTGCAGAACTTGTGATAAATATAATGAGGACAACTACCGAAGAATGCTTGGTTATTCAGATTTTGGTTATTTTTTCTCGAACACGCAGGAGAACTGCGCATCAATATATTCAGATTTTGGTTATGGTTCACTCGGAAAATATGTCTATCAACATTTTGCGGTGAAGCGTGTTCTCAAAAAAAGGTTTTGCCGTGAAGTGATTAGGTGTCTAACTTGACAGCCATTGCCGTGCAGTGCGTACTAATTGTCAAACCTTGAAGTGCATCTACCTGTCTGTAGCTAGGAAACCTCTAAGCTCTTTTAGGATGAGTGTTGACTAGCAACTTTCGTATATTTGTTAGTGCTTTATTACGTCTCTGATTCTTGTTTACAATATTTTCAGTCTGATCGACTTCATAAAGTTCTGGAGTACGTAAATGAAGTGCATTCTTTATGTGGAGTCCTTGGAATTGATTTTGGAAAGACCGTAAATGAAGTTCATCCCAGTTTACATCAGAATGGTCTTGAGCAATCCACAAACATCAGCAATAGCACACTGGAAGGCCTTGCTAGTACAATATCAAAGCTAAAGGCAGAAAGAAAATCTAGAATCGATAAGGTCCTTTCAAGCTTTTTTTCTTCTTGATTTTCAGTTATTATCAGTTCTTCATTAACACATTTTCAAACGATCATTTCCTTATAGATGAGAGAGACGATGGATTCGTTATGTCAACTATGGAAGTTAATGGACTCTTCTGAAGAAGAGAGGGGACAATTTAGCAAAGTAATGAGCATTCTCATATCACCAGATGAGGGGATCACATCCCCTGGCGTTCTTTCTCAGGAAACAATCGAGAAGGTTTTATCAGCTTGTCTTTGTTCTATTCTTTACTACATTGTTCACTGCTTACCTTAATCATTTTAACTATTTCACATTTTGATTTCTCATGCAGATGGAAGCTGAGGTTGAGAGGTTAACGAAAGTTAAAGCCAGCAGATTGAAAGAAATTGTCATGAAGAGAAGGTCAGAATTGGAAGAGATATGCAAAAATGCACACATAGAACCTGATGTCAGCACAGCCCCTGAGCAAACTAATGCTCTGATTGATTCTGGTAGTACTTTATGCATCTTGCTATGGTACTATCTTCACTTGTTCTCATGTTTCTTACAAATTGTGACTTTCTTGTTCATGTTCCATCCAGGTCTCGTTGACCCTTCTGAGCTCCTGGCAAATATTGAATCACAAATACTAAAAGCGAAAGAAGAGTCCCTTAGCCGAAAAGATATTATGGACAGGATAAATAAATGGATTGCTGCTTGTGATGAAGAAGCTTGGCTTGAAGAATATAACCAGGTATTTCAGGCATATTTCTTTTGGAATTAGAATGCATCAAATATTGTGCATGTATATGTATGAACTATAAAGTACATGATTCAGTGTAACTGGAAACGTGGAGCTACTAAGGAAAGCACCACAGCGTGTGTGGTGTGACTCCATTAATGCATTTTCTAGAGAACCTTGAGGTAATCTAAATCATGAAAAATGACACTGTCTTTGCAGGACTCCAAGAGGTACAGCTCTGGAAGGGGTGCTCACATAAACCTTAGAAGGGCAGAAAAGGGAAGGATTTTGGTCACCAAAATTCCAGGTAGGTTTTAATTTGAGTATGGAGAATTATACATAATTTTCAGTTAGTTCAATGCATGACCCATATCTTTCTTAGCTATGGTGGACAACCTGATAAACCGTACCTTTGCTTGGGAAAATGCAAGAAATAAGCCCTTCCTCTATGATGGGGTATGTATACAATCTGATCAGCAATAGTGTAGACACTTTTTTTGCTTTTTATATATATTGACTCACATATGCTTTTGACAGGGGCGCCTAGTATCTGTTCTAGAAGAGTACAGACTTAACAGAGAACAGAAGGAAGAGGAAAAACGGCGATACCGGGTAGCAATTGTTTACCAGAACACCCTTGTTGATTCAAAATTAATTTTACAGGACCTGGCGTTTTAACATTACTTTTGCATTGTTGCAGGACCAGAAGAAGTTGGAGAGCATCCTACTTAAAGAGAAAGAAGCGATTTTTGGCTCTAAACCAAGCCCAAAGAGGACGAGCAGCTTAAATAGAAAGATAAACGGGTACGGTTCAAATGGAAGCAGTAACGGACTAATGACTCCAACTCCTCGGCGATCATCCCTTGGCAGTGCTACTCCCGAGCTTTTGACACCCAGATCATATTCTGGGCACGGGCGCTATAATAGATACTTCGGTGATTCGAGGCGGCTATCAACTAGCCAATTAAACTTCGGTGACGATTCGATATCAACATTTACATCCATTAGTGGTTCAGAACCAGAATCCCCTTCTCTGGGATAAATCCAGTACTGCTGGTACTATTTCACTTTTGATGCATTCTTTCTTAAAACCTTGGAACAATTTTATTGCTGATTGTTAAATAACTTTGTTTATTTTATTTTCTGGCAGGTCAATCTATTGGTCTGATTGCCAAGTAATCAGCATTGTAAATGGAGCACTATACTTCGAGGTTCTTGCATTTGTATGTACATTACTGATGTCATGTATTTTAGCTGGTATTGACTAGTAATCACTGGATTTGTTAACTTGGTTTGGGTTTGAGTTGATGTTTCGAGTTGATGGCTTTATAGATTGACGATTAGGTGAAAGATGTAGGGAGTGATTTGGGGGCAGCTACCTGTACCATATTGTAATTTATGTGTTTGGCTTGTGTGTGGCGTCAACCTTGCACAACTAGGTTGAAATCTATGTACAGAATACACTTATGCGGTAATTTCTATTTCTTCCTCCTCTTGTGTAATTTGCATTTTGAACGCTTATTTTGTGAGCAGAATAAAATGCATATGTGCTTCTGCCTTCTGTGAATTGTCAGTTGTGCTTGGATGTGATTGAAGGATGATGCAGCCAGGTGCGTGTGATCCTAGACATTGAAGAATGCATTCTTTTGCATGATATGACGAGAAGCAAATGGCTTCAAAGATAATGGGGGATAATCGGAGATGAGAACCTCGAAATGATCATCACACTGCATCAGCTTCTTTGGCATCCATGATCCCTTCCCATGAGCTGTGTGTGTCCATCGAGAAGGATGTGCCTTTTTTTCACCGGTATATAACATGAACCACCGTGGTACGGCCTATGGTTCAGATTTCAGGCAAGCCCTGGTTGAAACGACGTGACAAAAGATGAGATCGTGAAAGAGAGAACCTGGAGGAAGATGAACGCCGGCTGCTCGCTCCGTTGAACCCCCGGCCGCTCCGTCTCCGATCCAACTCGATCTCCGTCTCCCCCTCCACTTGTCTCTCCGCGTGATTTGCGTCCAATCGAAGTGCTTCCGGGCGAATAACTTCCTCGTCTACGAAACCGTTGAGAAAATAGTCAGATCGTTGCATACATGCCATAGAAAGTGTAAATTCCGATCGAAACATAAATAAAAAAAGTACTTCTATGTTTTTCTCAGTAGTAATTTATATAATTTTTAAAGTATAATAAATAATAGATAAATATTACTTACCTTTTTATTTACTTTGAGATTAATGCTAATCTTGTTATTTAGAAAAGTGTGAAAGCACTGCTAAAAAAATTATGTTTTATTATTTATTTTTTGGGCTAGCCAATGAGAATTTGTTGGGTAAACGTTTACATGTTCACTGTCGAAAGATCGACATATTCTTTTGTTAGTTCCATAGCTTCATCACCTCTGCATCATACTGTGATTTGTAAACCATATAGTTCGAGATCGAATTGCTTGCCTCCGGTCAAACATTTCACAAGATTTGTGTTTATGCGCTTTGAAAGTGCTTGCCTGACGTCTACAATTAATCAGGATGCAGTCACTTAAGTACTCATATTTTGCACCGGTACAAGCATGCAACATTGTTATTTCATTTCCTCATCTGAAAAGTGCAAATTTCTTCAGATTTTCACAATTGGGCTGACAAGTTTACAACAAAATCTCGCTCCAACATAACAAATCACTGAGTACAAATTTCTTGGAGATGAGCTCGTTTTATGCTTAATCAAAAGTTCAGAACTCACGTCAACTAGACAAGTAACTTATATCAAAGAGAAAAGGGCAAGTAGGCGGCCCATTGCATCTTCTTTCCTTTCTTAACCATATAGTTTGCATTCAATTTCTATAGTAAGCAACTGCATAAATACATCTGCAGCAAATGAATATCAGCTGCAGAGCATTTCTTTAGACTCTCTCAATCCTGTCAGGATGAAATGGTAGACACTAGACAGGGACAATAACCACCTTCCCACTAGCTCCTGTCTGCATAGCATCATTTACTCCATAACTTTCCAGGTCTGCATGATATACAATCAACAATGAGAGCTTAAATTACTGCTGCAGTGCTGCTGCTATCCTGCCCTGTTAAATCAGAGTCAAGCAAGAAGCAGATATTCCCTGCTGGTAAATGAATCACTTGTCAGTCAACTGAACAGCATGAAAATGGTAACACTTCAATTTGGGCAACTTGGGCAATGGGTCAGTATCACTAAAAGATGTGGTCCTTATAAATTACTTCGTCTGATGGCATACAGCATCGGGCATTGTAAATTTGTAATCACTTCTTCAGCTGAATAACATGAAGAAGACTCAAGGGACCATGTTGGCAACAGATAATATGCCAAGAAGATGTCCCCAAAGTAATTTCCGCATTTATATGAGAATAATGCGCCTGCATTTTGAGGCCAAGTGTACTGTGGACCAGGAATTAACAAAACAATTAGGATCAAGTAGCATACCAGTAACCTATGCTGATTTCCGTAGTAGCCAGGACAAGATGTAGCAAAGGGCAGCATCAACGGAAGATAACGCAACAATGAACACGGCTACAAGTATAAGAGTAAGCGTAGCTGTCCTCAACTGCCAATGATGATAATTTGATTAAACATAGGTATGAGCAAAGATACCCTGCATGATGTGCCAACTTAACAAATATGGACAGCCTAAGGCAGTAAAATCATCACAATGATAAGGTGGTTAATATGGTGTGCTAGACAAAATGACCAATATCTAAAATATGTAATGATCAATATCTAAAATATGTAAAACCAATTAGCTACTCCTGCTGTGCTATTAGACATGGTAAAAGAATTATAAAAATTGAACCAAATAGTGAGGAGATATAAAACATACATCACACGAAAGACATACTTTTTTCCTAATAATTGAGGGGGAAGTTCTCCATTTAGGATGCACATGATATATGAAGGTTCATAGAGAAAACTGACAGGGTAAATCTAACAAAGACAGGAATCAGGATAAAGACATATTTAGCACTTTGTTGAACATATATGCATATTCACTGTTGTTGGTTGAAGGTAATATGGTTCAGATTTCGAATTTATGGGTGTTTCATCCATCATCTAGATGACCGTTTCTTTGATTTTATAAACTTGTCAAGACGATGTAAACTCCAATACTACAAGTCTACAACCAACCTATTGAATCACTCTGCAATCATACATTAGCACACATTCCTACGCCATGTCACCATATATGCCACAAACTCAGCACATCCTCACAAATTCACATTTCACATTACTTGTTCCTATCGATCGTAACCTAATACATGCACTACATCATATTACCTGAAGAATCCCAACGGCCCAACTTACACATGAATTCTAAATGCAAATGGCATACCGTGTTCCGAAAGCGTGGCCATTCCAGGTGCTTCAATTGCCTCGGCTGTTCAGCCAAGAAGGTTACCAAGCCCCTCAAACCCCTAATGACAGAAATGAACACCAATCCACAATCATCCTCAAACAACACAAGCAAGCAACTCATGTGACCAGGACGCAAAATCTGCACTTACACAGCGATATCTCTGACCACCGCGAGCCACAGCGGCTCGTCACCATCAAACCGGTATTCACTGGTACGGAGCTCCTGACGCCCATGGCCCGACGCAACCGCGCACCTTTGCACTCTCGCAGGAGCAAATCGGCCAAGAGCACAAGGTTGTGGCCTGGCGCCCTGAAACCGCAAGCCATGCACAGCTAGCATTAGTAAGCAGCATAAAGAAGACGAACAAGGCATTAGGAATTTCTAGCGCCATCGAAGTTACAACATTGAGAAATGGAGAACTCGTTAGCCCGCGGACGGTAGCCGGATTGAGCCTTGGAAGCGAAGACGGGCCTGGAAACGGAGGAAATTGGGGGAGAAAGTGGGCTGTTAGGCTAGGAAAAGTGATCGAAAATCAGGGAGAGGAAGATGCTAGGCGGCGGGCGGTTGCGAGACCTGCGGAGAGAGGCAGCGCGCTCGCGGCCGGAGCAGCCATTCTCCCGGATTTTTTTTCGAGGCGAGGCTGTGGGGAGCAGCCGAGCAGAGACTCCGGTGGAGTTGGGGTTTCAGGAGTTACGGTGAGACTGTGAGAGCAGACAAGCCGTTGCGCCTCCGCCGTCTCGCGCGGCCGGCCCGCGCTTTTCGCCTCTCCGTGCCGAACACCTCCGAGACAAGCCGCGGCGCACGGTCCGGTCCGGCGCTGTGAGTTTCTCGTCGTCGTGCCGTGCGGGGAGGACGGCGGCTGGGTGGTGTTGCCCTGCCTGCCGTGGAAAATGTTATGCTTTTTAGCCCAAATTTTGAAAGTTTTTTACATATGGACCCCTGAAGAAAAGATTTGCAAAAATGGACCCCTAGCACGGCGCCAAATCACATGGCGTCCAGTGTACACGTCACAGCGCCATATGCTTTGGCGCCGTGCGTGGACACGTAGGATCCACGGTGGCACATCACGGCGCCAAAGCACATGGCGCCGTGCCATCCATACACGGCGCTAACGGTCGTGGTGCCGTTTCCTGGGACTTAAGACCGAGCGCAGCCCCCCCGGCCCCCCACCACCCCTCAGTGCTCTGTTCGAACAGACCGAGCAGAGAGCAGTCTCCGCCGCCACCCGTCTCTCCCCTCCCCAAATCCATCCCAATCCATCGAATTTTCTTGCGGTTTTGCTTCCAAACCGAGCAAGCAAGGTGAGCTCCCTCTCCTCCTTTGATTTGTCGCAGTAGATATGGATTATTTGAGGTACATTTCGTAGGGCAAAATTTGAAACCCTAGATGAAATTAGTTAGATTTGGCTCGGTTTTAGGTTCGATTCGCAATAGATATGCGTAATGTATTAGTAGTAATGTGTATAGATTCGTTTCTAGGGTTTGATTATTGTACGTAATGACTGAGGTATATTTTTTTTGTTGTGCTATAGATGGATAAGGTTGTGACTTTGCACCATGGTGGTACTTTGAAGAGAAATGACAATGGGGGTGTTGATTTGGAGGGCATGGAAGAGACCACATTGCGATTTAGTTCATGTCCGTCGTATGGTGAGGTCATTTATCGCTTGAAAGAGAGGATGGGATGGACAGATGAGCATGGTGATGTCGTTATGCAAGGATTGATTGATGTTGGGTCGTCAAAGGGGCCGCGTATAAAGAGATTGGTTTCGATTGGCAGCGACGGTGAATGGGATAACTATGTGGCCATTATTTTGGACTCAGAGGTCAGAGCACCTGACTTGTTTGTGCAGAGGGTGGTGAGAGATCAATCACCTCCTAGGGCTGCATTGGATCCCAATGACTCATCGTTGGTTGGGTCACCGGATCATGAAGAGGTCGAGGTGCAAGTTGTATCCTCGGCTCAAGTATGTGAGGTTCCATTGACTCAAGTAGAAGCTGACTCTGAGGATGTCGATGACCGCTTTGTTGGTGGATTCGACGAGGAGACAGTGTTTGAGGAACCCATGGTTTGTGTAGCATCTAACAGGGTGGATGTACAGCTTGCAGGAGATGAGGCTGCTTATGAGGATGCGAGGGCTGTGGACTCAGATGATGACAGACCAGTCACAGGTTTGACGTCTAGCGAAATTGAGATGTTGAGAAGAATGTTTCCCGGCCGTGATCCACTAGTGTCCGATTATAATGACCTGAGCAACGCACATAGGGCTGTCGCGGATGGAGGGCAAATGCAGAGGGACGTACCTGGGCCTGGAGCTAGTATCATAATTCAGAAGGGTCATGTCTTTGAGGATATGTCGGCATTGAAGATGTGGTTGAAAGAGTACTCGATCGTGCACAACCGTCCATACCGGGTTAAGAATTCATACGCCAAACGTCGGTACACCATCAAATGTAAGAGCACAGGGTGTGCATGGAAAGTCTGTGCCAGGAAGGTGAAGGGTACAGAGAGGTTTAAGATTACAACTGTGGATGGACCGCACAGCTGTGGGTCTTCCGAGCCCAGCCAGAAACATCGTCAGTTGACTTCTCGGTTCATTGCAACCCGCCTGTACCCCATGATAAAGCACATGCCGATGATGCGCGTGGCAGCAGTGATAGAGGCCGTTAAACTAAAAGTGGCACTACACAATCAAGTATGGGGAAAGCATGGAGGGCGCAACAACGTGCTTTGAAGTTGGTTTATGGTGATTGGGAGGAGGCGTATGAACGTTTGCCGGCCATGTTGAACGCAATGAAAGCGGCCAATGCAGGAATGCAGTATGAGTACGTGCCTAAGCCCGATGTATGGGTTAATGGAAGACAGATTTTTTTTCGAGCATTCTGGTGCTTTGGTCAGTGTGTCGAGGCTTTCAAACATTGTAGGCCTGTTCTGTCAATTGATGGGACGTTCCTGTTGGGCAAGTATGAGGGAACATTGTTGATTTCTATTGGCTGTGATGCGGACAACTCGCTTGTGCCGTTGGCTTTTGCTTTGGTGGAGAAGGAGGACAAATCTAGCTGGGCTTGGCTTCTACGGCTTGAGGGAACATTGTTGATTTCTATTGGCTGTGATGCGGATCACAATTCACGGACGTGTCAACGTCGTTCCACTCAGGTTAGCAGCGTTAGGTCTAGAGAGCATAATTTTTAGATATTTTGTTATTTTTATCACTAACGTAATTTTGAATGCACAGGATGGCGAGGTACCGGCTGGTGGACGAGTTCTACGACAGAGAGCACCGTGGCAAGCTCACGATGATTCTCATACTGCGTCCTCCAACCCATGATGATGAGAGTTGTGTGTATGTGTATGTGTATTTTATATGTGTGCATGACGATGTATGTGTGCATATATGTATGTGTATGTGTATTTTATATGTGTATGTGTGCATATATGTATGTATGTATGATTTGATATATATATATATGTAAAATGTATGCATCTAGACTTTATTGAGAGTTATGTGTATGTGTTTTATATGTGAATGTATGTATATGTGTGCATGTGTTTTGTATATGCAGAAACAGACAGCTCTTTGCTGTTTTTTTCTGTAGGTTTGCGTAGAACGGCGCCAAATACTCTGGCGCCGAGATATTGAACAACGGCGCCAGGACCTTTGGCGCTAGCTTGTGGCGCCAAAGTTATGTGCGCCGTATTTCAATATCTCGGCGCCAGAGTGTTTGGCGCCGTGCTACTTATATACGGCGCCAGGGTGTCTGGCGCCGTGATTACTGCACTTGCTTTAAAAGTGCAAGCTCGGCCTAGTTGTTTCGTTCCATCCGCACAAACAATACTAATTGACATTCACCAAATGAATAAGCACAGCCCAAAATAACATACTGAGTGCATACGTCCACATACATACATAGTCCACATACATAGTTTATAAATTTTCAGAAAATACATACGTCCGCATACACCAAACATTAAATATACATAGCAATAACCTACTGAGTGCATCGAGGCCACTTCCCCTTCCTCTGAGCATCAGGGTACTGCTCAAGGGCTGCCTTGGCACGCCGCGCTCTCTCTAGCTTCTTTTGCCTTTCTCCCTTGCGCTTTGCCGCGGCCCTCCTACGCTCCTCCTCACGATGTTCCCTCGCGGCCTCCTCCTGTTTCTTCTCCCTTTCCCACCTCTCCTTTCGTTCTTCATCCCACTTCTTATTGGCGTCAAGATATTTTTTGTCATCCTCAGCGATCGCAGTGTCGATCCACTGCTCAAAATCACAAAGCGGTGGAAGCTCCTGCAAATGTACACATTCGTTAAACCAACATAATTAATACCAATTCGATGAATCGACAATACAACATACCATCTTGCCGAGGACAACGGCGGCACGTGGTAGATCGAACGCCCAGTTGGCGCACATCCAGTATCTCTGCCTATATGTATCCGGATCATCTGACCTTTCCACTTTGCAAGGATCGCCGCAATAACACATCGGCACGAGAACACCGGATGGAGGTGGCAAACGAGTGAAGCCCATGACAACCTAAAATGCGAAATGAATAAGATTTATAATTTTTCTCGTTTCTAACCCTAGGTTAGCTAGTTACCCAAATCAAACCCTAATCCAACTAATTTCAACCTAAAAATGGATCTATTACTAATACATTACGCATATCTACTGCGAATCGAACCTAAAACTGAGCCAAATCCAACAAATTTCATCTAGGGTTTCAACTTTTGCCCTACGAAATGTACCTCAAATAATCCATATCTACTGCAAAAAATCAAACGAGGAGAGGGAGCTCACCTTGCTAGCTCGGTTTGGAAGCAAAATCGCGAAAAAAATCGATGGATTTGGGTGGATTTTGAGGGGGGAGAGAGGGGCGGCGGCGATTGTTCTCTGTGTCGGTCTGACGAGTGGAGTGAGGGGGGCGGGGGGGGCTGCGCTCGGTCTTAAGTCCCAGGAAACGGCGCCACGACCGTTAGCGCCGTTTATGTATTGCACGGCGCCATGTGCTTTGGCGTCGTGCTGTGCCACCGTGGAACCTACGTGTCCACGCACGGCGCCAAAGCATATGGCGCCGTGACGTGTACACTGGGCGCCATGTGATTTGGCGCCGTGCTAGGGGTCCATTTTTGCAAATCTTTTCTCCAGGGGTCCATATGTAAAAAACTTTCAAAATTTGGGCTAAAAAGCAAAAATTTTACCCTGCCGTGCCTAGCCCGACGAGCGTTTGGGCTGGGCGGAACCCAAGAGTTGGGAGGCTTTTCCTGACCCCACTTCGACTTTTGCCGCTCGGCCTGCCCGAAATATTGCCGTGCCGGCCCGTTTAACTGGTTCAGCCGTCGGTTCCGAGTTTAACCGTGCAAGTTCCCGGATTCGGTCCAATTTTGTGTTACAAATATGGATGCAAGCTTGGTACGATCACTATCAGCATTCAGCTCTACAGTATAAATTTGGAGAGTTACGAGGACACGGTATATCATTGGGAAGTATCCCAATAGCATATTCCCTTATACCACCCATCCCCTCCTTAAGACAAACACCGCCGCTCTCCTCCCCCTCTCTTCTCCTACTCCGACGCCGCTCATCCTCCTCCTCTCTCTCTTTCTTCTCCACGCCCGCTGCCCTCCTCGCCTTTTTCTCCAACACCAGCCGCAGCTCCGCGCTCCTCCTCCGCCTCCCTCTGCCCCTCCTCCACCACCGGCGATCGGTAGCGACTCCGCAGCCTCGCCGCGCCGCCCTCTTCCCCTCCTCCACCATCCCCATCCCGCCCAATCTAAAATTTACTGTGTCACCGCATCGCCGTGCCGCCCTCCATAGCCGGGCCACCGCCTCCCCGGCCTCTCTATGTCCGGGGGGCCGCGGTGAACCTGTCTGAGAAAGACGGCGGCGACACTACTTCATCGGAGCTCGAGCGCAAGAGAGCTGATCATCAGAGACGGAGCTATATTGTCGAATCGCAACAAACGGCATACCATTTTTTAGTTTTTCTTATAAATTTGTGTGTGATTGTGTGAGGTGCAAACTAGAAAGTGACCATGGATGATGGAACCAATGTAAGTAATTCTCTGTGTACCCTGCGGTACAATTCTATCACACGCGTCCACTCATACATTTTGCGAAGGAGAATACTACACGCGAGTCGAACGGGCAGGCCGACAAGAGATGTAAACGATCTCCAGAAAATTCAAGCAATTGCTTGCAAAGGAACCAAATAGTAGATCCGGCCAGTACTTTTAAGACAAGTCAAGTTTCTATTTACAAGAGTGATATCTGTAGCAACGATCGCTTCTAACCCCTACAAACCCAACAAGGTGGAGTTGTACGAAAGAAAAGGAAAACTTTGACCGATCAATTGGCTCCATTCTTTTTTATTTTTTAGTTCACTTTTGGTTTCGATTTCTTTTAACCATCACTATTTATTAGATTAATGAGTTGTCGTCCGGTCAAGACTCAGAACAGCTCAACTAATTTATTAGATTAATGAGTCGTTGGCCGGTCAAGACTCAGGATAGCTCAACTAAGTTCCTGCCTTCCCCGACGTCCCACGGTGCGGCAACAAAGGGTTCCAGTGACCACCGAGCCACCCCTCCCTTTCCACCACGCCGGCACCGACACGACCTCTGTCTTTGTCGAACGCCACCCATTCCATCGGCACCACAGTGCTCGACGCTACTAACCCCAACAGTGATCTTCTGAGTATCCGATTCCTTCGTTGACTCTCCCCTCCTCTTCGCTCAACTCGTCATTAGCATCGTCTTGGGTTGCCTCGCCCATGAAGAGCCTCTCGAGGTCCCTGACGTCCTCCTCAGCACAAGTTGGAAGGTCGGGAGTCTGCAAGCATTCACCACGCTGAGCCCACGGCACAGCTTGAAGTATGATGATAGCTACATGCTTTGCTCTGCCGCCCTCTAGTGCACCTTTATCCCCACCGCAATGGCTGCCTTGCCTAGCCACGGCTTCACTGGCCCAGCACACCGGTGAGGAACCGCGCGATGCTGGTGCATATTTTGCTGTACACCTAGAAGTGTTGAAAATATGGGCAATATTTTAATTCCAAGTTTTACTAGGAGACAAATACAATAAAAGACTAGTGATTCAAAACTCATAAATAACAGCAAGCTACTCATTGTACTTCAAAAATATACAAGAAAAATACAATATCAAAGTTAATCAATCACGCGAACGACTTACTATTGGACTTGATGAAGAACAAAAACAATGCAGGCTCAATGCAATGCAGAACGTAAATGAAGTAGAGCAGTAGCGGTCGTGCAAATGCGCTGCCCAGAAATCTTATTGTCGCCCCATGCAAATACTCTCTACAACAATGACTTGGAGCCGCTATCCCTCCTTCCCAGTGCACGTCCAGAAGAAAGGCCGACGAGGTTCGATCGCTCAACACTTAGTACAAATTCACCCGAGAGAACGAAGACAATGTGAGAAAGAATGGAGGAGTCCAGTCTTCTAAGCCTGGATGTCTCTAGGCCTTTTTATAGGCATGCCAATTACTCTCCAGTAAATGACACTATTAAACTGAAATAATTCATTGGTAACTGCTGAATTATTCACTAGTAACTGCTAATATTCAAACCAGATAATGATAATTAAGCAGTCTCATGACCTATCAGAAAGAGAGAGATGATGCACGGTTCAGCAAAAATAAGGTGTATTTGGTCTGCCAAGTGACGCATCAAATCACAGCATGGTCGCACGTCACAAATCATGTGATTTTTCACACGAAAATAGGCATACCGACGCTCTCTAGCATGGCATTAGCTTAGTCTGTTAGTGTCCAATTTTTCTCTCTCAGCTACCCCCATTTGATTGGGGTGAGTATGATGGTGTAAATTCATGGATTATTCTATGCCCAGAACATAATTCAAAAAATTCATGAGAGATGAACTCTCCTTCATAATCATACCTTAGTCTTTTTTTATTTTTTTCTCTAGTTGGTTCTCAACCTCGGTCGTATAAGTCTTAACGTAGTTTAAAGCTTCATCCTTAGTTTTTAGCAAATTCACATAGCAGTAACATGTTGCATCATCAATAAAAGTTAGAAAATATCTTTTGCCTCCCTTTGTCAATAATCCATTCATCTCATACAAATCTGCACAAATAAGATCTAATATTGCCAAGTTTTTTCGTCTGATAATCCCTTAATGGGTTTTCAAGGTTACTTTCCTTGCACACATGACTGGTACTTTGATCCTTTGATAATTTTATATTTTGGAATTAAATCTAATCTGACATTCTATCAATACTATCAAAACCAATATGATAGTGAATACCAAATATTTGCCTCACATTTATTTAAACTACCTGCAATATTTAGATTATAACAAGACTCTAAAGTACATAGGTTGAACAAGCCTCCGCTCTCATACCCTTTACTAACAAAGTTCTCAAACTTAGACATTACAATTTTATTTGACTCAAAAACTAGCTTATAACCATATTTGCATAGGAGAGAACCATGAATGAGGTTCTTATTTATTATAGGAGCATGTTGATGTTCTTCAAGTGGACAATTTTCCCTGAAGTAAGCTTCAGATCCACTGTACTAACACCAAGAACAGAAACATGCGACCCATTTCCCATTAGAACGGAGGTAGCCTCTGCTGCCTCGTAAGAAGAAAACAAGGAAATATCAAAACATATGTGAACATTAGCACCAGTATCAACCCATCAATTAGTGAATTGACATACTTAAAAGATAACAGGAGAATTATCATACCCTCCAAAAGTTGAGGCCTTGCCTATATTCACATTGACAACCTTCTTCTTTTGCTGTTCACCATCCTTGCTCTTGAGAAAGCGCCAATCTTTTGCCATATGACCGTCTTTTTCGCACACAAAGTAGGTGATGTCCCTCGAATCATTTTTCTCAGTTTTCTTCTTCTTAAAACTAGTTGTGTTATTTGGTTTGTAGGATTTATACTTTTTTGCAGCAGTATTTTTCTCTATGCAATTTGCGTTATTCTGATTGTTAGTGCTGGGTGCATCTTTCGCTCTTACCTTTTCTTCCACATCGAGGGCATCAATGAGATCCTCAACGGAAATATCGCCTCTCTTGTGTTTCAAGCTAGTGGCAAAATCCTGCTAAGAAGTAGGAAGTTTGGCACAATGCCCACAGCCACTAACTTAGGAGGCAATACACAACCCAAGTGCACAATCTCACCAACCAGAAGCTGAAAGTCATGATCTTGTTCAACTATTGACTTAGGCTCATCCATGCTAAAGTCAAAGAATTTCTCACACATATATAGCTAGCGACCAACTTCTGCCTTTTGTATATTTATGATCTAGTGCATTGCACAACTGTATGACGGACTTATAATACATGTACACATAATAAAGTTGATTTGCTAGAATGTTAGAATGTAGCCAACAGTTTAGTGCTATTCGCATTTTTGAATTGCATAAATTGGTTAATCGTAAATGGATACTGCGGGTGGATAACCCACCACAGCCCCAAAGACATGAGATAAAACTTAGCTCTAGTCTACCATCTATGAAAATTCTAGCCAGAAAACCTCTTAGGTTTCATAGCATCAGAAGAACCCTCCCTTGCTGTGTTTCAACAAAGTTTGCAATAAGGTTTTTGGAATATTGGAAATATAGGCAATATATTAATTACAAATTTTACTATGAGACAAATACATTAAAAGACTAGTGATGCAAAATCATAACTAATAGTAGACTACTCATTGTACTTCAGAAAACATGCAAGAAAATATAGTATCAAAGTTGATCGATTGTGCAAATGACTTACTATTGGACTTGATGAAGAATATGAAGTAGTGCAGGCTCGATGCAGTGTAGAACGTAGGTGAAGTAGAGTAGAAATGGTCGCACAGTGCATGTTTAGAAGAAAGCCTGATGAGGTTCAGTCGCTCAACACTTAGTACAAATTCACCAAAGAGGAGGAAGTCAATGTGAGAAACAAATGGAGGAGTTCAGTCTTCTAAGCCTAGATGTCTCCAGGCCTTGTTATAGAGATGCTAATTACTCTCCAGTAACTAATGACACTAAACTGAAATAATATACTAGTAACTGCCGAGTTATTCATTGATAACTGCTAATACTAAAACTAGATAATGATAATTAAGTAGTCTTATGACCAGTCAGAAAGAGAGATATGGTGCATAGTTCAATGAAAATAAGGTGGACTTGATCTACCAAGTGGTGCACCACATCACGATACGGTCGTGCATCATAAGTCACAAGTCACACAATTTTTCATGTGAAAATACACGAATGTGCACACACATGCATGTGTAACTCCTTATGCCATCCCCATCCATGTGTCACCTTATAAACTGGTCTCCTTCACCTTATCTTAGTAATATGGTACTAAACCATGAATATTTTAGCATTATAGAAAATGGGCCTCATTCATATGCACCCATTTCTAATAGGAAGATCTTGATGAGGGCATAATCCATAGCCTCCAGGATGAGCGGCACCTCCATACCGTCACCACACGGGCGGATTTGTAGTAGCAGCTCCAGCAGGAACTAGGGTTTTGTTATTCAGTTGAGGCGAGTGACGTGGTAGTCAGAGCCATCGGTGTCATTACTGTCTACGTCTTCTTGCGCTGTGAAGAGGGAGCAGTAGTCGAGGAAGCAGAAGTAGGAGTGCACAAAGGTGGAGAATGCCAGGGACTTGGTTGACAGTGACAAACATTCACGAAAGTCAGCAAGCTTGAAGGGTAGATGCCCAGCGTGCGCAGTGGAGGGTGCAAGGCCCGAGCAGAGGAGTAGGCCATGCACGATCATGAGCGCCTTGAGTTCCATGACCCAGCACCACGTTTGTCATGTGAGGCACGAGAGTGCCCACATGATTGGCTACACGAACGACAGTGATGTGTGTGCCCATGCGAACATCTGCCCAATGCTCTACTAGCCCATCCATTGATCCTTGTGGCTTGTTGCGTGGATCACGGCCACCTCTATTGGGCATACACTCACTAAATCCCCTCTTTTTCTCACTTATGGAAAATCACTCACTAATTTCTTCTCTTTCTCTTGTTAGGCCTCTCTCGTAGAGAAATACACATCCCAAGAGGAAGCAAATGGACTCACTCCAAATGACTTGTTTATTTCATTTATGAGGCATGCTACTTATACAAGATACATACGTACTAACTACTTGATTGATTCCACTAACTATCCTGCATGCATATCCACTACCAACTAGGACCTATTCTACTACCACATCTCCATAACATGGCCTTGACTCCCAACATGCAACGTGCATGTTCAACACAATAGCTAAAAACATGAACTAATTAACAGAAGACTCTCTCAGTGAGTAACTAGCTCATCTAAGTATGATGCCACACTTGCTCATACAGCTGCTTATACATGCAGCTACATGACTCAAACAAATGAATTAACATACAACATTTACACACCTATGTCATGAAAACAGGTATGCAACCCAAGCAATGCAATCACAGAACCTGCCTAGACACTTAACTTACTAGTCAAGATTATATCTAACAATTTCCCCCTTAATCTTGATGCATCATCAAAGAAGAACTGGTTCATCATCACTGTGAGCTTTAGCAAGAAGCGCTTTTTCCTCCTTTCCTTTCTCTGCGCCATTCTTCTCTGTAGCCAAAGCCATGGTCACGTCCTTATCCTTCCAACGAGTCATAACCCCTTACCATGAGAACCTACTCCTCCATCTGCATCTGCTGTCCCTGGACATAATCCTTATGTGCATATAGGGACCCAATGGCCTCTTCCAAGGTAATGTTGTTAATGTCTCCAAATTGCTCCATTAATGAAGCAATGTTGATGAACTTCTCTAACACAGCATGCAGTAGCTTTTTAACAACATACTTCTCTTCCATCTTTTCTCCAAGTCCTCAAATCTGACCAACAAGCAATGTGATCTTCACTGCAAAATCATCCACCAACTCGACATCATGCATGCTTAGGCTTTCAAACTCCCAGTGTAGGGTCTTGATCTTCACCTCCCTAATGCGCACGGTGCCCATATGCATGGAGCGTAGCACTGTCCAAACTTCAAGGATGGTGTCCTTCTTTGCAACTTGCATCAACATCTCATTACTGAGCGCTTGAGAGATGATGCCAAGGCCATCTGATCCTTCTTCTCATCAACAACTGTAGGCGAGCCCTTGGGATCAATCACATCACACACGCCTTGTGCTCACACGAGGATCTTCATTCTAGTCGCCCATGCTGTGTAGTTCATCATGGACAACACCGGGTACTAGAGGGACATCATACCTTCTCTCGTTGACATCCTCGACATCGCCTTGTCGCCGCTCATAGTGGCACTGCTCGGTAAACCATCTCCATGCGACATCATCTTCGTCATCTCCTCGCTCTGATACCAAATGTTGGGATACACTCACTGAATTCCCTCTTCTTCTCACTTTGGAAATCACTCAATGATTTCTTCTTTCTCTTGTTGGGTCTCTCTCACAGAGAAAAACACAGACACAACAAGAGGAAGAAAATGAACTCACTCCAAATGACTTACTTATTTCATTCAAGAGGCATGCTACGACCCTCCCCATGGAACACAAACAAATGTTCCATATCCGACATCATATACCTAGCACCAATGCGGACAAAATTCATTTATTTTTGACAATGCTAAATACAACTAAACATAACAAAAAATGATCATGAACATCTACATAACTGATCTACCATTTATGCCTACAGACATGCGCATATATGCATGTACATCGGCACACACATATATAAATATGTATACACACAAATACTAAAAATATTAGTTCACATTACTGCAATCTTGTCAGACCCCGGAGCAACAACTCCTGGATCCTCTGTGTAAATCGCACTAGTCCAGGATCAGCTAGTGCACACAGTGGACAACAAAGATAAATATAAACCATAATGACATTTATTAACTAAATATGGGCATGATTGTCAAAGTTTACATTCACGGCCAATAGGCCAAATTTAAATATAAGCAGCGGAAGAAAAATACCGAAGCAAAAGAAGCCCACAAGCCTGCCCACAGGCAAACGACAGTAAGACATGGCCTACTCATCCAGATCTTCACTGTAGTCGAAGTAGTCTTCCTCTGTGCGGAGATAGTAAGAGTGAGTACAAACTTGTACTCCGCAAGTCACACAAAGAAATGCAACATAGTGATAAAGGCATCAATGGAAGGCATATATGGTTAGCTAAGCGTAAAGCAGTAATTTGAGAAATACAATAAATAGATTGAAACTGCTGAATTTAATACAATAAGTAAAAATAGTAACTGTAGTTGAAATTAATATCGTTAGTGCAGGCTTTGACCAAACACTAACCTAACCATGGGCATCCCACCGGACTATCTTTTTCAAAAGATCTCGTATGGATTTCATCCATCCACATGCTTCCAATCACTCATGGATTCCATTCATCCACAAGCTTTTCAATCTCTCATGGATTCCATCCATCCATAAGGTTTTCATAAACCATTTTGAAACATAAAATCTAATCCATGAAAAACTTTACTCAGCTTGCCCATGACCGTGCGTACGGTTATCTAGGATAGATTATACACTCTGCAGAGGTTGTATAGCTTTACCCACAAGACATGATCATCCCATTTTGCCACCGGATTAACACACTTCCTTAGGTGTGCGGCGGAGAGATCATGACAAAGCCTTTACAATGCAAAGCCTTCAACCTAGCCAAGCCAACACTAAGGTTTTACCCTAGTACGGAATCCACCATACTGGGACCCCCTCTTGAGCTGAGTGAGACTTCTCATGGCCTACGCCACGCTCACTTTCAACCTACGACATGACTCAGGTTGGGACTCACAAATTAATCAGCCAGGACTGTCCCATACCAGCCTTGTGGTAGTACGATAGGGCTTTGCAACAGTAGCTCATAGACCGGTCCTAAATTTAACTTAGGCTCAAACCATGCATATACCCCTTGTGCCCGACAATCAACACTGTGTCTCCGAACAACAATGCATGCCTGCACCCACCACTTAACCATTAGCCTAAGTCTAAACCAGATTTTATATTTTATTTCAAAATATTTCATAATCCTTCTTGACTTACTAAAGTCAAGAATACATTTGAAAATCTCATCATTTTATGTGAAAAGGTATCCTAAAACAAATATTATGTCTAAACATGTCTAAGCATTTGATATAAAATTCTCTAGCCAATACTAACGTACTAACTAGAGTTTGATTCTAGGGTGACAAGATATAAGGATTTGCAATGTCAAAGGAGGTAATAATAAATAGGTATTAACTAAATTTAAAACTGAATTGAAATACATTGAATAAAAATAAGCATACAGAATAATTTAAAATAAAATAATTTTAGTTTGCAATCTAGGATCAACATAATCAAGGAGTGTGACTTGCCTTGCTCCATGAATTGATGTGAACCGTTGTCGAAGAATTCTTCAGAATCGTCGTAGTCTACATGTGAAAATACCCAAGCTAACTCAAACAAAATCCAAATAAATTTAAATAAATTCCAAATAATTAAAATAAGAGCATAAATGGATATATTAGAAATTTTTGATGAATTTAGGAATTTTAATGGGTTCAATCGGAGTTAGGACGAAGGAGAACGAGCTCTCGGAAGTTTAAAATTAGAGAAAATGAATAAACTGGGATTTCTAAAATTACTTTTCTATTAGAAATTGGAATTATGACGTCAGCCTTGGGGTTTTCTTTTTGGTCAAATTATTTTTATAAAGGAAAATAATATTTATGACGTCAGCATGACATCAGCCCTTGGGTGGTTTGACTGACAGGTGGGCCCTTGTCTACCGTGGACTGAGTCCATGGACCGAGGAAGGGCTAACGTGGCAGGGAGGATGACATGGCACTGACATGACGTGGCAGACTGGCAGCCAGGTGGCGCTAACGTGGCCGTCACGTGGGTCGGGAGGTCTCGGGTGCTGACGTGGCGTCCACATGTCACTGACATGGCAGCCACGTGGGTCGGGTCTGCCGAGGTGGCATCACGCGTGGCTTCCACATGGGCCAAAGAGGATGGGGTGGCTGCTGGTGTGGCACTGCGTGGCTCTTGGTGTTGAGGTGGGCAGCCATGTGGTGCAAGGTGGCAGCCACACCAGCGCTTGCGATATGATGTGGCATGGCAGCCGCGCGGGGTGGCGGCGGTCGGCGACGGGTGTGCGCGAGAGAGGAGAGCACGGGAAGCATTTTCTCACCTATGGCAACGCTTGACGACCAGCGATGACGGCTGGCGGCGAGGTTTGGCGGTGGCATTGCTCGGTGTTGGCGGCGAGGGCTCTCCGGCGGCGCTTTGAGACGGAGGAGGGTCGGGACCGCGATCACACGGGGAAGACGATGGTGCTGTCTTCAAGGCTTGACGGAGCCCCTGTCGCATGGAATTGCTCGCTGGTTGGGGACCAAGCTCACAAGCGGAGGGCGCATGGCGAGGGAGCACTCGGGAGCTCGAGGGCGGAATCAAGAGGTGGGGTGAGGGGTGGAGTGAGGAGTGGAGGCTCGGGGGCTCCTTTTATAGGGCAAGGGAGGGGGAGGCACGTCGGGATTCCTCGCTGTTGATCACGGGCGGTGGCGGCAGTTGCAGAGGACCGTGCGGGAGTGGGGGAGGTGGGCGCGGGAATAGGGGTTTCGGCATGGAGATGGCGGGGGTTAGCGCGGGCCGCTCGGGGAAGAAGAGAGGGAGAAGGGAGGAGATCCGGGCGGGCGAGGTGGCGGCAGGAATGGCGGCGGTGATTTCAGCAGTCGGGCGCGGGAGGAAGAAGATGGGAAGGAAGAAGGCCTGACAGGCGAGGCCCGATCAACCGCAAGAGAGAGGGAGAAGAGAGGGGAGGCGCGCCGACAGGTGGGGTCCACGCGGGAGAGAGGAGAGAGCGGGTGGAGGAGATGGCGACGCGTGGCCAAGGGGAGAGGATCGGGCGGTCGGGAGAGAAAAGAGGTGTGGACAGGGGAGATGGGCTGGGCGGTGGCATGGGCTGATCCGAGCCACCCACATGTTGAGCGAAGAGAGAGGGAAGGCGGGATGCTGGGCTGCGAGGTGGGCACATCCTGGACATCCACGCGTCGGCCGAAGGGAGGGGCAGGAAGATTTAAATTTTATTTTGGATTTTCATAAAAGCCCAAGAAAATAAATAAGGGCCTAGAAAATATCAAATAAATTCCAAAAATTTTAGAAAAATTCACAAAAGTTCCTGGAGATGTTTTGGACTTATTAAAAATATTTCCAACTTAAGTTGGTATTATATTTTTATACTTAAAATACTTTTTAATTTCAAAATAGATTTTAAATTCTAGAAAAACCAGATAAAAGCCAAATAAATCAAAATAATTAATTTGAATTATGATTTTTATAGAAAATAAAAATATCATTTTATTTAATAATATTTTTAGGTTTTTACTTAAATTACTTTTCAAATCCAGCCTTTTAAAAACAGAAAATCTGGGCAAAACAAAATTAAAATTTAGGCACCAAAACACTTATTTTTATTTTAAACCAAATTAATTTAATTTAATAATTTTTTCACTCATAAAATAAAATAAACAGCTGGGCTGTTACAAATCTTATCATCATTTTCTATATTTGTTAATCTTACTAGAGCAATACGTATATATGTATATATGTACGTATATATTTTCTAAATTGCAAAGCACCAATAATACTAAAAATAACAGTGTACATTTCTTCAACATGGCTAATTACGATATATCATCATTATCATCACTAATACATCATTAACATGACTAATTACAAAATATCATCCGATGAACTAAATACATACGTCAACTAAACATGTTTACCAAACGCATTCCATACTACCAAATCACCGTTACGCTAATGAAACACTAATAACATATTAAGCGCATTGCTCGTATGCAAATGAAACATACCTCTTCTTCAAGGTCTTCCCCAGATATATACCTTTTCTAACTAGCAAATTTCCAAAATAGCAGCAAAACCCCTTAAAAAACTAATTGAAACCATCTTCTACTCTCTTTTTCATTCTTCTCCCAAGGTTCTCCTCTTGGAAGAAAGTGAACTAAGAGGCTTCAGGTGAGAGAGCGATACGAGATAATTTATACGCACAGGGACCGCGTTGGCGAGCAACAAGGCCAGGTAGGTGCCTGCTGAGTCGATCGGGCACACCAGCCCCTGCCGAGCTCACGTTCCTCGACAGGACAATAGGCCCACAGCCTGCCGCGCCCATCGCGTCGTTGCTGAGCACGCGCAAGCTGCCGAGCTCTGGCTACACATCTGCCGTGTCCCTACCGAGCTCGCACGTCCTGCCATGCTCATCGCCTCCTATCTAGCTAGGGCAGTACGGCATGTGACATATTATCTGTCGCGGCTACTAAAATCAGGAAGGTCAGGAAGGGGACTACATGTATAAAAACGTATACCCAACAGCAAAATTTTAAAAAAAGAAGTGAACATAGTGCTAGATTTGCAAGGCTTCGGTACTTTTCCACTAATCTTTCAGTGCGCTATGAGACGGTACAGATCAGAGCTAGGACTGATCTAGCACAAGACAGACAAGGAGAGGCCGAGCCATGGCGGCACTGAAAACCATGCGTTCGTCCGCTTCTGTCTCCATGCCCATTACTACCCCCTACAGAAGCGTTTCATCATTTCGCTCAGAGACATCGATGCAGAGCGAGAGGAGAGAGAGGCGTTTGTGTGTGCGTGTGTTTGTGCGTGTTGTTTTGGACTACTAGTGGCATTGCTGCTGAGCAGCAACAGTGTGCCTGGGAGTTTTTTTGAAAATTTTCTAGTGGGCTTTTTCCCCCTCCCTTGTTTCAGTGCCCAGCAGTTCACTGTCCCCTCAGATTCTTCCACTCGGTTCCCCACTTCCAACATCAGAAACCACTACCGAAAAGGCTATGGCGATCCTGCATCCACTTGCCAGAACGGCTAAGAATATATGGTAAATCATGTGACGGCTCGAATGGTTCCTTATGATTTTGTGAGTGATCTATGAGTTCTGTCGATTCACATTAGAATAGGTTATGCCATGGATCAACCGGTTAAGACGTTTACGTGTGGGTTACACGGTTAAGACTGCATATTGTGGTGAATCCTGTGTTTGTCTCGAACCTGTGTTAGGATTTTGTGTCTTTTAATTTAGTGTGATCGACGTCAGAGCGGATTATGTTCAAAGGTTTTCTGCAGAAAATAAGCTCCAATAAATTACCTAGCTTAACATTCTTACTCCAAATAAGAAAAAGCATTCTCTAATCTAGGATGATTAAATAGTTCCAATTGCATGTAACAACTTGAACTTGTCGCACTCACAAAGATGTCATGCATCAATCGATCCTTTCTTGGGGACCTTTACGAGTGGCATCATCAACCCTCCACTGCTTCATTCAGTAATGTTATTTCAAGAAAATCCAATGGGAAGCAAGCAACCGAAAGATTTCATGCACGTCCCAATTAATTAGCTAGCTAGCCCCACTTAGCTTCCCTGCAGCTCGATCAGAAGACTCAAAACACTAGCAGCATGCATCTAATTACACCACAACTCACCATGCGCCGCCAACCCCGTCGGCTCGTTGGTGAAACAAGAAGCAATTCCATGGTAGACCAAGATGGCTAACAAGCTAGACGATGTCCATCCTAGCGTGTTGGCGCCGCCGCAAGCCGTCGGCGTTGAGGGGCTCGTCGACGTTGTCGACCTCGGCATCGCCGCCCTCAGTCACGACGGAGGACACGTAGCTGCAGGCCACCTCAGAGCTCATGGTGGCCGGCGGCCCCGCTGCGCGGAACTTGTGGCGGCAGCTGACGCAGGTGATCTGGAGCAGCGTGGCGTTGACCTGCCGCACGGCGTGCTCGCGGAGCGCGTGGGCGCGGCTCAGCTCCACCTGCGCCTGGTGCCGCATGCGCTTGGCGCTGGCCAGATCCTGCTCGGCCAGCTCCGCCTGCCGCCTCGCCTGGGCGCGCGCCTCGTCCGCCGCCGCCTTCTCCGCCATCGCCTGCCGCAGCTGCTTCCGCGCCACCTCCTTCGCCATGCAGGCCGCGGCCAGCGCCTCGCCGCCGGGCTCGGTAGCGTCGTCCCTGAACTCGCCACGGTTGTCGCCGCTGCAGAAGCCTATGGACAGCTGCAGCTGCATGGCGGCGTCGTTTCCCTGCGATATTGCCGCCATGCCCGGAGCGGCACCGGCGTCCGAGCTGCCGCTGGACGGCAGCATGAGCTGCAGCTCAAGGTTGTGCCCGCCGCTGTGGGTGTCTGACGGCGGCGTCCGCGGCGACGGCACCTGGTCGAACCGGTGGAACGCCGCGGCGGCGGTAGGGCTCGGCATTGCTGGGGCGCCGGACGGCCAGGCCACGGGGCTGATGACAATGTCGCTGGACGGGCTGGTGCTGGACGCAGTCCGCGACAGCGACACCGCCGGCGGCGCCTGTTGCTGCCACGACGCGACGGCCACTACGCCACACGCCGGCGACACTTCCCCCTCCGCCGCCTGTGGCCGGCCGGCGTTGCACGTGTCCTGGTGCTCGATGAAGCTCTCCACCCTGTAATTGGACGCGCGCACCAAGTCAGCTATAGAGCACTCATCACATCAGCACGTACAAACAAACAGTAGCATCGATCACTCGGGAGTTGGAAAGAAAGAACGTCTCAGTGCAGAGACCCAGGAAGGGTAAACGCGCGCGAACAGAAGGTGCCAAGAGCGAGCGAGAGACTTTATTGTATGCGCGGGGAAGAGGAGTTCACGTTGCCGCACGGGGGTCCAAATATTTTTGGATCTAACTACATGCTCGTGTGTGGCAAGTGGCAACAAAAACAAAACGCTAGTGGTGTGATCATCTGGGCGGGTATTGGGAGGCCGATTTGGAGGTGGGCGAGGAGGCCGGCCTCGTAGGCATGCAGCTTGTCAGGCGTGAAATTTTGGGCCCTGGGCTTGAGCACATTAAATGGCGTACCGCTGCTGCTGCTGCTGCTGCTGCTGCAGTGCGAGCACAACAAAGCCGAGGCCCCCTCTCGCGACCAAGGAAAGGCAGCAGCGGCAGCAGAAACTAATGCGCAAGCAAGCAAAGCAACCTACCGATATGTGCGCACACAAAGACACAGGAAAGCGCTGCGATGCATTTCCCTCGGGAATTGTGCTCTGATCCATCCCCTCTTTTCCCTTAATGCCACAATAATAACAAACATCCAGAGAGAGAGAGAGAGAGAGAGAGCGCGCGCGCGCGCTAGCTAGCTAGCCGGCCGGCCGGCCGGCGCAGTGTGAGCCCCAGCCGTGCTGAACTGCTGATGCAAATCCTTTCAAGAAAAACCATCAGGCTTTCTGTCCCGCATTTACGCGAATCGGATCAAGAACTTATAAAGAAAAGGCAAAGGAAAAGTAGTAGTTTGTGTTAGATTAGTAGTGATAGATTTTGGCATGGAGGAGGAGGAGTTGAGAGTTGTTGGGACTTAGGGCCTTAGGGGTAGTGGTGTTTACCGGGAGAAGACGCGGCCGCAGTCGCAGGAGTGGCCGCGGGTGCCGCAGGTCTTGAGGTGGGCCTTGTAGTCGGAGTGGACGGCGTAGGCCTTGGAGCAGCGGGCACAGGCCCACTGGCGGTGGCCGCTGTGCTTGCGGCGGAAGTGCTTCTTGATGCCGACGAGGTCGCCGAGCGCGTGGGAGGGGTCGTGGTGCAGGCAGGTCGGCTCCGGGCACACGAACACCCGCTTCCGCGCCGCCTCCCCGGCCTCCCGCTTCAGCAGCTTCCAAGGCACCTTGTGCCGCCGCCGGTGCATCTGCAGGTTTTGGTCGCGCTGGAACCCCTGGTTGCAGATCTCGCACACGTACCGGTCCGACTCCAGCAGCGTCCGCGGCGACAGCGACACCACCTCCGCGTCCGGGTCTGCGCCCCGCCCCCGCAGCGCCGATCGATGCATGCACCATGCCACCAACCCATGTTATTCTCCATTGCGGCGACACACACTTTGCGGGACGGAGGGAGTACCATGTAATTGGATGCATTCGTACGTATCGGCGTCTCCTAGTAAGCAACTAATTACCTGGTGTGCCGGCCGGCCGGCGCTTCTTCTTTGTCGTAGCGGCAGCCGTGGCGATCTGCAGCGAGCGGAACAGCTCCGGCGCCGTGGCCTCGTCCGGAGGCGGCCCAGCCGTCAGGGCGCAAGAGTTCAACATGGCCACTGCCGCACGCCTGTGTTCTTGATCTTGTATACTACTACTTACTAGCAAATACGACGAAACAAGAACAGAAAAACTCCTCCTTTTCTCCCCGTTCTTGTTTGATCACGAGTTAACAACACACGCCGAGGGAGAAGGGATGAGCAATCAGATGGGAAGTATTAAACGAGAGAGAAGGGGGGGAGAGAGTATAATAATAGCAAGAGCTTGCAAGGAAGCAAGGAGATGGGGGAGGGGGGGGGGGGGTCTTGGAGCTGGCTTTT
Organism: Dendrocalamus latiflorus; assembly: GCA_017311315.1. Classification (NCBI taxonomy): domain Eukaryota; kingdom Viridiplantae; phylum Streptophyta; class Magnoliopsida; order Poales; family Poaceae; genus Dendrocalamus; species Dendrocalamus latiflorus. Next base: position 20,028,933 of record CM029673.1, on the reverse strand, counting down.
GTGTGCTGCTACAAAGACAACACCAAAGGAGGGGGAGAGAGGGAGGAGGAGGCAGCTTTCCACCGGCTTTAGGTTTTAGCAGCTTTCTTTGGGATATATGGGGGGTGTGGGGGATGATGAGGGATAAGCTGGAGTCGGTAAGTAGGGAGAGCTGAGTTGGTAAGTACTTCTGGGGTTTGTGTCTTAATTGGCCTTGCAGCTAGGACAGGAGGAGGAGATGGCTGGCTGGCTCTCATCTCCATAAATAAAGGGCTTTTTGGAGCAAGGAAAAAAAAAGGGGGGGTTTTGCATAGATGGATGGATGGATGATTGGATGTTTGGGTGGGAGGATTGGATGGAAGCTTGCAATTGTTGGCTAGCTAGATATGCATGCACAAAACAACAAATGCTAAAAATAAATCAAGGGTAAAAAAAAATTAAAATTTTGAAGTGGTATATTGTTCTTTTTGTTACCATAATTTGGGTTGCAAAACAATTTAGGCCCTGTTTGGATCCCTTGGGCTAACAACTAGTTGCTAAACTTTAGCCCTTGAGGATCCAAACAGGAGGGCTAATGGGTGGGCTAAAGTTTAGCCAAAGCCCCAACTAGTTGTTAGCCAACTAGTCCATCAAACCCAGCTAATGAGGGCTAAAGGACCAGCTGGATGGAAAAAAGACGTTGATACCCACGCCAACCCTCCCAGACCACCATGCATAGGGGTATAACAGACTTTGCACTGAGATAGTAGCACTTATTAGTCCTTGGATCCAAACAGGACTGGGCTAATCTTTAGCCAGCTAACTACTAGTCAGCTAACAACTAGTCCTAACTAACAACTAGTCCTAGTCCATCCAAACAGGCCCTTAGGTATTGGAGTCTAGTTTATCAAGCAGTAAAAATCTCTCAAGAGAATCACGTGTGGAATTACCGGATCAAGTGATTCCATTGTGGTCCATGAGGGGATTGTCTGGTCTATTCGCTATATTAGAACTAGACTTGCACATATTTCCGGGTTGAATCTATTAGACCAATGCATTTTATGTCTCTTGAATATTTTGGTCTTTTATTACTATGTGTGTTAGATAAAGATGAAAGTGATTGTGTGGTTACGTTACTGTATTTTCGAGAATCTTTTCAGAACAATTGTTGTGTAGGGTTCGGTGGGTAGTCGATCAGTAGTAGTCACTGTTGATTAGTTGCTTCTTTTTTTTAGAAGAAAGGAAATTCCATGTGTAGTCATGCAAACCATTCGAGCCATTGTGATATGATTTAGTATCGCCGTTGTGATATGATTTAGTATCGAAATAGAATTATGAAGTACATACAGAAAATATACTGATTAAAGTGACTGAAGAAGTCAGATAACCAAACTGCACACTACATGAATAATTTCGCGGCTACTTCATGACACATTTTAAGTCGTGTGTGTTTTTATTTACAACTCCTTAAATAGAATTGAATCATGTAATACTCAACTAAATGTGAAGTGGTAGGATCAAATTAAATCCAATCTTATCAAGACTCAAGTTTGATACTATCATCACATGGTTTCTTGATACAGTTGAATCCTTTCGGCTATTTTTTGTCCATGGGTTAACATATACTCACCTACGTAGTCACGTGTAACTTGGCAAACAGTTCGTACGTATAGCCTTGCCTCCTTCAGGAGGTGCCTCGTAACTGTAGATACACCGTACCATAAATTAATATGTATAACACCTTACGTATCAATATGAGATATTACTACGGAACGTTATCACTAAAATAAAAATAAATAATAAAAGCAATGGAAAAATCATGAGGGAATTAAAACTTAAAAAGTACTTTATTAGAGAACCAACGGGAAACAAAATAAATATTTGAAATATGGGACCGGTCCACTTCTAACAAAAGGAAGAATAAACAAAGTAACATAAATAGCGTCAAGCCATGGTGCTAAAAACTCGAATGCTCACACCCATGCATGATTCTATCATTCCACTTGCCTTTTACTTGAGAATAGAAAGAGCAAGCGTGAGATTTGAAAATCTCAACAAGTATCCAACAACGGTCACACATGGAGAGTAAAGGATAAGTAATGCAAGTAAGTAATTGACACAGGTTGAATTCAATGAACTAGGTTACCATAAACACTTATGAAAGTCAGGGACAAAGGTAATCGGAATAGTGAAATTAAGGATAATCGTTATTTAGTAAGTTATAACAATGGCACCGGTGATTACTTCCCATATTCCGATTATACAAGAGTAGCTAGGCACAACCTTATCCTCGACTGTATAACCGCAGACAGGGTGTAATATCTGAAGTAACGAAAATGTATGATCCCTGTACGTTACCAAGTGGGTGTAAATCTCCCTTATATGTGGGTAACCCCAGGCCAGGTAACTGTTATATTATTAACAGGTACTATGGTGTGAATTTAATGGAACTGAGGGAAGGCTAAGATAAGATTATAATAAGTGGAAGGATTCATTAAAGGTTGGAAATGGAGAAGCATTAGATCTCGATAGATAGTGATGTGAAATGATAACATGGTGATAACTGATAACGGTCTAGGAATTATTCTAAAAGAGATATTATAACATAGCTCATACAAGGGTTGACAACCAATTAAGTTTTATTATGTGATAAGTGATTATTAGTAATATTAATATTTATTAATATATATCGGTCATGACTCACATAAGAAATCATACCAACAATACATCGTGATATTAGAAAGATTAAACATAGAAGCTTTGATATTTAAAAGATTGCTAGTGGTTTTAACCTAAGTCTACAACATAATCATCTACTACCCCTATTAACGATTTAAGCATGAACTCTAAACACTAATAACTAAGTAACCTAATAAATATAAAAGCATATGAAATAAGATAACCTAGAACATTATGATATGAATACAACATTAAAAGTATAAACCGGCAAACATTAATAATATGATAATAACCAGGCAAGCATTAGTAATATAATAACAACTAGGCAAGCATTAGAAATATGGTAACAACTAGGCAAGTATTAGTAATATGATAACAACTAGATAAGTATTAGTAATATGATAACAACCAGCCAAGCGTTAGTAATATGATAACAACCAGGTAACTTTAGTGATATGATAATAGCGAGGTAACTTTAATGATATGATAATAGCTAGATAACTTTAGTGATTTGATAATAGTTAGGTAACTTTAGTGATATGATAATATACAAGTAATTTTAGTGATATGATAATAGCCAAGTAATTTTAGTGACATGATAATTGGTAGGTAACTTTAGTGATATGATAATGGTACTCAATGGCAATGGTAACAAGTAATTATAGGAGATGTGGAATGTGGAACGGACAGGTTACGGTCGTGAGGTACTTATCTTGAGCACGCTCGGTGGAACCGTTGCATGAAGGATCTAGAATGTGCAATTGCCTGGACGGTTCCTCAAGGCCACGCGTGAACTTGCGGGAGAAGATGGAGGCGAATAAGGTGAGTGTTAAGATAAACTAAGGATGGATAGAAGGAGATCGTTCGGTTCGAAGGAATCGTGTCTATTGGATTTCACCCTATGAATCATCATTCGGCCAAATGAACGGCGTCCCGTTGTGCGAATCAGCAAAACTCCCGTGTGAATCTACATTCGACCATGCTCCGGCTAGCCCGATCGTGTGGCCATTGTGCCACAGCCGCACGGTCACCTCCGTCGCCGCCTGTGCCATGCCGCCGCCTGCCATGGCAGCCACCGCCCATGCGCCTCTCGTGCGCTGCCGCCACAGCCTCGTCGGCCACCAAGCGCCTGCCGCTGCTAGCCGTCATCTCCATGTGCCACGCTGTCGCCGCCTCCAGCGTCGCCATGCGCCCTTGTGCCGCTGCCACACGCCGCTTGCGCCGCCACTGGCGCCGGTGCCGCCGCCATGCGCCATGCCGCTGTTGCCTCCGGCGTCGCCATGTGCTTGCACTTGCATCGCCGCTCGCACGTTCTTGCGCCACCGTCGCACGCCGCTTGCGCCGCCGCTGGCGTCGGTGCCACCGCCAGCCAGACCTTGCACCCACTCTAGCGAGAGAGAGATGTAGATTGGAAGGGAGGAGAGAGAAAACCTCTTTTTTCTTGGGAGGTGAAGGCTGCGCAAGGTGGGAATAGGGCACCCCTTATAACCAGCCCTTAAACCTATATTAGAGCTAATTAGAGTTTAGTGGCCTCTTTTAGAAAAATATCAGGGCACTACAAAATATTTGAAGGGACAGTTGCTGTTTGTACCTTGAACCATGGCGTGTAAACAAATATACCGGGTTTGTGTTCTTGCATGATTAATTAGATTACACTTTTCTCATTTCTCATATCGTGATTAGCACCTAAGATCCTACTACATCTTTGTCAAAAAAAAAATCTTCCAAAAAGGATTCGACCCTGGTAGGAGTTTAGCAGATAGGAATGATTGATTTGGAAGATTATGGAATTGATTAGTTGGATTATTTTTTATTAATTAAACGCACTAAAATAAGATAATATGCACTGCCATTTAAGTATGTTGCTGCCAAGCTCCAAATGGAAGGTTTTCTTGGTGCCCGAGGTCGACTATGTTGTCTGTATTTTTTGGTATATATATCTGGCTTCTATATGCATGCTCCAAATAATGGGACTTGCAAATTCGTTTGCTCCAAGTTTATATGTCGTTTTTTATTGACCTCGTCCTTGCTTGGAGGAGTACTAGTACTGTGCTAGTCTTCTTTACGGCCTATGTGGAACACATGAATGATTTCCACGTGTGAGAATTATACTGTTTTCCATGAAATTCGTAAGTTCTAAATGAGACTTAAGATGAAGCAAATTAGTTGTTTAATCGTCTTTTGTGTTATGTTTACATATCATATTTTCTCATACATAAGAATCCAAATATTTCAGCAATAAGTGCATGGTCTGGTAATGTTAGGGCAGTCCCAATGGTGTATTGATGATGGTTTCTATCCTCATTAAATGACTTGCCACGTAGGCAAAATGCTGACATGGCAACGTAATTAATGATGAAAGAGAGCACAAATCCTAGAAACGGTTTCCTCATGAAGAAATCAGGTCTTCACTCCACCCAATGCACCAAGAAACTATGAAATCGCCATTGGGAAGAAACCACCAGTTTCTAGGGGGCTCGTGGCACACTCTCATTGGAGGAAGAAGATAGAGTTGGGAGAGAGAAAGAGAAAATAATTATTACTCGAAGACACCTCCACTGTGGAAGATAGTTTTTATAGATGATTTCTTGTGCTATAGAAATCGTGTCAGTTTCTTCCATTGGGACTGCCCTTATGATTAAGTCGATCTCATAAAAGCATTGATGAGTACATATAGCCTTTTTTTCCCCTAGGAGTACTTGTGCATGTGTGAGCCAATTAAGCTAGCTAGTCTTGCTGTTCAAATTTCTATATTCATTTTTTTTGATATTTTTCTACTTCCTCCAGAAGGAAAAGTGAAAAAAAATCCTCAATAAGCCATAAGTTGAGACGCTAGTGCTGCAAAATACTACTAGTAACCACATGTGCTTTAAACTTCAGGGAAAGCTTGAACTTCATGTAATTTTCTTCACTCCACTCTCGGATACTCTTGTTGATATAGTACTACTTACATAGATCTATTTGTACAGCGATCTGCTCCAAAGATAAACACATTAATTTCTGTCAGAATAACTAGAGACAATGGTTATTAAGAGGACCAGAGAATTATGAGGTTGTTGAGCTGCAGACCAGGTTCAGTAAGTTGCCCCAGAATGCAGGATGCAACATGTGTATTTCATTACATTGCGATCCTTAAAACTAAAAATATATGTGTGTAGATGTATTATTTTGATTGATTGGAACAAACTAATGCAAGAATAATGTCCAAATCTTCAAGAACACAGTTAATTCATTAATATTAGAACATGTACGTGTTTTTATCTTTTGAATAAACCAACAACAAAATTAGCATTTTCTTTATAAACGGTACTAGATGTTTACAGTGTAGGTACTTCAGTGCACTGTGATGATTGCTGCTACTACAGCTAGTACACTAAAGCTGCCTCATCACAAATAGAAGGAAACGAGCCAAAACCAAAAGTGCAAAGCACGCAACCATGCAAAGTTGCGAGCCATGCATATTTCGCGGTGAAAAGTTGTAAGGGAGAGCAACTGCTCTTGCTGTAAAGTTTGGCTGAATTTAGGTGCATCAAAAACAGATAAGTTTGACTGCCTCCTCATGTGACATCTCTTGGCTTGACCATATGTATCTGCACTTGCAAAAGGTAGAGGGGCCAGCTGATGGATCCATGCATGTAGCTAGAGAACAATGAACCAGGAGCAAAATGGCAAACATGTCAAGCTAGCTAGTGTATGTCTACTGCTATTACTATTACTACTACATGATTGTATACAGGAGCGTGGCACAATGCTGTCTGGAGCTGTGGAAATGCAGACAAATGTTAAAATGTTCCGCCATTTATTTTTTGTGGGGTTCTCAAGCTTTATAACTGTATACGGACGGGACGACGGGAGCTTTGGAAGAGGTTGATCAATACAAGGGAGAAAAACAACGGAACGGATCGAGTCGTGATCTCATCCAGCTGCGAGACATCCCCTTTGGCTTCGGGAGCGATCAAACGAGGGGCACAAGTGGCTAGCTCACCGCCCATGCATGATCTGCATCTTGCTCCAAGACAAGTACGATCGACTAGAACGAACCAAAAACAAAAATTCAGAAACAAATTTAGAGTGATCGATGCAAATCTGAAGCCTAGCTCTATGTCCTTTTTTTTCAAGAAAAATGTGATAGTTTCTAGTGTTCCCTTTCTCACCACCCTATTGTTCTTGATTTGTGTGAACTAATTGTTGCAATATGATCCAAATTCGAGTTATATCCACGCTGGACACGAGCGCCAAGCCTCACTAGACGTAGCGTCGGTTGGCGCTAGGACCAGGGTTTCAAATTTTGGATGCAAAAAAAAAAAATTCGGCGGCCGGCGAAAGGATTAAAGAATGAAATTTCGTTCAAAATTCGGATGAAAAAATAATTTTTGATGAAATTTAACCAAAATTTAAATAAATTTTGAACAAATTTCAAATAGGGCCAAATTCGGCTAAATTTTACCCGAATGAAACCTATTTTGCTAGGCACCGAAAGGGACGAAATTTCGTCCATTTCGCAAATTTTCAGACAAAATTTGAAACCCTAGCTAGAACTCAATGTTGGGCCGCACCAGACGTGGCGTAGGCCCGCACAACTGACTCCAACTTGGCATTTTTCGTTCTTGTTCCTTGCCTATGTGCCCGTAGTCATACGTTGTAGACGGCATATCGTCTCATGTATGTAATTTCTTCTAATATAGTGATTTTTTATTTTTGTGCATTTATGGCTTTTTTCACAAAGATTTTTTTACGTAAAATTTGTATCTCCTATCTCTAGATTCATCTATATTTTTGCAGCACTAATTAATAAGCTCTGTGCAGGCACACGATAACAGATCAACAGTGATAGGGGTGCCTCAGCGAAGGCCCACCGTTGGTAGAAAGTGGAGGTGGTGGAGGGCAAGGTGATATTGGCATTGTAGGTCTGCACTGTGATCAGAGGTGTGGGAGAACATGGATGCTTCGGAGTGGCATAGTTGGAAGAAGAGGTGCGTAGCATTTGGTCTCCTCTTTTCAGCTTCTAAAATCTGTTTTTTTTTTCAACTTTTCTACAATAACTATTTTTAAGCGAAGTATCTTTTTAAAGCGGGGTATACAAGTTTATTGTAGTACATATTGTAACAATTTTATTTATATCAGCTAAAACCATACGTGGGCTTCTATTACTCTATACACTCTATCACGAATAGCCCAAAAACAATAAACTGCAGCCATAAGTTGAAGCAAAAAAAGAACAGGCCTATTAACAGCCGTGAAGGGTAAAGCAAACGAAGGTGCGGTGGAGCTGGATAATATATATGGGTTGTCTACTCCTCATGTGACAGAAATTTGGCTAAATTCTAGTTACTTTTCTCAACCCATGGATAAAGATATAATCACTTTCATCACTCCCCTGAGTTCCTATATATAATCCACCCTCACCTCTAGGAGAAAGAATGACGCAAATAATATTTTAACCTAGACAAAAGATAAATTTAAGTTTGGTGAACCCCTACAAAATACAAAGATAAAAATTTCTAAACTAGACAAAAATAAAGTAAAATTGTGCTAAAATTGCACTGTTGTGGGCAGATTTTACCCTTTCCCTCATGGGGACATGGAATAAGAGAGTTAGAGAAAGTAAGTAGTAAAAGAGAGTTCGTGAGTAGAAAATAAGTTGATCTCCCTTGCCTCATACCCCCCTTAGAGCCTTATATACATGAATAAGGTAGAATGAGAATTTGTTATTCTGTCCCTCAATGATTGCAAAGGATAAAAGTATATCGGTATATTCCTTTAAATAAGACATACTTTGCTATTGGGCCTGCTCTAAGACCCACTAACTAATCCTAATGGCTCAAGAGACTAGGCACCCCCATAACGTGCACATTACTTAGTATTGTAATTTTAAGCTTAGTATTGTATAATTTTAAGGGATCGAGGGATAAGAAAATGTTAGGTGATTGAGAATTAGCGAAATCCTAATATATATGTAGGCACACTCGAGTTAATAAATCTAAAAAAATCCAATGGCTGAGATGACAAATGATTTTTAAGAGAGACTTATGTGTGATCCTAAATGACCCTGTTTTTTTTTCTAAACAGATCTTTTTCCTGCTTACATTGAAAGCAATAACAGAGTGTTACACCATAACTAACAAAACAAGCGTTAGGTACACCGGCACAACCATGACCTAGTAGCACGGATCTAAAAGCAATTCAAAGGCAGGGAAGCATGGTGCTCAGACACCATGGTGCCCCGTTTCAGCATATAAATAATAGGGACAACATTGTGCCTAAGCTCCATGAGTGAGACTTTCCATCTACGATTAAGACTTTCCATCCATATCAATGACTTCCTTTCCATATATATATATATATATATATATATATATATATATATATATATATATATATATATATATATATATATATATATATATATATATATATATATATATATATATATATATATATATATATATATATATATATATATATATATATATATAGGTGCAATGTAAACAGATAGTCTCAAAAAAATAAAATAGCAAAGTTCTACATGGCTTATATATTCTCGTTTGAAAGGTTTCAACAAGATCTTTAACTTTGCAGTTGAGACGAACCCCAAATTCCAAGGAGAGCACATGGAAACCATTGTTCCTCTGAATCAATAGCTTTCACTACAATAGAAATCATCATCATATGCGGTTTTAAACCGTCATCACAGACGGTTTTCTGAACCGTCTAAATTTATGCATCTGTGATAACAGACAGTTATTATAGACGGTTTGTAAGCTATCTGTGATAAACCATAACATAGATAGTTCATATAAAGAACTGTCTGTGAAGGATACTATCACAGGTGGCTCGAACCAAAAACTGTCTGTAATATTCGCACATCATAGAAGATTCTACCTACCAACCATCTGTGATGGGCGAGTATCACAGACAGTTCTAGCTACCAACTGTCTGTGAGGGCGAGTATCACAGACGGTTGGTATATAGAGCCGTCTGTGATACTCTCCCATCATGGATGGTTGGTGGATAGAACCGTATGTGATGTACGAGTATCACATATGGTTTTTGGTTCGAGCCGTCTGTGTTAGTCCTTCACAGACGGTTTATACCACAAAACCGTATGTGATAGTTCGTTCTATACCTAAATTTTTTCTATTTTTCGGCTAATATCATGAAATGTTAGTTATGCTATCTAAAAACAAGCAAATACAGCAACAAACACAGCAGCACATTCCATTTCCATTAAGATTAGAATTCACCATTACAACATCGCAAGATAACGAGCAAGTTATCCATCTAGCTAACACAGCAAGAACACATCTCTTGATCCTACGAGCCTAACTCTTCAACATAGCAAGAAGATGGAAAAAGCAGATATCCTAGCGGATAGTATAAGCTCAATTGTACCAACGAGGCCTTAAAAGATGAAATAGTAAAATTTTACATGGCTTATATATATATATATATATATATATATATATATATATATATATATATATATATATATATATATATATATATATACTCATTTAAAAGGATTCGATGAAATCTATAACTTTGCAGTTGAGGAAAACCCCAAATTCCGATGGGAAGATAAATTTTTTTGGCAAAAACAGAAACCAAAAACTTGCGACGCAAATTTAGAGCTGAATATGGCCAAGTTTGGGGTGTCTTAGAGGGTGGCTAGCACAAGAAGGTTGATTTTTTTTGGATCGGGCTCATCGTTAGGTTTCTAACGAATATAAAAACGTTAAAAACAAATACTGTATGTAAAAGTTATGCACGTTTTACTGAAGATGTCTTGGAATGGAATCCTACTCGGACTCGAATTCGTCTCAGGTTCAAATTGAAACTACTATATCTTAATTTCAATCCCGTAGGCCAAGCTTGCTGAATTTTTTTTGTGAAAATTTGTGACTATATGTAGAAGGAGTCCACCAATTTTCACTAGATTTGGCATAAATTTAGCATGCTTTTCAAATTTTAGAAAGGTAGGCACTTTTTGGGAAGTTCTGCACTGTAAAATTGGAAAAGCAACCACGCTGGATTTGGATTTTAGGAGATCCAACAACTCAAGTAAGGTAAGAGGATTTGGATTTTCAAATGGTTTTTAATTATAATATCACAGATGATTTTTAATCCGAACTGTCTGTGATAATTGCAGACACCACAGATGGTTTTTAATCTGAACTGTCTGTGATAAGTATATATCACAGACGCTTCTAGCCATATAGTGTAAAACTGTCTATGATAATTACAACATAGACGGTTCCGGGGAACTGTCTGTGATGATGCATCCATTATAGCTTTTTTATAGTAGTGTTTGAAACATGAGTCCTCGAACTCACCCTTGGAGACAGGCCTGTAGGGAACTAGCGGCTCGTTGTCGTCCTCGGCATCGACGACTAGGGTTGGTGCCAGCGTTGAACCGCAAGGCACATGGCGGTCGGCGATCAACAACGCCAACTCCTGGAGTGCTTCATTAATCCCGGCACCACTATTTGGTTTCGTCCACATATGTGTGTCACTGGGTCCCTCATGATCTCCAGTGAGATCGGACACATGAAGTCGTGAAAATTAATCTTATGCCGCTTATTTTGTTTATAATTTTACTTATTTGGAGATTCTATTGCTAGTAGTGTAGATGGTAGTATAAGTAAATCCTAACTAATTTGAACTATTGGCTCACAAAGATTAGACGGCTTATATTTATTTTAAGATACCGTAAAAGAACTCTTCATTACCATGTTTTTTTGTAGTTTTAAAAATCCACTCCACACCTCTTTTTTTCTAGACCGAAGTTTTTTGCTGACGCATCCTGAGTACCACCGGCTGCCCCATTCATCTATCTTGACATTTTCTTCTCCTAGTGCTCTGGCTAGTTCTATAGAGAACACTCCAATATTTGGGCGGTGGTTAATTGTTTTTAGCTATGACTTAGTAGTCTAATAAATAGTAATTACTAAAAAATCGAAGCCAAAAACCGGTTAAAAAGCTAAAAAGAATGGCCCCTAATGCAACATTTCTTGATCTAATTTTCCCACTTGAGATTAGCAAACCAAATTCACCCCTGTTGTCATGCGAACTATATAGTCAACAACATTTGTGTGGCCGTGAAAGCACTCCAGAACCCAAGATCTGGCGGTCTCCGCCATTGACCTAACTATGCGGTCGCTGCCAATACGCTGACATCACTCGTCACGGCCACCACCACCAAACGTCGTCCCAATACAAATTCATAGCCTCTACTGTATTTTGTGCAGCTAGATTTACATTATATTCATTGTGTAAATAAAGTATCACATGATAGAGAATATGATAGTTCAACTTTTCGTATTTATAATTAGTCGGCCTAGTAGCTATTTTTAACAAAATACTAAAACACCCAGCGTAGTTTTTGTCAAACCTGTAAAAAAAATGTAGTATGAGGGAAACTGTGGTATCTCACGCTCGATATCTAAAAACTATGGTTTCTTGATAATGTGGTTTCTAAATACTGCAACATCCAAACAGGTCCTTAGTGGTATTCTACTTCACCGTATTTTCTTGAGTCTGGTACTGGCCACCCCTATAAAAGAAATCATGCTATATAAAGACCTTGCAGAGTAACACCCCGACTTGTTAAGCCCTCAACACACTTCATCTCTGTTGTTATTAAGTTGGATAGGCCTTAACAAATTATGTAACTAATTCCATTCTTCTACTTCCTCATCTCCAAATGCCCTTCTGAACTGAATGGCCCACTGTCCATCCTCGAAACAATCTGCAACTAATGATTCTTCATCAGAACAAATTCTGAATAGTCGGAAGAACTAAATCTTTAAAGGAGATTCTCCAATCGAAATATCATTCCAGAATATGATGAACTTTCCATTGTTCACTCTATACATCATCCCCATTTTGAACCACTTTTGAACCTTATGTAAGCCTTTCCAGAACTGGCACAATTGCCATTTGAAGAGAAGAAATCTCCATCTGGCATATAGTTCTTACGCAGAATTTTGCACCAGTCCTCATCCAACCCCTGCATAATCTTCCAAATCCATTTGTTAAGTAAACAAACATTCAAAATCCTGGTATTTAGAATACCCAAACTCCCAAATTCTTTACGTCTGCAAACTGCATCCCAATTGACTACTCCCCCCGTCCCGCAATATAAGTCCGGCACATATTTAGGAAGCATATTAGTTAAATAATATTTAATGGAATTGGACCATAGTTGCTTCTATTATATATGCATAGTACTACTCTTTCTATTAGAGATAAATATAATTTAATTTTATTAAATATTACTTAAATAATATCTGAACTTATATTGTGTGATGGATGGAGTATGTGATAATAGGCGAACTGCTTAAACTAGAATTGGTAATAATAAGCATTCCATCTGAAGACATAAACTTACCCTGCCAAGGATCCAGCCTCCTTCCCATCTTATTACACAGACCATCAAAGGCATTAATACCCACTGTGACCACTAACAGGCATTCCCAAATATGTCATTGGCAGGCACCTCAATTTACAATTTAGCATCTCTGCCACCTTAATTTGATCCTCCTTTTCCACTCCAAACACAAACACTTTTTATGATAGTTAATCTTTAACCCTGGCATCCATTCAAAGCATTAGAGCAGAAATTTCAAACGCAAGATACATCATAATCCATCATCAAAATGGTATAATCCCTCATCCACCAAGTGATCCACCACCCCCTTCAGGACCCCAGCATTTTTTGCAGAGCCCAATATCTGAGCCAGAGCATCATCTGCCAAATTGAATAATAATGGAGAAAGGGGATCTCCCTGTCTGACACCCCCATAGGTATTGAAATAAGGTCCCAATTTTCCATTTATGTTTATACAAACCTTGCCACCTCTCACTGTCTGCATCACCCACTTGATCAACTTCTCATGAAAGCCCTTCTTGTGCATCACCTCCTCTAAGAAATCCCATTGAATTCTATCATAAGCTTTCTCAAAGTCTACTTTAAAAATCACCCCTTTGAGTTTCTTTGCTTTAATTTCATGAAAAATCACCACACCTTCTTAAATGTTCCTACCTTTAACAAATGCAGTATGTGAACTGCTAATAACCTTTCTTGCCATAAAAGTCATTCTGTTTTCCAAAAGCTTGCAAAAGACCTTGAAACAAACATTCAATAAGCAAATAGGTCTATATTGTTTTATTGTATTGGCATCCTTCAATTACGGTATTAAAGTAATCACCCCATAGTTCAACCTCTTAATGAAGTTATTGAACATATCAATCAAAGACTAATATAAATTGTCATCCTCAGCACCCCTGATGAGATTAAAATCTCCTTCAATCACCAGTGGAAGAGGAGACCTCATACATTTCCATGTTAACTCATAAAGAAAATCAGGAGACATTTTTTTTGAAAACGGGCAAGAGGGATGCCATATATTAATTCAAAGGGAGAGGGAGCAGCATAGTTTTAGGAACTGAAAGACAGGGGGGACGCAGATACAAAAACACTTGGCGTGAAGTTGAGCTATAGGAGCTATAGAGTGATAGACAGCTCAGCTAGTTTATTGGCCCTCGTTAGGATCTAGGCCCCATCCTCCTCTTTTATGGCAGCGAGCAAGTGCACCGGAATTGTCGTTGAGGACCGGAAGATTCGGGCATTCCACTTTTCCAAATTTGCATGTGATAAGCACCATTAGCATTGCTATTGGTTCGCGAGGTGTGCTTGTCATGAAGAGGATCGATTCCCACCAGTCTCGAAGCGGGTGGAAAGTATGCCATATGGTCAAGTTGATGGAGTCGCAAGAAGTCCACTGCCCCACAGAGGTCCAGATATACTTTGTGTAGCGGCACTCGATGAAGAGGTGGATGGCGGACTCCGGCGTCTGTGAACACAAAGGGCAAGTAATTTGGTTCTTGTGTATAGGCGATCCGCTATCCAAAGTCTATTTTGGATGGCCAACCAAGCAAAGAGTTTGAATTTTTGGGGTGCCCATGTTTTTTTAGACTAGAGTGTTCATGGAGATTTTGGTTGCTCCCAAGAATTGTGCTTGTAAGCAGAGGTTGTAGAGTATGTTCCAGTTGTGATGAGTTTCCAAGTGATTGTATCCTTGAGATCTTCCGTAGGTTTAAGGTATAGATGTGGCTCCAAATCACGATCGTCTCACATATGTATTTGGGTGTTAGGCTGGCTACCCAATTTAGGTCCTGTAGCCAATTATTGCCTGTCAAAGCAGCTCTTGGGGTGTGATTTTTCTTGTTGAGTTTGTGTAGACTGTTGGCGCGATATCACATAATCTATTTTCGGCCGCCCAAGCCGACGTCCAGAAAGTTGCCTTGGCTCCATCTCCTATCGAAATGGTGGTGGGCACAGCAAAGAGAGCCCGATCTAGGTCATCACACGAGGATTACATACCTTGCCAAGGATTGACTTGGGTGTCCCACTCGTGCCAAGGCCATCTAAGCCTTAGGGCCTTGGCGAAGCGCTAAAGGTCTAGGAGGCTGAGGCCTTCCAATTGTGTGGGTCTACATACTCTCTCCCAATTGACCTTGCATTTCCCAACCGTTAGCTGCTTGTCCCTGGCCCGTAGGAAACACCTTGCCTGCCTATTTAGTGATTTGATCACACCTTTTGGAGCTCTGATGGCTATGAGGAAGTAGATTGACTAGGCCATCAAGATAGATTTGATAAGAGTCCTTCTGCCTACCAGAGTTAACAATTTGCCACGCCATCTTGCTAGGTGGCTTGCATACTTGTCCTCAAGCTTTTGGAAGTTTACCCGCTGGAGCCTTTTGATTGTGAGTGGTAGGCCAAGGTAGTTGAGAAGGAAGGAAGTTTGGTGAGCTGGCAAATCATGTAAGACTTCGTGCAGGTCAATGTTTTGACAGCTAATTTGTAGAACTGACTTTTCTGGAGGTTGGTGTATAGTCCGGTCATGTCATCAAAATTGTGTAGGATCCGGACCAATGCGCGGAAGTCATCTTGCTTTGGAACTAGGAAAATGGCAGTGTCATCGGCATAAAGGGAGGTTCTCAAGGTAGCTGTGCAACCGCCCAAAGGGTGTAGGAGGCAGAGGTCCGTTGGGATGTTGAGGATCCTTTGTAGCGGGATTATTGCTATGATAAAGAGGAGAAGTGATAGTGTATTGCCCTGTCGAAGGCCTCTTCGATGATGTAACTTGTCCCTAGGGATGCCATTAAGGAGGATCCAAGAGGTGGTGGTGGAGAGAAGACAAGATACCCAGTCTCTCTATCGGGATGGGAATCCTCTTTTTTCCAAAAGGGTGAGAGGCTATTCACATCAAACAACGTCAAAAGCTTTTGCAATGTCTAGTTTGAAGAGGAGCGACGGGGTATGGTTTCGATGGTATTTTGGGCTAGATTTCAAACATATAAAAATTACCATCGATGTATCTACCTTTTATGAAGGTGCTCTGTCTTGGGGAGATTAGTGTGTTCATGAAAGGTGCAAGTAACATGGCTAAGGTTTTCATGATAATTTTGGCAACCCTATGTATGATCTTGATGGGTCTGAAGTTGCTTGCAGACTGGGCTGTATCCTTTTTCGGCACCAGGATCAAGCTTGCTATGTTTGCTCGAGGGAAGTTGTGAGTTCTCAAGCTGTAGAAGGCTTGTACAGCAGTACAGCACTAATGAGGTCTTCCTTTATAATATCCCAACATATGGTGTAGAAGTTCTTGTTGAAGCCATCTAGTCCTGGAGCTTTGTCCAGTGGTAGCTACAGAATTGCCCTGTGCACTTCATGCTATGTGAAGGGGAGAACTAAGCTTTGCAAGTCAAGACATGGCAATTGGAGAGTTTCCCAGTTGAATGAGGTGGTTGCTGGCGAGTGTTGTCCCATGATGTGATGAAAGTGAGCGGACAACACATTTTCTTTGTCTTTATGGGAGAAAACCCATCCCTGGTCTGACTGGAGTCGCTGAATGAAGTTCTTTCTATTACGACAATTAACTCTAGGCTAATGGACTCAAGGATAGGTAGGGGAGGCTGCATGTCTAAGTTGACGGACAACTCGACAGGTGCAAGGCTGCTAGTCTCTTCCACACCCACCGACACTTCCTGGTCAGGGACTAGAGATGGCCAGGGTTGGGTGTTGTAGTCCCAGGGGACATGTTGGATGGTGTTGGCAAAGGCATCGTAGTGTCAGGTAGCTTTATCTGTGGGTCAGCGGAGCCATGCACCTTGGCCGCAGGAGGCGTAGCTGCCTATAGGGTAGAAGCATTTGAAACGGTCGAAGTCATGGCTATCGACAAGATTGTAGCTCCTAGAGGATTCCTCTGTTTGAGGTCATGGGGACTGATTTCCACTTGGTTGTGTTGGAGCAGGAGGGCTTGGTGCCATGCAGTGTCATGGCCGCCATAGCTTCAGACAGAGGCCCGTTGAGGTGCGGCTGGCCTTGGTGGGCAGTTTGTCGGCTCCCGAGACTTGGTGGATTGGCAGGAGCGGCTGATTGAAAGCAGAGTGCGCTGCCTGCAAGTAGTCATTGGCTTTGTGAAGCCAGGCCTCGCAACTAAGCCACGCTTCCTCCTCTGATTGACGGAGCCAAGCGTCAAAGAGCTGAGATAACTCTTGTCAAAGTAGCGCTGCATGGGAAGTGGAGAGTGCTTGTCAGTGAGCTCCTTGTGGTTGGTGTTGGCAGCAGTGGGAGTGTTGGCAGCAGTGGGAAGGTTGGCCTAATTGTGTTGTAGAGGGCCGAAGATGATGGGGCCTGCCAGCACCGCATGTTGACGCCCACTATCCCCACTTGTTGGGCGACGTGGCCATGAGGATCGGTCTGTTGGCAATAGTCCCACATTGGTTGTGGGAAAGAAAAAAAGCATAACTTATAAATATGAGGAAGACGTCATCCATTGGACTAGTTTTTTAGAAGAAGGCATAATATCACTTATAAGGTTGTTGCTTTAGGACTTGCATACTGACAGCCCATGGGCTTTGGTGCTAAGCTCATTGGACCTGTTGCCCAGGGAGTAAGCCCGGTTAGACCTAGGCATACGGTCAGGGTCCAATATAACATTTGGTATCAGAACCTAAGCACCTAACATTTCCTTGGTTACAGAAGTGCACCAATCTATGAGGGGGAGAATGTTAGGAATAATCACACATTGGTTGTAGGAAAAAAGTATAATTATAAGTGTGAGGGAGATCCCACCCATTGGACTAGTCTTTGGAGGGAGAAAGCGTAATATCACTTATAAGGTTGTTGTTTTAGAGATTGCATACGGACAGCTCATGGGCTTAGATGATTAGCCCATTTGGACCTATGGCCCAGGGAGTAAGCCCGATTGAATCTAGGCATATGGCTAGGGTACAATTTGACACAGTCTCTTGGGCACTTGTGAGTCTTCCCTCTCTGGTCAACATTGTGAGTTGAGGCTCTCCACTGACCTTGATGTTCTTGCTTGTGTTGGTGGTGACGGTTGTCATCATACCGTCTGGCTTGGTATTTGTCTTCATCTCGACAAGCTTCAGGGGTCGGCCGCATGGGCCTGCTATTGTGGGGAGGTGCTGGAGGTGCCCTTGTCGGTCCAGCCCGTCTCGTTGCTGCTGTTGCAGTTGTGGTGGCCATCCTCTGTCTCTGGGGTGCCGTTGATGATGCCTAGGCGCCAGAAGAGGCCTTGCTTCATAGGCTTGAACGGGATGTAGTTAGGTGCACCGAGGTCGGCCTCTAGAGGTGCAGCGGAGTATTCTTCAATGAAGTCCAGGTGCAACAAAACCTTGTAAAATGACCCTTTCTTGCAGTGAGCCGGCTAGGAGGAGGTTGCTTGCAGTCCTGAGGCGGGAGCATCCTAAGGTGGGAGCATCATGTGGCCGTCAGCAGGGGCGGAGCTAGAGAAAAATGAGGGAGGGTGCGGCTGTGCAGCACTTCCTAAAGGGTGTTGGGCTACTGGGCTGCAGGCTTCTAGTGCTGGGCTGGCTACAGAAGGGATTTGCTTGAGCCTGGGTGCGCCACTTTAGTTTTGGGGGGTGCAAATAAGGTGAAAAATCAGGGTTAATAACTGTGTTACGTTTTTTCTCTGAGTGCGGCCGCACCCACCAGCCACAACGTCGCTTCGCCCCTGGCCGTCAGTGAAGGTGAGCCAGAAAGCCTTGGGGATGGAGCTAGGGTTCACTGTCCAAGCCCACAGGTCGAGAGTGCAGACATATACCTCCAGGAATATACCTCCTGACTTCTGAGTGCCCATCAGCAGCAATCCAATGCCATTTAAACTGCACCCCTCCAGCGAAACTCCTTCTCTGTAAAAAGAATATTTAATTGTCTCTTGCACGCCAATTACATCCAATATTTCCTCTAGAATGTATTCTCTAAGTTGTCTTCTCCTGTCTGGTTTACCCAATCCTCTAACATTCCAGAATAAAATTTTCATTATTTCTTACAAAAAGATAAGTTCCTCCCCTTACTAGTGCTCTTCTTCTTTACCTTCCTGAGTTGAATACCTGACAACCCTCTAGAGGCATTACTTATTGTATTCAAATCCAATTCTTCAACATCAATATCTTCCTGAACACCAGGTTGTTCTTGACCCTTCTCTAATTCCTGTGTATTCTTCCACTCAGCTTCAGCAATTGCTGCTCTCACTAACTCCTGCGCTTCCATGGCCAATATTTCTCTTGCACCCCCGTTTTCTTCAGCAAAGGTAATATAAAACAGACCCCTATTATTACACACCAGAGGTGCCACATTGGAACTACTCAATTATAGGGGTTTCAATTCTAGAAGCAAGACACTCCATTGCTCCATTTATCTGTGCATGCATGCTGGTCCTTTTTCAGGGATCATATTCTGCACAAGTGGAGTATACACGTCTCTTCCAGCTAGCTACACTCGAGCATGCACTGGCCCCTGGAGTTTGGTAGCGACCGATGGATCGAGCAAGGTAATTAAGATAAGAAATGAAGCGAATTAATTGAGGGGACCGGGCCCTCTTCTAAATCGATCGATCGGCCGATGGATCGACCCGACAGACATGGAGGCACTTTGTTGTGTTTGGTAATGCCAAAAGGAATGTGAGGGCCCACCCAGCCAGGGAGTGTGTGTGTGAGGCAGAGAGCTAACGCAATTATTCCCCCGTAACTTCTGTTCCACACATGCAAAAAGCTAGCCACAAGCCCGGCCTAGCTTAGCTAGCTTAAAACCAAAGGAATCCCATCTTGGTCGAACAAATTGGGTTGCTTTACTGTTAATTCTTGGCCTCCATGCTCCACGCATCATGGTATTGTTTCCTTCCTGCACTGTATTTAAGCCGGGCAGTTGATTAATTTCCTGGATGGTCCTGCACTTCCTCCCGTGTCTTTTCTCTCTTCCTTTTTTTTATCCTTTTTTACTCTGTCTCGTGCGTTCCATAATCTGATATGCCATAATCGATCCAAATTAATATCCTATCATCCAAGATTCAGAATCATTTTTTGTTCATATATTCAGAGCATTTTTTTGGATATAAGTGAATTAATGTTTCCTTCGTATTTGAAAAAACATCTTGATTCACTGCTACATGCAAATACAAGAGTAATTTAAGTGCACCATGGAGAAAAGGATAATACCGACCCTCCTTTATTGTTGTTAGACCATATGGTGGTTATGATTAAAAGTAATGATGAATAATTAACATTTGGATTGTGATTAAAGGTGATGATGAATAATTGATATTAGGATTGCTTCGAAATTTGCGTTTGTGAAAGTTTCGATCGATCGCAGTCAAAGGTCTTGAATCCGAGTGATCTCGTTCAATTCTGAGTTGCTCCGAGTGGTTTCGAGTGGTGTTCGTTGGCTCCTAGTAGTTGTGGTTGTTCCGAGTGGTTTTAACCTGCTTCGAGAGCTTTTACTTTGCTACGAGTGGTTTCGGTCACGTATGAGTGGTTTTCATCTGCTTCTAGTTGTTTTGGTCTGTTTCGAGTAGTTTTGAACCAATCTGATTGGGTCCGAGTTGCATTGGACAGTTTTCGAGTAGCAATGGAGTATCGAAGGGTGTCCGACTAGCATTGGAACATCGAATGACACTCGATTGGCATCGGAGGATTGCACGGCTGGCTTCAACCTCAAAGAGTGATGGCCCAGGTGATGTTTACGACCACTCAAAGTCATTTACGACCATGTAACTTCGACGACAACGGACTTCGATCACTATGGCTTTCAACCACGGCAGTACGAGCACCGCAGCATGACTACGGAAGAACGACCATGTCCGTTTTCGACTACGCCTGGCTTCGATCATGGCAACTTGACTATGGCATTTCGACCATGACAGGCTTCAACCACGTCCGGCTTCGACCACTTTCGACTTTGACCATGACAGAACGATCACTGAAGGTAATCGTAGCTACAATACTTTTTCATAGTCATAGTTGCAGTACTTTTTCATGGTCATAAATTTTACTGGTTGATAGTCGAAGACTTTGCAGTCAATGGTCGTAGACTTTGCGGACTACTGTTATACTCGTAGACTTTGCACTCTACTGTCGTTGTCTTTGGTAGTTGAAGGCTTTGTGATCGGTTGTCATAGTCTTCATGGTCGATACTTGTAGACTTTATTGTCGGTTCGAGTGTTTCACTTCTTGTGATCTTCGAGTACTCCGAGTACCTCGAGTACTCGTGTTAGACTAGTGGGATGACTGATTAGTGCTTGGTGGTCAGGTGGTCGTGGTACTCGGTAGTCAAAAGGACTCGGTACTCGATGGTCGGTGTTCAGTTGTCGTAGGTGTTGCGATCGGTTGTCGGAAACTTGTGGTATATGATCGGTACTTGGTAGTCGGTACTCGATGGTTCTGGTCGGTAGTGATGCTTGTTATTCCCAAGTATTTTAAGTGAAGTGATGGTATTTCCCGAGTACTTGTGGTTTTCGAGTACTTGTTAAGCTAGCGGTTGTATTGAGTTGTTTGGAGCTACTTTGCAGTAAGCGATGGAGTTTGTGGTCATGGATGACCTGGTTGTTGGTCGTGGATGGTTTTGTTCTTGTCTATGGATGTACAAGGGTGGTGTGAATGTATGTGCTAATGTCAGTCAAGTTGTGGAGAACTTGTGCCGGAAGAAAGTTTCTTTGGTTTTTGCATGTGCAGGTGAGCATGGAGACGATCATGGTTGGTGACACTGAGGACCGGGACTAGGAGGTAATATAAGGACCAGGCGGTCGAGATGTCATGCAAAGTGATCGGGCTTACGCTAGAGCACGTGATGATGCGTGAAGAAGCTACAGGAGGTGTGGTCCTGAAGGCTTTGACACGAGAGTTGGTGATGCGTGATGGAGATACAGGAGGTGCGTCCTAGAGGGTTCATCACATGGTGAGATTGAAAACGTTATGAAAGGAGTCTGTAACGGGAAGGTTTAGATATATGGTAAAGCCCATGTTAGGAAGGGTTTTGGGTCCCTTAATTTGAGGAAGAGATAGAGTTATGTGTTCATATTTGAGGTGGACACGGTTTGAGTGTTAGCCTATAAAAGCAGGGAGAGACTAAGCACTAACGTGGTGGTTTTGTGTAGTTTTTGGTAGGGCTTTCGGGGAGAAAGCTTATGTGGGTTTTAGAGGGCTTTCGTCATGAGATATTTTAGGGATGCTGTGAGGACACTTTGTAACCACATCCATTATACAAAAAATAATAGATCAGATCTATTTCAAGAAAAGTTTGCTAGAATCGGTGACGTATTTTCTGAGCATCGTTTGTCTTCTGTTTCTGGCGTGTACTCGTTCGAGCGATTGAAGTGTTCGAGCGGCTGAAGTCTTCGAGCAAAGAGAGATTACGACTACGTGCGTCAGTAGTAGTAGCGAGCGATTGAAGGGAGCGGTCGGACAATCGTAGCGTTCATCGAGCACGGGCGAGCGAACCAGTGTCTTGCGGTTGTAATCTGTATCCGATAATTTAGATTATTTTTCTTTTACTTTTAGTTTTGGTTTTAGATTCTAAAAAACAGAGATAATTATTCACTCTTTTTGATTGTGCCATGCAATTCTTCAACTGCACACTACTGTGTTTAATACAGATATTCTGACCGTGCTGTCACCTGCATGTACTCGCTAACATTGATTTATCGGACAGCATAGCACCCGTACCATGCTTATATTGGCATGTTGTCTTCACATTAAAGACTAGCCTAGCTAGCAGCTTAATTACAGGGTACTACTGTACAACTTTCATAACTACCGCTATAGTATACGACTGTACTGGCTAAAGCATTAGCTAGGAATCATCAACCAAGCAAGTGAAGGGATAATCAGTCACGCTAAAACGGGAGAACTAAAGGATGGGACATCACTTCAACGCAACACATCAAGGAGATGCAAGGGACACATGGCGATAATGAACGTATGACTAAACAACCACGATGACGAGGACGACATCGATCGATCGAGTTGATTGTCCCAGAACTGTGGCTTGAACATGCACTCAATTTCTAATGCCGTCAACCTCATAGATTAATGCGTAGATCGATCCAACTGGTAAGATGGCTTGATGAGCCATCGATGAGACCAGCGATGCAACTTTCAGTGGAGCAACATCAAGCACGAGCTGACTGTGGTGCCGCTCGAGAACATACGAGAAGACGGTCGCAAATCCTGTCTGTCTCTTGGATATCAATCTCATCTGGTGATATAGAGTACAGTTCACCTTCAATTGCGCCGTCTGAAACTGATTCATAGTTGATAATATATACTACGTTTAGAGTTTAGGCGGTTTCACATAAGTACTATGCTCGATCTTGCTCGACGACCTATATTCTCGATCGATCAACACAAAATGGGCAGCCACATCATCGCGCTGCCTCGATCGAAACATTTCGTTGCCGACGAGCCGTACATGCTGAACAGAAATACGTGATGGGCGTATATATACGACGAGTATATAGCAGCAAGATGATCAGTACACTAGCAGAGGGAGAATGCAAAAGGTATGGAACAGTCGTTGCTTGAAGCGTGTGGTATTAGATAGAGATGGGTATTGGGCTGTGCCGTGTCGGTATGGCCTGGGTCCACTATGCTTCGTGCCGTGCCGTATTGTAGCATAGTCACTCCGTCGTGTTGTGCGGTGCCAACCTGTCTTGCCTTCGGCTAGGTCCAGGCACGGCCCAAAGCCCGTTGTGTCGGTGTTCGTCCCATGCCGGCCCAAACTCAGCTCGAATTAACTATACACGACGAAGGCGGCGGTGACAATATCACAGACGGTTCAAATAAAAAATCATCTGTGATATTTAGAAATATCATCGATGGTTCTTGGTAATAACCGTCTGTGATATTTCCTCTTCACAGACTGTTTTTAGGGCTGGTAGCAACACAGCCGGTCTCTAAACTAAAATCATCTATGATTGTATTTAATACAGATGGTTTTGAGGAACTGTCTGTGATGTGGCGTCTAATATATGGCTTTTTGTAGTAGTGACCGTTCTGTTAAGGTGTGCTCAATACTATGTAATGCCTTATAACTCCTGTCGATCGCATAAGGCTTCAAATTTTCTCGAATAGAATTACAGACCATTATATGTTTGGAGTTTCTAGACATTCTTGCTAGTCTATTTCTCGATCATAATATTTCACTCTTTAAATGTCTTGAACACATCAAACATGTGCTTAATAAAGTATACTCAAACTCTTCGAGAGTAGTCATCGATGATGGTCAGCATATAATTGGTGTCTCCAAGAGATGAAACATGAAACTTACCCTACAAATCAGGGTGAAAATAATCCAATATGTCTTTTGAAGAGTGATTTGCAAAGCTAAAACTTATTTTCTTTTGTTTATCAAAGACATAGTGTTCATAAAACTTTAACTGGTCGACACCTTGACCATTGAGCAAACTTATTTTGCACAACTCCTTTAAGCCAGATTCATTCATATGACCATAACACATATGCCATAGACTTGTCCGATCAGCATCAGACAATTTGATTGAGTCAACAGTAGCCTTCCCAACTAGGGTAGTGCCTTAAGGATGATAGAGGTTTGATGCCTTCATATCACCTTTCATCACAAAAAGAGAGCCTTTGGAGATCTTTAGAACTATACCTCTACCTAAAACTCGTACCCTTTGGTATCAAGAGTACTCAATGAGATAAGGTTTCTTTTTAAATTTGAAATGTGTCGGACCTCCGATAGGGTTCTGATGGTGCTAATGTCTACAATCATGCACGGAGTATTGTCTTCCAATAACACTGATCCAGTCAGAATAGCCTCATATGTAATGAACCAGCCACAGTTCATGCTCAAGTGGAAAGTGTAGGTTGAATGAAGAATTTATTCATCACTAGTTTTGAAATCACCAGCAAAGATAACAAGAATCTCCCCTTCAAAAACCATCTTTTGTGATAATGGTATTCTTACCTTCGTCATTTTGTTTATATTTATTGAAACTATTATTTTTCTTTTCCTTATTCTGGAGTTTCCAGCACTTGGTCCGCCCTTCTTATAGTAGCGGTATGACTTTTTGGTCTTCGACTTCGAACGACCTTTATATCTACTCGAGCTTCTACCTTTGGAATCACTGGTCGGAGACCTCTCGACTGGTCTGCCCCAAACAAATAAACCTTCTACATGCGAACTCGAGCTCTCGCTTAAAACCATACTTTTCACCTTTTCTTTTACATATAGAGCTCCATAAACCTCATTCGAAGTAAGAGTTTCTCGACTGTAAAGAATTGTATCTTTAAACATAGAGAATGAATGTGTGAGAGAGCCTTACAATTTCTTATTTGTTTCTCTTCACTAGACAAGGCAGCAGGTACCTTGTCGACTCCCAATAACGTATCATCCAAATCGAGCTGTGACAAAATAGCTCATATCTTGACTTCCAGAGAGAAAATCTTGTGTCACGATCCAATAGCGGAAGATCATGCTTCATTGACACCATGATGAGGATGCTCTAGATTGATTTGGCAAAAAAAAATTCTCTGATACTATTTGTTATAAACACATGACAAAATATAAAACAATGAAGAATAATCAAGAGCACGGGACAAAGATTTAACATGAAAAACCTTTACGAGAAAAGCCATGAACGTACAATCGGTGAAATCATTATATAAAGAAGAACACAATCGGTGAAATCATTATATAGAGAAGTTACAGAACGCTCTTGGTATATTACATGTATAGATAACTTATAGCGTGCCATGTGTTATCTATCATGAGGCTTACGGGGGTATGAATAGCCTTTGGAACAAGAGTCCTATAAAAAAAGGAACAGAGTCCAAGTCGGCAATGAAACACTACTCGAAAACTGGAATAGTAATATGCTCAGAGATGGGAACAACACCCTGCTCGAAGACTGAATAATCTTAGAAGATGACTGTGAAGAGTTGTAGTAAGAAGTGCCTCGAGAAGCTATGTCTGATTCCAGTCGGCGCAAATACATTTGGACACTACGTCTTGTGAAAGTCGGTACAGAGTCCATCATGAATATAAAGATGATCCCAATCATAATATACGATCAATTCGCATTACAGATAAATCGTACTGATTAAAATATATCTTTTGAGCAAAATTTAATTGAATTATTGAAGTGATCAAAATCCAACTTAGATTCGGATCACAATATATAACACATCTATGCGACTTGTAACACGCAAAGTACAGCTAGCCATGACGTGTACTCCTATACGCGTACCATTTCTACGCGTACCATTTCTGTAGACAAATAGTATATGCAAGTACCCCTACTTAATACGCAAACGTAAGTCCATGCATGGTACAGCACGAAGAACATTTATACGCACGTACATATCTAGGTAGAGTTCACATCAATACGTACGTGGTACATTTCGATTCAATACTAGGATTAAGACGTAGTATCTACGTACGTTCTACTACGTACTACATACTTTAGGTACTCATGTCAATTGTCGTCGTCCTATGGCATACACGAACAATTAATAGGGAATGCATCGATCGATCATGCGTGCATGGCATGGGCAACTGGAGATCAAAATTTGTAGATCGATCGATCCCTGGAAGTACTGGCGTCCATGTCCTCTGATCGCTTTTATCTCAAAAGGCCAGCAAGTGGATCGAATCGAAGAATATATACACACAAAAGGCAGGCGCCGTTTTTGTACTCTCTCTCTCTCTCTCTCTCTCTCTCTCTCTCTCTCTCTCTCTCTCTCAAAGTGTATTGATTCGGCGAGAAGCTTTGGCGTGCCGCCATGAACCGTGCACATGTACGGCCTGCGCGAGCGTCCGTACGCGCCCTGCCTGCTTTGTTTAGTGCGGTGGTGATGGGTGATAGGGGATCTCTCGATCGGCACACACATGCGAGCCTCAACTGAGAAAAAGACCAACGGCGACCAGGATTCGTTCATGCGCGCACACACAAATCCTAATCATTATTCGAGTCGATCGAAGTCGGCATGGGCGCGCGCACACACAAAGATCTCTTCTTCCCTTTATTCCCAAGAGATCCTGCCTTAGGCCTGGGAGATTTCGTTCCACATTCCCAATAAAGATTGAGGCATTGGGCATGTACAATGGTATAAACTAGTTACTAGCTCTAAGATAATTTCTCCAATGATATTAACTTTTAGCACATAGCTCATAATATGAATAGTCCCACATGACATCCTCATATAATCTTGGAATGTGTGTATGAGACTAGCTCTTGATCAAGAGCTAGCTTTTCTCTCTCTTCTATTAAAATATGAAATAATATGTTTAGAGCTAGCTCATAAATCACCATTAGACATGCCCTTATGCCACGTTAAAAAGTATAGTGCCTTTTAGTTTTTTATTGATTGCGAGAGAGATTAAGAAGGTAAAAGATATTTATATTAAGAAGTTACTTTGTTCAAAATGGCTCCTACAGTGACTCTTACAGACAGTATATAGAACTACCTTAAGAAGTCACTCCGTTCAATTTTAGGTTTCTAAAAGCAAAAGGTTAAAAGCTGTTTAGGACAGGGCCTTAACATCGCTATATGGCCGTACCGTATATGTTGGGTCTGTTCTTTTTGGCTCCGGTTTATAGCTTATGGGTGTGTCTTATAGCTTTTAGCCTATTCGTGAGAGAGAGTACGGAGTAACAGAAACTCACATGTGGTTTTGGTCGATATAAATGAAGCCGCTATAGTGTATATTACAACTAACTTGTAGATCCCGTCTTGAAAAAACACTCTATTTAAAAAATAATTACTGTAGAAAAATCGAAAAATAGATTTTAAAAGCTAAAAAAAAGGAGAGACTCGTAGGCCGTAGCCTAGCTACTTGCCATTTTGACATGGGACATGCAGTGAACCAGAATCATGATATATATTGGCATGGCAATTTGCTGGTTAGTTTGGAATATGTTTCCCAGTCGTTACAAGCATGGCAAACTGCAACATGGAAACTGTCACGGGTGATGGCATGTGCATGCCATAACTACAGAGTGGTATTGAAGCGACAAGTGCATGCTTTAGCACATATAAGCCTGCAGTCCTGCCAGTTTAGTGTGCCCATGATCTCTAGTTGCCTTGTCCTAGCTGGTTCACTATTACAATACACGTACATGGCACGTAGCGCATAGAATGTGTCGGATCAACAACGATAATAGATAGGGTGAATGATGCGTTAGAAATTTTTTTTAAGTATTTATAAATTCTTCACTTCAATAGCTATAGAGTTATTAAAGTCAAAATTGAAAACCTAAAACAAAGCAATAATTTCAAAAACCAAATAAAACAAGTTTTCAACACCTCTCCGGTCTGACCACCACACAGGGTGCAGTTTGACTGGTGGACGGTCTGATCGGTGAGCACCTGGTGGTCCGACCAATGGCAAGTTTGACAAGCTTGACCACGACGGTTTGACCGATTGGACCAGGCTTAGGAGAGGTCTAACCTATCCCCTGTTTCAAGAATAGAAAAACAACCTCAGCCAAGATCAAGAATGGTACAACTTTCAAAATCCTCAACCAAAAGAGATGAAACTTTGAACACATATTGCTTAGGGTCTCATAAATATATTTCATCTAAAGATCACATATATCCTTGTCAGAGTTCCAACCTTTCGCAAATAGAAGTAAGGCCCCGCTTGGCACAGCTCTAACTCTGAGATCTATGCTGGAGCTGTAGTTTGTTGACTAAATTAAAGTGATTTAAATATTTTTATTTAATATATAATATAAATGAATTGAGTCATGTAAATGCACTTAACATGCCTGCAACTCTAGATCCAGGATTTCCTAGAGCTACAGATGACCAGCTCTAGGAAATCTACAGATTTCCTAGAGCTAGAGCTCTGCCAAACGGGGCCAAGATTGCATCAAAATCGAGTAAAACTCCAAAATATTAGGATATGACTTACTCATGGGTAGAGGATAGCCAATATGTCTCTAGATGACTTCCTACAAGTCACAGTAAGCTATTTCTTCCATAGATTCGAAACAAAAAACCTAGGAAAGGTCAAATCCAAGCAAAATTAGGCAACATTAGAAATTCTGTAACACTTGGTGCTTAGATAGATGGATGAGGTCACTTACACATCTTTAGCACATAAAAAGATCAAGAGGGGGAGAGAAGAGATCAAAAACAACAAAAACAAGAGCAAATCAATCAAAACAAGAAGACATCATGAGTAATGAGTAGAGCTAATCTATTGTTACATGAAAATAAATGTTTTACAACCACTCCATCTGGAGAATAAGGGAGCACACCACAACACTTATTCTTCTCTAACCCTAACCCTAGAACATAAGGTTAGAATGGTTGGCTTGCAAGCTTTTATTTCTAACCCACTAAATAGATGAAGCAACCTGTCCACACATGTAACCTAATTGATACTATCCACTAACACATTTGGGAAAACCCCGTTAACCCCACTCAACACGATTTTACTCATACACTTAACTCATGCACACTTTTCAAAACACATAAATCCAAATTCACTAAATCTTTAGCCTTTAATGAACTTGATCTTCTCAGCATCTCATTGACCTAAACCACTTTCGCAAGGGCTGCAATTTTGATCCATCAAAATTTTCAGTATTTGACAAACTACCAAACTACCCTCATCTTGACCTGGTCTTTATCTTCTCTTGCAAGCAATCACCATGATCGTGATGTGTAGGTGCACCAATGACTTGCCACACATCGGTAAGTCTCTCCTGTTCTGGTTTCACTGGACCACACCTCACGCGGACCGACCAAGCTTCTTGATGCAACCCGTCTCTCAAATCTTCACTTCAACATTTCTCGCCTTCCTTGTGCTATGCTTGAGCTCAACCATTTCATCGGCATCCTTAATCGTCTGGGCCTCAGCTCCTCCCCGAGCGTAGCCCTGATTCTTGCCGTTGGCCATAGTTGATTCGAAACTTCCCTCCACATCCAAAGACAAAAAAATTGTTTCTGGACACAAGTTTGTCACAAGTTAACCATGTTAGCTAAAACATACTTTATGCAATATAAATGCACCGACCTAGGTCCAAACTATCCAAACCACGACCAAAATACCCAAAATACAGTCAACTGCTGAAAACCAAAGTCTGGCTGGTCATACCGTTGAGGCCAACCAATCTCACCGCTGACGACGGCTAGTCAAACCGCTAAGTCTAGTCAGTTTGACTGGTTCTCCAGATAGAACCCTCTGAAAATTGCAAACCGTGTGAAATTTAAATTCCAACTCTATAAACTTGGCAATAGTTCATCACACAATATTCTTAACCTTCCCACATGGTTCCTCATAATGTTATCTAATGCATGCCAGGAAACAACAGGAAGAAATTGTCCCAAATATATACATTGCATGACATAAGTTCATTATATTACTTGATGCGTATTGTTTCTTGGTGAATCTCCAGCCAAATTAGAATTATGCAAGCTAGCAAAATCCATATGGGCTCATTCATTTTTGTCCCAGTCTTACCTTGCTTCTTCTGGTTATCATTTACTATTGAATTCTATTGTACGCTGCTTCTATATATAGAGAAGTTGCAACCCTTTGGATTTGCATATAGAGTGCCTCTCGGTTGGGCTGAAATAAGTTAGTTTATGATTGAAATTGCACTGTAACTGACTGAAATTATAATATAGTTAATGGTTGCTTATTTGATGTAATTAAATTTAAAAAAATAAAAAATAAAAAAACAGATTAACCTATTACGGACAATGCAAACAAATACAGAAAAAAGACCAGCAAAAAAGCTAAAAAACAAAAAAAATTAAAATAATAAAATTTATAAATAGTAAAAAAATAAGTAAAAGTTAGAAACTCAAACCGAAATGAAATGAGCAGCCCGTCACTTACATGCGTTAGGATATCTGCGTAATGATTTTTCTTGTAGCGACTGCACGTTGGGCTGTGGTACGTTTGCTTTTCGCTAGGTCGGTGGTAGCACCTCAGGCTTTTTGTGTAGCAAGGATGGGCCTACAGACTGTAGGAGAGAAGCCAACTTGACGCAATGGAGACAGACAAGAGTGATATAAGCCCCTACGTTTCATTTTTATGCTATTGCTACATTAAGGACCACAAGCTTTGTGACTTCTCAGTACAGAGTTAAATTTAGCTGGGGTAGCTCCCTTCAGCTCTCTCTTTGTCAGGCACAGAAAGAAATGGGGGATGATATCGAGAATACCCTCCTAACATGATCTTATTTCAGGTTTACCCCTCCAAAGGGATAGTGTTGTGAAGTACCCATGTGTAAAATCTGGGCTGCTGCCGTAGTTTTGCTGCTGAAAATTGTCTGCAGCGAGGTTTTGCTCTTAGAGAGCAAACTTGAAAATTGATTGTTCTGCAAGGTTGTACGACCAAAACAAAAGGCAGGTTTGAAGAGCGAGGATCTACTCCTCTCTGCTATGCCTATCTAGTCGTTTTGGATATTATGCTAACATAATTATAGCAGTTAACTTCATAATGACATATAGCACTAAGACATTTTATCGACCACCTCCAAAGTAATAGCTGTTACCTAAACAAGCGCGAGATTTACACCGTGCTGTAATAACCCTCCTGCTAAGGAATTTTATCGATCATTACCACTGCACTGCAGACCATGTGCATGGAGCAGTACCGTTACAGATAAACTAGCCTCGATTTATTTCCATGGGTACACGGCCGTTTTTTTGACTTCAGACTTATGCTACAATAATTAATTTTTAAATAAAATGTTATTTTAAGATATAGTCTACAAATCAATTATACTAGATATTGTACGACCAACTTTAGTTATATCGGCTAAAATCACACGTAAGTGTCTCTCCGTACAACTGTTAGAACTCAAAAAATTTAGTTATAACCCATTAACCACAGTCTAAAAGAACGAACTATATGAGCAGACCTCAAATTACGTTTATTCATAGTGGCAAAAGTGCCAATCCAAATTTACAAAAGAAATCACTTGTAGTAATAATTTAAAATACCTTATGACAAGGAGGTTTTGCTCTGTTTGGCCTAAGTATTTGTCCTGAACCATTGACTGCTAGCTAGTCAATTTAGTTGTACTATAGAAAATTGAATGTGAAAAATGATGGCGAGAGGAGCAGCGCCGATTAGCTTTGTTGCATACTCTCACTCCAAAGCTATAGTTATACGGCAGAATTTTTGGCATGCGGTCGGTATATGTATTAAATGCATACGAAATAAATTACAAGTGCATATATACTGCACACATCAGACACATGAACCTTACGTATTCTTGGTTGTACTAGCAGTATACCTGAATGTGATACTGTACCACTATCAGGGGGCTTCTATATGTGGGCGAACCTAAAAAAACAGCACAAATGTATAAAAAAAAGAGAAACGTACGTAAAAAATAGGCTTGCATGAATTGTATGTTAGAGACTACAAGGCAAATAACAACATAGATTTAACGTGGAAAATTTTAACTGAAAAAAACTACGAAGTGTACAACCGGCGATGATTAACTAACTATACAAGGAGATATAAAGCTAGGAATTTTACTGTGAACGTCTTAACAATCATGTGTGTCTTAAGAGAGTGTATACGACTAATTAAGAGGCATATACGGAAACAAATCCGAAAAGGTAATGAATGATCCGCTCCGGCCAGCACTGAGGCCGCTGTCCCTGCACTCCGAACCATCGTTCATCTTCATTATCAAAGCTCGATCGGATCACAAAATCAACAGTACGTGCACATATTTCCCAGAGAGAGAGAGAGAGAGAGAGAGAGAGAGCGGTGCTGCTGGCCGTCCGCCGGCTCGGAGGGATGTGCATCAATGCCACCCACCGGAGCTCTCAGGTGGGCGTATGCATGGCGACCTGGCCTGCTTTCGCGGGCGACGCCTCCCACCAGCAACCGGAAGGATCTCGCCGTCCTCAACGTACCCATACCCTCGTCGACAAGAATCTACTACAGTACTACACACTGCCTGCGTCAACAGCTGCTCTCGCGCCATTCTCGAGGTTCACCGGAGGTTTGCAAGGCCGCGGCCTACCTGCAGCAGAGCGAGACACCTCAACGAGCACGTGTCCATTGTCCACAGCAATGTTGTAACACGTGTTTCTTCGACTCGGTTAATTGGCATGAGTGTAATTTGTATTTCCTTCAAGGGCAATGTTGTACTTCAGGGGAAGTTTATAGATCAGGACAATATTTCCTTTAAAAAAGACAAAGTGGAGCACGTATACGAACAAAGTTGTTGATATAAAACGTACAGCAAAATATAAAAACAATGAAAAAATAATTAGGAGCATGAGACAAAATTTTAATGTGAAAGGTCTTTATGGGAAAAAATCACAGATACACAATAGGTGAAATTACTATATAAAGGAGAAGTTACGGGACATGGGTAGATAACTTATGCTACGCCCTCTATCTATTATGATGCTTACAGTGGTATAAATAACATTGGAAACAAGGGTATCAGATAAGGAAAGAACAGTCCTATTCGGTAATAGAAATAAAGACCTACTTGGAAACTAAAACAGTAATCTGCCCAAAAAAGAAACAATACTTCTCTCAGATATGAAACAGAGTCTCAGAAGATAACGATAAAGAGTAATAGTCAAAAATGTCTCGAGTAGCCACGTCTAACTCTAATCGATGCAAATACATTTTAGACACCACGACTGGTGTAAGTAAGTATAGAATCTATCACAAACATAAAGATGACCTAAATTATAACTTACGACTAGTTCACATTACCGATCAAAAATATATCTTTTGACCGTCGGATTCTTCGAGTTATCAGACCCAGCTAGATTGGAATTAGACAGGAAAAATCCATGCCACCAGCTGGCCGATGGAATCTCGGACCCTCGTTCCAACGAGCAAGCGTTCGCAAAAAAAAAGGAAAAAAAAATCCGTTCGTATTACGCACAGAGCAAACCATCCTGCGAGCAAGCGGCGCGCGTACGTACATAGCACCGCTTACGGGTTGTCTGAGCTCTAATTTTGTTGGCGTTGCCACACAGGGCGGCCGTACGGGTCAAAGTTACAGCGGCACAGTCCCGAGGCAGAGCGCGGGGTCGACCCCGCCACCGCGTCGGGCCGTACGGGAGCAGCCCCGGCCCTGGCGGCAGCGCGCGAATCAATTCGATCGACCGGTCGATGGGCGCAGCGCAACGCCGGCCCGGCCGGCTCTATGCTCGGCACGCTGGCCGCTACAATTTCCAACGCGAATTTTTGCCCCCCTAGGCAGTCCGCGCGCGGCTCGGCGTACGTACGGCCGTGGGGGCGGGCAGGCAGCTCGCCCGGGCGCTGTCGACGCTGGCTGGCTGGCGCCACGGTACACGGCCATCCGGGCTCCAGAGCCCACCGATGCGCGCCCGCAGGCAGCCGGGCGGGCGGACCGGTGCCACTGCCACGCATCGCCGATGCATTCACTGCCGCGTGGGGCTGCACGCTGCTGCATGCCGCGCCTGCCTGCTTGGCTTCGCTACAGCAGCTAGCGCGGCTTTAATTCGTATCTGCGCGCGCGCGCAGGGAGGCACCGCACAGTGCCGTGGCAAACGAGCGCGCGTGGGTTAGCGGTAGCGGGACTGTGTACGGGTTTTGGTCCACTGCGGCCGTACGCCCTGCACTGCACCGTGTGACCGACCCTACCGTATGTGTGCCTCCCGTTGGCCTGGCCCTTGGTACATATCGATGGCCAACTAATCCCCGTGTAATGGGTGGAATAGACTAAGGTCCTGTTTGGTACAGCTTCACCAACAGCTTCATGAGTTGTTGTGAGTTGTTTTTTTGCCAAACACCCTTTTTACAAACAGCTTCATGGATGAAGCTCTTTAAATCATGCTCTCACAAGGGAATGGGGTGGGGTGAAGCTGAAAATAGTAGCTTTTCACAACTCTCTCCCTCAGGCTCGCAGTTCTAGAAACCCACTGCCCTTGTAGTTGACAAAAATTACAGCACTTTGCCACTGGGTCCCCACGCTTGTTTCCTCTCCTCCCGTTCGCACTGATTTTAATTTTTTTAAATTTTTTAATTTTATTTTTTTAATTCATACTCATTCAAATATATTATTTTTTAATTCATATGACCATATACAAACATACAACTCCAAATGTTAGAACAAGTCAGGTAGACAGGGGCATCTTGGACAATTGCCCTCTCTCAGCCATGCATGAAGCTGTTGGTGAATCTGTTTTGCCAAACAGTTTTCCAAAACAGTTTTAGCTTCACCGGTGAAGCTGCTCGTGAAGCTGAAAAAAAACAGCTTCACTAATGAAGCTGAACTGTGCCAAACGGGGCCTAAATGCCGCCGTGTATTTGGGTGGGCCTCGATCGTGCATGCGGATCGGTCTCATGTTCAGATGCAGCGACGTGAGGCTGTTGGAGCGAGAGGTGGCCAGTTGGGACGTGATGATACGATTGCCGCGCTATCACGATCTGTTAAATTCCCGGGTGCCGAAAACGCTTGGGGAAACACAAAACACTCGAGAGCATCTTTTTTTGGAAAAGGTCCGCCGTGAGAAAAAACACTCGGATCAATTTGTCGGACAAGAACCGGTTTCCTGGGAGTTACACTGGGAGACATGCGTTCATCATGTGTTCGAATTTACACTCGGGAAAAAAACAACACTTGGGAGAAAATTTCCCTAATGGCTTTATAGCCACCGTAACAGAATACTTTCCCGAGTGTGGGCACTTGGGAAAGTTTGACATACGTAACCATTTTGTTTGCCCATCTTGGTTTTCGACACCTATTTTCTCAGCGTATGTAGCCCAATTTTGTACATACAATAGCTATTTTATATTATGCATATTCCGTAGCAACAAACAATACCACCCAACGACAAATCATTTCATGTATAGATTCGATGACACCATTCACATAATGTTCAGGTTCACAATATAGCATTCACATAATGCTAGGTCTACACCAAGTGTGTGATGGCATCTAGTTGTGATCTTGTCTTCTTGTCTGTGCGACACAGCTTAAAGATAAACAAACACACTAATTATTAAATAACCGAATAAACAAATGCAGAACATTCAGAAATTCAATCATTAAGTGGCGCTTACCGGCTTGAGAATGCTGACACGATCTTGCAATCTATCAATAGCTTGATCATTCTCATGTTCATCTATCTCATGTGAAGAACAGGATTACGCTCTGATTCCACTCTCTTCAATGCCATCAAAGATCGATAGAAGTTCTGGTGCTTTTTGTAATTGCCAAAAGTGCAGAAAATAGTCATATACTAAATGTTGCCATGGAAAATGATACACATATAAAACAAAACTATGGCTCATTGAAATTCCTTCAAGTCGGCACACATAATAAAAAGCAAGAACATCAGCATCCAAGGAATCTGGATACTAAAAAGATTGCGAGGGATCTAGTCATCTAGAATTAACATCCAACCTGCAAACAGAAGGAAGCACTAATAGCTGAGCCCAGCTTACCCCTAAGTCAAGAAAAGGGTGGTTAATAGAACAAAGTTCTCTACGTTGAATCATCATTGTCTTTTGCTGCAACAGAGCTATTGTAAGCACAGAAATTAAATGAAAAAGAGAGGAAGTGTTCAGCTCGTAGGAGAAGAACAAATCCGAGTATAAAAGGAGGAGAGAGATGGCTGCGCTAGCAACGGCCGTCGCCAATTTCACCGGGGCGACGAAGTGGTGATCAAACCATTCCTCATCTCTCACGCACGCCCGTACGAAAGAAGCCGGCCACACCTTAAAGGATAAGGCTCCTCCCTCTAAGGGTGGTCCCACCATAATTCAAGGTTATTTAGCTTAATATCTAAAATTTTTGGCCAAAAATTCGCTATATACAAGATATAATACATACATACATACACACAGACACACTAGTAGTTAGGCCAAATTCATCCTGTTCATACCCAGTCAGCCTAAATTGGCGTCGGATCCTTTTGACCCATTTCCCTCTCTTAGGCCCAAATTAGCACTGGACATTGGCCTAGGCACACTGTTGTGATTCATACGATACACGGTAGCAACTCTAGGTCTCGCTCTATCTTTCCTCTCACTCAAGTCTCTTCTGTCTGGCTCTCTCCGTCTGGCGGTGCAGAAGGCTTCCAGTCTTTTAGACTTTGGACTTACATAGGTAGGACTCAAGAGGCTGTGCAGGAGCGCTGGAGCGGTCGTCTCGCAAGTCATCTCACCGTCATCGCTCACTGGTGTGGCGCAGCCGCACAGGTTCATCCCCTGACCCGGCGACCCCATGGCGGCATGGTCCTATATCCCTAATCCGGTTATTCCTCCATCTCCTTCTATTCCCATTGTGATCTCTTATTTTAAGCAAAATTATGTGCCTAAATAATGATGTAAGTTGTATTTTGCTTAAATTAGTAAGGCATATATAGTGATTCTAAATTTTTTGCATAGTAGTTGATTATATTCTAATAACTGATATATCAATTATTTAAAAATTATGTAAGTGTTGTCAAGTCTTTCTTGCAGCTTAATGTGTTGGACACTTGAATGATTTAATCCCCATTATGGTTAAAACTATTAGCTTTTGAGTTCTGTTCTTCACTCATTACTAAAGTTGCTTCTTTTTATGTGCTTATCTACATGACATTATGGGTGAGTTCTGTTGGGCTGTGGCTTTAGATTTTGGCTTGTGATTTTTGAATTCTAGCTGTTCACGAGAGATAGTACGCAGAGAGAAACAGTCACATCTGATTTTGACCGATATAACTAAACTCAGTATAGTATCTACTACAATCTACCTGTAGACCCCTCCTTGGAAAGATGCCCCATTTAAAGATAATTACTGTACCAGGAAGTGATAAGCTAAAACCAAAGCAAAGAAAAAAAACCCAGCCAATATCTTGCTTCCAAGACATGAAGCATAGTCGCATTAATTTTTAATTATTTCATGATTTCTTTATGTCATTTGAGATATTGTCTCTAGTATGAATAATTGTATTTTAATTTTTGTTATTGTGGATCTTTATGTTTTCTATTAGATAATATTTTTGTAACTTCGAATACCTATCTTGAAATTACTGGGTCCACCACTGACCAGAGGAGAGGAGGGTGGGTGGGGAGTGAGTCGATAACTTGGATTGAATGGATGAGAATGGGGAAAGAGGAGGGTGGGGGTGGGACGATCAGGGGAATCGAGTGAGACCCCGTTTGCAGGGGTGTTTCCGTCCACATCTTCCGAGGGTAGCCTCAAACTCTCAGAGCATCTTCAAGAGATACTCTATATGACTCTTAATATTTAAATTTTAGAGTTGAAGGGTAAAAAGTAGCTCCAACAGATTCCCAAATAGACTCCCAAAAATAGAACACACCCAAAAAAATGGGCTCTCGCTCTCTACTTATAGAGGATGATCTAGGCTCCCAATACTGTTTTTCTGGTTTATGGTATCTGTTGGAGGGAATAATTATTTTGGGACCTTATATCATGATTAGGATCTGTAAAAACAGATTTAGGGTGTGAATTTATTGGGCATCTCTTGGAGATGCTCTCAGGAACTTCTTTTCTCCCGTGTGTTTTATGTCTGTCCCGAGTGTTATCTGGTAACACTCAGGACGTTCCGAGTGTTCAACGCACAAATTCTGGTAGTGCTGCCCGGCTCCAATAATCTTGGTGCTAGTGATACCTTTCATGCTGGTACACCAATGAGGATGCTTGGTGCCTAGAGAACTGTACTTGTATATGCGATTCACAAGATTAGCTGGATGGTGAGCATAGTGGCATCTTAGCACTAGTAGTTGTAATGAGAGACATTGCATGAAAATGGATCAGGTGTCAACCATAGTTTTGACTTAACAAGCTACGAACTTCCCAATGCGGCGATCATGCAACCAACCTTCACTTGGTTAATTATTCTTAAGGCTAGCTTATCCTAAATCAAGTAACCTTAAGTTAACCAGCCAACTACAATCAGTTCATGTTTATTACTCGGCTGTTAAGTTTTTCCTTCAGCAGGGTAGCTCCTCATAAACTCAGCATCTTTCAAGCTTGTGTCACCAACCATATGGGCCATTGGGTTAAGCTTTTGCAGCATGGTAGGTGAGCTGAGCTCTTTAATTTCCTCTTTATCCTTGCGCTAGCTCTTGACTGGCCCCTGCTAAGCCTTTTGTCCTCACTCATCCGCAAAGAGAGACAGCAGCCGGGTAAAGCGTATCGGTTTTTTGTTCGCTTTAACTTTTTTCCCAACCCCCTTCCTCTTCACTCTTCTTCCTCCTCTGCGTCTCTCGCGCGCTCTCACCTCTCATTTCATCTCCCTTGACTCTCCATATGATGGGGTGATAAAGAGTCTCGCCTCTCTCGTTCTCTCTGCATATCATTCACCGCCCCCTTGGACTCACGTGAAGGTGCGACAGCAACACGTGCCGCACTAACTGGACACGCGCGAGTGGGTGGTGGGGCCTGGCGGTGTACGCATCTGACATCCCTGTCCGCCTCCTCCTCTCTTCTCCCTCTCGTATAGGGAGGGAACGATCGATCAGAGTAGTTTCTCTCTCCTTTGGATACGGCCGGGAATCATGCATGCGGTGGCGCGCAGGAGAGTAGACGGCTTTCGTGCCAACCTTCGCTTCGTCTCCTCTGTCGTTTGCACGTGCGAGCAGCCATAGGCCCATAGGATTCCGGCGTCGCGGGGGAGCCCGATGCGAGCGGGGCAGGAGAAGCAGCAGGCGCCAAACACGACGTCTAGCGGCTCTAGCCGCTAGCCAGGGCAACCGGCCGGCCGAGTTATCTTTGCCTGACCTGACAGCATTTGATTGATGCAAACAGCTGGTTGTTGCATGGCTTGCTCCAAAGCTTTCTCTGTTTGACAGTGATACATACAAAAGGAAAAAGCTACGTACTAACCGCCTAGAGATTCTCATCCCTGAGATGGCTACATATGGAAAACTCTAGAGTTGATCAGTTGCGATTTTCATTTCGTCGTACACACACTCAATTCATCGCGACATTATTCCGTTCCGTAAGGCTATGCTGCAAATAATTGATGGTTTTATCGTCACGTTTCCTGATGTCGTGAGATCTGAGATTTTCAACGAGAGCCGCCACTCCACGGTGATTTTTTTTATTTGGCCTCGATCAATGGTAGACTCAGCACCAAATTTTAGGGGCTAGTGAGATATATTATACAAAAGATAAACAAACTAAATATAAATCGAACTATATTTTGCAATCTAAAATCACACATAATTAGAATAGGGACATTGTAAAAATGCAAAAAAATAAAGATTGTGCCTCGGCAATAGATAATGTGCTTCCCAAACCCATAAATATATGTAAGTAGTTATCTGTACACTAATCAGTTAAATGTATTTTATATGCAATTTTTGACTTTCATCCATGATCAGAAAGTTTTTGTGTCACACTTGCCCTTTGATTTTTAAAAATCCTCATAGTCCCCCTTGCAATGTTGTGATAACTACTAGGTCCACCGACATGTTTTTCAAATATTCCTAAAGTTTTTCCAATTAGAATACTATGTTGTTGTAAATACATCACTACCAAAATTTTCGGGCCTTCTAGGTTTCTTTTCAACAGTAGAACAAAAGATCACATCCTTTTCCACACTATATTCCAACCAATCATACTTATTGTACAAAGATTGTTGAAATGCCCTTAAACAATTATTCTACATTTTGTGAGGAAAATCATGACCTTTTGGTTGGGTTGGACCTCTCAACAAATACGCCCTCCTCACTTGATCTCTAATTTCATTGTCATACTCATTAATAGGTATATGATTCGCCGGATCATCGATGATTTCATTGGGACTAAAATCTACCCGAGCCTTCTGTACTTCACTCTCATTAGTATAAGGAGTACTACTTGTATTGCATGAAAAATATTTATGCAATATTCGTTTCTCCATTTCTTGCAACTCTACGAATCAATAAAATGACAATAGATGAAACTAAAATACCAAATTAATCACATTACATTAAAAGGAGCACATTATACAAAAAGGAGACCACCAGAGCCATTTACCGATTACCACTTACCAGTCTCCCTCTCTACCAATTTGCCAACTGCAGATCCAATCGACCTCAGGTCTCTCCCAGTCTCCCTCTCAGGTCACTCACGGGTGGGCCATGGCAGACGGAGTGACACCGCAGGTCCCTCCGGCCAGCTGGCCCTCTCTAGCCTCAGAGTCAACTCCCCTCCTGCACCTCTAACCTCTCCCTCTCCTGCTTGCAACCAGTGCTCTCCAGAATCCAGATCTAGCACTAGGTGGCCGGTTGGCCACAGCCCGGTCGGCTGCTCGGTGTGACGGCGCCCCACACCTCCTGCGGTCCTGCCTCTAGATCTGGCACTAGGTGGCCATTGGCCCGCTGCCGGCTACCCGATCAGCTGCTCCTGCTTGATAGCTCAACGCGACAACGCCTATTCACGCCGCCAATTGCAAGATGTGAGGAGGAGAAGCCAACTGCGACACAGGACACAATTTTTGGTATGTACTACAACACAAAAATCCTATATCACACTTCGTAATAATACCTCTAGAATTGATAATACCTATGCATGTAGTTTTATGCAGTGCCACCAGCAGCTACAGGGCAACGTATGTAGATTCTACATTTGCAGGCATATGCAGTCATGGGCACTAAGATGAAAGATCCAGAGGTTTATAAACCTGCTAATATTTATTTCGTGATTATCAATATATATATATGTGTGTGTGTGTGTGTGTGTGTGCGTGCGCGCGCGCGCGTGCGCTAATGATTTTAACACTCCAGCGACAGGGTGTGGAATTCAACTCAAGTGTATTCGATCTTGACAAACTCGTCGAAGTTCGAGAAAAGCTCTTCAAATTCTTGATGGCGGAGTTCATTTACCTGAATGGAGAGTTCAACCTTGGCGCTAATGATTAGATGTTCAAACATTTGATTCAATTGTAATTCACTCAGTTGTACTTAATCAAATAATTAATTCAATTGTACTTCATTTAGTTGTTTAGTTTATTTGTGAGATCTATGTAATTATTATCGTGTGCTATATATGTGATCTGCTTGCTTGTTTTCAGATGGCATGACTAGTATTTTTGAGGTTAGTCGAAAAACAGAAAATAATTTATCTATTCAAATAGCTATTATAGACAGTTTGTAACACTGAACCGTTTGTGATATGTCAGATATCATAGACAGTTGTTAGTATTAGTCGTCTATGATATGTAAGATATCACAGATGGCTATGTTTAAGAACCGTCTATGATATCTGACATATCACATATGGTTTTTGGTATTAGCCATCTGTGATATATTAGATATCAGAAACTGCTATTTTTAAGAATCTTCTGTGATATCTGACATGTCACAAACGGTTATTTTGGAAAATCATATGTGTTGTAACTTATCGCATATGATTTGAGGGCCGTTTGTGATAACCACTTATTATCATAGACACATAAATTCAGACAATTCAGAAACCGTCTGTAATAACAGTTTTGAACTGTCTGTGATGACTTTTTCTGTAGTAGTGATTCTTACTTGTAACGTGGTCCTAGTCAACTACATATTTGTTCCACAGAAAAAGACAGTGTTACATTTCTTTCGTAGAATGCAAGATAAAACCCTGTCTCAAATCTGGCTTTATTTTTTATCACCATTTTCTCATTTAATAGACGGTGGTGAAATTAGAATACCTACTTACAAAAAAAATTAAGAAATAAGAATACCACGTAGTATATACGCGCCATTTATAAATCACACACATATATATCGACAAAACAAATGCATGATTTCATGAATTGTACTATCATCATAAGGACTGACACATGCATGTTCTCGACTAGACTGTACTCTATTGTGAATTTGATCGTCGGTTAACTATATATTACTATGGTGGTGATCGGTTCGGCTGAAAAGCTCGTGGCTTATGGCTGAAAACACTGTAGCTGGCTGAAAAAAGCACTGTAGCTGACAGAGGCTTATTTAGCATAATTAAATTTAAAAAAATTTAAAAATAAAAAAAATATGTTAGCCCAGTACGTATAATACAAACAAATACGGGAAAAAAAGAACCGGCAAAAAAGCTCAACAAAAAGCCAAAAGTTCAGAAAAAGACGAAACTTATGAATAGTGAAAAATAAGCCAGAAGCCAGAAGCCGAAGCCGAGTTGATCAGGGCACGTAGGATTTTAGGTAAGAAGAAATACAAAAGCACTCCTAAAAATATATATTATAATCACTTACTAATAACACCCTGATGAATTCTGATTTGGGTTGCCAAATAGTAAGATATACTGTACTATATTAATGATAAGGCTTTGTTTGTTTCGACTTTAGCTTCTGACTTTTGGTTTC
The DNA here is from genome assembly GCA_017311315.1 of Dendrocalamus latiflorus. NCBI lineage: Eukaryota > Viridiplantae > Streptophyta > Magnoliopsida > Poales > Poaceae > Dendrocalamus > Dendrocalamus latiflorus. Next base: position 19,985,703 of record CM029673.1, on the reverse strand, counting down.
TAGTTCACTATTCTTTAATTTCTTTTTTTTCTAACTTTGTGGATTTTTGGGGTCTTTTTGCCTTTTGTTTTCCCATATTCCTTTGCATTGTCCGTAATGGGTTAATCTGTTTTTTTATTTTTAAAAGTTTTTAAATTTAATTATGCCAAAAAGTTACCCGCAGCTATAGTATAAAATAAGTCAGCTACAGCAAAAAATCATAAGTCATAGAAAAACCAAGTTGACCAGGACCTAATAAGCTTGACTTAGGGTGTTAGACAGGTAGTATCAAGCTAAGAACCTCCAATGGCAAATGGGCAACAACACAGTACACTCCATCCTACCATCATGCCTCCATTGCCTCATTGCTTTCGCAGCCTTGGACCGGGTTTGTCCCATCTGGCTGCAATGAGACAAAACGATCTGGGGTACACGTGGCAGGCGCACCACCCACTGCCCCCTGGCCTTTTGGCCCCACCTGTCATCTCCAAGGAGCGTTTACTTCTAGATACCAACAACAAGAGTATGGACTAGCTCGTGGTATTGGACAGTGGACGTGCGCAGCGATGGCTCTACCCTGCCCACTCCCCTCCATGTGGGGCCCCACCAGCTCGGGCGATTATTCGTGCGGCCATGACACGACGAGGAGACCAAGTAGCGCGAACATTTGTCGCCGCTGTACTGCTACATGCACTCGCCAATACAACCCCCTCATCCAGCGTTTTCTGATAGGGATGGATGATACAGGCATACTCGATCATGCGTGCGAAGAAAACGATGGATGCGCTTATTTTTCATCGTGTCATTTTAATTAACAGCTCTTTAGGAGGACAAATGATATTTATTCGACGAGCCGTGATAGGAAATAAATCTTAAGAGGGTTGGTTGTCAATGATTAATTCAACGAAGTGAGTTCTTGTTGTTTTCATTTTATGGAGAGTAAGTGGTTTCTAAAAAAGTAATCTTGTGGAGAGCACGTGGAGGATGGAGAATAAAGGATCTCTAGGAAGAATTACATGTCTTCAAATTAAGATAGTTCGAATCCATGTGACTTTAATAATCACATCTACACGCTTTACTACTACGGTACACGGTTTTTCCCTAGCATGCAGAGGACCGATGATCATCGGTAAATGGTAAATGAAGGGAAAGCTACAATATATACTTCTTCTTTCACATTATGCTGAAGTATTATTCACAAAAAATCCCTGCTTAGTCTAAAAGCAGCAGAAAAACCTGCAACTCTTTACTTCTTTCCAAGATGCCCTTCCCTAGTCACTTCCACATTTCATTTTTCCTTCCTTTCACTCGTCAGCTGCTACTTGCTCCTTCCTTTTTCCTTTTAGTTGATGAGTCCCTTTTTAGCCGAGCCACCAGAGACCATGTGCCCCCATCGCCCTCACACCATAGTGGTGGATCAGCTCAACATGTCAGAGACAGATTAATGAAACAAAAAGAGACAGGAAAAAGATGGAAATAGAGAGGGGAAAGAGAAGGGGCATCTCAGGGTGAAAGAGCCCTACAAAGGTGCTTGTAATGCAAATGAACAGAAAGCAACATAAAAAAAGGCTAGCTAGGTTGTCTCACTAGGGACACAGGACAAGTGGACCTCCTCTACTGGCAGAGAGATAAAGCAAAACAACTTTTTTTTATCTTTTTGTTTGCTTCAATGATAAGTCATTTGTTTGTTGCAATTTTTTCTTCAAAAGAAGACATCTGTCTGTTTGGCTATTGCTAAGTTGTGCACTGAGAGTACTATTTGCTATCTGTATACATTAACTAGTGTGATTCACTCCATAATGTTTATTTTCAGAAAAATAAAGTCCTGAACAGATGATGTAAATTAAGCCTTTATACCTATCGAAGAAAGAGATAAAATGTAAAAGGATTTAGTGTTGAAAAACAAAAGAAAGGAAGGGTTTCAGGCATCTAAAACTTTTGCATGCATGCATGCATAATGGTACACAAGTTCAGTTAACTTTTGTGCTGGTGGGCTAATGCATGTTTCTTCCCATGAAAGTTAGACCCGAATCATTCAGGAGGTTAGTTGGATCCTTCCAACCGGGTTGGCTCTGGCTAGCTACTCCCCCTTCTCCCCTGGATGCGAAGATGGTGTAGGGTAGCAGTAGTGTGTAGGAAAGCCCTTTCCCAAAAGGCCCTTCATGAGACCCCCCAAGTGGGCCCAAACAGGCCATGTGATGTGAGTGCCTCGTCGCTGTAGTGCCGTAAGGTCAAAACAGTATGGTATCTCTGTGGGTTGCTCTGCCTACCTTTTCCCCGGTCTAGATAAAAAGGAGCCCCACCCTCTGGTGGTCACTTGCCAGTTTAGTAGTAGTTACTTGTTGGGTACTTATCTTTAGGTGCAAACGTTTAGCCGGTCATCGAGCTGCTATGATATAATTAAACTCAGATGACAAAATCCTACGATGATGTGATCCTAGAATGAATTTGGGGGTAAAAATCTATTTATTGTTCCTTGACTCTTTCTGTGTTTTAAATTTCGTCACTGATGTTCAATTCCGTTCAAAACTTGTCCCTCAACTGATAAAACCAGGGCATATCATGGCCCAAGGCCGCTTTTATGGATGATTTTGAGTAACGTGGCTGCCATGTCATCAGTTTTGCTATGCAGCTACCACATCATCAACTTGACCCTACAGATCATACCCTCCTCTTCCTTACCTCTTAACTTTTCTCCGTTGATGTGGTAGATGACATGGTAAAACTGGTGATATGGCAGCCATATCAATTAAAACCACCCACAAATCGGTATTGGGATGTGGTTTGTTCCCATTTTGCTAGTTAGGGGACATGTTTTAAACGATATTAGACAATAGGGACGAAAGTTAAACCATAAAAAAGAGTTGAGTACTACAAATGGACTTTCCCCCCCTAAATTTGGGGAAGCTGAATCAGATGCATGCTTCTTGCGAATTGCAAAAACAATCTACTTTATTTTCTTGAGTTACTATGCTTTGCAAAAAAAAAATCAGGGGTAATTAATGCCGTGGTTCTGAATTCGGTGTTTTCTGTGAAATGGAGAAGGTGTGATCTGACCGGTTCAGTAATGTTTGTTCAGTGGTTTACCAGAATCACGGTATAACCCAGCTTGGACTCGCAGAAAAGCATATTTCCAAATGCCATTAATCTGCATCAATTTAGTACTTATTTCCAACTCCAGTCCCTCCAATACAGGCCGAAATCTGCATCAATTTAGGCCCAACGACCAAATCCATCGCGTTCGAGGTTTCTCCAGAGCCCAATTACAGCAACAGCCGAAACAGAGACCGGCCGAAATAAAGCAGCTTGATAGCCCTTGGTAAGTGCATGTCATACATGCCCTCTTCCTTTGGTGTGTACAGTATATTTTTTTTGGGAGAGATTTACCAAGCTCGTATCACGTTGTCAATTTGGTTTCGCCGAGAAAACCGAAAAAGGAAATACAAACAGATTAACATTTTCGATTACAAGTGTAGTTGTAGTCTTGTAGATAGCAGCAATGCAACAGTAGCATGCGAAGATGCATTGCAGTAACATTTTTCCCATACTGGCCATTCCTAGAGCAGTTTCTAGATCATTTGGGTTTTTTTGTGGCTTATGGCTGAAAAGCACTGTAGCAGGCTGAAAAAACACTGTAGCTGACAGATGCTTATTTAGCATAATTAAATTTAAAAAATTAAAAAAATATGTTAGACCATTATGTATAATACAAACAAATACGGGAAAAAAAGAACTGGCAAAAAAGCTCAACAAAAAGCCAAAAGTTCAGAAAAAGATAAAATTTATAAATAGTAAAAAATAAACCGAAAATTAAAAGCTGAAGCTAAAACAATCACAACCTAAGGACGGGAATGACACCACGTCGTCGTCGCACCGGCTGCACAGGAAGACGTGCGGGACGTCCTCGGTGTCCGCAACCCCCGCGCACCGCGTGTGCTGCCACGCCTCGCAAATATTGCACCACGCCAAGCGCTCCCCGTCGTCATCGTCCGCGCCCGACCGCGCAGTTGACGATCCTCTCGCCTTCGCCGCCCCCCTCGCACACGGCAGCCGCTTCCTTCCTCTGGTCGCCCTCCAGCTGCCGTCCCTGCCGACTCTCCCTTCGACCACGACGGCTCTCCCGACGTCGATCAGCCCAAGCATCGGGTTGGCCTCCTGGCCGACGCTGATCCCCACGACGGACTCAGCCGTGAAGCTCCTCATGGCGCGAGGCACATCTCCATGAACAGCCTCTGCACGTCCCACTTGAGCTCGCCCACCGTTGCGTGCGCCAGGACGGTGACCGCCTCGCAGGGGGCAGAGAGAGAGGGGGCAGGCAGAGTGGCAGGCAGGGGCAGCCCTCATCATGATTTGACAAATTTACAGTGTATCTGTGTATATTTTAAAAAATTTGTTGCCGCTGGTACTATTTGGTATCTCTCATGAAATGTAATTATATATATGAGTTGATAAAAAACACTTAGTGTTTTATTTGGCTAGGAGCACTCGTTTCTCTGTCCGTTGGATATTGCTATCAGATTTGTGCGGTGGGTAGCTCACGGGAACCCAGTAAACGGATCAAAACCCGGCAATCGGAGCAGTTTTGAATACTATTCATCATCAAATACCGCGCCTCTTTACTGTCTCCTTTCATTTAACTTGCACCCTCATTTCACCCAGACGCACCCAACTCTCCTTCTCATTGCTCCTCACGCTAGGATAGGAGAAGCCATCCGACTCTTGCAGCGGGAGAAGGTGAATAGGAGGATTTGTTCTTCTTTGCAAGCAAGGTTCGTGTGCCTTTGATATATTTTTCTCAGAGATGATTCTGTTTTGGTTGGGTCTACGGTTTAATTTTTGGTGGCCTCGATTTGATTTTTGATCTTGTTGTAGGGGTGGCCCCATCTAAACCCATCCAGTCTGTTAAAGGGTTGTAAAGCCTATAATAGAATATGTGTAATGATATAAATACCCCTGTGGAGGGCACTTGAATGTAAGGGTATGATTGTATATATATATATATATACATGCCTTGGACGTAGGCAAGGGGCAAGTATTGTCCATCCATCTCACCCATTCCACTACTCTACTACTTTACTGTTTGGCCAGTAGCCACAACATGCCTCGTTTTTTGTTTGGGCTACCAATGAATTTGTGTTTTTGTTCATTGGAGTGGTGTTAGATCAGGATAGAGTGCATCACGAGTTGGAATTTTTGCTGGGTTTTTTCGCATTGTTTTTGGGGGGTGTGTGTTTTGGTCGATTTTGTGTGTTTGTTTTTTGCAGGGAGGAGTTCAGGAAGGACCAGAAGGAGAAGCACCCCAATGTCAAGCTTGTCTCAGTGGTAAGCATCGTTTCCTCCGCTACATCCCCATCATTCAAGTTGTTGGCTGATTTGGTTGTCTGATGCCGTGAGTTGCTTCCTTTCTGTTTCCCTCTTGAATCGTTCGATATGTAGTTGATTTTGATCTTATTTGCTATTCGGATGCAATGTTTCGTGTGTTGTGCATGTCTCGTGGTTACTTGTTCCAGTCCTTGCCCCTGTAGATCTATAACAAATTGCTGATGCTGTTTGTCTAGAAGCAACTGCTGCAAAATTTGCTCTCTCATAGTTTCATGTGGCTATATCACTGTATGCTCCCGTGAAATCATGTGGTTTGTATTCTGTTGTTAGCCTGGTACTGCTAAGGTTATTAGGAGCATATTATTTTTTCATCTAGCATTCTAGCTGATTGTTCCAATAAAACTGTTTGATACCTACAGAAATCTGTTGGAGAAGTCCTACGAAAATCTGCTAGAGGAGTCCTACTATTTGATGGGTTAGATAAGATCTTAAGGCACTAGTGCACTACAACTCTATAAGCTACTGGCTGTAGTTGTTAGCTTCATCAGGCTATAGTCCCACAATGTTGCATTTTTCTTGCCATATTTTATCGATTGGTGCTGACGTTAGTGAAGTCGAAGCTGAACAGAAGGTAAGCAAAATATTTCTTCATTTTTCATGGAACTCTTCTTGATGCCTATCGGAGCTCTTATGTGTACCAACAAAGAATCATCTTATGCTTGCATGTGAAGTGGGATTATACATACTTTCAAAGTAATATTTCCCCTTTAAAATGACAGTACCATTTGCACATTGCTCCTTGTGGTGTTTGCATAATCTTTGTATAGTACTGCTGCTTTTGGTTGCAGCAAGGATTTTAGTGAGAATTTGGGACTTATGAGTTGCACAGTAAAGGAATAGATGATAATTTTTAGTTTGAGAGTGTGCTTACTTTGACCTGTAGTTACCAGCACAAATTCTGGTTGTGGCACACTAAGACCATGGGGAAAATGCAATCTGTTCTGATACCACTCTTTTAGTCAGCTGCTTCTTTCACTCTTTGTAGTGGCCAAAAGTGAGCTAGCAGCCATTGCTGTGGCTCGCATACCCAGGTAGAAGTTTAAACAGTGGCTCAATGTCTGAAAAATTCATTTGTGCTAACCTGCAAGCTGCAACCACCAAGCAATGGTGCAATATATCTTATGTTTAACACCTTACAACACGGCAAGTTGTACCCATTTCTGAATTTACTTGTATGCTTAAGAGTAAGACTAATTAGAATTGTAGATGGAGGAGGAGAGTGGGATGGAGGAGGGAGGAAGAGAGATGGCTCCATGGCTCCAGTAGGAGTTTGTTCTGCTGTGTCACAACATTTTTTTGATCTGAATGAACAGGGAAGAGAAATGTTGTAGAGGGGATTGAGAAGGCTATTAACACCAAGAAGCAAAAAACTGCAGTTGAGAAGGTCGTGCCTGTGAAGGATGATTCCACTAAAGTGAAGAAGCAACCCCTCCAAAAAAAGGTCGAGAGCTGTATTTCTGGTGAAGATTCTTCAGATTCTGAATAGGAGATACTCCCCTGTTCTTCTCTTTGACTTGCTGACACCCTCAAGATAAAGGATGTTCCATTAAGGCACTAATCACTATTGTATCTGTGCACTTAGTAATTTTGCAGCATATAATGTATGTAAAAAATGTTTTGATATTGTATAAAAGACAAATTATTTTTTAATACTTGGAAAACTGATGCAATATGCTTGTCTATAATCCACCAACATGCTGCAGTAAAGTTGTCAATGAAGTGTGCCCCTATAAAAATTATTGTTCTAAGTTATATTCGATATTATTTACTTTTTATTAGTTACTAACTGTTAGAACAGTACATGCACTGTGTTAGGATGTGTTACATACCCACACATTTTTTTGTGTTGATGAAGATTTTCATTTCTTTTTCTGTTTATGCAAGTATTGCATCTTTACAGATGCCAAGAAAGCGAAACAAAATTGCTGAGGTGTCTGATGATACTAGTTCAAATAGTGACATCAACTATATTGATAATGATTCAAGCACAGATAGTCACGAAAACATGTCATCTGGTGACGAATCTAGTGACAAACAGTCTGATGAATCATCTGATTTCAGAATCAATGCCAAGAAGCTTAAGGCTATGATTACCTCTTTTTGCTGCCCCTTAGTTATTTTTTTATGTAATTATAGTTGTTATGTGTCTCCCTTTTTTAGCTTCTTTTTAAATTTATGTTATCTGTAGATACTAAAGACCCTCAAAAGGAAATCTGAACATGGGGCAACATCAAGGAGGAGGAAGGTGCTGATGTTTTTTATTTTCTTGTACTTTTTTTATAGTCTTGTGTCTTTTTATTTTTATTTTTACAAAGGTTATGGGAGGTAACAACATTTATTTTTTGCAAAGCATCCGTCTATTTTATACAATTTTCCCCTTTTTTTCGTTGACTCTTGTTCATATCCAAAATTAATATCCATTCTCACCATATTTTTTGCCTTTTTATTTCTCCTTTTTCTTCTTTTTTTGCCCCAGAAAGCAAGGCATGATGAGAATGATAAGACTGCATTTAGTTGGTTCTCTGCTTCAATGTTTGGTGATGTTGTTAGTAGGTTGACTGATCACTAAAGAGAGATGATAGACTCATATGGTTTGGTAGTTTACTCAACTTTCAAAGTCGTACAGTTCCAATGGATTTTGCTCAATGGATTGCTAGCAAAGTTCACATTTTGTCCTCTGATATTGTTGTTAACGGGCAAGGAATTCCATTAACAAGCGAGTCTATTTTCAATGTGCTAGGGTTGCCTTTGGGAGGCAAAGTTGTCAAGTCAGATAAATTTTCAGGGAAGAATTTTATTCTGAGGCAGTTTGAGTCACCAACTCTACCATGTATCAAGTTATTTGTAGAGAAGTTGACTGATGAAAATTGCGACAAGCTGAGTAAAGCGATGACTTTTAGATGTTTCATGATAGTTGCTGTTTCTTCTTGTTTGTGCCCCAACTCTTGTGTGTACCCTAGTCCAAAATTTTTGACTCCTTTGCAAGATTGTAGGATCGTCGATGGCAATCAGAAGGGGGGGTGAATGATTGCAGCGTCTAGTGGAAGCTTTTCACTATTTATTATTATTTTTAAACCTGCAAATCACATAAGCACACACAAAAATATCCAACCACAATGTATGCAAAATAATCTATATATGTATATATATTTGATGCATGCATGAAGCAAAAGGTTAGAAGCTTAACGTTTTTTTTTAAAAAAAACTAAAAATAAAAGCAAAATCTAATTAGCTTTACTAACCACCTTTTCTCACCTAATCATCCTTACTCTTCTCAGTGCAACAAAAAGTCACGGCCACGTATGCATGTATGTATGCCAATCATCTAATCAAAACCATCTATGTGTCTTACTGTCTTCACACGTGATGGAGTAGATCAAAGCCTCCTGGATTCACCGCAATGTATAGCAAAGAAAAGGAATAAAGTGTTGCATGCATGCAAGAGATGAACAAAAAGATCACAAGGCCAACCTACTGCTCGTACAGTGCATCCAAAACAATTTATGCCATGCAAAGCATGCAGTCCACATGCAGATGCGTACGTCGCCAATGGCTAATGACTTGATCTATTAATTAATCACTTCATCCGATCGGCTGGCAAATACAAACAAGAATACTAAAAAAACTCACCAATCAATACCAGTATAGAGCAGCCGCAATGATCACCTTACTTTACTCAATACAGCCATCGCCATGCATGCAACCGATTACAATCTGTCTCGCTCACGGCCAACGCGCACGAGAAAACCAGAAAGCCAAGACGTCGCTGTCGCTTTTCTCTGCGTGAACGTCGAAATTAGAACCGAGACGTCGTCAATCGATCTGATGAAAAAGCACCGCCGCCATCTATTTTTTTTTTCAGCAAAACCAAAAGGCGTTCGGTCCCCAAAAACCCCGTCAAGCCCCATGGCTGGACAGGCTTTTTATACGGACGCCACATCCGATTCCTAATCCTATTACATGCCGTCGCTACCTCTAATACAAACTCATTTCCTCTTTTTAATCTACTAGAAACCCTAATACCATCCATCCAATTTGGACCTGGGTCTTTTTAACTCAATCAGACTTTTAGCCCACTACTTTTTAAGGGACCCGAAACCCTTCCTAACACGGGTTTTACACCTCCGACTTTTCTACTCATCACGTGTCGAAGCCTCCAGGACCGCACCTCCCGTAGCTTCTTCACGCATCATGCACCTTTGATCTCCATGTGCTCCAGCGTGAGCCCGACCACCTCGTGACAGCCTCGACCGCCCGGACCTCAGATTTCCCCCTCCTAGTCCCGGTCTTCCTCGTCACCGACCATGACCGTCTCCACGCCCAACCTGCACATGCAAAGACCAAAGAATATTTTTCCCGGCACAAGTTCTCACCAACTTGACCGATATTAGTCCACGCACACACGCACACGCCTCGAATAACAATACTAAGCCATGTTGTCAATTATTCATCATCATAAAAATCCTAGACCTAGCCCCATGGTCTTACAATCTCCCCCTTGATGAATACATTGACAACACCTCAAGATTGTATGATGAAATAGCTTCAAGCAGATATAAGTGAAGTACTGAAGCCGAAAAGGCATTTCGAGCCACAAGTCTCAAATCTCTCCCCCTCAACACAAGAGAGCAAATTTCTCCAATGTCTCACAAAGCACACCAATCTCTCCCCCTTTGGCAATGAAATCATCAAGAAATTTCAAAGAAGAACTATTCTAAAAAGAAGCAATGAGAATAAAAATCTAGAAGCTTTGTAGATTATCCAAATCATTTTGAATTGATTTAGTAATTTAACCAAGCCATATTTTTGAGTAGAGCTATCTAGATCATATAAAGCCATATATCACATAGCAATGTCAAAACAAATTTTTAATATGATTAAGCAATTTATGTCAATGACAGGCATATCAAAAATGACCAAACCAATTATAGAGAGCACAATGAGATATCACAACGAAAAGTCCAAACCTAAAAGTGAAGCAAATTTTAACTCTAGACGGGCTAGCAGTCTCATGTAACAACTTATTACTCCACACTCAATTTTTAGGCATGTGACATGCTTGTAGCATACTTCTTTTCATAATGACATATTTTTCTTCTTCTTTTTTTTTGATGGTGGCATGCTTGAAGCATACTTCTTTTCATTTTGCGCACTTTTGTGCCTTTTTTTTCACCATGGCATGCTTGAAGCATACATTTTTTCATTTTTTTATATATATTTTTTAATAACATGCCAAATTGAGTGATCATAAGAGTTGGAACATGAAACATGCGAGCCTCATAACCAAGAGTTAAAATAAGACTCACAATCAAGTTAATCTTTTTCGATGGACATCGCAAAGTAATAACTATAATCAATCTAGTCAAAGTATTTCGCCATGTCATACTTTTAATTCAAATGTAGTAATTTAATTATAAACAGTCCTGATCAAAGCTACACAACATATGAATAGATATGATAAAGATAGCTCCACAACTCATTTAAATTTGATGGCTTGGACTTGTTAATTTAATTGACAAGTATAATAAACAAAGCTTCCTAAATTCTTAAACATCAAGCTCCCCCTCAGAATAATCCCATAGGATGTACCACGCCCAACTCACTTCGCAAAAGAGCAAAACGTGCAGAATCAAGCAGTTTTGTGAGAATATCAGCAACTTGAGAATCTGAATCAATAAAGTGCAAAACGACATCTCCCTTTTCCACATGGTCTCTAAGGAAATGATACCGAATATCAATGTGTTTGGTTTTTGAATGTTGCACATGATTTTTGGCAATACTAATAGCACTAGTGTTATCACAAAAAAGTGGTACACTATCCAATTCTAAGCCAAAATCCTTAAGTGTAGCTGTCATCCAAAGCAATTATGAGCAACAAGAAGCGGTAGCTACATATTCAGCCTCAGCAGTGGAAAGTGCAACAGACAATTGTTTTCTAGAAGTCCATGAAACAAGAGATGTGCCTAAAAAGTGACAAGTACCAGAGGTACTCTTCCTATCAATTCTACAACCCCCAAAGTCTGCATCTGAAAAAGCTCTAAGGGTAAGACATGAAGAAGAAGAATACCATAAGCCAAATTCTAAAGTTGACTGAAGATACCTGAAAATTCGCTTTACCGCCTGACGATGTGAAGCACGCGGGGAAGCCTGAAAACGAGCACACAAACACACAACAAAGTGTATGTCTGGCCTCGAGGCAGTGAGATACAAAAGAGAGCCAATTATGCTTCTATATTCCTTTTGATCAACAGGCTCTCCATCCTCATCATGATCCAATACTGCAGTAGATCCCATTGGTGTGGAGATTGGTTTTATTGTACCCATGTCGAAACGACGAAGCAGATCCTTGGTGTACTTAGTCTGATGAACAAAAGTACCCAATTTTGATTGCTTGATCTGAAAGCCTAGGAAGAACGTGAGTTCTCCCATCATGCTCATCTCAAATTCGCTGCTCATAGTATCTGAAAACTTAGAAACAAGAGCATGAGAGGAATCACCAAAGATGATATCATCCACATATATCTGAACGAGTAAAAGATCATTGCCATGCTTGAGAGTAAATAATGTTTTATCTACCTTGCCCATTTGAAAATTATTTTTAAGCAAATATGATTTAAGCCTATCATACCATGCTCTAGGTGCTTGTTTTAAACCATATAAAGCTTTGGACAGTTTGTAAACATGATCAGGAAATTTAGGATTTTCAAAGCCAGGTGGTTGTTTCACATAAACTTCTTCCTCAATATAGCCATTAAGAAAAGCACTTTTAACATCCATTTGATATAGTTTAAAACCCTTAGAAGCAGCAAATGCTAAAAGAATTCTAATGGCTTCTAATCGAGCAACAGGCGCAAAAGTTTCACCAAAATCAAGACCTTCTACCTGGGTAAATCCTTGAGCAACAAGTCTAGCTTTATTTCGAATAACGACACCATCTTCACTTTGTTTATTCTTAAAAACCCATTTAGTTCCAATAATATTATGACCATGAGGAGGTGAAACTAAAGTCCAGACTTTATTCCGCTCAAAATTTTCTAATTCCTCATGCATGGCATTAATCCAAGACTCATCAGATAAAGCGTGACTTACATCTTGGGGTTCAAAAGAGGAAACAAAAGCAGCATGAGCATATGAAGCATTAGAGTTATACCTGTTGCGAAGAACTCTCGTATTTAACTCACCAATCATTTGTTCAGGGGGATGACGTCGTTGAATATGCAGGGGAGCCTGTGGGGTCGGTGGTGACGTAGGTGTAGCAGTAATGGCCTCTACCTCATGAGAGATAGGAGCAGAGCCATTAGCTGTAGACTCCATCGGTGTAGATACATGTGTTGAAATGTGAATCGGGGACTCCCTTTCATCATCGTCAGAGTCATAAAAGATGTCTTCGAGTGTGTCAGTAATCTGTATACCTGCATTGTCAGGTCTAGTACTAGGACTAGCCTCATCAAAAGTGACCTCGCAGGTCTCAACAATTTTGTTAGTTTCTAGGTTGAGTACACGATAACCTCGAGTGTGAGCTGAATATCCAAGAAAAACGCCATCTGATGATCTAGATTCAAATTTATCAAGATTGCCATGTTTAAGAATAAAGCATCGACATCCAAACACCCTCAAGTGAGAAATATTAGGGGTAAGACCAAAACGAAGCTCATAGGAAGTTTTATGCAATTTAGCTCGCAAAAATACTCTATTAGAGATATAGCAAGCAGTAGAAACAGCTTCAGCCCAAAACTTCCTAGGTGTACCATGTTCATTAAGCATTGTTCTAGCCATCTCAACTAATGTTCTATTTTTACGTTCTACAACACCATTCTGTTGTGGCACACGAGCTGATGAAAATTGATGATGTAATCCCTTTTCAACACAAAAAGAAGCAAATGATGCATTCTTGAATTCAGTTCCGTTATCACTTCTAATTGCTCTAAGTGCTCCTGGATGCTCATTAGCAAGTCTAAGAACAAGTTCTCTAAAATGACCAAAAGTTTCATCCTTAGATGCCATAAAATAGACCCAAGAGTATCTAGAGAAATCATCAACAATAACAAGAACATACCATTTACCTCCAGCAGACTGAACCCTAGAAGGACCTACAGTGTCCATGTGCAACAATTGACCCGGAGCATCAGTCATAACAAGTGTGAGTGGAGGATGTGATGATGAAACCATTTTACCATGGCGACAAGGTGAACAGACCAAATCCATTGACTTTTCAATTTTAAGACTAGGTATTCCTCTAACAAGATGCATATTACTAAGTCGAGCAAGATGATCAAAGCCAATATGTCCTAGTCTACGGTGCCAGTGAAATAAGTCCTTAGAATCAGATGAAACAAGACATCTAAGATTAGAAGATGATGAATATGAGAAGTCACTCTTAAACAGACGACCAACTCGAATAATTTTGCATACTAGATTTCCAGATGGATCTAAAATGCAACATGAATGCTTTTTAAAGCTCACCTCAAGATTATCGTCTATCAACTGTGAAACTGAAAGCAAATTGTAGCTCAACTTACTGACAAGTGCGACGTCTTTTAAGATGAATTGGTCGTTGACACGCACAGTACCTTTTGCAAGAACTCGTCCTTGAGCATTGTCCCCAAAAGTGATCATCTCATCACCGGTAGCACGAGTGAGGGAGGAGAACCATCGTGAATCTCCGGTCATGTTGCGAGAGCAACCGGAGTCAATGAACCATATATTCTCCTTCCGCTTGTAGCGAGCCTACAAAGCACGAACAATCGTCGGTATTTTAGTACTGGGGTTAGTAAAATAAGATTTAGGAATCCAGTACTGAGATACACGGTGAACAGGAGTAGCAAAACTAGAGCCAGAATCACGTGCATGTGGATGATCAGAATGCCAAAAAGAGCATGAACTATTTGAATTAAATCCCAATCTAGCATTTGAAGTAGATTTAAGGCCATCATAAAAGTTCTCTAAAAACATAGCTTTCGCATTTGATCTAGGAACAAAAGACAATGCACGTTTTTGTCTTAAATCATTCAACCTTTCCTTCCTTTCTTTCTTAGCCCGCCTAAAACAAAATTCATGCAAGTGCCCATCTCTTCCACAGTAGGTGCAATGAAATTTAACATAACTAGAATTCTTTTGAGATGATGAGCTAGAACCTACATTATTATTCGTTGAACTTTGCACAAAGCCAGCAGATTTAAACACAGTTTGTTTTACTTCAGATTTTACTTCAATTTTTCCAGGTTCAAGAACCTTAACAACATTAGGAGGATTATTCTTGGCATGCTCAACAAAGTTAAATCCTAGACCACGATTTTTCACACTTGTTTTTGATTTGTCTAGAATCATATTTAGATTTTTCTTACCAAAAAAGAATCTATCTAAAGTGTCTTTAAGGTACTCATTTTCCTTAGCCAAAGTGGTACAAGTAGTGCATTTAACATGTTCATTCACAAAATTCTTGGAAGCACTAGATTGAGACAATTTTTCCTTTTCAGCAAAATCATTCAATTGTCTAGTTAAAGCGTCAATTTCAATATTTAACTTGGGACAATTTGAGCAAGACATGTTTTCATGATAAAGCATTTGTTGAATAGATTCCTGAGATGAATTAAGTCTAGCTTCTAGCAATTCACAATTAGAGCAAGCTTTAGATTGAGCATTTGAAATACTTGACTCTAAACATGCAGAAGAACAAGATTTGAGCTTATCAATTTCATCATTAACAATTTTTAATTTTTCATCACAAGAATTATGTATCAATTTTAATTCATCAAATTTATCAGTTACATCTCTAAGTTGATCCAGATTTGATCCACTAATAGATCTAACAGCCTCCAACTCAGAATGTAAAATTTGACAAGACTCACATGATTCATCATCAGGAATTAAAGCTCTAAGTCTATTAATTTCAGAATTTAGACTTTCAACAACACAATTATTTTCTTTCAATTTCTGTTTTGTCTTTTTTAATTCAATAGCAAGTTTAATCAAACCATCTTCAAGCTCATCATATGATGGTCTTACCTCATCGGGATCACTGTCGTTGTCATCATTGTTGTTGCCTGTCATGAAGCACATGCCCGTGAAATCATCATTGTTCTTCTTCTTTCCTTTAGCATCATCGTCATCACGGTCATCATCGTCACAACTCTCATATTCCACATCGCTCAAGTCAAGACTCTCGAGGGCGGCTAGGACCTTTTCAGCAAACTTGCGACGAAAATTTTCACCTTTGGTGTTGTTGTTCTTGGATGGCCGACGACGATAATTCTTGTCTTCTTTGATCATCTTCCCCTTGAGCTTGGGACAATCCATCTTAATGTGGCCAGGCTCGCCACACTCATAGCATCTGATCGGACCTGACATGCCTCCTCGCTTTCTCATCCTCACATTGTTGAGTGCCTTGTATGCTCGTGAGGAGATCAACACCAAGTCCTCTTCAGGAAGCTGTTCGAACTGTTCCTCTGAAAAAGAAGACAAGGCAGACAAAGAAACACAAGACAAAGCACTCAACGAAGCAGCCTGCACGGGGTTAGTCATAAGTGCTAAAGGTGAAGATTTATCAATCTTAGATGGCAAAGCTTCCATCTCATAGGTTTTCAATCTAGAATAAAGATCATCCATGGTTAAAGTATCTAGATCGACAGTTTGATTAATAGTTGTGACAACCATCAACCACTCAGAACCTAAAGATCTCAAAATTTTAGTTGCATTATCTTCATCAGCAGGAATAACACCAACACCGCGTAGATCACTCAATATTTTCTCAAATCGAGCAAAGAGATCATCAATGGATTCATTAGGTTTCATAGCAAAATCAGAATATTCTTTTTGATAAAGATTTTTACGCACCTTCTTGATTTTAGTGGTTCCTTCATGATAATCGCAAAGAGTTTTCCAAATTAAATGGGCAGAATTAATATGAGCTACACGATCAAATTCTTTACGAGAAATTCCTTGAAACAGCAAATTACGAGCTTGAGCATTTAAATTAACATCTGCTTTATTTAAATCAGTAACAACAGCAGGAACCTCATATGGAGTAGAAACTTTATTCCAAACATCACTATCTTGAGCCTCAATATAAGCTTGCATCCGACACTTCCAAAAAGCAAAATCAGTACCATCTAGCATGGGGGGACGATTCACATACCTCTCTGACGCCATAGCAACCCGCTCTGATACCACTTGTAGGATCGTCGATGGCAATCAGAGGGGGGGGGGGTGAATGATTGCAGCGTCTAGTGGAAGCTTTTCACTATTTATTATTATTTTTAAACATGCAAATCACATAAGCACACACAAAAATATCCAACCACAATGTATGCAAAATAATCTATATATGTATATATATTTGATGCATGCATGAAGCAAAAGGTTAGAAGCTTAACGTTTTTAAAAAAAACTAAAAATAAAAGCAAAATCTAATTAGCTTTACTAACCACCTTTTCTCACCTAATCATCCTTACTCTTCTCAGTGCAACAAAAAGTCACGGCCACGTATGCATGTATGTATGCCAATCATCTAATCAAAACCATCTATGTGTCTTACTGTCTTCACACGTGATGGAGTAGATCAAAGCCTCCTGGATTCACCGCAATGTATAGCAAAGAAAAGGAATAAAGTGTTGCATGCATGCAAGAGATGAACAAAAAGATCACAAGGCCAACCTACTGCTCGTACAGTGCATCCAAAACAATTTATGCCATGCAAAGCATGCAGTCCACACGCAGATGCGTACGTCGCCAATGGCTAATGACTTGATCTATTAATTAATCACTTCATCCGATCGGCTGGCAAATACAAACAAGAATACTAAAAAAACTCACCAATCAATACCAGTATAGAGCAGCCGCAATGATCACCTTACTTTACTCAATACAGCCATCGCCATGCATGCAACCGATTACAATCTGTCTCGCTCACGGCCAACGCGCACGAGAAAACCAGAAAGCCAAGACGTCGCTGTCGCTTTTCTCTGCGTGAACGTCGAAATTAGAACCGAGACGTCGTCAATCGATCTGATGAAAAAGCACCGCCGCCATCTATTTTTTTTTTCAGCAAAACCAAAAGGCGTTCGGTCCCCAAAAACCCCGTCAAGCCCCATGGCTGGACAGGCTTTTTATACGGACGCCACATCCGATTCCTAATCCTATTACATGCCGTCGCTACCTCTAATACAAACTCATTTCCTCTTTTTAATCTACTAGAAACCCTAATACCATCCATCCAATTTGGACCTGGGTCTTTTTAACTCAATCAGACTTTTAGCCCACTACTTTTTAAGGGACCCGAAACCCTTCCTAACACGGGTTTTACACCTCCGACTTTTCTACTCATCACGTGTCGAAGCCTCCAGGACCGCACCTCCCGTAGCTTCTTCACGCATCATGCACCTTTGATCTCCATGTGCTCCAGCGTGAGCCCGACCACCTCGTGACAGCCTCGACCGCCCGGACCTCAGATTTCCCCCTCCTAGTCCCGGTCTTCCTCGTCACCGACCATGACCGTCTCCACGCCCAACCTGCACATGCAAAGACCAAAGAATATTTTTCCCGGCACAAGTTCTCACCAACTTGACCGATATTAGTCCACGCACACACGCACACGCCTCGAATAACAATACTAAGCCATGTTGTCAATTATTCATCATCATAAAAATCCTAGACCTAGCCCCATGGTCTTACAAAGATGTTCATACAACCAAGGATGTTCACTCAACCTTAGACTCTAATTTTGAGATGAAAACATATCTTTCCTCGATATCATCCAAAGCAACAACAGAATCTGAATTCGGTCTTCTTGCAATTGATTTTAACAAAGGGCTAAAATAGTCGCAAACAAAGGAAATAGAAAGCAAATTTTTATGTCCGCAAGGAGAAACATTGGAATAGCATGATAAGTAGATTTAGTGCCACAACTTTCTACAGGCAGTCCCATGTTACAAACTCAGGTAGGCAAGTATGTCTAACTGAATCAGTGAGCAAATTAAACAAAAATCAATAAAAAGTAAACCAGGATGGTCAACTGTTCTTCAAAATTGTAACTCCACATTCAGGGCATGTTTGGAACACAGGAATTTCATAAGAATCAGTTCATTTTTTGCAGGTACAGGAAAATTTTCCCGTGTTCCAAACATGGCCTCAATATGCAGAAGAAGAAACAAAAAAGAGAAGTAAGGCCACTTATTTCCTTATAAATATAATATGATATAGTTGCCCTCAATCTTACATAAATTCACAGGCCTGGTCATATTTAGCCCATAATTAAAATGCACGAACAGATTAATGTTACTACTTTCGCAATCCTGCTGCATATATACAAGCAACTAAATAGCAACATTCAAGAGATATTTGACAAATTATGCAGCATTATGTCATGCTTGCCAAAGTATTGAGCACTATAAATTAGCACCACAGACAAACTGTAATATGGCCATGTACTGTCACAATGGCATAACCATCAGAAGGAAGCACCAGAATAGCCAACCAAAACTAGTATCAATTTGCACTTGCATTGTACGTACCACATCACTAATAGTATATTCAAGCTATTATCCAAATTACAACCTAACCAGTCCGATTTAGTCTTAAAAAACCAATACTATTATCCAAACCAACCAATCCAGTTATCTCAGTGCTACTACAAAACAGCATTAGAAGTTTAGAACAATCAGCAAGCGATCGAACCTGGTACCGTAGAGTATTTCCTCGAACTCCATCAGCTCCTCGTCGGTGGCGAGCTCGAGCACCAGCCTCAGCTCCGGGTCAGACATGCCTTAAAAAAAACACACAATTATCACTACAAGTCAAGGTCGCACCAAAGCACCACTTTCGTTACGCCAAGTACCTTCTGCCGCAGCCGCCGCGCGGGGAGGGAGAAAGGGCCGGAGGGCCTGAGCCATGTGGGTGCCGCCGGGACGAGGAGTGGCCGCGACCGCAGGAGCGCGGCGGTCGGCGAAGGGGGACAAGGTTGGGGCTGTCCGTGATGTGGGTAGGGGCAAAGTGAGGACTGGGAAGTGGTTGTGGAGACGAATGGGAGTGGTTTGGCCGTCGCGGCGGCTACGATCGCCGGCGGAGGGTGCATTGGATGGATGGTCGGCTGAAGTATTTAATTAAAAAATAAAGAAAAAAAAGAAAAACTGGAAAATCCGTTATACCGTGACGAACAATGCGATGAAAAAAAAATCTTATTAAGAACACAACGTGTTTAAAATGATTTTTAAGTTTTGAAAGCTAGAAATCAGAACCTAAAATCCGTTTTGAACGGAGTCACTATTTTCCGTTACCTGTGGTCAATGAGAAAAACTACCGTACAGAGGTTTGACTTATGTTTGATTCACTTTGATAAGCAGCTACTACTTTTTTATTTATTACTCAGTACAGTGTTCGTGTTGATAACCTTTTATTTTATAATTAGACACCGCTCATTTTAACTTTAGCTTCTAATTTCTAGTTTATTTTTTACTATTTATAAATTTTTTTTAACTTTTGGTTTTTTTTGAGATTTATTGCCGGTTCTTTTTTCCTCTATTTGTTCGTGTTGTCCGTCATGAGCTAACATTTTTTTCTATTTTTAAATTTTTTAAATTTAACTACGCTAAATAAGCCACCTTCAGCTACTGTAAACTTTTAACCGTTACAGTGTAATTTCAGCCGTAAGTCACAGCTTTTCAGCCCAACCGAGCCAGACCTGTGTCGTCAAACTGATAGTACATATGGTATTTGTCAACGTTGTAAACCAGACCAATTCTAGAAACAAACAGATACAAGAATAGATTGAGAGATTGTGATAGCGTCACTACAGCTACCTCTTCTCCGACGGCGGTGGCATTTAGGTGCAGGTTTCAGCGTTTATCGAATGAACTGGTGATAGCGGTGAGGTAGCAAGAATGCCGCTCGCCATGGAATTGGCGGCGGCTTCAATGGGCGCCCAACAGCAAAATCGAGTGGCAAGTTATGTTTTACGAGGCCGCAGGCTATGAGAGGTGGTGCGGTGAGGCGACGAAGGCGCTATTAGTGGTGTTGGAAGCCACGGGAAAGACGGATGGGATGGAGCAGCGACAGTGTGGACTGTGGAGGAAGAAGACTCGGAGGTGGTGGTGCGGCGCTAGGGGTGGCAACGAGCCGAGCCGAGTCTGGCTCGGCTCGGCTCGTGAAAGCTTGACGGAATAGAGGCTCGGCTCGGCTCGGTTGGGATATCAAGCTTTTTTGTGGGCTCGGCTCGGCTCAGCTCGTGATGCGGCTCGAGCCAGCTCGCGAGGGCTCGTGAGCCAATAATAAGCAGCCCACACGTCGGCCAGCACCGCCACCATGCTGATTGCTCCTCTCTCCCTCGCGCTCCTCCTCCTCCTCGTCTCGGCGCCGCGCCCAGCTGCCCCCACCACCTCCGACCGCGCGGCGCTCTCCTCCTGGCGGGAGAAGAACCCACAGACACCATTGGCATCCAAACAACCGGCGGCCACCTCAAAGCCCGAGCACGCCCTAGAGGGGGAAATAGCCAAAGGATGCACATTCCCCGTCCCCCGACCTCTAGTACCGCCGCCCGAAAACCCTAGGCTCGGCCACCACCACCAGTCGCAAGAGTGTAGAATAGATGGCAAATAAATAAAGTGCATGTAAACTAATTAGGAGAGGAAGGGTAGCACCGGGTTTGTTGATGTTCCCATCTTTGTTCACCACCACCCGATCTATCACGGAAGCCAGTAGGACCGATCACGGGAAACCCCAAGAACCTGCAAGCCACCGCAAATCGGTGAGGTGTAGACTCCAATCCATCCATAAGAAAGCCAATAAAAACAGATCTACTGCAGTAGGACCGATGATTGGTCCGGATCCAGGTGGATCTGAGCCGATGGCGCGGTGCCATGGCCGAGAGAGGAGGCGCGGCGCCATGGTTGAGGAGAGGAGGAGGCGGCGTCGGGGGGAGGCGGTGAAGAGAGAGGAGGCGTCGGTGAGGCGGTGAGAAGGCGGCACGGGAGCGAGAGGAGGAGGCAGGAAGGAGAGAGGAGGCGCGGTGAGGCGGCGTGGAGGCGTGAGGCAGAGAGGCGTCGGTGGGAGAAGAAGCGGAGGCGTGAGGCAGAGAGGCGTCGGTGGGAGGAGAAAAAGAGGGCAGGCAGAGAGGCGTCGGTGGAATGGGCCGAACGGCCGAATGGGGGAGTCGGGCCGAGCCAACCGAGCCGCTCGCGAGCTGGCTCGGGCTCGGCTCGTTTAGACTCCGAGCTTTTTTGCTGGCTCGGCTCGGCTCGTTTCATCCACGAGCCGAGCCAAGCCTTCACGAGCCCGAGCCGAGCCCGAGCTGGCTCACGAGCCCGAGCTTTTTTGCCAGCCCTATGCGGCGCTAGCGTCCAATTACTGTTCATGCCTCGGAAGAAGTGAAGAAGTACTAATAAGCCTGAGAATTACGGGATGGGCCTGATGGGCTTAATTCGGCCATCAGATGCCATGGTTCAACGAAATGGGCCAAGGTAGCTTTTCATCTGACGTGCCAATTTTGCTCTGGCGATGGGCCTAGCCCAAGTTGGCCGAGCCCAGCAATCAGCTTGATTTATCAGCTGGTTGTGAAGCTGGCTTGTAGTTTGTACGCAGCTGCTGAGTTGAATTGAGTACTGTTCATGCAAGCTCGTGTACAATTCTCGGCAAGTTCAGACTTCAGAGTACCAAACCAACCAAGAATGGCTTAGCCTGCTCAAGCGTTTGATATCTAGTCTTCTTACTAACTCTTTAGGCCTTGTTTCGGTGGCATGGAAAAAAAATCCAGGCAAGCATACAAAACGCACTTGGAAAACCATAGCATTGTAAACGATTCGATGTTTGCTTACTGAAGCACCACAGCCACCTCCATGGTTCCATGTACATTTAAGCGACACTATTCAACAAAAGCAACTACTCATCCAATAGAAGTGCGGAGAAAAAGTCCTTATACATCAAATCAAATCAATCATTCGCCTCAAAAACCATAGTACATCTTTCAAAAGTTAAAGGCCTCATGTTTTTTTTAAACAAAAGGAAAAAAGTTGAAGTCCTCTTGCCGTCTTGTCCAATTGGTCTCCGCGCCAGATTGCTGAATGATTCACACAGGGCCTCTGCCTTGTTGAGGATACACAACTTCTGTCTGGGCACGTCCTGCTGTCACCAATCTAGAAGACAGAAAGGGGAAAGGTGAATGGGCCAGTGGAAAAATAGCATGTGATTGGAAGCAACTGTTTTGATCAACTGCCTCTTCTAGCAATCCATCATCTGCTTGATACTGAAGTGTTATTAGCAGACTTAGTGTCATAGTTATCTCAATGCTATTCACATTACACTAAGTTCAGAACAAGTTAATGACTCTCCAGATGTCATATTTAGTAGCCCACTTAACCAGTCAGCTTAGCATTTTCTATGATAGGTAAATTTGCAAACAAACGAGCAAAAGTTATAAGTGGTGGATGTAAAAACTTGAAAGTTTTTTGCTGTGAAGAAAACACCTGTATTCTCAACCCCAACATTTTCTGATAATTCAGCCAGTTTTCAGCAGCACAAAGTTGCTGAAAGAGGGAAAGCTCTCACTCCAAAATCCATATCAGAAGTCTGAATACATCTGTACACAGCAATGCACACATACCTACAGTTTCACAATGCTCAGGCTAGCCATGGATACATAAGCCCATGAGAGCAGAGAGCACGCAGCGCCCCCTCCTTCGCACAGTGCGCACTCAGCGAAGCAACGGTCATGAGAGGAGCAGATCAGCAGAGTGCATATGCAAATGCAGATGCAGTGCAGGTCTCTCCTTCTACACTGCCGCAGTAAGCATAATCGCCAATCATTGTTCCAAAAGCATGTGCTGGAAAAAAAGCAAGGAAAAGCCTACATTGGCTGCGAGTGATTTGCTCTACGTGCTCGGCTCGTCTCGATCGATGGACAGCCTGAAAGCCTAACATACAGGGGCTAAGCCAGGGAGGAGGGCCACGGCTTGTCGCTGCAGCTGCAGGCTGGCCTTCGAGAGCGTCAGTCAGTTTGCGGGCCTGTTCTTTTCGGCTGCGGTTTATGGCTTTTGGCTGAAATTTTTGAATTTTGGCTGTTTACGGTACAGATTACGGAGAGATAGATACTCACTTGCGATTTTGGCTGATACAGATGTTGGACTTTTAACGTGTAGATTGTTTAACTTGTAGACCCCGTCTTAAGAAAATACTCCGTTTGAAAGTTAGGTACGGTAGCAGAAGCCAAAAGCCGATTTCAAAAGCCCAAAAGAACAGGCCCGCAATACTAGGCTGGGCTCGGTACATGCTACTAGGTTTTGCCAGCCGCTTTGATCGCTTGAAATCAAGAGCCAGTGTCGCGTCACAGTGCAGTTGCCGAGCCTCCAAAGCGCATGCATGGCCGGATTGTGATCGAGGACATGTGCATTATTCATGCATCATTCATCGGTACATGCACGCATGATGCATCCTTGCGTGAATTCACAGATATTAAAACCCTTTCGCAAAGCTTGTAGGCTGCTTTTCTCTCAAACCATGTAAGCCGGGATTGGAAGATGTGTTCAACTTCTCATCAGTTATATGTAGTACTATGGTTCAATCTATTCTTCCACAAGTTAGCCTATTTTGATTTGCTCTCGAAGTTAACCGTTGAGTACAACGGCTTATATTCTAGTCTTTTAAAATTTAGAAAAATATGCTATGAGAAAATATAGATAAATCATAACAGGATTAGAATTCTTACTATTTTACTAGGATTCCTATTTCACTTTAGAGAATGGCTAGAGAAGACTATATAAAGTCATGAAGGGTGGTTATGGAGAACCCAAGCAACATAACAATGAAGCAAAGAAATCACTCATCCAAAGGCAGAGGTGCACGAGATGATTAGATGTTAGGTTATTCTTTAACACTAGATTCTTATATAGGGCAAGAAATTGAGAGTCCTAAAAGATTAGGAAAAGTTGTCAAAGAGCGATAATTCTTTGTTCTCTTTTGATATGTGCTTAAGAAATTTGTAACCCGCTTCGCCAAATCTTTTCTCTTTCGTCGTGGTTGTTTCAACATCATTATTTTGGTTCTCTCTACGAGATTTATCTTTTTTGTTCTTAATACCGTGCATACTCGTATTGTATCTTACAAACTCTAATCTGATCTGGAGGCTGCTGCGCATAAAAAGGGGTATCAGAGTGCAATAAGTGGTATTAGAGCTAAAACTAGATTAATCTGATTTGTGAGAAGATCAGTAAAGTGTCAGGTGAAATAAAGTTTAGATTGATGTAGACAATATGGAATCAAGTAGAGAAATTTAACAACGGAGGAAATTCAGCCTGTAACAATACGTGGTGAAAGATGGTTTTGTCCATCATGAGCTAATCGATACTCTTGAAGAGGACAAACCGAAAAAGACGTCCGATGAAGACTGAAAGGTGATAGAGTGAAAGGCTATCAGTACAATCCGTCTATATCTCTCCAATGAGGTAAAGTACTCGATGATCAAGGAGAATTCGCCAAAGAAATTATAGGATGACTTAGAAGAATTGTATATGGTAAAGTCACTGACAAATGGGTGGGTACTGAAGCGACAATTGTATACGTTATGCATGGAGGAAGGTACATGGTTCATTGACCATCTTAATGTCTTCAGCATGTTTATCATACAGCTGACTTGTATGGATGAGAAAATTGAAAGGAACGACAAGGTCGTCATACTGACATCATCTCTACCACTATCATGGGAGCAATTAGTGATGAATATTCTCGTTGAAAAAATTACTCTCAACTTGAATGAGTCAGTTGCATATCTATTGAAGGCGGAGTCCTTGAAAAAGTCATAAGAGTCTTCATTCTCAGGTGATCAAGCATTGGCTAAAGTAAGTGTTGCAGGTAGAAGCAAAAGTCACAGAAAGAAGAAGGGCAAGAGTAAGGGCACATGTGTATACTATCTATGCAACGAGGAATGTCACATGATAAAAGACTGTCCGAGTTTGAAGCACATAAAGGGTGCATACTCAATGGTGGTAGCAAATAATGAGTTGGACGTATTGCTGTTAGTTAATCATGTACTTCTCATAAATAGATATTAGATCTAGATTGTTGCTTCCACATATGTTTGGCGAGGGAGGTGTTTGATAAAGAATCTCTATGTCTAGCATATAGAATAGTTCACTTAGCGGATTGCAAGGAGTATGTGATTAATGAGGTGGGAATGATTATATTGGAGATGTATAATAGAGCACATTGCACATTGACGAAAGTTTAATATGTTCTCGGCTTAAAGAAGAATCTAACATCTGTGAGGTCATTTAAACTCGAAGATAGTCATGCGAGTTACTTGCAAAGGGTAGATCATCATGAAAAGTATCTACAGCAATAAATGATACTGATTGATGGGTACATCTAAAGAAATAGCAACCAATGGGAGGTCTGATACAAATTCTGATCAGAAGAAGAAAACCGTGTCGTCAACGGTAAGTACTTAGATCCTATTTGCATTTATGTGCAGTATCACAAAGATGGTTGCAAAATCTAGTAGATGCAAAGGTGAATGTGCGAGTTGTTGGAAGAAGGAAGACATGGTGGGACCAAGCACATGGTATCGACGAGTAGGTGAAGCTCGGAGATAGTACAAACCTATAGCATGGAACGCTGTAGAAACAGGTGTGGTTAATTAAACTACAAAACAAAAGATCTCTCAAGTGAAGGGTTCAGGTAGACTAGCCCGGACATTAATACACATATTGCGGTGATGTGCATGAGCCTTATGGTGGAGGAACTTCTAAAGGTGAAAGGAAAAAAATACGGAGCTGAATTGGAGCAAGTTCTCGGAGAAGCACATTGACTTCAATGGATAAGAATTAAGGTGGAGATTTTTGAGTATGATAATTCATATTCTAGTCTTTTAGGATTTAGAAATGTGTATTATAAGAAGTCCTAAATGATTTCTAATAGAATTATGATTCCTACCTTTATTTTGGAGTAAGATTCCTATTCCACTTTGGAGAAGAGGTAGGAGGACTATATAAAGCTATGAGGAGTGATCATGGAGAACCCAATCAAGCAAGCAACAAAGCAAAGAAGACACTTATTCAAAGGTAAATGTGCACGAGAGGATTAGATGCTAAGTTATTCTCTAGCACAAGACTATTTATAAGACAGGGATCCAAGGGTCCTAAAAGATTAGGAAAGGTTGTAAGAGCGCGATAATCTCTTATACTCTTTTGAGGTTGTGCTTAAGAAATTTACGGCCGGCTTCGCCAAATCTTTTCTCTTTCATCGTGGGTGCTTCAACATCAATATTTTTGTTCTCTCTACAAGACATCTTCTTCATTCTTCAAACCGTATATATTTATATCATATCTCACAAACTCATCCAATCCGAGGGTTGTTGTACATAAGAAGTAAGAAGGAATATGGGCGTTATCATGTCTTCTCCCATAAGTATACATTTTAGTCCACTTCAACTTACAAATCCATATGTCAAAAGCTTTGGCCAAATGATGAGTACTTTCTTGAGTACAAATCACATTCTTTAACCATTCCATCAAAATCAAAATCGGACTCAAACATCTTAGAGCTAATCCAAAAGCTGGGAAAATCAACTTAGAGTTTAAAAAATAGACAACTTATGAATCAATAGAAAACCATTTTATCTTCTGTGATTTAGCCATTTAGGCCTGTTTTTTTAAGTTATGACTTTTGGCTTTTCTACGGTAATTAGCTTTTAAATGGAATGTCTTTTCAAAGGGGTCTATAAGTCGATTGTAGTAAACACTGTAACGACTTCATGTAGATCGTCCAAAATCGTACATAAGTATTTCCATCTATGTACTCTTTCTCACAAATAACTAGAATTTAAAATTTTCAGCTAAAAATCATAAACTACAACTAAAAAACAGACTAAGAAAGGATAAAACAAGGCTAATCAGGATAGAGCTTCTTGAACTTGCTATGGAAGTTAGCCTAAGCCGAACAGTTTGAAAGGGGCTTACAGTATGAAGCCTTCGACAAGTTAAACTTGTTATTTGGATAATCTAATCTTGGCCAAACTGACCAATCAGACACCACGTTGCCAACGGTACGGCACTCTGGCAAGGAATTAATAACTTTTTTCTTTGAAACAAGAAATCCTACGTTAATTGTACCAAAAGTGCTGCTTTCACAAAGGTCATTTGAACGGAAATCACAAGTTACACAAGTACTAGGTGCTACTGCTATACACTTGAGCATCCGGATCACGGGATCAGAGCCAGGGCCTCAAGAGATTAAGAAAAAAAATACGCCTCAAGCTAGTTCATCAGGTCCGTCCATCCACCCCGCACCGCGACGCATCGCCGTCACATCCCATCCGACGGCTCTCGGCCGGCCGCGATGGCACTCGCCGGGCCCCGCCGGGCCGGTCCGTGGCTTTTCGGCCGTGCAACCGCATGCGCTCCCACACACACGCAAGGTGAGGCCGGCCGGGACGGACGCCTCGGCATCTGCGCGCCTCGCTCCTCGTCGATCGCTAGCTTTACCTCGATCGCCTGCGTCTGGGGGGCGCAACCATGCATGCCCGGCCGGTCTCCACCGACGTACGTACGCCCCACGACGTCGAACGATGGAACAATCGATCGAACGCGCGCCGTGCGGCCGGTGCCATCACATCCGTCCTCGGGGCGACGCTGACGCCGACGAGCACAGCGCGCGCCTGCCTGGCCGGTCGACACGTCCGATCCACCCCGGCCGTCTGCCCACCCATGCATTATCATATATGCATGGAAACACGAGTGCCTAACCAGTTTACCCCATCCATCACTCTCTGTTCGTCATCTTTTTGCGAAGGGAGATCACCTGTTCGTCGATCGATCCGGCCGGTCACACGGAGGCCCCAAAGGTTTCCTTCCGATCAATAGACGTACCCCGATCGGGCATATGTTTGTAGGCCAAGCATGCACATGATGATCATGGTCACCTCAACTGGCCCGGCCGATCGATCGATGAATCGATCAGCAGTGGATCGATCGCCTTCTGGGCGTGTACGTGCGCTGCATGCATTGCCCTAATTGTGCTCTGTACTCGTGTTCCCCCACAATAATATGCGTTTTATTTTGTTGCTTGGCGATTATTGATTGCGTACGATCGATGCATGCAAAGATCTTCAAAAATTTAAGGTTGTTAGGAACTCAGGATCAGAGGCGTAGTCAGAAGAACCCTTGCAAGGCTGAAAGAACCCTAACTTTTAATTAACGCCAACAGTGAAATTTAAGTAATTTAAACAGTAATTAAAGGAGTAATTAAGTTAATTACAACACAGTAAATTATAAGAAATTAAACTCAGTCCTTACAAGCAAAATAAAATTATTACAACAATCGAATAATTACAAGAATGTGTTGTGCATCTAGAATAAATAAATTACAAGTATTGCATTAAAATAGAAAACAATAAAAATTGTAATTTGCATCATTTTCGGACCTTGCATTTTTCTGATGCATGCTTGGTGAAGTGTAGCCTTCCGAAACCAAACCAAAATCCAACCTTTTCTTTTTCAATCTAAACACAAAGAAAAATAATCCAATGGAGAATAAAGAAAATAAATGATCACTATTACAAAACAAGCTATACTGGACATCTTATCACAGACAGTTCATGTGGAGCCATCTGTGCTTTGATTATTACAGACGGTTCATGTGGGGCCATCTGTGCTTTGATTATTACAGACGGTTCATGGCTAAAACCGTTTCCGAAACTATCACAGACGGTTAGGTTTAAAAGCCGTCTGTGATATACGAATTATCACAGATGACTTTTAACTAGAACCGTCTATGAAACTATCATAGACGGTTTTTATTTACAATCGTCTGTGTTTTGTCGTTTGTCATATGAACTATAGAAGCTACTGAGACGAGAGACAAATTCAAGGCAAATTTATTACAAAAGTTCCAAAAAAAGATATTCCCAGATCTTAGTTTTCTGGGCTTCATATGCTTCTTCTTCGACTTTTGGAGTTGGAGGATCAGCCGCTGAGTTCTCGAATGCCGTGAAGTTTGTTCTTGCCCTGTGCACTTTCTCCTCCAGCCTAGGAAAATCATTAGCACAATCCATAATTTCATAGGGGATGCCATGATAAGCTTCCTCAGAATTGATCGCTTCTGCTTGATCGACAATGTTATCCATGTGTTTCTCCACTGCCGCAAGAGGTTCTTCCGCTTTGTGCACATTGCAGAGAAGAACGAGGCTAAGGGTGGTTTCCCTTTGCTGAGTGGCAACGAGACACCTTCGTCGACGGCGAATGATAAGGTCCAGCTGACGGATGGAAGTGAGTCGAGGAAGGAGAGCAGGGCGAGAGCGAAGGAGCTGCTCTAGACGTAAATTGTTGGCCGCCTGTGTAAGGTTGCGGCCGAACAACTCATAATGATAGATGAGAGAAAGGATATCAAAAGAATATTAGATGTCATTATTGAGAAATCTGGTGAAGAAGATGAGAGGACAATTTAGAAGAGCTGGATTAGGGCATGCATATTTAAGCGTTATCACAGACGGTTCATATACCAAACCGTCTCTGATATTAATATCATGGACGATTCTTATACCTTATCATAGACGGTTCGTATAATAAACCGTCTCTGATATGTGAGTTATCATAGACGGTTCGTATAATAAACCATCTTTGACATATTTCTTGGGTGAAGGCTTTCGTGGCTAAGCTTGTTGCTGGTGGTGAGAGCACGAGAGTGGAACCAGAGCTACTGGTCGGAGGGACTGAGGCTGCATTACCGATGGTGAAAGTAGGCCCACTGGTCATAAGCACTATGGTGGCTTGGATCAAATAAATTCAAAACCTGATGGCCACCATTGAGGAGGTCTAGGTAGTTAGAAACATGATCTCCAACCGCTTTGAGAAGGAACTAACAAAGGGTGCTACTCCGAGTGAGATAGTCCAGTTGAAAGTTGCCAAGGGTCTAACCAACTCTACTAGTTCTGAACTAGTGAAATCGTTAAAAAAAAGGAAAGCAAGTGCCTTGGACTATGCTCCAGGGAGGTTTAAATTCAAGACAAAGAAAACCAGGTATGAAATAGTTATCAAAAAAATATTATCGCACCTTTGATCTTTTGATATCTTGAATTCGTTACTTGCTCCTTGTTTTTTTTTGGTTTTGAAGGGTGTCTGCTACCTCAAGCACTAACCTCTCGAGTGCTTCTACCAAAAAAAAGCATCAAGGGAAGAAGTGGACGCACCTGTTCCTCAATCGGTAGAGATGTTGATTGGAGGAACAGAGGTTTGTATGATTGAAAATCCATCGGTGGTTCTGACACCATCGAAGGATGTGACTATATAGAGGTAGAGGCAAAGATCTAGCAGATCCCTGCATCTATTGAGAAGGGTGTGGTCGAGGAGGAGGAGATTCAAATCCTTCCTCCATTCCTCGGAGGCCCGATGGTCAAGAGCTCTTCAATGATTGGGCGATCTCCTCATCCAAGGATATCCCTAATCGGGGTTACATTTTCAATAACCAAATACTCAAAGTTCTCTAGTGGAGAAAATTGTCAAACTTTGAGTTGAAGACTAGACCCGAGGAGCTCTACTCCACATTCGCCAATAAAGCGGTCTCGGTGAGTACTCAAGACTACCCTTAGTATTTTCGATATGATCAAAACTTCTCTAAATTTTGCTCTTCATCTTTTTTTTAGCACATGATGGAGGCAATCACTCTGGTCAGAGAAGTGATCACACGATCTCTAGCTTTCTAGAAG
This sequence comes from Dendrocalamus latiflorus, assembly GCA_017311315.1. NCBI lineage: Eukaryota > Viridiplantae > Streptophyta > Magnoliopsida > Poales > Poaceae > Dendrocalamus > Dendrocalamus latiflorus. The sequence continues at coordinate 19,954,664 of CM029673.1, read as the reverse complement.
GAGAAAACTCACCTCCGCCAACATGTGAATGAGTGGTAACTTGCTCAATTTTGTTATCATGACAAATTTTTTCTTGTGACTATACAAGTTATTTTGCATGTCAGGAAGCATGGTGAACATGCTCGAGGAGACCCTTCAAAAGGAGAGAAATGTTCGAGTTTGCAGTGACCAAGAATGAATAACTCCTCAAAGATCTTGAGCAGAAGAACCCTAAATTGAAAAGTAAGTACCTTTTCAATTTTTCTTCATTTGTTTATCTGTTTTTGCCTTCTTCTTAGCTCATTTTCTTATCGTGGTCAATAGGATTAGAGAGCCTTGAAGTAGAGGCAAAAGCTAAGGGTGCTGTCATCCAAAAACTAGAGGAGGCACACAAAACAAAGGACTAGTCGATCAAAGACTAGGCAAGCAAGTTCAATGACAGCGCCCTTAAGCATAAAGAATATATCGAAGCACATGAGAAGGTTAACTAAGGTAACGGGTCATACATCCAACCAATTTCTTAGTTGTTCAAACTTTTCTTGACTAATTTCATTTACTCATACAGAGCAAGCTTTGAAACTTCAAGAACTTGAGAAGACTCTTCGGGTCAAGGAGGAGAGGAAAAAGGTAGTGCAAGAAAATTTGCAAGGCAAAATCCTTCTTCTCAACACCATGCTCACCAAGATGGGTGCAAAAACCCTTACCTCCTCCTTGAAGGACCCAGTCGAGAAGGTGCAGTGCATAGGGCAGCAAGCCGAGAACCACCAAGGCAAGGCTTATTAACTACTTCTAGGAGCAACCACGAGTAGATCATGTGAAATGTTGTCACGAATGGAGTTAGTTTTGCTTTGGCAAAACCAAGACATTGGATCCTTATCTCAATCTTCTTCTACTCGAAGCAGAGTTCAATTGTTCAGAAGAAAAAGCAACAAGATTCTTTAAAGAGGTTAGACCTTTCGGGAACAAGATTGCTAATGAGATGAAGATTAGATCTCCATTGGGCAATAGCCAATCGGGAAGCTCCAACGAGTAGTTAGATTAATCTTTATCAAATGTAATTTAAAAAAATATTTTTGAATGTAAAAACTTGCTTTTGCTCATAATGAAGTTCCTTAATTTTTCGCTCTTCTTTGATTATAAAAATTATTAGTCTTATCTCTCCTAGCCCCAAGTACTTTCTTAGTACAAAACTATACTAAGTAAGCTGTAGAAGAGGAAAGACATATCATATTTTGTTTTCAACCAGTGGACTTAGATATATCAACACCTTTTGTAATAAGGCTGCAAAGGATCGAGTAGAACTAGAAAATTGTCATGATAGGTAGAGCCAGAGTGAGAGATTTTGACTAGTAACAGATGCCTTAGCCTTAAACAGAATGTAACATAGTCGTAGAATGATCAGAATACAGACGTGACCAAAAAGCTTTTTTGCATCTATTTATAATAAGAACTATATAACAACATACGCAAAAATAAGATAAGTGTTTATATTAGTACTCTTATCCGACCTAGTCATAGACTAGTCAGGGATGAAAGGCACAAATAAAACTTCTCTGAAACATATTATGTCCCTTGGTTTTTAACTAGTAGCAAAGATCGTAGAAAAAAGAGTGTCGCTAGAAAACTCTTTCCAGTGGGTGTGACTATATGCAGAGAGGAGAGATTTTCACTAGGAGGTTTTTCGTGTCTCGACTAGAGTAAACAGAAGAATAATAGAAAAAAGAAGTAAGAAATAAAGCCTTTTAGCCCTAAAATTAGAATGACTTATACCAATTGCCTATTTTTTTTACTTGTTTCCTTCTAAGGAAACATGTAGATTATCGTGAAGGCCTTGGATGTCAAAGTCATGATAAGAATCCTCATGACATTTAATGATAATGTCAAAGCCAATATGTTATAAAGTGAAAAGATCCCCAAGAAGGGTCTAAGAGAAGTGTTATCATTCTCTGAGAACTTAGACGACATTGATAATGTAAGTCTAGAATCAAGATAAGAAACTACCAATAGAAAGACTTGTTAGAGAAAATTGACATAATTGAAATGAACTTTAATTAACATAAAGAAAAATATTTAGACATAGAACTTATGTAATTGATCGATGTTTCAAGAATTAGAAAGAATACGCCCATCCTGCATGGCTAGTCGTACTGAGCCTGGTCTACTGACTTCGACCGTAGTGTGAGGAGCTCCCACTTAGGGGGAAGCTTGTTATGATTTGCCTGGCTCTAAATTTTTCTGAGAACCAGGTCTCCTATAGCTAGCCTACGATATTACACTTTACAACTATGGTACCATCACATGGCTTGTTGGTAGACGGTTGATTGGATGAGAGCTGCATTTCTTCTCTCTTCAAGGAAGTTAATGTTATCGATCCAACGATATTTTTGATTGCTATAATTACAACAATCTATTCAAGCAGAGCCAAATTTTAATTCTAGAGGAAGCAACCAAGAAGAAAGGTGGTTCTTCAGTTTTCGAGTTTATGGTGAAAATTAGACTCCGATTAGAGTTCAAGGGCAAAAAAAGACTTGTTCATCGGTAATTCGCATGAACTATACCGACCAAACCGATACATGCATGCATCTATTTCTTTTCTCTATCTCCATACTGTAAAGTTGCTACTAATTTGCAAGTCTTTTAAGAGATACTTATGTGTGTGTGTTTTGAAGGAAATGAGACCCATAGGGTCTTTAACTCTGGACTAGTAACAAGAGTTTGGTACAACCACAAGACAGTTTACATAAAGGGCCTAGAAGAAATAAAAACATTGCAAATAGACCCCTAAAACATGAAAGGAGGTCTCCAAAAGAAAGAAAAATTACAAGAAGAACCTTGAAGTCTTCTATATTGTTCCCATCACCATGGATTCCCAGTACAGAAGCTAGCTGACTGAGTTGGCTTGGGGAAGATGGCCTCCTAGAGTAGAGGTTGGGGTGGTGGGCCGAGGATCTACGATGGAGGTGAGCTTCCGATGATGCACTCAGTGAGGTCCACTGTTGTGCCACCGGGAACAAGTGATTTTTGGGTCTGCAATCCTAGGGGCTTCTTTGGTCGTGCGAAGACGGCGTGGTGGTAAATCCTTGGTGAATCCAGAGTGGGAGAAGGGGGAGAGATACACAGCGGCTAGAGGGCGGCACACCTACCAAAAAGGTGATATACACCACATAGGGAAATTTATTGGTATTAGGAGGAGGAAGGAGCCTTGGAGTTCGTCATCGGAGAAAGTACAAGCCATCGACAGGGAGGTGGAACCCTCCACATCGATGGACGGTGATGCTCTGGGCACCTTCAACTAGAAGCTAACACTGAAGGAGAGAACCACCAAGATGCAAAGAAGCATCCCAGGAGACAAAGGCAAGGGTCATCCCTGACAGGAAGGTGAGGCCACCTCAACTAACAGGTCACTACCAATATGAAGCTCCACCAGATGGAAAGGATCTCTCCCTTGCCTGAGACCATCAAATCTTCACCTGTAACAGTGAAGATGGCTGGAGGCTTCGAAGATAGAGTGGGGGGAGGTCACCACCCACTTATCAGATGATTGGAAGCCTCCACTTGAAGAAAAAGAGAAAAAACTAATGCACAACAATCTACAAACTAAAAATTAAGCCAGTCCATCTCTGCACTAGCCGTCAGCGAGGGCTTATCGGCCGAAGTTAGAAGAGGGGGCTATATCTAGATCGGAAGAGAGGCGGAAGGAACCAGAGATGGAAGGCGGAGGTTGCAGATCAGGGCTCTACGAGACACCTGTGCGTTGTTATCCTGTTTCAGATATGCATGCACTCGATCATGCAACGCTGCATTACTAATTTCCCTGCAAGCTTTGGTTTGTCACTTTTCTCTGCTTGCTTGCTTGCCATGGAAAGCTTGCAGGCAATGATTATGCACACCGTTTCAAAGAGTTGCAGCCATCAAAATTATCAAAGAAAAAAAGGTTGTTGTTTGACTTCTCTGTGAAAGGGGAACCGTGGCGTACTGGCCATGAGCCATCTAGGTAGTGGCGTCCTCAGACTAATTTGCGAGATCATTTGTACCCTGTGTTATCTTAAGGAGTACGGCTGCATTGCAAACGGTACAAGTGTGTTAGGACTGTGGACACACTATTAAGCTGTCAGCGATGTGCATGCACTGAATTCAACCCGGCTGGCGTTCCCTTTGTGTGCGTGTCGTGCATGTCATGTCACAATATGTCAAAACCAATTCTGCGATATTAGATCACAATCTTTAAAAGCAAATCTATATTTTAGATGTACTAATTAATCATGCCAGTTATTGCTAGGTCTACATATCTATTAGCCCGTCGTAAATGTTCAGTGCAGACATGATTTGCATTCAAAAATCATAGCTAGTTTCATGATCGATGCTATTTCAACTAGACGAATCAAGTACGTACCAGATCACATCCAATTAATAAGATAGCTAGTAGAAATTTTTGAACGATATCAAGGGGAAAGTTCAAAAGACAAAATAGATAAACTTGTAGCAACTTGTATAGCAGCAGTAGTAGTAAGCCATTCATTTAGTATAGTTGATTCGCATTTCGTTCAAAGCACGTTTTTTACACGATTGACCGATTTGTAGCTGTAGCAGTGACTACTTGAGGTTTTGTATGCTCTACCATACCTAAGGACCGAATCGTAACTCGTAAAGTTTGTCACGTTATTGTTCCAACGCTAGGTCACGAGTCCTTCATACATTTGTTTTGCTGGAGGGAGTTAACATAGGAAGGAGTCATAACAAGGCAGAATGGCCCATCAAATGAATAATAGCTATTGGCAGGTTAAAGGGAAATAGATAAATTAGCACCTAGGGCACTCAAAATGTTCATAACAATATATAAATATTTTGAATAGGGAGTTTAATTTCAATAAAAAATATTGTGGCACTACTACAAAAAAGGGCTATACTGGACGGCTCATCACAGACGGCTCCAGAGAACCGTCAGTGTTGCAATTATCACAGACGGTTTTAAAAACGTGACCATCTATGTTACTAACGATGGATAGAATCATCTGTGATATATATAATTAAAAACCGTCTATGATATCAGCATACATCACAGACGATTTTTAATCCGAATCGTCTATGATAATGCTACATCACCGATTCGTAGCACCTTTCCCAGGATTTCAATCTCACCTATTCATTCTCTCTGCATCGAACAGCAGGCACCGATCTCCTCCCACTCCTTGCCCCTTATTACTCCCCCTATCCCTTTGTCCTCTAAGAACCAACACTGATGAGGACATTTCCTGCTGCTCTTAGTTCATTCACTCTTTATTCCTGCTTCCTCCCCCAAACCAAAGCGCCCCATCCCCTTGATGACGCCAACTATTGCCGTGACCTCCTCCACCTCCGGTTGTAACACCACGGTTCACTACACAAGACACTCTTATCGTAAGTGTCGTGTGCAGTGTCACTATCGAGGCACAACGGTGACGCTACCACCGCCTATCCTTCATAGCCGGTGATATCCCCCATCCGATTGCCTCCCCTCTCTTTCTAGATGCTTGGATATAAAATTACAAAATTGATGGATGGCTAGCTAGGGTTTCGGTCATGTAAATATTGATGCTTCTAGATTTTTTTCTTCTACCAGTTCTTGAAGACTTCAATCCATAGACTAAATTCACTTTTCGACCATCTTGAAGTCATGATCCATGGATTCTGTCCTTTCGACGATTGTTAGAAGGTGGCCGAAAAGTCAATTTGTTTCATGGAATGTATCTTTTCCACCATCTTACCCATAGGGGAAGAACTCCAAGGACCGATTATTTCTTCTAAAGAAATCTACTTGAACTTGAGAGGTGTGGAGATAAGAACTTTAAAACGAAGTAGAAGCAGGAAAGATATAAAGTCTTTGCTTCTGATGGTTATTTGTAGGATATCGACTTGTGGCAAAGTTAAATGGAAGTCCAACGGATAAAATTTTATTAGAATCTTTCCCAAGAAATCGTTGGAAAACCAAAGCATCACCATCTCTTCGGGAATTGTTCTTTATGAAGACGGTTGATGTTCCTTTTTCTATCTATTTCTATTTCTTTGCTAGCATTTCTTGAGGCTAGCCAATAAACATAAATAAATTTAGCAGTACAAAATAATATCACAGACGGTTTTATATACAAACCATCTGTGATAGTCAACTATCATAGATGATTCTGAGTTAATAACCATCTGTGATAGTATGCATCACAAACAATTCGAAAACCATCTGTGATGACCTCATATCATTACTGATCCAGAAACTCAGACGGCTCATGAAACCGTTTGTGATGACGTTTTTGAACCGTTTGTGATGACCTTTTCTGCAGTAGTGTGAGAAAATTTCACATTGGCAAGTAGTTTTAAATTAAAATAATAAATTCTTCAACTCAAGTGGAATTATGAATTTCAAATTTGAAACTAAAATGTCCAATTTTTTTAACATTTGACTACAACTTTCATCTTACCTTGAGTGCTCCCTTTAATTCAAGATGGCGCGTGCCTGACCTAACTTTGGTAACAACTGTCTTACACATGTGGCAACATATCTAGTGCTAATGGCTAATTGGGTGCTAATGTGCTAATACCACTCAGGGGTATTGGATCTAGCCCAAACGACTCGGATCGAGGCTAGCGCCACGCATTGTCCTCCAGCCCGCACCCAGGAGGTCGCCACCATCCCCATTCCCTAGCATTACCCTCCAACCAACACCCATCCTCCACCCTCCCTATCCCCTGACATAGCCCCTTCGCAGCCTTTGTCATGTCTCGCCATTGTAGATGGCTCTGCGATCATGACCTATGAACCAGGTAGCGCCTCCTCCTCCCCCAACTAGCCGCGGTGAACCCAAACTGCGTCATCTTCCTTCCCCGCCCCTAGATGCCGCCCTCCCCACATCAGACACTGCCCCCACCTAGTCGCAGCGTGACTTTCCTCTAGCCTTATCGCGCCGCTCCACCTGGCCCCAAGCCGCGATGATGTGAGCCATGAAATAGGTGGCTGATGTGAGCATGACTTTATCATTGCCAACCCAAGAAAGCTATGATGTGCACTCTATTGCTGAAATCATGTCCACCTCACTAACTGATTCATTTTGGTACCCTGCAGAAGAGTAGAAACACCCCGTTTGTAGTGAATGACCCTTTGTATGCATGTGTTTTGTTCTATCTGTTGTTGCAGCATGCCTAACACATCCTCAATTGAATTGCAAGGTTCTTCTAATACGCCTTGTGTTGACCCAGCTAGCAAGCCATTTGAAGATATGGTTTTTGATGACTTGGACGTGGCAGAGGAATTCTACAAGACATATGCACATTTGGCTGATTGGAGTCCATGTAGGCCAGCAAATGGTGACACGAGGTGGAAGCGTTGGATGTATTCAATAGCAGGATTTTAGTCTGAGAAAGGTACAAACAAGGTCGTTTCCAAGTAAAGGAAATATGCCAAGAAGATAACTAGGTGTGGCTGCGAGGCAATTCTAGTTGTAAAATGCATTAAGAACAATAAGTATAGGGTGGAGACATTTATTGAATCGCATACACATGAATTGGTGTCACCTAGCAAGCAACAGCTAGTACAGTCCAACAGGAAAATAAATGAGAAGGCCAAGTGTGCATTAATCACATGCTGTAAAGGAGACGTTGGCACAAATAGGACATTTAGATATCTTCGTATTAGTGAGGGTGGATTTGAGTATGTAGGATGCACAAGGAGGGACTTGCAGAACTACCACAAAGAGTTGAGAAGCTATATTAAGTCATCTGATGCTCAGATGTTTATTGACAATCTTAGTAGATAGAATGACATAAATCCTACCTTTTATTTTAATTATGTTATTGATGACAATGGTAGGTTAGTACATGCATTCTAGGTAGATACTACCTGCAGGAAGAATTGTGTTTGTTTTAGAGATCTCTCATTTGATTAGACATACAACACCAACCAATATGGCATGATCTCCACGCCATTCACTGGAGTTAATCACCATAAGTGATGTGTCTTGTTTGGGGCTACATTTTTAATTAATGAGAAGATTGAGTCCTACATATGGTTGTTTTGTACATTCTTAAAAGCAATGAAAGTAGTTGCATCTAGGCTCATTATAACCGATGAAGTTGCTAGCATAAAAGGCTATAATTTTCGCTGTCTTCCCTACTAGCATGCATAGGTTATGCATGTAGCATATTTTGCAAAAGCTTTCAGCAAAGGTACTGCCACATATACGAGGGAAAACCCTTTATTGTACCAACATGTTAACTCATTCATATAGGCCTCATAAACTCTAGAGGAATTTGAGCAACAATGGTCTTCCATTATTTCTAATTTTAGTTTGGAATCCAATGAATGGTTGGCTACTTGGTATCAAATTCATGCATCATGGGTTTTGGCTTACTTTAAAGATGTCTTCTTGGCGGGAATCCTTATAGCTATTTCAAAGTCAAAGAGTACAAACTCTTTCTTCAACCATTTCATTGGATACAACATACTTTAGTGGAGTTTTTGATCAGATTTGTTAATGCAGTGGAAGAATAACATCATAATGAGTTAAAAGCTGACCATGCCACATTACAACTACGCTCAAGACTAGTTGGGATATAGAGAAGCACAGAAGTGAGGTCTTCACATTTGCTATCTTCACTATCTTTTAGAAAGAATTGTTTGCTATCCTAGAGCATTGCAATGTGGAGGGCATGGCAACTATGGGAGAGTACAAATCTCAGTAGTTACTGATGACTCAAAAAAGGTAAGAGATGTGCACTACAACTTAACAGTACAAGATGCCAAATGCTCCTTCATGTTTTTCGAGTCATGTGGGATTCCTTTGCACCATATTATCTGCATGTTGCAAGGTCTAACAAGGACCTACCAAACCAATTTGTGTTAAAGAAGTTGATGAAATGGTAACTAAGGAGGTTCTCTTTGATGGAGAGGGAAATTTGTTGCAAGAAAAAACCAGGAGTGCAATAGAAATGGGTTAAGAAAAGTTGGCATCAGAAATGCGAAACAAGATGAAGGAATTCATTCACCATGCCAGAGAAACAGGTGAAGCCTTACATATTCTTTGGGATTGGGTTTTCACATTAACAGACGAAGTGACACCATTAATTCCTACCAACATGGCAACTAGAGCTAAAGAGATCAAAGTCTTCGTTGGTTGTCCTATCCCTAACCAAGTCAACATATTGCCACCAAACTATGTCAACTCCAATGGTAGGTGCAAGAGAATAAGGCGAGGACAGAAGGTCCAGAAAGATGGGAAGAAAGATGAGAATGTGGAGAACAAAACAAAGGTGACGCGCATGTGTAGGTTATGCAAGGAGATCTTCTATCATGACAGCCACAATTGCCCTTTGAGGAGGACAGCACAATGATCAAGGTAGTGATGACAAAATTTTTTCTTAGAATTTGTCAATTTATTTTGTTAGTAATTCTCTTTATTTTTTTCATTGTCGGGATGTATCATGCCCAAGCTCTTATGAAGAAAAGAAATTGGTTGCAAGGAATTGCATGCATGTACTCTTTTCAGTGACTCCATGTACCAGATGTTTTGAAATTTGTGAACTTGTCCATCATGTTGTCTAAATTTCCAGTGTTGTGCATCATGGTGAAGGAAGCAGTAGCACAAAATGAAGGAGACCTTTCCCAAATTAATCATGGATTAGCATTTGGTACAAGCCAAGATTTACCATCTTTTCTTGTTATAATGTGTCAAAACTAAGTGATTTTTAGTTCCTTTAATGTAGTATTGTTTCCTGTTATTCATTCTCAGAATGTGGTATTCTTAGGGCAATGTGAATGTATTAGTGTTTCCCAAATTGTACTGTTGTTTTCTTGTGTTCTTGTTTATTTCTTATGCAAATGAGAAGGTTCCGCCATAATTCAATGAATATGTGGGCTTCTGGATAGTGCCTAGCTTCCTTTGTCATAAAGTTCACCTCATATTGTTCTAGTGATAATGAGAGATGCTATTTTTCTGCTCCATCTACCACGTGCAGTATTGGGTTTCAAAATTGTTGTTGTGTGCAAGCATCAGTGTGAATGAGAATTAGCTTCCTGTTGAATGAAAATAGTTAATTGCTGCTTGAGGCTTGGGGTTCAGCAAGCACACATGACTCATACTGAAAATGAAACTATCAAGAGAGATAGCAACAAAAGAAATTGACAAATTCAAGAACATCTTTGATTGACATAACAAATCCTATAGTATCTGGAATTTTACAAGACACTACGAACTGACCGATACATATCATTGTCATTCCTAGTTATATCCATTGAAAGCAAAAAAATTGTAAAAAATGAACTGAGGCATACTTCTGTTCCAGTTACATACATCCATTCTCAGTTACCCAAATCCACAACAAACTTGAGCTGCTTGCCTTCTAAGCACATGGACATGGGCTCAATTGGTCTCGAACATATACAACTTTGCATTCTGCATTCATATACCTCTCCATTGGTTATTGATATTTGAAGGGGATTCGTACTTCTTAGCAACACCTTCTACGTTACACCCAAATATGTGAATATCTTCTATATTGCACACAAATAAGCAAGTACAAGACTCCTGGACAAAATCAATCAAAGAAAAAATCCTAAAAACTTCAAATTCAACCATAAATGAACCTCACAATTCCTTACACACTACATTACCAAATTTGAAAAGAACAACAGAGGTTTCTAGTGTTGATGGAGTTGGTCGAGGCCAAGATGGGGAGAGACGACAGCATTGGAGAAGAGGAGTGGCGACACAGATTAGCTTGCTGAGAGAGGGGCGACGGCAGCGCAGCTGAGCGAGGTGGGAGGGGCGACAATGTCAATGGTGGAGAGGGTGGAGGCCGAGGCCGGGGAGGAGGGCGGTGCCTGGGTGCGCACTGCATGGTGAGGGCAGCGATTGGGTGCGCGCCTGCGCGATGGAGGGTAGCAGGGAGGGGGAAGGAGGACCAAGGGCGGGTCAGAAGGGCAGCAGGGAGGGCCTCCACCTATCTCGATCCTAGCCATTTGGGCTAGAGCCAACGCCTGTGGTTGGCATTAGCATATTATCACCCAATTAGCCATTAGAACCAGGTATGTTGCCCACACATATTTACAAGAAAGTAACTAGTAATATACTACTAGGGTGCATCTACACCGTTTGATGTCATAAATTTGACAACCACGGAACTGCTTTACCACAAGGCCTCATGAACCACGACGACACTCTACCTGACGTCCAAATTTTGTCAATAACCATCTGTACGCTGCAAATGCCAGGAACAAACATACCTATATCTTCTGGGCAGGATATACTGTCTGCGTTGACTTACTGTACACGTCATCATTCCTGGCATCTTGTGTATGGCGCATCTCCTGCCTTTGCACCAGCCACTCGATCTACTTGAATGACAGAATGCAGTGTATCTTTCTCTCTGCTTTCATAGACTGTTTTAACGTTGTGTTTGCCGTATACTCTACAGTAGCCAGCAGCCATGCTTTGCTCTGCTTTTGCGTGACCACAATGATGAAGCCATTGCACAACTGCTTTAGTTGCAGCACACACTAGATGCTCCCATGCCTTTTTTTTGTTTCCTCAATCAAATTATACTCTCTCTCTCTCTCTAGAAGCCTTTTTCGTACTCATAGTAGTATATACTCTCACTTCTAATATACTACTTAAATAAATATTTTATACTCCTTTATCATTTTCGGTATACTTAAATACAAATTATAAGATATTTCAATGTGACTTGATTGAAAAATTTTCATCAGAATACTTTGTTTTTGCTATATACCTTTTTCCATAGATAAAAGGAGTATATACACAAATCATGCTATAAAAAGTGGATTTTGATAAAATTTTTCATGGAACCCAATTTGGAATATCTTATAATTATTATTAAAGTATACTCAAATAGATAAAAAGGTATAACAACATCATTAAAACTGTATATAAGTTCTAGGAGTACGTACTCCCAAGAGTATGAAATTATTTTATTTATATATATATTATCCTTCTCCTCGCCTTACTTTGGTGATTTTATTCTGTCCTACTCTACCCTGTCTTTATCTCTACGTATATTCTCTTTGCCGAACTGTCTTTAAAACAAAAGAACAAGGGAGCAAAGAGCCTTATACGCATGGACCTACTACGGCTGTATCGATCACATGCAGGGAGGTTTGCAACAAGTTCCATACGCCTGACCTCTCAAGCAACAACGTATGCTCTTGTCAAGTCCTTTTTTTTTACCTTGTGTCTGTGTGAGACTGAGAGCCGTCGATCAGCCAGCCATGGAGGCAGCTCGAGTCAGCAGGCCCACGCCGTGCAGACAAAAGGAAAGCTCGTTGCTTTCAGCCTTTTGAAATTTTAACAAGCCGTAACACCACCTGCTTGTCCACTAGGAGCACAGGAGAACAGGAGGTACCAGCCAGCTTTGCCCGCTGCTGCTATGGCAACCAACGATCCAAGGAAAAGATCAGCAGCGGAGCTAAGATTTTTTTGAAGCTTAGGCAAACCAACTACTTTATTTGAGATAATATTATTTTTAACCCCACCGATTATAAAGAAGTTCTACCGCATTTTCATGTGTGAGCTCGGGTGGCCGCCTGACACGATGGGCCTGTTTTTTTTTCTTTCGAAGCTGATGTTTTTTGGGTTTTGCTATAGTATCAAACTTTCAAACGGAGTATTTTCTCAAGACGATATCTACAAGTTAAACGATTTACACGTTAAAAACTCAACATCTGTACCAGCCAAAATTACAAGTAAGTATATGTCTCTCCGTAACTTTTACCATAAACAACCAAAATCCAAAAATTTCAGATAAAAATCATGAGCCGGAGCTGCAGCCAAACAGGCCCATCCACGGGCGGTGGCTCCGCCACCTTGAAAAGATGTGTTTTTTTTTCTTTTGGGGAGAAAAAGGAAGCGTTTTATTCGTTCGTTATGTAATCAAGCGCATAATTACATGGGCATTGGAACTTGGAAGTACGACGCAGTAGCTAGCTAGAGAGCATCTAGCCACACTTAGCCGGGCTAATCTACGTCATCATCGGTAGTATCACAAGGTCGTGCATTGGCTTAGCCTCGTGTCCTTATGATGGTAATGGTGCCGCGCCCGGGGGTGTGCAGCCTCGTGAAGCCGGAGACAGTCTTGCCCGATATGCCCGGGTTGTCTGCGGAGACGCGCGGCGCGCACGCGAACTCGCCGACGGGGTGGCGCACGGGCCGAGCCGGCCGCATGAGGATGCGCGCGTTGATGTCGGCCAACGTCGCGCCGCCGTCGAGCCCGTCGGGCTTGAGCACGGCGAACGGGCACACCACCCCGGCCGACGGCGGCGCCTTCCGGCGCTTGCTGCTGCCCTGGCTGCACTCCACCTCCGTCTCTGATAGACAATGCTAATCAACGTTAATCATCGATCGTTCAGACTCTAAACAGATCCTAATTAATCAGAGGCTGCACGTTCTTGTGTCGTGTCGTGAGATGAGGAGCACCTTGTGTGGCGCGTTTCAACGAGGACGAGGAACGAGGGAGAGGCGGGGCCCGCGCGCCACTTGGCGTGGGTGCGGCCTGCGGCTGGGCCCCACTGACGTCGCTGATCTGTGGGTCCGCGTGGCAGTTGGAGGAGGAGGAAGAGGAGCTGAGGAGGGGCTCTGCCAACACGGCCTTCTCTGCCAAGGTGGGCCCCGTTGAGAAAATCGAGCCCACAGGATCATCACCTGCAGCAGAGAGATCAATCAATTGATTATTAGTCACTTGAACTTAACTAATCGGCTAAGCACGTAAAAGGTGCGACTTCACCAAGAACAGTACCGAAGAAGATTAGAATCCGGGGAGTACTAGTACAATCTAAACACGTAAAACCGAGATCTGTCTTTACTTGAAAAGAAGCGCCTGCCTCTGCCTGTGCGTTCCTAACAAGTCAAGACGCATCATGCGCACACTACAATATTATACAATGCCTGATGCACAAATCATGGAGTCGTGACAACTACGTGCTGCTATCTCCCGCGGGCTCCACTCGCTTCCACACGGCATGGACAAACCGCCAATGTTAAATGCAAAGCTCTGCGACGTTTTGTGCTTTTGTCCTTGCCTCCTTGGTGATGCAAGGCCAAGGACCAAGGGAGACCTAGACCTAAAAAAACAGTGTCCTAACAATCATGGGCGGAGCCAAGTTGAGGTGTCTGGTATGCATGATACTTCTATTTTTTTGTAAATTATTTATATTACCTTTTTCCTATAAATTTTAACTGAATTGGTACTTTATTGTAATTTGATGATGTATGAGAAAATTAGATGCAAATTGTATTCCATGCCCTCCGTTTAGATTTTATAGATAGCTCAACATCTTTTTTTTTCTCTGCCCATATGGCACCATGTGCATGATATGAAAGTGCTTTATTTTATTTTTTTTCTTACAAAAAAGACTTACACGCGCACACACACCACCATGCACACACACATGCGAGTGCGGCCCACTTTGCACACGCTTGGAAAGACGTAGGTCGGGGTAAATATGCGACCTTATAAAATTCCTATTGAAGGTCCAGAATTTAAACACCGATAAGTTTAAGTCGTACACCCACAACTCTATCACATCACCAAGAAGTGATTTTTGAGCTTTTATTTTATTTAGCTATTAGGACCTTCTTTAGTTTCTAACTAAAAAAATAAGTGACCGATTCTCTATTTGTTTAAGCCATCGCAAGTATCACTTTGAGTGCAATGGTTCAAAGCTAATATAAGGTGACTTATATGAGACATTTTACTTATAAATTTTAAAACCATACGTGATGTTAATAGGCCTACTAAATAATGTCATACTAAGTATAGGTGTACTAAAAATCATACATGCTTATTGAGTGGTAGGGTATACAAATTGTTACTACATTATGTAGTATACTAATAAAATATATAAAATTTATCTATCGATGTTAGTATTTGTTATCGTTATCAAATTATAAAATTAAGTTGTTTTCATAACTAAATATGTAATGTAGCCAATTAATTGAGAAAAAACCCAACTAATTATATAGTAACGTTAAAGTGCCGTATGAATACAATATTTACAATGCATAATTTACCCTGATAGTTTCAAACATATTAATAGCTAAACTTTAGAAAATTTGATGACGGATATTTTAGTACGTCACTTAAAAAAGAACAGAGAGAGAAGGTGATAATCACTTAAAACATCAAAGATGCACCCCAACATAAATTCTTTAGCTCCAAACCGAACAAAAAAAAGCTGAACATACTAGCAGAACGGAGGAACGAACGAACGAAATCAATCTATTCGGAAGGTGAGGATTCAAACAGAGCTCTTACAGTGGAAAGATTCGGTGGTGGCAGTACTGCGACTCTTCTCGTGCTGCAGGATGCAGCTGGAATTGAAGGCGACCTGCTCGCCCACGTCGCCGTAGCTGCTTGCGCCCCAGAAATTCTGCAGGGAAACAGAAAGAAAGAAAGCAAGCAACTGTTGTGAGTCCAATATGTCAGAAAAATTGTGCAAGAAATTGGAGAGCGTAATTCAGAACATGTGAAGAACGAGATAGGTGGTTGTTCGCTCGGTCTTGCACACACCAGGAGAAGGTCGTCCAGCTCCTCGGGCATTGCCGCTGCGTCCTGAACCGCCGGCGCAAAGGCCACCGCCGTCGACACGGCCGGCGACACCGGCAACGAGTCCATGTCTGCAGGCCAAGAACCGACAAATTCACCTCTCAGAGCCGGAGAAAGAAACGAAGCGCCCAAGCGCAAACGTGCAATGCTATGCAGCCAACTCGTACGTACAGAGGGGGAAGAGCTCGTGGACGCCGGCGTCGGCGGCAAGGACCCCGAAGCAGCCGAACGGCGGCTCCCACCCGAGCAGGAAGCAGTCGCCGCCGCTGCCGCTGCCGCTGCTGCTACTGCTGCTGGCGTCCACGCTAGTCGCCATCGCGTGGACGAAAGGCCACGCCTGCCTCCCCTGCAGCTGCAGCTCCCTTTCTTGGGCTGTCGTCTCCATGGTGCAGTGGCAGCAGTAGTAGGATGAGTAGTTGTGTCACTTGTGTGTGATAAAGGGGTGAGAGGGTTGAGAGGGGCAAGGCGTGCTTAAATAGGAGGGCTATTCGAATAGTCCTCATTCCTCAATAAGCCGAAGCGTGCAGGTGCGGAGCAGCATGTGAAGTCCACTACTCGTGACATACACTTGTTCTCGTGTAGTTCTGTTGTACAGGTCGTTTTTTTGTCTTTTACCGACAAGCTGTAACTCAAAAGAATATAGTTATTTTTTTTAGTTTCTAAAGTTGTTTTTCGATTTTTCTATAATAATTAATTTTTAAATAGAATATCTTTTTAAAGCGAGATTTATAAATTGATTATAGAACACACTGTAACTACATATAAGTTTTTGTTACTCCGTACTCTCTTACGAATAACTTAAGAACCATAATCCACAGCTAAAAGCCATAAGCTGAAGTTAGAAGAACAGTCCGCTTGTGCATGTGTGATGTGTGCTTCGCTGCTGCTGCTTCTTGCTTACTTTCTTGGGGCGACTTGCTAGCTGGGGTTGGTCAGTCACAGCTAAATCAGCTAAGAGGGGAAAAGGAGTACGAACTAATAGATGATACGTGTGAGTACAGAGTCCAAATGGCGCAATGAAAGCAAATGTTAGACCATGTGGACCATGTGGAGCTTGTCGGTACTCGATAGTCGGTAGTCTGAGCTACAGTACCTGATCGGTACTCGGTAGTCAATTACAGTATCGGGTCAGTACTCGGTAGTCTGAGCTACAGTACCTAGTCGGTAGTCTGAACTACAGTACCTAGTCGGTGATCATAGCTACAGTACCTAGTCGGTAGTCGTAGGCTGCGAGTGTTATAATTCTTGTGACTTTCGAGTGCCCTGAGTGGTCGTAATCTTCGAGTTCTCATGTTGGGCCAGTGGTCTGACTGGCCTGTGCATAGCGGTCAAACAGGTTTTTTTGGTTGGTCTGAGATTGATTTTTGGAAAATGTGGAAATTAAGATCGTGGTGATTTGGTTCGTGGTTATGGATGATAAGGGTGTGATATGTGTGTAGACTGATGTTAGTCAAGTTGGAAAGAACTTGTGCCGAGAAAAACGTGTTTTGGTCTTTGTATGTGCAGATTTGGTGTGGAGACGATCATGGTCGATAACAAGGAGGACCGGAACTAGAAGAGGAAAAAATCTGAGGTTCAAACAGTCGAGGATATCACAAGGTGGTCGGGCTCACGTTAGAGTATGTGAAGGTCAAAAGTGGATGTTGCGTGGAGAAGCTAGGGGGTGCGGTCCTATAAGTTTTGACACATGACGAGGAGCTATGGAAGATGTTCATAACTAGAAGGTTTAGAGATTTTGGAAAAACTATATTTGGAAGAGTTTTGGATCCCTTGATTTTCAGAATAAGATAGGATTTCATGTCCATGTTGATGATAATACGATTTGGGGCTCTAGCATATAAAAGTAAAGAGAGGTTAGCGTTATGACAGGATTTGAGAGGGCTTCGAGAAGGCTTTTAAGGAGAAAGCTTTGAGAATTTTTGTACTAGGGTTTGAGAGGTGCATGAGGGCACTTTGTAGCTAAAGAATATGATTGAGAAATAAAAGATTAGATATATTACGAGAAAAATTTAGTCGACGCCGGTGATGTGTTCTTCTGGGCATCGTCTTCGACTCGTTCTCGTTCTGAACTGGTTATGGCAAGATAACGTTCCTCCGTCGACTTCACTTTCCTCAATCGTGCGCGGAGTTGACCACTAGATCACTGCGAATAGCATCGACAGAAAGAGCTAATCAGAGCACGTCAACTCAGAGGTGTCAACCACGCTAAGCGGTTGAGCGCCGAGCAGATTAAAACCTTCATTGAGCACTAAGAGATTTCACAAAGTGAAAACAATCACTTTGTTGATAATCAAATTTGGCTTGGAACTACAATCATCGTAAAACCAAAAGCAGGTTAACAAGGGAAGGTTGTGCCTATATCATGGTCGTGAGTAGTTACGACCACGGCAAAGCAAGTCGGAAGCCAGCTGGGCCGGTTACGACCACGTTGGCCGTAGTCGAAGGCAGTTACGACCACGTTGGCGGTCGTTACGACCACAGCAAAGCAAGCCGAGAGCCAGCTGGACCGGTTACGACCATGTTGGCCGTGGTCGAAGGCAGTCTACGACCACGTTGGAGGCTACGACCACGGTGGGATATACGACCACGTTGAGGTATACGACCATGTTGGAGTTTTCGATCACGTTGGAAGCTACGACCACGGTGGAGTATACGACTACGTTGGAGGCTATGACCACGGTGAGGTCTACGACCACGGTAGAATCTACGATCACGTTGAAGGCCACGATCACGTTGGAGTCTATGACCACGTAGAAGCCTACGACTGCATTGGAGGCTACGACGAACACGATTGGCCACGATCAGAAGCCTGGTTCACAGTCGACGACATCAACTCCAACGTCACCCTTAGACTCATATTTGGTCACCCCGACCACGTTGGCCGTGGTCGAAGGCAGTCTACGACCACGTTGGAGGCTACGACCACGGTGGGATCTACGACCACGTTGAGGTATACGACCACGTTGGAGTTTTCGACCACGTTGGAAGCTACGACCACGGTGGAGTATACGACTACGTTGGAGGCTACGACCACGGTGAGGTCTACGACCACGGTGGAATCTACGATCACGTTGAAGGCCACGATCACGTTGGAGTCTATGACCACGTAGAAGCCTACGACTGCATTGGAGGCTACGACGAACACAATTGGCCACGATCAGAAGCCTGGTTCACAGTCGACGACATCAAGGTTGATAGTCGGCAGTCGAACTTACGACCACGATGAGAAGTCGGTGGCTTACGATCACGTTATAACGAGAAGCGGTAACAACTCCAACCACATTAAAGGAAATGAACGTAATCAAAAGGGTGGTTCGACTACAGAAAATTGACGATCGCCAGCATCAATGCGTGCTCATTGAAGGTTTCGATCACGGTATTTTGAGCGGCTGAAGGAAAGACAGCGCAGCGATGCAATGGAGCGGTCGTAGACTGCTACAGTAAGTTTACGATCACGAAGGAAAATTGATTGGTAAAGCAATAGAAGGATCGGAACTGGTCGTAAGCATCCAGAACCGGTCATAGATAGTTCTAACCAGTCGTAAACGATTCTAACCAGTCGTAAACGACCCTGGGAAGTCGTAAGAGACACTGACTGGTTATCGTAAAGGGTTCAACCACGCAGAGAAGGCCACGGTCGCGGTGAAGGCGGTCGTAAGGAGCAGCAATCAAATCGAGAAGGCCAGCACGTGCCAAAGGCGATTCCGACCATGTTAAAGGAAGTGAGCATGGTAAAAGGGATGTTTTTGGAGTGGTCGTACGGCATCAAGAGCACTCGGGATCGGTCGTAGGCAGCGCCGGCCGGCCATAAACGATCTTGGGAAGTCATGACACGCGCAGGCAACAGTTTGAAAAGGATCAGGAAACAATCTTGAAGCGATCTCTGCCGCGTGGTAAAATTGCAACCGAATAAATTAAGATAAGTTTTATTCGGTCTGGACTCTGATTCGATTCATATAATTGTTGTTTCCAAAAGAAGCTAGGACCAGCTTCCCCCTATATATATGTATGTAGGGTTTACGGCCGATTGACAACACACAATCGAAACTCATCTACTATATTATTTTGCAATCTATTATTTTCCTCTGCCCTATTTTGCTTCTTGTTCTTCGTCGTCGTTTACTCCCTTGCGATAACGAATCACAAGGTCCTAGGGGCGGTCAGGCCAACCTAGGACAACCCATCGCCGCCGCTCGCCCTGACGGGGTCCCTCCCGGGCGCGTGGGGTGTCGGGTCTCAAGAGCTCTCGCCGGCGTGTCCTGCGTATCGCGCTCCCGGCAAGACTCCTCCTCCGACGTGTCCTGCGTATCGCGCTCGACGCCGGGGGCACACGGTGACGTGTTCGTGTGCGAACACACTTTTGGCGACTCCGCTGGGGAAAGATCAAGGAAAATTGACGCCGCCAATCACCATGACTGGCAGCAGCAAAATCCCAATGCCCGGGGAGGTTAACACCGATAATGTCGTCAAGCCCAGCTACGATGAATTATCGGAAGAGTATCGCCAAGCTTTTGAGGCATACAAGGAAAAGCGCGAGGAGGAGGATTTACGAGCGTTCCTTGCAAAATTCAAGAAGGATCGTCAAGGCAACATAACCCCACTCGGCGACATCACGTTCCCTCCTCCGCATTACTCGGAAAAGGTGGAACCCCTTGTAAGTGCCGCATCAACCCTTTCATCTGTTGCTACCAATTCATCTAGTGTTACAATGGAGCAAGTTCAGCACATGCTTAATGAGAACACTAGAGAGATCTTTGATTATATGCATCAGATGGCAAACATTAAGAAAATAAATAGTGCGGCCATGGGTACAAGTCAGGTTGGCACTTTTTCTAGCGTAGAACTTTCTAAGCCGACAGCGCCTATTAATTCATCGGCAAGTAGTGGAGTACCAAGTATACAACCCCAATGTGGCATGCCGTTGAGTTTCTTTTCCGGACAGCAAACTAAACCTGGAGGTGAACTAATGGTAGCGCCCACGTATCCTAATCATATCATGAGCCTACCACCTTTGGGAACATCAACATCAGGCGATATAAGTATGCCAAGGTCCTTGCCATATTCTGTTATACCGCCGATGCCGCCTCCACTGCCTACCATGGTGACCAACACCCCTATAGCTCCTTTGCAGTCACCCATCGCAGCTTCGGCCAATATGGACGAAGCATTGGCAAAAATTAGAGATGATGTGCGCAGGATGTTTGTTGAGTCTTTCGGCATTGAGCCGAGAGTTAGAGCACGCACTTATCAGAAACCATATCCATCTCATTTTGATACTATTGCTTATCCCCAAGGTTATAAGCTTCCTGAGTTTGTTAAATTTGATGGTGGGGACAGCAAAACTACATGGGAGCACGTTAGCCAATATCTCGCCCAGTTGGGAGCAGCGGGTAATATAGATGAACTTAAAGTTCGTTTGTTTTCTTTGTCTTTAACTGGCATGGCTTTTTCATGGTTTTCTGCTTTACCCCCTGGTTCTATCATTACATGGTCGCAGCTTGAGCAAAAATTTCATGATCATTTTTATAGCGGTGATGCTGAGTTTAAGTTATCACATCTTACATCGGTTAGGCAAAAAAATGATGAATCGGTTTCCGATTATGTCAAAAGGTTTAGAGATGTTAAAAACCGGTGCTATAGTCTTGTGATAAGTGAAAGGGACTTGGCTGATCTTGTGTTTAGCGGTTTGAGAACTCACATTAAAGAAAAGTTGGAAAGTTATGAGTTTTTAACCGTTAACCAAATGTTGCAGCGAGCTTTGGCTAAAGAAAGCCAGAGTAAAGATATCAAAGAAAACCATAAGACTAAAGCTGACCTTCCTCGCATGAACGTCGTTGATTATTCTTCCGATCAGGATGATGAAATTGATGTCTATGCTGCTGAATTTGTTTGGCCCTCAAAGGCCAAACCATATGCATGTAATGCTCTTAAGCCAATTCGCAAAAATCGTGAAGAGGAGATGAAGTTTACTTTTGATGTTACAAAATGTGATAGAATTTTTGATGATTTGCTGAATGATAAGGTCATTAAAATTTCTCATACTTTACTGCCGTTTGAAGAGCTGAAGCGACGAGCTTTTTGCAAATATCATAATTCTTTTTCTCATGCCACTAATGATTGTAATGTTTTTCGGCGACAGATCCAATCGGCTATCAATGATGGACGATTGAGTTTTGCCGAAATGCAAGTGGACAAGTCTCCGTTCCCCATGAACACGATGGATATGGAGGGCAGAAAAGTGTTGCTTCGGCCTGAACATGCCGAATCAACAAAAGGAAAGCCAGGTGTTGTTATCGGTGAGCCTAGAGTGATACATGCCGATGACAAGGTCTCAGGAAGAGAGGTTGTACTGGAGAAGGCCCCAAATGGAAAGGAAACATTGAAGATCACTGTGAGCACTTCTGTACCTGGGGGGCAAGTGCAACATGAGGCTTGCAGTAAGTTTATCAAGCCCAAAAATCCAGAGGTTGGCAAGTGGAAGATAAACAAAGCAAAAGTACAGCGGAAGCGCATCAAGCCAACATTCGATATGCTGCTGTCCAAATATGCTAACCAAGCGGCCACTTCTAGCTCTAATCGACCGTCACAATTGAAGCGTCCAAGATCACCTCCGAGGCATCAAATACAACGTCAGTTTCGTCCGTATGAGCCATGGGCGCCTATGCAATGGATGACACCTTTTTCCTACACACCATACAATATGAATAGAGGGTGGGCGCAGCCTTCAATGGTGCCCTATGCTTTTCACCCTGGGTGGACAGCACCTAGAAGATCAGTTTTTGAGAGGCTAACCCACTCTACAAAAAAGTTGTTTGGGTGGTGGTACTGGTCGACCATCCAATGCCTCTGCAACGAAGAAGATTATGAAGCAAGAGTGGCGTGCTAAGTCGCCAAGCGTTGAAAATTCAGAACCCAACAAGCAAGAAAGCAGGACTGCCAGTGCTGCAGAAGTATCAACCAAAGATCTCGCTAATGATCATGAAGCCAGCAGTAGTAGCGCGAAGGGAAGAGACCCCAAGTATACCCGGCCGAGGTGGTGCCCTTCAGGCCTGACCAAAGCTCAGAAAAGAAGGTTGCAGCGTATGCGAAATCAGCAGAAGATCGAAGACGCAGCAGAAGCACAGAGAGATGAATTTTTCAATAAAAGTCGGCCCATGAAGCATGTATGGAGGCCTAAACCAGTGGATGGGATTACAGATACTACTACCGCAACAGCACATACATCACCTAAAGAGCATGAGCAGGTATGTACATTGGGAGATGATGAGGAGATGTTAGATTTTGAGCCCACACCAGCTAGAGAAGGTATGGATATCAATATGGTTTACTATCTACCTGCTGAATTTCGTGCTGTTGATGAAGAAGGAGAGATAACCCAGCTGGACTTTGGTCCTAAAAATGCCATCTTCGAGAAGCCTAAAGAGCCGGTGAAGTATTTGAAGCCGCTGTACATCAAGGGCCACATTAACGGGTCACCGATTGCTAGGATGCTTGTTGATGGTGGTGTTGTCGTCAACCTCATGCCGTATTCAGTCTTTAAAAAATTGGGGCTGCAAGATGATGATTTGAAGAAGACGAACATGGTGCTGAATGGTTTTGAAGGGAAAGAAAAGACGGAAGCCAAAGGAGTTATCTATGTCGAGCTCACGGTTGGGAGCAAAACTTTGGCCACAACATTCTTTGTTGCTGAAGTGCAAGGTAATTACAATGTGATTTTAGGTCGAGACTGGGTACATGCTAATCAGTGTGTGCCATCCACCATGCACCAATTTTTGATTCAATGGGTTGAGGACGAAGTGGAGATCATCTACGTTGACACATCGGTTTGTGTCGCTTTGGCCGATGCTATAGTGGATTGGCAGCACTCTGAAGCTACTTGTTTGTCAGGGCGCGGTGATCTTCCAGAGTTTGATTTCCTTAGCGCTACAAGGAATGGTTTTGTACCTGTCATGATAAAGCCGATTGGTGGTGATCGGCTCCAAAATATGATGTGATTAAATGAACCCCAGCTTAGATTGGTTGCAACAACGTCTCAAAGATTATCGGTCTCAAGAGAACGATATGTATGAATCTATAGAAGAGCTAGAAAATTTTGATAAGTTGGGACAAGGTTTCATATCAGCCGACCCATTGGAGGAGATAGACATCGGTAATGGGTCAATTCCCAGGCCTACATTTATAAATAAAAATCTGAGAGCCGATTATAAGCTAAAATTAATCGAGCTTTTAAAAGAATACGTCGACATTTTTGCTTGGGAATATCATGAGATGTCTGGTCTGAGCAGAGAGTTGGTAGAACATCAGCTACCTATTAAGAAAGGTTTTAGACCTTTCAAACAGCAAGCTAGGAGGTTTAATCCCAAGATGTATGATCGGATTAAGGAGGAAATCGATCGGCTACTTAAAGCTAATTTTATTAGACCTTGCAGGTATGCTGACTGGATTTCCAATATTGTGCCCGTCGAAAAGAAAGGGTCCAGCAAGTTAAGGGTATGTATTGATTTCAGAGATTTGAACAGAGCTACACCAAAAGATGAGTATCCTATGCCAATAGCCGACATGCTTATTAATGCTGCTTCTGGACATAAGGTCATTAGTTTTCTTGATGGCAATGCGGGGTATAATCAGATTTTTATGGCCGAAGAGGACATTTCCAAAACAGCTTTTCGTTGCCCTGGTTTTCTTGGTTTATTTGAATGGGTAGTAATGACCTTTGGATTGAAAAATGCTGGTGCCACATACCAAAGAGCTATGAATTTAATTTTTCATGATCTTCTTGGGGTCATGTTAGAAGTTTATATTGATGATATTGTCGTCAAATCGGATGCCATTGAACCACATTTGGCCGATTTGCGCTTGGCTTTTGATAGAATGAGAAAATATGGTTTGAAGATGAATCCTCTGAAATGTGCTTTTGGTGTATCGGCTGGGAAGTTTTTAGGTTTTATTATTCATGAACATGGCATAGAGATAGATCCCAAGAAAATTGAAGCAATCCAGAAGGTACAGGTTCCTGTGTGCAAGAAAGATATACAGAAATTCCTTGGCAAATTTAATTATTTGAGGAGATTTATTGCTAACTTGTCTGGGAAAGTGGACGCTTTTACGCCTATCCTTCGGTTGAAGAACGATGCTGGTTTTACTTGGGGGGCAAAACAGCTAGAAGCATTTGAAAAGATCAAGCAGTATTTAGTTACTCCACCGGTGTTAAAAGCGCCCTGGCAAGGAGAGCCTTTCAGGCTTTATATTGCAGCGGAAGAAGGAGTAATTGGTGCTGTTTTAACACAAGAAACTGAAGAAAAAGAACATGTTATTACATACTTGAGCCGGCGTTTATTGGATCCAGAGACAAGGTACACTTTTATTGAAAAATTATGCCTTTCGCTATATTATGCTTGCACAAAATTAAGACATTATTTGTTGTCTAGTGCTTGCATAGTCGCATGTCAAACCGATGTCATTAAATATATGTTGCATAGACCAATTCTGAGTGGTAGGATTGGTAAGTGGGCTTATGCTTTGATTGAATATGATTTGGCTTACGAAGCTTTGAAATCTATGAAGGGCCAAATTGTTGCTGACTTTATTGTTGAACATCGGATTGATGATAGGCATCATATTGATATTGACCTGGTTTCTTTAGTACCATGGAGATTATATTTTGATGGTTCAGTTTGTAACAATGGCCAAGGTGTTGGTGTTGTTTATATTTCTCCATATGGGGCTGTTTTTGAGGCCTCTTGTCGTTTAGAGTTCTTTTGCACAAACAATCAAGCCGAATATGAAGCTTTGATATTCGGGCTGCAGCTTTTACTTGCTATAGGTGCTACACATATTGAGGTTTTCGGTGATTCGTTGCTAGTAGTGCGGCAAGTTTCCAAGGTTTTTTAATGTTTCGACGAATCGCTTAATGTTTATCTTGATAAATGTTTAGATATCATTGCTGCCTTTGATTTCTTTAGTATTGCTCATATATCTAGACATGAAAATTGGAGAGCAAATGGGTTAGCACAGCAAGCATCTGGCTACCATATTTCTCGTGGTATGTTCCACCTTTCTCACCAGCCGATGTCTTGTCTTGCTAACATAGACGAGACCGAACCGCAACTCACCGATTCGGCCACTAATTTAAAATCTGATGCAAGTGAGGGTACAGATTGGAGAAAACCAATCATTAATTACTTGCAAGACCCTAGCAAGAGGGTAAATAGGACGGTTCGACGGATGGCTTTCAAATATGGTTTAATTGATAACAATCTTTATCGTCGTACTGTTGATGGTATTCTTCTGAAGTGCTTGCATGAGGATCAAGCAAGAGTTGCTATGGGAGAGGTACATGAAGGTATATGCGGTACACATCAGTCGGCACACAAGATGAAGTGGTTGCTAAGACGTGCTGGTTTCTATTGGCCGACAATGATTAATGATTGCTTCAGATACTACAGAGGGTGTGCAGCATGCCAAAAGTTCGGTAACATTCAGCTAGCTCCTGCTGCTATGTTGCACCCTATTGTCAAACCGTGGCCGTTCAGAGGATGGGGATTAGACTTCATCGGGCAAATACACCCTCCGTCGTCAAAAGGACATCGGTTTGTGCTAGTTGCTACTGATTATTTCACTAAGTGGTCTGAAGCAGTACCTCTCAAGAATATGACACATGTGGAAGTGATTCAATTCATAACTGAGCATATTATTCACCGGTTCGGCATTCCTCAAACATTAACTTCAGATCAAGGTTCCTCTTTTATATCGACTCAAGTCCGAGATTTTGCTGAATTATATAAGATAAAGTTGCTCAATTCGTCTCCATATTATGCCCAAGCCAATGGACAAGCAGAGTCTACAAATAAAATATTGATCAAGCTCATCAAGAAAAAGATTGAAGATAATCCTAGAAGGTGGCATGAAGTGCTATCCGAGGCTCTTTGGGCGCATCGAATCTCAAGGCATGGAGCAACCAAAGTAACTTCATACGAACTTGTATATGGACAAGAGGCTGTTTTACCCGTAGAGGTAAATTTGGATGCATTGAGATTAGCTAAGCAAAATGAGTTATCGGCAGTGGATTATCATAATTTAATGATGGACAACATTGATGAAGTCACCGATAAGAGATTAGAAGCATTAAAAGCCATTGAGAAAGATAAGATACGGGTGGCAAAGGCATACAACAAGAAAGTCAAGTTGAAGAGCTTTCAAGTTGGTGATCTAGTGTGGAAAGTGATCTACGACTGCATTGGAGGCTACGACGAACACGATTGGCCACGATCAGAAGCCTGGTTCACAGTCGACGACATCAACTCCAACGTCACCCTTAGACTCATATTTGGTCACCCCGACCACGTTGGCCGTGGTCGAAGGCAGTCTACGACCACGTTGGAGGCTACGACCACGGTGGGATCTACGACCACGTTGAGGTATACGACCACGTTGGAGTTTTCGACCACGTTGGAAGCTACGACCACGGTGGAGTATACGACTACGTTGGAGGCTACGACCACGGTGAGGTCTACGACCACGGTGGAATCTACGATCACGTTGAAGGCCACGATTACGTTGGAGTCTATGACCACGTAGAAGCCTACGACTGCATTGGAGGCTACGACGAACACAATTGGCCACGATCAGAAGCCTGGTTCACAGTCGACGACATCAAGGTTGATAGTCGGCAGTCGAACTTACGACCACGATGAGAAGTCGGTGGCTTACGATCACGTTATAACGAGAAGCGGTAACAACTCCAACCACATTGAAGGAAATGAACGTAATCAAAAGGGTGGTTCGACTACAGAAAATTGACGATCGCCAGCATCAATGCGTGCTCATTGAAGGTTTCGATCACGGTATTTTGAGCGGCTGAAGGAAAGACAGCGCAGCGATGCAATGGAGCGGTCGTAGACTGCTACAGTAAGTTTACGATCACGAAGGAAAATTGATTGGTAAAGCAATAGAAGGATCGGAACTGGTCGTAAGCATCCAGAACCGGTCATAGATAGTTCTAACCAGTCGTAAACGATTCTAACCAGTCGTAAACGACCCTGGGAAGTCGTAAGAGATACTGACCGGTTATCGTAAAGGGTTCAACCACGCAGAGAAGGCCACGGTCGCGGTGAAGGCGGTCGTAAGGAGCAGCAATCAAATCGAGAAGCCCAGCACGTGCCAAAGGCGATTCCGACCATGTTAAAGGAAGTGAGCATGGTAAAAGGGATATTTTTGGAGTGGTCGTACGGCATCAAGAGCACTCGGGATCGGTCGTAGGCAGCGCCGGCCGGCCATAAACGATCTTGGGAAGTCATGACACGCGCAGGCAACAGTTTGAAAAGGATCAGGAAACAATCTTGAAGCGATCTCTGCCGCGTGGTAAAATTGCAACCGAATAAATTAAGATAAGTTTTATTCGGTCTGGACTCTGATTCGATTCATATAATTGTTGTTTCCAAAAGAAGCTAGGACCAGCTTCCCCCTATATATATGTATGTAGGGTTTACGGCCGATTGACAACACACAATCGAAACTCATCTACTATATTATTTTGCAATCTATTATTTTCCTCTGCCCTATTTTGCTTCTTGTTCTTCGTCGTCGTTTACTCCCTTGCGATAACGAATCACAAGGTCCTAGGGGCGGTCAGGCCGACCTAGGACAACCCATCGCCGCCGCTCGCCCTGACGGGGTCCCTCCCGGGCGCGTGGGGTGTCGGGTCTCAAGAGCTCTCGCCGGCGTGTCCTGCGTATCGCGCTCCCGGCAAGACTCCTCCGACGACGTGTCCTGCGTGTCGCGCTCGACGCCGGGGGCACACGGTGACGTGTTCGTGTGCGAACACACTTATCCCTTATGATTACAATATTTCATCCTATAGCAGAATATAGGAGTGGTTGATTGCGGGGCCCTTTCTCGTGATTCGTCATATTCTTCAATCTCGTGCCGCTTTGGTGGTTCATCCTTCAATTCCTTCCCTGTTCTCCTTTCTTCATGTTTCCTTCTTCATCCTCCAAGCAACTCTTGTATTGCTCGCTCGCTCTCTTTTGATGATCCTCGTCTGCTTTTGTTTTTTTTTTTTTGTGCTGATTCGATCGGTTTGTTCCTGGGAATCGCTCTCCTCAGGTTGTGCTAATTCGAAAATTGTCCGCGAGTACGTCTAGAATTAGGGGTTTGTTAGTCGCTTTGACGTCTTTTCCTATCACGTGCCGGGGTCATTTTTCTTTAGATCTGTTGGCTCGAAGTCTCCGATTAATCTGTGATTTTTGTGGATGGGACAATATGGCAAATTGAAAGCTTGTTTTACTCCTAGTTAATATTTTTGCCTGTCTGTTACCCTGTTACAAGTAGGTCAAAGCCATGCAGGTAGCTGCATTAGTGAGGTCACTGGTCAGAGGGTAGTTACCGGAGTGTGTCGGCCTTGTTCTCATATTATGATTTACGATTTTCGTTAAATAAATAAATAGAATAGTTTTTTTGTTATTTTTTGAAACGGTTTATCGAAATAATCTTTTGAAATGGATTATCGGTATTCGGTTCGTTCACACAAACGCTTACGCTGGAACAAAAAACTATTAACCCTAAATTATTGGCCGTAGTAAAAAAAATCCAGCTAGCTAGTCTTGGAAAATGCCTAAAGGGTTTTGTTAAACATCATCCGGATGTTTTCTTCCTAACTATCATCCAGCTTTATGACCATTACATTAGAGATCCAATAGCCATAAATTCTCCCTCTCCCTCTTGAATTCTACCTCCCCGCCTTGAAAAAATATTTCCCCTTAAAAAACAAGGGGTCTCTTGATCTCTTATTCAAAAGTCATAAATTTAGATAATAATTAGAAAAAAAATATCCGGGTGATACTAGACACTCCCAATGCTAAAAGGCACAGGCTCATAATACTTGCACCACAAAAAAAGTAAACGGTTTTTTCTCCCTAGATATTTTGAAACCTGCTTCGGTTTTTTTTCTTTCAAACATGCTTTTATGTTTAACTAAGAAACGGTAACATAATGTAACGCAGCTTCAGAGGCCGCCGTCACCATTTTTACTTTTTTTAAAAAAAAAATTTGGCTAATAGCTCTGGCATTCACTTAGGTAGACGCCTGGGTTCGAGCTCAAGTGGGTGAGGTGTTCGATGACACCCTTAACGAAGCGAGCAGCGCTCGGTTCCTACCTTTTTTGCTAACTTCATTTACCCTTGAATGTGCGAATCTCAAAGTTTAAAATTCATGACCACATTATGAAAAAAAAACTCTTATTTTATGGAAATGCATACTCCGAGCACCAGGAAGACTGCCTTTATTTACCCTGCAAAGCGCGTACCTCAAAGTTTAAAATTTATGACTACATTTCGGGAAAAAAAACTCCTTTTTCGATGGAAATGCATACTCTAAGCACAATTAAGAATGTGCTTAATTTTATAGTGGGCACCCAAACCAATCATTCACCTTGTAGTTTTTACTCCTAGCTGACACTGTAAAAACATCATTGCAGTGACATATAGGTCAGGCGTTCACACCAAAACTACTCTACAAATTTGATTTCAGCATTTCTATTTTTTTTCTGCTTACCCCACAGAGGCTTCTCCTTTTTCTAAAGGGCCCAAGGTTACTATGGGAAGCCAGGGGTTTGGTGTGCAATAGAGCCAGGTCAATTGTCTGCTTGCTCACTGTAACTTTTTTTTTGGGTGGTAGGCTAAATTATTGCAGCCCGTGACTAGGTGAGACAAATCAAAGGGAAGGGCTCCACGTAATAAAACCAAGGAAGGGTCACTCAAATTTTGGACGCCTAGAAGAGAACCCAACCAAAAGCGAGTTACCTGCGGGCCCCTGCGGGCCCCAAAGTCATCGGGTCAACGAAGAAGCAAATATTATTCTCCGTCATAATTTCCATAGGTGGATGACGGCTCAACCGTGCATTTGCACGCTACCGGCCTATTCTTTTCGCCTTTTTAACTGACTAGTTACGTATCTGTATGTTATAATAAAACTAATTAAATATATTGAGAATCGTGCTATAGAAAAGAGTTGTTCTGATCGGTTGGAAAGCAGAGAATGGTAAAAAATTAAAAAATAAAGTGGTTGAAGGAGAATGGACGTACAACCACCAATTCATTCTTTTATAATAATAATGATTTTTAGTTTTAAATTTTTTAGTAATTATTATTTTTTAAACTAATAAATTACAACCTAAAAAACGCCCCCATGGTGTCGCATTTATCTCATTTATCTCTCTATTTTTTCTATTTTATGTTAATTATAGATTGGTGGTATTTTACTCCCTACCAAATTAAGCACCGCAACATAGGAATTATAATGTTATGGAAAAAGTCCGTATAACACCTCAATTTTTTCTTGAAAGTCCGTTCAGCGCATCGAACTATGAAACCAGATAATTAACCTCTGAACTTTGGAATCTAATTTAAATAACACCCTAACCCGATTTTGGATGATGGTATTACCTGTGTGGCACAATTAGTAAGTGATTTTACCACGTAGAATGACACACTGGTCAAGTTTAGATGAACAATAGGTGGGCCACAAGGCCTTCTCTTCTAAATCGAAACAAAGAGAGAGGAAACTATAGGTGGTGGTGGCCATGAAAGCAGGGCTAGGAGCTCGATGGAGGGTAGCCCTTGTAGGCCACACATATCATTGACCCAATTTAACTAGTGTACCATCCTATGTGGCAAAAACACCCACTTATTACGCCACGCAAGCAATGCTACCATGCAAAATCGGGTCAAAATATTATTGAACTAGATTGAAAAATTCAGTGGGTCAAATGTCTAGTTTTATAGTTTAAGGTGCTGAACGGATTTTCGAGCAAAATTTATGATGTTATATGAATTTATCCCTATTATTTTCCGTGAAACTTCAATGCTCCGAGCAACTCTAAATTTTATGTTAAAAGACACTATTTGTAAGAGCAAGTATAATAAGAGGCTGTTAGTAGGCTGTATGCTGAGGTGGAGGAGAGAGAGGAGGAGAGAGAAGAGAGGTGGGCTGTAAGTTTACAGCCAGCTGAAGCACAAGAACCAAGAAACTTTGTGAAAGAAAGGGGTGAGTCATACAACCTTCAGCTGGCTGTAACTACTATATGAATGGTCTGATAAGTGAGCTGTAAGTGTCCATACAGTCAGCTGAATGCTGTATTATTAGGGCATCTTCAATGGTCTGAGTCAGCTATCTATATGCATGTACACATCAGCATATATCCTATGTGGAGGAAAGAGAGTATGCAAAAAAAATCGAGCCAGCTCTTCCTTAAGCACTAGTCTATAACGCTAAACGAGGCAGCCTCTATAAATTCTGTGTGTGCATGTAAGCATCAAATAGCTATCCTTATAGATAGTTCTTTAGAATGCTAGCTTTAGTGTGTACTATATAGATGATGTGGAAATCTTATAGTTAGTTGCTAGCTATAACCATTGGAGATGCCCTTGCCTTGCTCTAATATTGAGGTTTTTACACCAGAGCACTCGGGTGCATACGCTGTTAAATTAGTAGTTGAAAAGCAAACACAAGGAAATACATTAATTTTGGCGGGGGGGGGGGGGGGGGGTATGTTACAATAGCTCCTGAACTAGGATTGCAGTGCATGGTGGCCCCATGTCCGGATTGCAGTTGTCTTGCCCTCAAAACGTTCTGGAACTACACTACGCTAACGCCGTCGGTTACGAACAATGGACCACGTACGTACTAGTTGGATCGGTCTGCTAACATCTGCATCTACCATCCGCCAGCAGCCAATCGGGGAGCGCCTACAATAGTTTCTTAAAAAAATTATTTCTCCTTTTGAAAAAGGGCTACAGCGAGTACATTGTCGCTACAGCGAAAAAGAAGCACAAATTGCAGACAATATCTCTCCCATTCTCACTTTACCGTCACTTTTGGAGCCTGATTTTCCACCGATCACGCCATCAGCTTTTTAGTGTTGATGTGAGACCATGTGGATATTTTCTATGAGCTGCGGTGAGTATTTGATATTGATTTGTAAGTTTTGTCGTAGTTTATATTTAATTTTGAAGCTTTCAATTTTCAGAGTTACTGTCAGGTTTTAATTGGTCTGACCGTCCTATCAACAGTGATTGGACCGGCCTGGGACATTTCTTCGGACATTGTGAAGACTGGTCCGACTGACGGCTATGATACGGTTAAATCGAACATATGGTCTTTTAGAAATTGGATACCAAACACTTGTGTAGATGTGCTTAGAGATGTATTTGCACTAGGTGTATCTAAAAATAAAGTTGGGAGCTGAAACCAGATAAAATTTAGCCGGTATTCCAAAGAGAGTGTTTTCTAGTGTTCCTAAGCGGTCTGACCGGCCTATGGTCGGCGTCTAACTGGTGTTGGGCCAGCGCTTAGATCGGTCCCCTCTTATCGGAGTGAGTTTGAGAGATGCTGGGCGGTTTGATCGACTCATGGTTGGCGGTTAGACCAGCCCTGTAGGTTCAGAGCATGATGTAAGTTGAGCTGAGTTGGTTGAGTATGTGCATCTTATGGGTGCCATTGGATGTTGTGTTGTACTGCATGATGCATGATTTAACTAACGTGAGTCAAGTGCATGGAATTTATGCTCAGAATTGGATTGCTTTGTCTTTAGATGTGCAGTTAGTTTGGAGAGTGATGGCTGTCAATGGCAATGGATCGGGACTAGGTGGGAGAGCTGGGGTCCATGCAGTCAGGTAAGTCCGGGTGAGACTATATGGCTCAAGTGGTAAGCACAGAAGAGACAAGGATAACGATGAGATGAGTTGGTGCATGTGGTTCACCAAGTGACAAGGCCGATGCACGTAAAGGCGGTTCGAAGGAGTCCGAATACGTAGAAACGTGACAGCTAGTCATTGAGCACTACATGCTGCATGTTAAAGCATGCGAAAAATGCTTTGATGGATTGGATTAGCATTTTGGGCTATCAGAGCCCTTTGGATGAGCCACTTTGAAAAGCATGTGTGTCTGTGTAAGTGTTGGGTTAATGGGTTAGCTTATGTAATTAGATGAAACTTAATTAGATGTGCTGGTTAGGGTTTCTTCTGAGCCTCCATATATAAGAAAGGAGAGGAGATGGCTTAGGTGCTAGGCTTTGGAGAGTTTTGGCTAAGCCTTTGGAGGAGGTTAGGGTTCTTAGAGAGAACTCTTGAGAGATGAGTTATGACTCTTGTGTTTGAGCTTTTTATCATCCTTAGACTTTGTGAGTGGCTAAGAAGTGGTTGTAAACATTCATCTCTAAATATCAATAATATCTAAAATTCATCCAAGTCTTTCCCCTCTTTGCTCAAGTGTTGGAATCTTGATTTGGTTTGGTTTTTAGTGTTGCTTTATCCTCCCTTGATCTTGTTTTGTGCTAAAGACATGTAAGTGACATATATCTCTTAGAGACTAGATCCCATTCATCTAGACATTTGGTCTTTGAAAGTTCTTGATTTTACCCGTTTTGGTGAAAGAAAGGGTGATTTTAGAGGTTTTGCTCTTGAGAGCTTTTGGTCTGATTCTTGTTGTGATTGAAGATGCTAGAACATGTGAGAAACCATCTTTAGTCATCTTGACTTGATTCCTCCTACAAGCTCCTTACAATCATCATCTTCCTCTTTGACCTAGTTTTGATGTAATCTGCCTTATTTTGGGAAAAGGTGAAAACTTTATTGAGTAGCTTGTCAATCGATTGATGGAATAAGTTAATAGGACCCTTAGGAATCTATGTTTCAAGATTTAAGTCATTTGGTTGAATAGATAAGAAGTTAGGACTATTTGAGTTCTTGGTTGCAGGTTGTTTTTTTTGTTTTGGAACGGCGAGCTGTTGGACTACCATGACCCGAGCGGTTAGACCACCTAGGCCTAGTCAGAATGGTTTGATACCTGTGATCAAATCGACCAATTGATGCTTTGGCTCGTTTGTTGCTTATTTTGTTCCTTTGGCTTGTTGGCTTCTATTTTGTGCTGTTTTCGCTGTGCATATGATTTTATTAGCTTCTCATAGCTAATTGGGTGAAGAAGCTAAAGGGGTTGATTTTGTAGAAGTTGAGAAAGAGTTAAAGATCATTCACACCCCTTCGATTTCCATCATCGGTCCTACAAGTAGTATCAGAGCAATGTTTGCTCTTTTAAGATCTTTACCAATATTGAGCATGATAGCTAATGTTGTTTTGAGCAAGTCTTTGTCGTGTATCACTTGTGATTTTTTTGGCTAATGATCATGTGAGGTATTCTTTTATGAGAAATTTGGCAAGGGAGAAACATGTTAGATGCGACTTGTGTGGCAATCTTGGCCACTTTACCTCCATGTGTCCTAGGTTTAAGGAGGAGATACTTGGTGAACTCAAGGAGGAGAAGACATTTGATGATGAGCCCAAGGAAGAAAATGTATCAGATGGCATGTGCGGAATTGCTATTGAGGATCATGCCAAGGATGATCATGATGATGAGATGCTTTTCGAGGATGGTCTCCTACATGATCTAAGCAAGGTCACCAATGATAAATTTATTAAGAGCTTGTTGCTTTACAATTCTAAATTGAATGCTCTTAGGAAGAAAATGAAAATTTAGAAAAGACTAATTCCACTCATCTTAAGAAAATTAGAAAATGCTAGGGCTAAAATTGTTGAGATTAGAGCTAGTAAGTTCTTCTTCATTCAGCAATCCTCATTCTTCTCTATTTCCTATTATCATTGCTCATACGATCATGGCAAGGATATGGGATGAGGGAAACTAGTTCGACTTGGTGGACTATGCCAACCTCAACATGGACGCATGCATCCACGCCATGAAACTTGATGTGTCATCTTCATCGTCTTTCATTATAGTCTCATCGCTCATTGAGACTGGTGGGTTCAATCAAATGGAAGAAGATTCACCACCCCATCAGTGGTACTCCCAAAGGAATCAATTGTCTTGACCAGATCAGAATGCACAAGTGCCTCTGCAAGCCAAGTGCTTCCCACTAGCAAAAACGATGACAAAAGCTCAACACCGCAATCCAAGGGTTGGTGTACTCTCGATACGATCACGGGTGACCACTATTCATCGGTGGCTCCTACGTATTATGGGAGCTGGCCAACACCTAGTCACGGTGTCGATGAAGCTACCACTAGTAAAAAGCTAGGTGATGATGATAACGCTCAGCATCCGATTGGCAATCTGTTGGATCAGGCTGAGTCCACCATAAAACCCACCGGAGGTGGCAATTTCGAACCATTCTTCATCATGGAGGCTCCTTACCGAAGTGGTAGAAGGCTCTCCCTTAGTTTTGATGGAAGCTTGTTAGCAGATTTGTGTTTGAGGAACAAAGTTAATGTAATCGATGATACCGATCGAGATGCCATGCACGATTCTCCATGGCAAAACCCGCTAGGACCAGTTGGTAGAAATGGCGCAAACACTCATGCATCACCCTGAGATGTTGGAGCCAACAGAACTGGCAGACATCCATCATATAATCCACCTACTTCAACCGTGTGATGGGTCAAACGAGACAAATGAGAAGCTTGGAGGAAAACTCAAGTCATCACACACCTTCAACTAATAGGAATCCTTTGAGACCCTCAGTAATAATCCAGAACTTGCAACAAGTTCATGATATTCTAAACTAGGATCCTTCTCTAGCAGAAACTCTGGGATATGCTCAGGTTGCAGGTTAGGTATTGGAGATCCTTTAATTTGTGGAGTCGGTCTAATTCGTTTGGGCTAACCTCAGCGTGGATTAGGGGAGACTGACAAGTCTCCAATCACCACGGTAAAACGCAACCATGTTAATTATGGTTTATTTTCTTGTGCTCAATTTACATTTAAGCAATTTATATTTATAAAATTAAATTGATTGTTTGTCATCATAGAATTGCAAATCATGACATAGGCTATCTTGTTGGCGCACTTAGGTGAACCCAATTGTTTTAGGCATTATTTGTGCTAAACCTTTTTGAGTTAAGCTTTCGTATTATTTGCTTAGTTTAGCTAAATAGAAATTGATAATTAATTATAGAAGAATTTTTCAAACAGCCTTATCACCCTCCTCTAATTAGCCTCCTCGATCTAACAGGTGCCTTCATCACCAAGGTAAGAATACACCTACAAAATAGCTTCTTTTAAAGCACAATTATTATATTGTTGAATACTTATTAATTTGTTATGGCTTTCTTAGTAATTGAGTATGATGTATTTGTTTCGCAAGGCAATTATTTCTTAATACTTATTAATGGTTTATGCCACTTTAGCTTCACAGTCCATATTAATTCATTCCTTATTTTATAAGATACACTTAGTGTGTGCTATGTAAAATTATTTAATCTATTTCAGATATCACCAACTCGCAGATAGTTGTCATGGATAAACTTTGACCAACCTCCACTAAGGAACAACCTATTACCATTAGTAATCACCATTTTGGTTTTCCATATCTTCCTCGTGCACTAGAAGCAATATATATATTTTATAGTAACACTAACATATGTAGTCTTGCACACCCTATAATTTAAATGAATTAGAGACAAAGTCAGATCCCGAGTATGAAGCAAATTACAAACTAGATCTAATGTGTGATTTATTTCATACCCTTTGAAGCCCAAGTGTGATATAGGATCTGACTTTGTCTTTAGCTCATTTAAATTATGGGGTATGCAAGACTGCATATGTTAGTATTACCATGAAATATATATGTACTGCTTCTAGTGCATGGAGAAGATATGAAAAACCAAAAATGATGATTAGTAATGTCATAGACGATTATTTTTAAAAACCATCTGTGATAACACATCACAGATGGTTTTTTTATTAGTCATTTATGATATGTCAACACCATAGATGGCCATTTTTAAAAACCATCTGTGATAAGCAACAACATAGACGGTTTTTAAAAATAACTGTCCGTGATGTGTACATATCACAGACGGTTGACCTTATGTCATTACTGACCTATAAACTCAGACGGCTCACAAAACTGTCTTTGATAACATTTTTAAACCGTCTGTAATAACCTTTTCTACAGTAATGGATGACGGTGAGGTGAGATCCACTCTCCACGATGACCGGAGGAGCACAGAGTTCAACAACCGACGACAGCAAGGGTTGGGGGTGAGGAGATAGAGGTGAAGAGCAGGGTAGCAATGGCCACCGAAGAGGAGTCGAGGAGACCTCCATAGTCTCTTCCTCTCGGTGGCTTGGAAGAAGGAAGAGGTAAAATAGAAGAGGAAAAAGGAAATAATCGAAGGGAAAAATGAAAGAAGTAGCTGCCAACTCTCTTTCGTGCGATGCCGTGCCGTCTATTATGCCTGCTTGGAAGACCTAACCCAGCCCGCGTTCGGGCCGTGCCGTGGGCTAGCCTGAAAGAACCCGGCCCAAGTCTCAGGTCTAGGTGCCCCACACGGCCACGGCCTCCAGAAGTCGCGTCGTCTTGTGCATGAGGATGTACTCCAGCGAGGCAGCCTGACAGCCACGCGCTCGCCGGCGATATCCACCACCTGCCCCGCCGCGCGCCCAGATCGTGCGATCGGCCGGCACGCTGTGCTCCTTCAGCCTCGGCCACGTACTCGAAGGCGAGCAGGCGATGGCGAAGAGGGCGTCGCCGGATAGAAGCGCGGTTTTTGGCGAAACCGACTGCAGACATCAGTTTAGTAGCACAGAAATACGTACAGAGTGCCTACAGCTTTTCGGCGAAGTGCCAGGGCAAAAACAATATATCCCTGCTAGATAGTAGCGACCAGAGGCTGGCTTTCTGAAGAATAATATTGATGGGCCGTTTTCTGATGATACTAATACAGGTGGCTGGGGTTTCGTTATCAGATACGTTGATGGCCAAGTTCAGGATGCATTCCAGGCTGAGGCCCAGCCGTGTTTGCTGTGCTGTTTTGCAGCCAATGCTGGAATGGGTACAATCGAGCTTGAAACCATACACCTAAAATCTGCAATTGAAGGGACAGATCCCCATTTGTTTTTCCTCCATAAAATAAAATAAAATGTCTGATCCATAGGAACTAACGACCTATCCAAACCTTGTGTTCTTTTCAGGGAAGCCAGATTCCTGTTTATTTGTAGCTTCCTGGAGTATAAACTTCTGTGCTGCCCTTAGGTTTGTAATTCAGTAGCGCTTGAGGAGGCTAGCTATGGTAGGAATCTGAACCCGGACGCCGAAATGTGTTTGGCATGACTCGGTACTAGCCTGTCTGTGTAACGTCAGGCGGCCGGAGACTGGTGTTGTCTTCGGTTAATGAAATCTCTATGATTTCTCTAAAAAAAGAAGTATTTTGTTAAACATCATCTGAATGTTTTCTTCCTAACTATCATCCAGATTTAGAACTGTTGAATTAGAGATCCAATGGCCATGAATTCTCTCCCCCCCCTCCCCCTTGAATTCTACCACCTCCCTCTTAAAAAAAATCTCACCTCTTAAAAAACAAGAGCCTCTTAATCTCTAATCCAAGGATCACAATTTAGATTATAGTTAGTAAGAAAACATCCAGATAATACCTAGACACTCCCAAGAAAGAAGGGTATTGATAAATATCATCCGGATGTTTTCTTCCTAACTATTATCCAGATTTATGACTATTGAATTAAAGATCCAACGGCCATGAATTCTCTCTCCATCCCCTCGAAAAAAATCTCCTTCTCCTCCAAAAAAAAAGAAACCGTTGGATCTCTAATCCAACGGTCTCAAATCTAGATGATTGTTAGGAAGAAAACATCCGGGTAATACCTAGACACACCCAGAAAGAAATGGCAACCGTACATCAATTAGTGCCAAGGTACACCGCGTTTATTCAGGCCAACTCCAAGATGTGTCTAAGAAATAGGAGCTTGCTGCAAAAAATAAGAAACGCCCTGTCAGTGTCGATTGACGCAAACAAGTCGAAACTTAGCACGGGCATCCTACATTAACTTCTGTTTCTCAACTTGCTCAGACCAATGTGCAACTTGCAATCCTGCAAATATATGTAACTCAGCAGTTGGACGATCAAGCCTTGTAAAACAAGTAAGAGTGTGCAACTTGCAAACATATATAACTCAGGTATCTAGGCGACCAAACCTTACCAGAGTCATCGGAATCTTGTATACAATCTCATCTCGTATGGAGTTGACACTCTTGCCTGTTTGTGTCTCGCTGTTTTGTATTCCATTGTTGTACTTCCTATGGAACAAGGCAACAGAGACCCCCTCCAATGCCCGTGAACCGCCATCTCCGCCGGGCCCAACGCCGTTCCCGGTCATTGGCAACATCCCCGACCTGCTCCGCGGCGGTGAGCTGCACCGCGCGCTTGCTCTCTTTGCGGCGTCCTACGGCCCAGTCATGTCCTTGCGGCTCGGCATGGCGACCACCGTCGTGCTGTCGTCCCCGGACGCGGCGCACGAGGCGCTCCACAAGAAGGACGGCGCCGTGTCCTCCCGGTGGGTCCCGGACAACGCCAACGTCATCGGCCACTGTGACATCTCCATGGTGTGGCTCCCGAGCTCCAGCCCGCTGTGGAAGCACCTACGCACCGTGGCGAGCACCCTGCTCTTCACCGCCCGGCAGCTCGCCGCTAGCCGCGCCATCCGGGAGCGCAAGGCTCGGGAACTCGTGGACCACTTCCACGCGCGCTCCGGGCACCCGGTCCGTGTCGGGCTCGCCGTGTTTGGCACCATGCTCAACTTCATATCCAACGTTCTGTTCTCGGAGGACGTCGTCGAGTTGGGATCAGAGACAGGGCAGGAGTTCAAGGAGCTCATTGCCGACTCCATCGCGGAGACGGCCAAACCCAACATCTCCGACTTCTTCCCTTTCCTCAGCGCGCTCGACCTCAGCCGCCGGCGTCGCGCGGCCACCGCAAATCTCAAGAAATTCTACGAATTCTTCGACGCTGTCATAGACCGCCGGTTGAACAGCGCCAAGAAGCCCGGCGACCTGCTCGATTCGCTCCTCGAGCTCCACTCCAAGTCCCAGCTCGAGCGGCAGGTGATCCGAGCTCTCCTAACGGTATCTCCTGTTCTCTTAGATGATTCATCATGAAATTAAAGGCACGATCCTTGTACGTAATTAAACTTGCTGTGATTAAGCAGGATCTGTTCATTGCCGGGAGCCACACGAGCACGACCACGGTGGAGTGGGCGATGGCAGAACTGCTCCGCAACCCGACCAAAATGGGAAAGGCACGCACCGAGCTGAAGAAAACGTTCGGATCCGGCAACGTTGAGGAAGGCGAGATCGCCAAGCTCCCCTATCTCCAGGCCGTAATGAAAGAAACGCTCCGCCTGCACCCACCGGCGCCGCTTCTGCTGCCGCACGAGGTGTCGGAGCCCGGCGTGACGCTCGGCGGCTTCTCTGTGCCCAAGGGCGCCCGAGTCTTGATCAACGCGTGGGCGATCGGGAGGGACCCCGAGGCGTGGGGCGAGCCGGAGGTGTTCACGCCGGAGAGGTTCTTGGACAGGGAGGTGGACTTCCGGGGGAGATCGTTTGAGTTTATACCGTTCGGGTCAGGGCGGAGGGCGTGCCCCGGGATGCCGCTGGCCGTGACGGTCGTGCCGATGGTGCTGGCGTCGCTGCTGCACGCGTTCGAGTGGAGGCTGCCGGACGGGATGGCGCCCGGCGATGTTGACCTCAGCGACCGGTTCGGCGCGGCGTTAGAGCTCGCCGTTCCTCTCTGGGCTGTGCCGGTTCCGGCGAAAGTCTTAGAATTGAGCTCATGATCCCATGTAGTTGACTACGTTGCCTTGATTTACCTTTTTTTTTCAGTGTATCCAGTATTACTTATCATGTCATAACGTGCACTCTCTTTTTGTATGTACTCCTAGTACTGTATTTACCAAGAAAGGCTAATTTGCATGGGATATACCAATGTAAAGATGTACCCATGCGAAACTATTTCGGCGCAAGCATATCATTTATTTATCGAAGTTGAACAGATTGGACTGAGATTAAATGGTTTATATTATCAAAAGAAAGCGATTCATCTTTTCTGAGAGAGGAAAAGGATCGGCTGTTTGAGCTTCTTTTTGCTGCCGCGGGCTTTCATGAATGGGCCAGCCCACGGCCCAATAGAGCTGCCCACTTTCCAGTTTCCAATGACACACATTTGTCCTCTGGGCCTTGGCAAAATTTCGATTCGGAAGTGTACCGCAACTTCCGTCTGTTATTTTATGCTTTTGAGCTTTCTAAAGATCAACAGGAGGTA
Organism: Dendrocalamus latiflorus; assembly: GCA_017311315.1. NCBI lineage: Eukaryota > Viridiplantae > Streptophyta > Magnoliopsida > Poales > Poaceae > Dendrocalamus > Dendrocalamus latiflorus. The sequence continues at coordinate 19,912,986 of CM029673.1, read as the reverse complement.
CCGGAGTTGCAGCGACATGGACCTCTGGGAAGAAGTGGAAGACAATGCAGAGAGAAGTGGAGGGGGCTAATGCAAAAATGAGGGATTGGTGGGGGTGCCACGTCTGCATATCCTGCCACGTCTACCATCACTTAATGTATTTTAGTGATCCAAATATGCAATTCCAAAGTACCGTGATCTAAATAAAAATGAACCAACGTAACAAGTTCAATGACCCATAATACAATTTAATCTTTGTTAAAATTGTAGATTGCAACCTAGGTGTAACTGATGGTAAGTTTTGATTTTTTTTCATGAACTCACAAATTGATGGTACCTTGTAATTTATGGTGGTAATTTGTTAAATCTGTAGATGAAAACATAGGGCCTAAGTGATAGTATGTTTTTAACAGTTTTTTACCAGCTCCCAAGGTGATAATAATTTTGAACTTAGCTTAGGTAATTTTCTAAACCATACATGGTAACTTATGGTCCAACTGATGGTAAGCGTCAAAATTTTTGCAACTTCAAGTTTGATGGTAACTTTGAATTCATAATGGTAATTGTTAAATCTATAGATGATAACATAGGGCCAGCTGATGGCATGTTTTTGACATTTTACAAACTCACAAGGTGATTAAAAAAGTTTTGAGCTTAGTGTGTTAATTTCCTAAAGCTGCACATGGTAAATTATGGTTTAACGAATGGTAGTTTTTAACTTTTCACAAACTGATGATAATTTTGAACCAACAGTTGTAATTTATTGAAACCGAAAATGGTAATTTATAGAATTTTAAGTGATAATTTGATTAGCATGCATTTGGTAATTCGATACATGCATGTATGCACTAAACAACATGTTATATGCACAGGTACATAATAGAAAGGGAAAATTTGTTCAGTAGCACTGAAAGGTCACTGCTTTCGGAAAATACCACCGAAAAAACCGGGCTCTGGAAATTACCACCAAAAGATTCAATTTTCTTCGAGATTTAGCACTCTGGACAAAAATGCCCTTACCCCCTGCGCTCCTCCTCCGCCCCCATCTCCCTGTTGGGGCAGAACAGAGGGGACAGGCGACGCGACTAGGCTGTGGCGGCGCCGGCAAGGGGTGGCTGGGGAGGCTGGGCAGGCCGGTAAAATGGAACCGTGAGGGGCAGGGATGCTAGTGGGGAGGTGGCGCGGCCCGGAACGGCGGCGAGGCAGGCGGGCGGCAATCTGATGCAGCCGGCGACGAGGTACGCTCGGGGCGGCAGCGCCGGAGAGGGAGAAGGAGGGATTTTGGGTGGGCACGAGCTAGAGACGGTTAGGTGGGTGCTTACCAAGCTATCTATTGAGCCGAAGGAGGCCCGAGGTCGGTCGGCGACGGAGGCCATGGGCGGCGCAGGGGAGCTTCACGGTGCCAGCGAGCTAGGGTGGAGGAGGAGCTCCGGCGTCAGTCGGAGGAGGTCCGAGGCGGTGAGAGCATTCTCCCCAGGCGAGGAATTGAAGGGAGACTCGCCGAGGAGGGAGCGGCGATGGCGGAGGCGCGTTCGGGCGGCAGTGAGGAAGATGGGCTGTGCGGCGAGTCGGAGGCACCGGGGTTCGATTAAGTGAGGGAGGGGGTAGAGGAGAGGCACAGACACACCGTGACGCAGGTGGTTTGTGGAGGAGATGGCCGGAACGACCTGGGCGGCATGAGGCGGCGGTGGCTGCGTACGGGCGGAAGAGAATTGGCGCGCGCGGGGAAGAAATGGAGGGGCGCCGGATGTGAGGGAGGGAGCCAGATTCTTATAGCAACGAAAAGGGGAGGAAAACAGTGGGCTACGGTAGGGGAAATCAGTGGGCGGCGCAGAGGGTGGAGGCGGGCGGCGACGGCAGCGGGAATCCGGCCGGCGCACGGAAAGGCTGTTGCCGAGCGGCGCATGGCAGGCGCGGAGAGGGAGGAGGCGAGCGGCGTGAGGAGGGAGGAGGCGGGGAGGCCGGCGGCGAAGAGGTGGGGGAAGAGGGAGGCGGACGGAGAAGAGGGAGAGGGGCAGGGAGGTGGCGGCGGAGGAGGAGGAGCGGAGGGGGTAAGGGTATTTTTGTCCAGAGTGCTAAATCCCGAAGAAAACTGAATCTTTCGGTGGTAATTTCCGGAGCCTGGTTTTTTCGGTGGTATTTTCCGAAAGCAGTGACCTTTCAGTGCTACTGAGCAAATTTTCCCTAATAGAAATGAAACGCGGTGGAACTGGTTCCAAGCACCAAGAAGAAAATGAATACAATAAGGGAATGAAGGAAAATGCTAGGCAATAGCCAATCCCTGTTTCATCAATGCTCACCTCGAGTGCTCCAAGGAAAGGTCATCGATACTCATGGCGCCTGGTGCATATGAGAAGCAGAAGAATGGCGAGAGTATAAGGCATGTTTTTTTTTTTGGTTAGGGCTTACGGCTTTTGGCAGCGGTTTGTAGCTTTTGGGCTGTTCGTGCGAGAGATTACAGAGTAACAGAAACTTACACGTGGTTTTTACCGATATAAATGAAATCGGTACAGTATGTGCGTATATAATATATTGGCGGCGCAAGCATATTAGTATCGATAAGTTTGACACACTGGACCACAATATAAGTGGTTTATATTTTCAAAATAAAAGGATTCATCTGAAGTGAACTTCTTGATGTCGATACATGTTACAACCTTTACAGCTGTGCCTAAGATCTTATGATCACGTTCTGGCCGCTACGACCACCTCCTGTAGCCGTACGACCACGTTGTAGTGTCTACAATCACCTCCTGTGTCGTTACAACCGCTCTATTGGTCCTCCGACCACACAGGAGCTACGACCACACTGCGATCTCTCCGATCACGCCTCGATGCTCCGACCACGTAGTCATAACCTTCAGCAGAAGTTACGACCACGTTTACCGCCTCCCGCTGCACCTCTTTTGACCACGGATGATCACTATAATCGTAGCTCCTTACGACCACGTAGTGATACTATTGACCACGCCAAAGGCTATGTCACCGCTGCAGTCGTAACGCTTTACGACCACAGCTTCCGCTCTACGACCACGGTCGTAACTCCTTACTACCACGTCTACTTGTGGACACCTCTGCTCGTTACTGTGGTCGTAACTCCTTACGACCACATATGCTGCTCCTACGCACGCCACCGCTTGATCGTCGTGGTCATAACTCCTTTGCGACCAAACCTGTGATCCCTTACTCACCGTGGTCGTAAGTCGTTTACAACCACGTCTGAGAACACAATGAACTCGATAGATTTCCAGAACCAAACCGCACTTCCCTTTATTTGTTTCTCTCGATCACACAAATCTCTATGATCACCCTGATCGTCCTCTCTCTCTTGTCTCTCGATCACACCGATCGCATTAGCCTCTCTCGCCCTTCTCACCTTCTTTTTCACCGTTCTCTCCCTACTCTCTCGGTTGCATGGCTTTGCTTTTTATACTCTACTCTACGACTCTGACTCGGTTACGATCACTACTATTACTCGAACTCGGCTATGGTTATGAAATAGACTCAAACTCGACTACGACTGTGGAGCGGACTCGTATACAACCACGACTTGGACTCGTATACGACTCCGACCACTCGTACAAGGCTAGGACTACAACCACAATTGGAAAAATAAGATTACAACTCTAACAGTACACATGGAGTATACTTTTTTTTCATGACTTTGAAGGTGTGACTTCAAACTTTCTTTTGCGAGGAAAAGAAAATGGGCCAAAACACGGGCCAATTGATCTGTCCTTTTTCCAGTTTCCAATGGCGCATCTTTGGGCCTCAGCAAATTTCGATTGAGAGAATAATATACAATTTCCATCTGTTTTTTAAGGCAACAATTTCCATCTGTTCTAAAAAGATCAATCTTAGTTCTAAAAAAACGATCAATCTCATATCAAAAAAAAAGAAAAAAAGAGCAATCTTGATTTTTCGCACATCATACCGTGCAAAAAAAAAGTGTGCCTCAGCTGGGGCAAGTGGTTTGTCTTGTTAGTCACGCTCGGATCCACTGCTCGTCTGCAGATTTCACCGTCGCTTTCCCACGCCCACCGTGGCCTTTCGCCAGCCTGAATATTTTAGCCTCGCTGACAAAGCGATGGCAGCCGCCCGCTCACTTGTTTACTGCGACCCGCATCATCCTCTGCAACGCGACACCGTTGCTGCCGCCTCCTCTCCGTCACCAAGTCAGACCCCGCGAATGCGTCAACCCCATGCCGCTCGCGCAAATCTGGGAACTAATCCACCTTCTGGGCGGTGAGCGGGGAGGCGTATTGTATTGGCGGCGTGTTCGTGCATTCCGAGCTTAAAAAAGAGACGAACATTTGATAGTGCATTCCGAGCTTAAAAAAGAGACGAACATTTGATAGTGCATTCCGATTTCTGCGCCCTCACATGAAAAACTAATCCAATCCAATCACGCTCGGAATCAGCCGACTGACGGGCGGTTGGAGTAACTGTTAGGATGATCTCCACCCACGGTTGGCCCAACGGCCACCTGGGCCTTGAGCTCGCGCCCTGATCGGGGGCGCCCAACCCTAATGGTTGGTGGGCCCCTGTCACACTGCGCTATATATATAGGTGGGGGCCGGCGGCTCAGATTACCAAGTTGAACGGAGCCGTACTGCCCCACCGACAAAACCCTAACCCGATCTCGAGGGGGAGCGCAGCCAGTGACAGGAAGCACCACGCCGCCCCTGGACGGCGCCACTACCGGACTTCACCACCGACGTCTCCCGACTCCACCGACTCCATGGCGGACTCCTCTGCACCCGCAACCAAGACCACGGATGGTCGGTAACACCTCCCGCTCCCTCTCTTTACTCTCTGTTCTTTTAGATCTACCCACATCCCACTTTGTTCATACCGAACAGTAAATCTACCCCACCAGATCTACTACTAGTGATCCTGTTCAGAGTATAACAATGGTATCAGAGCATCTTTTAGTAGATCTAGTTCTTCTGGGTAGAAAGAAAGAGATTAGAAGGAAGAGGACCTCTAACCCTAGAACACACGAACTGAGAAATCCCAAACCCTAACCCTAACGCAAGGTGCGTCGACAAAGGAAAGGGGGAGGACCTACCGGTTTTCCCTCGCACCGTAGACCTCTCGGTCGTGCGGGAAGTAAACCCCGCCGCCGCCTTGCCGGCACGCGGGAAGAACCGCCGCTCGTCGCCACGCGCACGAGCTCCGGATCGGGCACCGCCAAAGGACCGCTCGACGGCGGCGCGCTCACTCTCAGGCGAACGCGCGGGCCGGCGAAGGGACCTACGGCGGCGCCGCCGCTCTCTTCCTCTTGGGCGGCTTCTCTGCTGCTGCGGCGGCTGAGAGAGAGAGGAGAGTGAGAAGAGAATGAGAAGGTTAGGGTTTCTGGGATCCGGCCGGCGCGGGGAGGGATTTTTGTTCTCCCGATCCGCTCGCCCCGCCGTTGGATCAAGATGGACGGCTGGCGATGACCAGGCCGCCTTTGAGCCCAGGCGGGTTCGGCAATTCCCGGCCCAGGCCCAGGTTGCGGCCTGGGCGCGGAGGCTGCGCGCGCGCGCGGGCAGTGGGCTGCTCTGGGCCGCGCGGCCGGGCGAGTCGGGCCGAAGCACAGTGAATTTTTTTATTCTTTTTCAGAAGCATTCATTTGATGAATTTTGTTATGTTTGAGATCAAATTTCTGTTCATTTTTGATCCAAGACCAGAATTTTTCCGCTGCGAGCTAAAGTTTATTATCTTCTTATTAAATTCGAACCAACGGGAGAATTTAATTTTGAAGAGCAGAAATTTTAAGTTTTTCTCTAATTTGAATTGGAACCAACGGGAAAATTAAAAATTAGAAGAATAGTTACATTTATTTACAGTTCATGTTTATAATTTTGCTATTTTCTGACCAAAGTTGATGATAGCAATATTATAAATTGATTTATTCATGAATTTATGCATTAATTCTATCTTCTGCCCAACGGTGATGTAGAATTAATGTACAAGAATTTTGCATGTTTTAATTTTGACCAACGTTAAATCAAAGCATGCAATTATTATATTATTATGTTTCCTCATTTTTTCTGATACTGTTTCAGGACTAAACCCAATGGCATACATCTCGCACATCCCGGCACTTGATGGGAACAATTATCGGGTCTGGCGAGAAAAGTATGATTTGGCACTTGCGCTGTCCGAGAATGACTTAGCCCTCACCTCTCCGTGTCCTACTGAGCCAGAGGACCCGGTGAGGGCAGAAAATGAGACTGATGCTGATTTCACTGCCCGAAAGCGTGATCATGCAGAAGTCAGAATGAAATATGATCTTGAGAAAAAGAAATGGGACATCTCGAATCGCAAGTGCCTGATGGTGGCTAAGGCTACTATTGCAGATCCAATAAGGGGATCCATCCCAGACTGTGACACTGCCACAGAGTATCTACAGAAAGTGAAGAATCAGTTTACTGGCTCTTCAAAGGCCACAGAAAAGCACGCTGATTAAGAAACTAGTGAATGAGAGATACTCTAGTGGTGGAATAAGAGAGCATATACTAAAGATGAGCACAACGGCAGCTAAGCTAAATTCAATGGATATGGGGCTCAAGGATGAGTTTCTAATTCATTTGATCTTTGCTTCTCTGCCAAAAGAATTTGACACTTTTGTTGTTAATTACAACATGCAGCCCGACAAATGGGACATAGAAAAGCTCATTGCAATGTGTGTGCAAGAAGAGGAGAGGCCTAAAACCTCACAGGGTGACTCTGCAAACCTTGTGAAGAACAACAAAAGAAAGAACTTTAATGCCAAACCACAAGGGAAACCTCAGTGGGATAGTAGCTCCTCTTCTAAGTCACAGGGAAAGGTTCCCCAGTTTCATAAGCCCAACCAATTTACAGTAGACAAAGGCACCTGTAAATTTTGTAAGAAGAAGGCAGGGCACTATCAGAGGGATTGCCCAGAGTTCCTGAAGCATCTGTTGAAGAATGGTAAGGATGTCATTACATTTATAGATGAATCCTTGTATTTAAGTTATGAAAAATCTACTTGGTGGATTGACTCAGGTGCAACTATTCATGTTGCTAATTCATTACAGGGATTCCATACGAGGACCCTACAAAGAGGAGAAAGAACAATTAAAGTTGCGAATGGAGTTGAAGCCGAAGTCGAGGCCATTGGAGATCTCTCTTTAAAATTTCATGATGGTTTTGTACCTAGGCTTTCAGACGTTCTTTATGTACCCTCTTTGCGCAGAAACTTAATAAGTATGTCGAGATTAGATGATGATGGATATGATTGTCATTTTGGTAATGGCAAATGCAGACTTGTGTTTAATAATAAATGTGTTGGTCTTGCCTTCCGACAAGACAAGCTTTATTTATTATCACTTTCTGAGAATGTGAATCATGTGACTATTGAGAATGAGAATACCTCTTCGTCTATGAATGTAAGTAAAAAGCGAAAGATAAATCATGATGTATCGTCAAAATTATGGCATTGTCGTTTAGGCCATATTTTGAGGGGGAGAATAGAACGATTGATTAAGAAAACACTTCTTCCGCCATTAAAATTTTCAGATTTAGAACAATGTATTGATTGCATAAAAGGAAAATATGTTAAGAAAATAAAGAAAGACGACAAACGAAGCGCAGGAAATTTAGAAATAATTCACACAGATATCTGTGGTCCATTTCCTGTGAAAAGTGTGGATGGTTATGTTTCATTTATAACATTCACAGATGACTATTCGCGTTATGGCTATATTTATCCAATTAAAGAAAGAACAGAAGCATTGGATAAATTTAAGATATTTAAGGCTGAAGTAGAAAATCAGCACAATTTAAAGATTAAGATAGTAAGATCCGACCGTGGGGGGAGTACTACGGTCGGCACACCCCGTATGGCCAAGTTCCTGGACCTTTTGCAAGGTTCTTACAGGAAAATGGCATAGTTGCCCAGTACTCTACACCGGGCGAACCTCAGCAGAATGGAGTGGCTGAAAGACGCAACCGTACCTTAATGGATATGGTGAGAAGTATGATAAGTTACTCCACGCTACCGATAAGTTTATGGATGGAGGCGTTAAAAACCGCCATTCATATTCTTAATCGAGTACCAAGCAAGTCGGTACCCAAAACACCATATGAGTTGTGGACAGGAAGAGAACCCTCACTTAACTATTTACGTGTGTGGGGTTGTCCTGCTGAGGCTAAAGTTTTTAACCCAAACATAGGGAAGCTAGATCCCAAGACAGTCAGCTGCCATTTTATTGGCTATCCAGAAAAATCGAAGGGTTATCGCTTCTATTGTCCTAACAGACATACGAAGTTTGTAGAAACAAGACACGCTGTCTTCTTGGAGGAAGAGATGATCAGGGGGAGCAGAGTAGCGCGAGAAATTAACCTAGAGGAAAAGCGGGTACATGTGCCCACTCCAATGGTTCAGGAACCATTTTTCACGCTACCTGTTGTTGCTACACCAACAGTGCCAGACACTGTAGTGACAGCACCTGTTGTCAGTTCTCCTGTGGAAACGATGAGTGAACATGAGGAACCTGTCCTTCAGGATCCCATAGAACTCATTGTCACCCAAGAGGAAGAGCAACAACAGCCTCACACAGAACAAGCATCAAATAGCGAGGGACTCAGAAGGTCTCAAAGAGTCAGAAGATCAGCTATCCCTAATGATTACGAAGTCTATGAAACTGAGGAATTTCAAATGGAGGGTGATCCCACCTCTTTTGAAGAAGCCATGAGAAGCGCTCATTCATCCAAGTGGCTTGAAGCTATGCAGGATGAAATGAAGTCAATGAGCACCAACGGTGTTTGGGACTTAGAAACTATTCCTAAAGGAGCCAAGACAGTAGGCTGTAAATGGGTCTACAAAACCAAACATGACTCTAGAGGGAATATAGAAAGATTTAAAACGCGACTTGTGGCAAAGGGCTTTACGCAAAGAGAAGGCATAGATTACAATGAGACATTTTCTTCAGTCTCGTGTAAAGATTCTTTTAGAATAATAATGACGCTTGTAGCTCATTATGATTTAGAATTGCATCAGATGGATGTAAAGACGGCGTTCCTAAATGGGGATTTGGAGGAAAATGTTTACATGGCACAACCGAAAGGTTTTGTCGTGGAAGGAAAAGAACGTATGGGATGCCGGCTGAAGAAATCCATTTACGGATTGAAACAAGTATCAAGGCAGTGGTATTTGAAGTTTGATAGTACAATAAGAAGTTTTGGGGTTCAAGGAGAATGTAGAGGACAATTGCGTTTATGCAAAGTTTAAGAATGGGAAATACATTTTCCTAATCCTGTATGTGGATGACATCTTACTTGCTAGTAGTGATGTTAGCCTATTACTGGAGACAAAGAAGTTCTTGTCCTCGAATTTTGATATGAAGGATCTTGGTGAAGCTTCGTTCGTACTGGGAATAGAGATTCACCGAGATAGAACTAAGGGGTTTTTAGGTTTATCTCAAAAGGCATACTTAGAAAAGGTTCTAAAGAAATATAGTATGCAAAATTGTAAGCCTTCATCTGCTCCTATAGTCAAGGGCGACAGGTATGGGGAATTTCAATGCCCCAGGAACCAATATGAGATCGATCAAATGAAAGCGGTTCCATATGCTTCAGCTGTCGGAAGCTTGCAGTATGCTCAAGTGTGCACGCGCCCTGACTTAGCGTTTGTTACCGGGTTACTTGGCAGATTCCAGAGCAATCCTGGAATAGAACATTGGAAATTGGTAAAGAAAGTCTTGCGTTATTTGCAAGGAACAAAAGGCCTCATGATGACATACAGAAGATCAGATTCACTCCATATAGTGGGGTATACAGATTCTGATTATGCGGGAGATGATAGAAAGTCGACATCCGGATATGTGTTCACTCTCGCTGGAGGAGCTATATCGTGGAAAAGCTCAAAGCAAACCGTCACTACATCGTCCACAATGTATGCCGAGTTTGTAGCATGTTATGAGGCTACGGGGCAGGTGAACTGGCTAAAGAAGTTCATACCCGGTTTAAAAGTGGTTGACGACATCAATAGACCACTTAAGTTGTACCGCGATAATGAACCCGCAGTAATGTATGCCCACAACAATAAGTCAAGTGGTGCTGCCAAACACATTGACATAAAGTACTATGTTGTGAAAGATAAAGTCCGGGATCATATAATCAATCTTGAGCATATAAGGACAGAAAAGATGCTCGCGGATCCGCTCACAAAAGGCTTACCGCCCAATGTGTTCAGAGAACACTTAGCCGGCATGGGTTTACGGGAAAGCCTATGATTCCTGGACAATAAGGGCCCAGTTGAGAGTTCATGTCAAAACAGAGAAGTGTATAGTGGCTGTTGAATCTAATGGCTCTAGACCGTGACGATGAGGCATGCTCTATGCACTGATCTGTGATGGAATGAGAAAAGCAATGAGTGATAAGTATAAGAGTTTAGAATATAAGTTGAGATCAAGGGGGAGAATGTTAGGATGATCTCCACCCACGGTTGGCCCAACGGCCACCTGGGCCTTGAGCTCACGCCCTGATCGGGGGCGCCCAACCCTAATGGTTGGTGGGCCCCTGTCACACTGCGCTATATATATAGGTGGGGGCCGGCGGCTCAGATTACCAAGTTGAACGGAGCCGTACTGCCCCACCGACAAAACCCTAACCCGATCTCGAGGGGGAGCGCAGCCAGTGACGGGAAGCACCACTGCCACGCCGCCCCTGGACGGCGCCACCACCGGACTTCACCACCGACGTCTCCCGACTCCACCGACTCCATGGCGGACTCCTCTGCACCCGCAACCAAGACCACGGATGGTCGGTAACACCTCCCGCTCCCTCTCTTTACTCTCTGTTCTTTTAGATCTACCCACATCCCACTTTGTTCATACCGAACAGTAAATCTACCCCACCAGATCTACTACTAGTGATCCTGTTTAGAGTCTAACAGTAACATGTTGCGATGCTCAAATGTCAAGAGGCATAAGAACGATGAGGCACCGGTTGTTTTCAAACCAATAACCGGCATGCCGTCTGCAGCTATTATATTCTAATAACTAGTCTAGATTAGCATGGATCTCGAGGATTGCCGCCTTCTCTGTCCCTCCGGTCCGAAATTCATTTATGTGGTCAACGAGTGTAAATTTTGATCCACAACATTTGTTTTGACACGTACAGTAGACCCATCCAATAGCACAAAAAATATGTTTGTTTGAAACAGCACGACCGATGTGGCAATAAAGAGAGAGTGAATAGTGTCTTCAAATTTTCCTTAAGTATTCGTTAATTGTTCACTCTAATAGCTATAAAAAGCTATAAAAATCAGGAAACCAGAAATCCAAAAGTTCGTTGTGCTACAGTAAATTTAGCTTAGTAAACAGTGAAAACAACACTATTTTAAATTCAAAAATATATGTAACTTTTGATCCATACATCTAAAAAACTTGAAACTTGAACCAAACCTATATTATGACCTTAAGAAACTAACTCAACTAAATATCTTGAAAGAATTTAAGAGAATTAGAATCTTTTGATTCGTGAAACTCCGTTGCATCAAAATCAAGCCAAAACCGTGAATTGAGCAAACTCTCAAATAAGGCTCCAAATTACTTGAAATTTAGTATGCAGATTCTGTAGAATGTTAGTAACCTATTTCAATCAACGATCAAGAAAATTAGTGCCAAAGTTCTGATATTTTTTCATTTGAAGGAAGGTTGCACTAAAACCAAACAAAAACAAAAAATAATGAATATGACTTGCTCATTAGTGAATAATTGCTAAGATAATTCTAGATATATTTTCACATATCACAACAAGCTAGAACATCCAAGAAAACTTTACATCTCCCAACAAGTATCTTGTCAAGAGCATCAATCTCAATTATGAGTTTAAGACAATTTTCACAAGATTCAATTCTAGAAAGAAGAAATAGTTCAATCATTTCTTTTATTTTAATTTTGCTATCTTTACAATGAGAGCAAGTACGACCAGGATTAAATTTAAGCAATTCCTTAGTAGCTCGATCACTCATTGGTCTTCAACCGTGCTAGTTTCGACCACTTATTGGTCTTCGATCATGTTGGTTTTTCAACCACACACTGGTCTTCGACCATGTAGGTTTCGATCACATCGGTCTTCAACCACGTTAGTTTTTAACTACTCATTGGTCCTTAGCCACGCTGGTTTTTCAACCGCTCACTGGTCATTGACCACATTGGCTTTCGACCATATTGTTTTTGACTACGCTAGTTTTCGACCACGTTGGTTCTCATCCATGTTGGTTTTCGACCATTCTCTGGTCGTTGACCACTCAAGTCGATTTCCGATCACTGTGGCTCTCGACCAAGTTGGCTTTTGACTACTTTGGTTTTTGACCATTTTCTGGTCGTTGACCACTCGAGTTGAATTCCGATCACGTTGGCTATTGACCACGTTGGTTTATGAGCACAACCACATTGATTTTGACCACTCACTGGTCGATGATCATTCAAGTCATATCAAATCACTTTGTCTTCTGTCTAGTCATGGTAGTACCACAGGATCAACAGTAATAGTACCGCACCTGCTATTTTTCCACTATGGTTTAGCTCTGTGTTTTTCTAGATTTTGAGTAAGATTCCTATTCAAATCTTCATAGCATTGTAGCTATCAGAGTAAAGGATAAGTAAATACTTAGAGAAAAATTTTAAGACACTATTCACCCTCTCTGTTACTATCTTCGGTCCTACAACCTGTACATTTACCATACCACTTTTCTTGGGCTCTCTCATAGTCCCATATCACTTCTTTATTCATCACACGAATGCACAAATGTCCAAGATCATATTTCAAACTCGTTGAAGAAAAAATTCTCCTATTACCGGCAACACAAATTAGGGAATTGCTAACTAGTACTTGAATGTTTTTTTAGATTGAGCACTCGAATTTCTCATCATAGGATTTTGCTTCAAGATTCATGCTCCACCTCCCTCTTTGGCTCTGACAAGAGCTTTGACTGCGCCTCTGACAAGTTAGGGTTTGGGTGGTGGCACACCGATGGTGGGGCGGTAGCGCTGCCTCCTTGACTGCGGGCTGAAAAAGGGCAGTGGGCAATGGAGTCAGTAGCTATCGGAGATGAGGAAGGAGGGTGGTGTGGGAGATTTCGCCGGAGAGAAAGAAGAAGGTGAGGGTGCGGATTGGCTCGCCGAAGATGAGGAAGAAGGGCAACACGGGAGGGAGGGAGGCGAGAGTGGTGGCAGCGGAGGCTCGCCGACGCGGAGGACAGTGGTGGTGCCGCGGCGTCATTGGTGGCGGTAGGGAGGGCCAATGGCTAGAGTTTGGAGAGAGGTGAGGAGGAATATATATTATTTGGAGGAGAGACGAGATCCTTATATCTAGATCCAATAGCTGAAAATTTAAGTACCATTTAACAAAAAAATACTCATATATTCCCTAGACATCTCCCACAAATTAATCTAAACTAATGAGAAATATTTTGTGTGCCCAGGATCTGTTTGTGGCCGGGACAGACACGAACTCGATCACGGTGGAGTGGGTGATGACCTAGCTACTCCGGCATCCGGCCGCGATGTCAAAAGTCCGCGCCGAGTTGCAGGAAGCGCTGGGCTCAAAGCAGCACCCGGACGAGTCTGACATCGGCAGGCTGCCCTACCTCCGCGCCGTGGTGATGGATACCATGCGGCTGCACCCGGCGAGCCCGCTGCTGATGCCCCACGAGGCCATAGCCGACGGAGCGGAGATCGGCGGCTTCGCGGTGCCCAAGGGCACCAAGGTGATCGTCAACACGTGGGCCATCATACGCGACCCGGTGTCAGGGGCGCAGCCCGTGGCGTTCGTGCCGGAGAGGTTCCTCGGGGTGGACGTGGATTTCCGGGGTAAGGACCTGGCTCGAGTTCATGCCGTTCGGCGCGGGGCGGAGGGCGTGCCCGGGGACGCCGATGGCCACGAGGGTGGTGACGCCGATCCTGGCGTCCGTGCTGCACGCGTCCGAGTGGAGGCTGCCCGAGGGGACGCAGCCGTGCGATGTGGATGTCAGGGATCGGTTCAGCACGTCTCTTCAACATGGTTACGCCACTCAAGGCCGTGCCGGTGCCATTGTGCCAGTGATGCACGTACCGCGGCTTTGTGATTTCTGCTTGTGTCAAAAAAAAAACCCAGATCGGGGCCTTGAAAAAATAGATCTGGGGGATGGCCGTGATGATGATCGTATGTAAAGAAAATTAAGCGATGGTAATGAACGAGAGGCGCATTGTGTAGACCAAACGATGCGCCCGCTGCAGAAGCTCGCCGCCTCCGCACCGGGTGCGCAGGCTTGTGGTCTTTGACACGACGCGCTGGCTGCGCGCGCGGCAGGAAGACCCGAGGCGGTTGGTCGGCTGTTTCCATGGCCACGTACGCCATGGCAATGGACGCCTGCCGCGTCGTGCACCCGTGCTATTTTGGGCGTGCACAAATCACTAGCCTATTGCCGACCGGCGCTTGGTGCCGGATTCGGTGACAATGATTGGGTAAGGCACGTCGAGGAGGTCGCGAACTGATCACCGTCGTGGAGCCGAACTTGCCGGGCCACTACCTGGCCAGCTATGTCGCGAATTCTACGGTAAAAGTTAAAACCGTCTTCAATACAAAAGGGTAGGGAAATAAAGGATCTCGGCCAGCCCTGGCCGAAACTTTCATGGGCCGAGCTAGCCCGTTACTAGCTAGTACTCCTGCCCAGTCGAACATAAAATCAAAAACTAACATTGCACATCATTGTTCTCTCCTACCCTTCCAATCTTCTTCATGTCAAATGATGCTCTAGGCGTACTACGTTTTTAAGTGGTTGCTGTGTAAGTTCACAACACACAAGCCAACTTGCAATTCTGCACATATTATTGTTCTGCAGTACAAATGGTATAGCTCTGTTTACGGCAGCCCTCCTGCCGTATCTTCAATAATTAAAGAAAAAATAGCCATAGCTCTGTAGTAATTGGCCTCTCACCCAAGTCAAGCTCCCAGCGGTCTATTGCTGTATTGCAATGTGCCAAGAGGCCCATGACATCATATACTGTTTTACGCTACCATTTTTTCTTTTTTTTTCCTATAATAAGGTGTTGTACGTTGCAACGAAAACTCAAATTTCGCACCAATAATTTCTATGCACCGCGTCTAACATACTATTCACTCGTATGTGTAATCATCAAAACATACACTAACCGTATTTAGCATACTATTCACACATATGAGCAATCATCCAAACATACAAATTGCCCATATTTTGTTACTAACTCAAATTATAAAAAAAACTCTAATTTTGCAATGTGAATGCACGAACATTATAAGGTATTTTGTAAAATTTAGATGAATATAAGTGCTACTTAGGACCTTTAGTTTAGATAATGAAACCATTACTTGTATTGCAATGCAAAGGAGTAAATTGAGTCATCTCAGATATTTGTGTTCTATCATCTGGTATGCCGATTCTAACAAATCAAATGCAAGGGAGAATATATGAAGTTAGAAGAAGTGATGCACCATACGTACTGACGTGTTCTTTTTGCATATCATTCAAGAAATTTTAGTACACAGGTCATACACTCATACTTCCAGTGTAAGTTAAAAAAGAGAGAAAACCCAATTCCCATCGGAAGAGAAAATAATCTCTACTAATATAGAAGAGGAGTTGGCTCATGGCAATTGCTACGTTATCTCAGGAAAAGCACTTGCAGGCTTGATCAACTATAGCCACGGAATTCAACCATCAACAGAGACATATATACTGTCCATCACCAACACAGCCGAGGATTGTCTGTACCTTAGGTTTTGGATCAAGTAATCTACTCTTGTGCAGACGGTTTCAGAAGAAGTCAGGATCCTAGTGCACTTCTTGGCCTCATCCCAACCAATGTCGATGTCGGTGCATTGGAAAATCTCTTCCCCATCTGTAAAGCAAACACGGACGATGTACTATCAGTAGCTAGGAGGAATTACTTGGGTGAATCTTACTACAAGTTTATCAGCCAATTTTATCAGCTACGATGCAGGACGGCGTTCTTGTCTCTTGTACTGACCACAGCGTCGGCGGTGGAGGGATCATTGGGCTCTCTCCTGAGAGTCGTGGAAGATTTCTACAAGCAGCTAAAGACCCAAGAGGAAATTGTGCACTTGGTTCTTGAACAACAAGAAGAAATCCGAGTTCTTGATTTCTACATTGGAGGGAGGAACAAGAATACATTGGAGGGAGGAACAAGAAGAAGGAGGGATGAATTGGGTAAAGTCACCTTTGAGCTTGGCGATCTCGCTGCAGTCCGCCAGCCATTTGTGGAAAGCTTCCGACATAGCGCGAGAGCGGCGAGCGGGTGGTATCGGGAACTTGGGGAACAGCGGGTAGCGAGGAGGGACCAGCCGGGCGGCGAAGGTGAAGCAGCGAAAGGGGAATCCTCTCCTCCTGTTGCCGCTGCGGCCGCCGTAGTCTCTTCCATTGTAAAAGAGTTATTCATCATCCCTAATTTTCATAATTGCAGTAGTTTTTGGTATTTTTGACAGGCGGTTTCTGATGTGAAGGTGTGATGTGAGGAGTTGCGAGCATAGGGAGGACAGGACGATGGACAAACTCCTACGTACTTTAGTAGAGATTAGTCATCTGCTCGTACGTTGCAACAAAAGTGAAGAGTGATGAGAAGTTTAGAATAAGACGGTTAGAAGAGAAGGGACGTAAGGCCACCAATTCGTTCTTTTATAATAGTAATGATATTGCGAAGATCAGTGTTCACAATTTCGCCGAAAATTTGGAGAAACTTTGGATATTTCGTTACCCCCGAAAGGACATTAATTCGGTCCAATGTTAGCCGAATTTATCCTTATTTAAATTTTGTCTAAATTTCATCAAAAATTTGAATTTTTCATCCAAATTTTTGAACAAAATGACGTCCGTACGTCTCGGTGACCTCCGAAAATTTTTCAAAACAAAACATTTAACCCTGGAGAGGATACGCTTTTGCCATTTTCTTATGGCACAAATACTTCATCTTGCAACTGATCGGTTGGTACAAAAGAATCTAGGATTTGAAGGCTCCATTTCAAGGCTAAGGCAAATGTTCCATTAGAGAAAATATTAACATAAAATCTTGTAATATGCTGTTATAAGGGGATGTATAGAAAGTGATAGAAGTGTCTCTTGTAGTAATGGAGAAGTCTATAGCTAGCTAGCTGCAGCCTGCAGGTGCTGCTGCTATGACTACTATTTCAAGAATATTATTCCCTGCTTCAAAATTCGAACAACTTTACTATTACATACCGATCATTTTTTTTAAAAAATGTAGAATTCTTCATAATACTTTTTTTTCATTCTTTACCATCCTGATATCAAGTTAATTTTCTAGTATGGGGGAGGGGGGGTCATTTGATAACTGAATTATGACGGAAAGCATAAATCTAAATTGTACGTACGTAGGTTCTGACTTATCTAGCCAATGACCAGTATTCAGAATTATCAAAGGATTAATTCACCACCACTAAGAATATGATAGACAAACAATCTAAACATAATAAGCATGGTGTTAAAACCATAAGACAGAAACAGTACAAAATGTGAAAAACTCAAGTCTAACTGCTTGCGTTGAGAGTGCATGCAACAGAATCACAGGTAAGTCAAGTATACTCCACAGCAAATACATAAAACTCAAGATCTCTCCATAGCTCAAAAGAAGGATCTACGCCACTATTCACAAATCACATGAAATTTAAGGCCGATCTGCTTGTCACGCCACACAATTGTTGCTGCTCGATCGGCGCCAATGCCAGTACTGGCCGGTGATGACGCTGCTGGAATACAACCACAGATCAACACGCCCAAATACAAAGGAGTTCTCTGTTGTCTAACGACGAACAGAGAAGAATAGAGGCAAGAACGGATAATAGTGCAGAATTGTAAGAGACAGAGTTTTTGGGACAATTTTTTCTTGTTATCTCCCCCTATTGTTGTAACTTACACCACGACTCAATTTACATCTCCTTTTCTTTCTACAAGAGTGGACTAGCTGAGGTCCGGTTTCTCAAGCCTCAACTACCACGCCACCTGCCTATGCCGGGTAGTTTGCTCTCTGGCTGATGACCTATGTCATTCCACGACCACTGACCGTCGGCTGCTACAGTGACACCGACTGCACTCGGTGCCACGACCACGACGCCTACGACCATGGTGAGCAGTCGGTCGTATACGACTAAGCTTAGACTGGTCGTTACGACCACACAGGGATTGGTCGTAACAATTGCACAAGCACCAGTCATTACGATCACAAAGACTCCGGTCGTTATGACCCCACAGGGACTAGTCATAACGACTTCACAGACATCGGTCCTTACGACCACACATACTCCGTTCGTTATAACCACACAGGGACTGGTCGTAACGACTGCACAGATATCGATCGTTACGACTACACATACTCTGGTCGTTATGACCACATAGGAACTGGTCGTAACAACTGCATAGACTTCAGTCATTACGTCCACATAGACTCCGATCATTACAACCACACAGGGACTGTTCGTAACGACTGTACAGACATCGGTCGTTACAACCACACAAACTCCGGTCCATACGATCACATAAGGACTGATCTTATCCAGTCAGGTTTATTCGACCACAGATGCTTCTATAGATGCAGCTTGCGACTTTGACGATGGCTCGTGTGCAATCGGCGGCGACGGCACCCGAACATGACTTTCTTCATTGATCATGCTGCTCATCAACGGCTCCCTCGGCGTGCTACCTTTCTACGCTTCTCTCCGACAGCGGGCTTCTGCGACGACGGGCCGGTCTCCTTCTGGCCTCCCACCGCGGACGTCGCTGCGTCTGCTGTCTTGCTCACGGCGGGCATGGACTTGGTAATAGCATGGGGATATTTCTCCTGAGCCATGATGGCAAGGAGACGGCTATTGGAGATGTGACGATCGCACAGCGAGTAGCCCGGGAGCGCGTCCCGGCGGCACCGCCAACCACGGCCGTTCGCCCGGCTGCACCGCCGCTTCTCCACCGGCACGGGTGGATCACCCAAACGCCTCGCGCTTTCCGCATTCTCCAAGCCTTTCTCCTCCTGGAACAACGATGCTTCTGCATCCCCACCAACGTCGCAGCTAGCATCAACATCGCTCATAGCCTCGACCTTGCCATTCCCCTTCTCCTCAGCGCCACTGCTTGCTTTCCTTTTGTTCCTTGCACCGATAGCACTGCAGCAGCACAGCCAATTAAGAATCCCAAGAACTGGATAACCAAGTAGTGCAAGACGTTAACACATTATTGCACAAAACTAACAACTGCGTACAATAGCTGTAGAAAAAACGTGTGCATATATGATCAAGCGCATTTGATTATCTGGTGAAATCAATCAAACATTTGTGCTTAGATTTAAGAAAGTGTTTAGGTGGGTTGTGAGTGTTTTTCTTGGTAGTGGGTACTCGAATTTTAAGCTATTGGATCTAGATTCAAAGGATCTCGTCATTCCCACAACGGTTTTGCTATTGCACAGTCGATTGAAATTTTTTGATCTCTCAGTCACCTAAAATTGCACTCTCAGTCATCTAAAGTTACAGTGTACTAATTCCCCCTCCTGAAGTTGCACTCTCGGTCACCTAAAGTTGTTGTATAAAAAAGTGACTGAAGATGAAGGGAAAAAATAGTCACATGTGCAATAGTCACTCCCTTCCCACAAACCATACAAATTCTCTCATTCTCCTCCCCTCTCCAAATCCTAGCCGCCCCACCGCTGCCGCCGCACCACCACCCGCCACCATGCCATCGCCATTCCTGGCAAACGGCGTTGTCCGCTGGCAAGCTACCACCCCTCCTCTCTCTCTCTCTCTCTCTCTCTCTCCCCCCACCTCCCTCCATCCACTCCAAACACCCTCCTGTGTCACCTCCTTGTTCCTCCTGTCCAGCCATATCCCTCGCCATCGCCCTTCTTCCTTGTCTCCGGCAGCTACTGTCGTTGAATCCACCACTACCTCCTAATCGCTCTTGTCGTCCCCGCCGACCTCCACCGCCCTCCTCTGACTTGCGGCATTGGCAGCATCACCACCACCCACCGCTCCCCTCGACCTCTCTTTATACCGAGGGGCTTAGGTGAATCTAACTCCTGGTCACCGGTCGCTGGAGATACCACTGGAGATGCAAATCTCGAGGCAAATTGGAGGGATGAAAAATTTGAATACTTTCAAGATGAGAAAACACCTTAGTACTCATAGCAAATGAGCAATTCCCTAGATTTAATTATCCGGATCCGTGGATGGGAACGGGAGGAGATGATCACTCATCCAAAACATAGTACAACGATGCGTTTCTGAAAAGTGGAAAGGCTGGGTTCAAGCATACCTCTTGCTGAAATCCGTCACGGCAACCATCCCCATGGCTCCTTTCTCCTCGTCTTTCGTCACCTGTCATTCAGGCCACGAATCACACGTTACAACAGCATTACAAACCAAAAGGAACTAAAAAGCACCACCGAAAGGGAAAAAAGAAGACAGTCTTTCGAGAATTTTGTTGCGTGCACGTACCTGGATAGAAGTTGAATCCAGGGTTGGAGCGCAGGGAGTCTTTGGCGAACCACCACCTACAAGGGGACGGGACTTCTTCGTTAGATCCAAATCTTGGAGCATCGCCTCCTTGTCCTGGGGACTAGTGGCGGCTCCCGTGGGCAGAGGCGGCGCTGCTGAATCCGGAGAAGCATGCGTCAGATAGGACAGATCCGCTTGGTCGGTCGCCGGGAGGGAATACGGCGGAGTAACGAGGGAGGACGGCGCCCTCCTCCTGATCCTCATAGCGAACAAATGGGGCGAGAGAGAGCAAGCAGAATGTGTGCGAGAGAGGGAGAGCGGGGGGGGGGGGGGGGGGGGGACGGCGGCGTTATGGGATTTCGAGGTGCAGAAAAGTTTTACTGTCCAGGGTGTAGAACAGATCGTCACAGAGAAGTTGTGGGCTTGTGGGCGGGTTTTGTAACCGATGTTTGAACTATAAGTCACATATAAATATAGGGTTGTTTTTTAGTTGCATAATTTTGTTAAAAAAACCAATTACATGCATTCATCTAGACTACAAATATATGATTCCCACTGACAGTGTGCAACCCGGAAGAACATCGATGGAAGATTTTTATGGTATACGTACAAGAGATATATACTACGCCAGGATTGAACACTCGAAGAGAGGGACATAAGGATTTACGTAGGTTTGGACAACATGACACTATCCCTACTCCTAGATTCTCCTATATATAGATGCGCTTGTGGTACAAAGGTCCTCAGAATCCCTCCTAGATGCGGGGTGCAATAGCCCGTGCGTGTCCTCAAATTTGGCGGGTCCATGTTACACTAATGGTGTAATGTACACAGTAAAAATGATAGTCTCTATAAGGTATAGAGTTGGCTGCGGCCTTGAATCTATTGTGGAAAATTGGTCGTATACATCGGCATACAAAGGACTAAGATGTAGGATAATACGAAAAAGGGCAATGCTTGTTTGGAACGTGGGATTTTCTTATAGGATTCTTGGAGAATTATATAGTTTGTTGTGGAATTCCTATGTTACAAAATGGACTCTTGATAAGTCTTGGTACGCGTAGGATGTCATTTAGTCATAGGATTAATGGTGCTACAAACACATAATATCAAAGGAGTTTAATTTTTTTAAAAGAAAATGTTTGATTAAAATTTCAGGGCAAAATGTAGGCGATTATTATTCAAGAAATTGAATGAAACTGGGTGGATGGAGGAAGAGGAATGTGACACCAAAAATTGCTATTGTATGTAACCGGAACGTACATCTTTTTCTTTAGAAGCATGCATTGGAGTTACCGCTGTGAGGTTTGGATTTTTCCTGACTGAGCGCTGCATGCACTAACTAGTAAACAGTACAGAACCAGCTTGATCATCTAACACGCGGGCCGCGTGCGGACGGCAGGAGAAGAACAAGATTAGTGCAGGTCAGGTCCTTAGCTGTGTGGTGGAAATGTTTGCCAGAAGCGCCTTAGCGCTGCGTGCAACGAACCACGAGCCACCTCATGTCGCGCGCGGGCTGTGCGCACGTACGCCATGCAGGAGAAGGCTTGCCGAGAAGCGAGCGACCTGTGCCGACCATGACATCGCACTTTGCTGAGGGATACTTCGTCGCACTTTGCTCATGAGGGATACTTCTGAGTTTTGAGGTAGTAATCAAGGACGGTCGTACGTCGAGAAGGTTGCTGATCCAAACGTGTCAGACCACTTCGGGGTGTCTATATTGGAGTCTCGCAAAGTCTGGATGGAGCGCTCCATACGATCGCTAACTTAATTAGCTCAGGAGCTAATTGCTTAATTTGGTGCTTCTGGAAAGGTGTTTTTGAGGAATTTGATAATATGCCTCATCGTTTGTTTCCACTTGACGATTTGTCACAAAGTTTTTAGAAATTGATTATTTGCCCTATCTTTTTTGGGTATTGATTTGAGAAGTGCTAAGAAGTACTTAAATGTTTTTTAGGGTTGGAAGCACTTAGATTTTAGGGTGTTGGATCTCTATCCAACGGATCTCTCATATCCCTCCCCCTAAAAATGAATCTAGGATGTTATATTTTCATCTAACGGATCCTCTGTACTCCACTCTCTCAAAAAAAAATGTGAGTGCTCCGAATCTGGAACGTTGGATAGAGATCCAACGTTCAAGAAATCTGAGTGCTTCTAACCCTAAAAAACACTCGAGTGTTCTTTAGACACCTCCTATTTTGTTTCTTTGGCTGACCTGGCGAACTCTCGCTCTCAATCACTCTCCTCTCTCCTCTCCCATTCACCTCCAAGTTGCACCGCTGCCGCGGGAGCCTGTGCCTTCACTAGCCTGTGGGCCGCGCCACCGCACACACAAAGCCTTGCGGGCGAAGGGCATGAAGCAACACCTGTCCGTCCGTCGCTGGGCTATTTGCTCCGAGGAAAAAAACCTATGTAAACCCTACAGATAAAAAAACAAATAAAACTTGCAATACGCTTAGGTTAAAATTGTATATTACTTAGCTCTACACTTTTAGGCTGAGTATTATGCATTTTGAAGTGACCGAGAGATTAGAAATTTTCAAACGACTAAAAATTAGCAAAATCCATAAAAAAAAAGATGCAGTTTTGTAGAACTAGCTAGCAATGACACAACAAAAGAAAAACCATATGTGAGCTTCATAGGTGACACTTTTCTTTAATGAACAGGTTTTGTTAATGGGAACCCAGCATTTTCGCCGATCATAGGAGTAGTACATTCCAACACTACTATCTAGCATGACAACAGCGCATCCAACTTCTGTATGCTGCCTTGGCCACAGTACACTTGAAAGGACAAGCCTCAGCTGCATGCGTGTCAAAAAAATCAGAATGCACAAGCCTCTGGTCTCTCTCTCTGCATCAGGCCAATAGCACAAAGAAACAGCTTTTTTTGGTGACTTATAGCTGAAAAGTACTATAGATGACTAAAAAAATATTGTAGTTGACAGAGACTTATTTAGCATAATTAAATTTAAAAATATAAAAATATGTTAGCCCATTAACGATAATACAAACAAATACAGGGAAAAAAATAACCGGCAAAAAAGCTCAACAAAAAGCCAAAAATTCAGAAAAAGACGAAATTTATGAATAGTGACAAAATAAACCGAAACCTAAAAGCTGAAGCCAAAACGATCACAGCCCGGCGTTCCACAAGAATGTACGATAGAGAAATGAAGTACAGAGAACTATTTCTCATCATACCAAACAACATAACAGAAAGATAAAACTGGATGCATAGATATATAGGTTTGTCAAAAAGACATTGATCCAAAATTTCAGATTCAACATCTTTCTTTCTCTCTTAATAATGGATAAATTAATCCATCTACCACTACTCCATCAGAAAATCGTTTGCGTAACTTCAAAACTCAAAACAACCATTTACCCTATATACAAGTACATAACTATATATCATGTTTCTCTTCGAAAAAAAAAGCACGGACTATTTTCATGTAAACATTTTTTTTGCAAAATACTTCATAAATTCTTTTTCCATTCTTTCTCATATATATTCCATCCTAGGATCAAGTTAGATCTTCCTAGTATTGAAGAAAGAAATCAATGATGAAAAATGTTTTTTAGTACGTATGACAAAATCATAAGCTTAAACTTGTAGATTCTGAATTATCTAGACAATGAACAATATTCAACATTATCACTAACACTGACTGATATAAGTGGCGAACAATCTAAACAAAATAACCATAGAAGTCAAAACCTATTATAGGCACAGTTCAACAAGTGCTACCGAATGTCTACAACTTGCGTTACGAGTGCAACACCAAAGCAAATTCTCGCATGCTGTAGTTCACAGCAAATAGATAGTAAAAATACAGGAGCTCAACACAGCTCAACAGAAACATCAATGTCACGCCTCGAAATATCACATAAAATTTAAGCCGTTTGCGCTTGCCATGCATCTCACTGTCGTTGCTGCTCACCACCAACGACGACAATGTTGATCACGATGCATGGAGCTTCCAGCCGCTCGTGCACTGGAGCGGGGCCGGCTTTATCTGCAGAAACTGCATCGGCCCGCGCGCCTGCCTTCCTGCACTTCGCACCGACAAGTGGTTCGGATGACGATGGGCCGGTCTCCTTGCGGCCTCCCGTCGCCGACGTCGATGCGTCTGCGTCTGCCGCCTTGGACTCGGCGCGAGCTTGCAGCTTCTTCGCCCGCGACTTTTCCAGCTGTTGCGGCGGTTGATGTCATGTGTCAAGCACAGGGCGTAGCCGGGGTGCGCCTGATTGCAGCATTGCCACCCATTTCCGTGACCGTTGTTCCGGACTGCACCGCCTCCCCTTTGTCGGCACCGGCGGGGTACCTTTCTCCTTCGCGGACGTCTCTGCGTCTGCTATGTTGGACGCGGAGAGACCCGACTTGGCGGCGGCGCTATCTTGCATCAGCTTCTTCTCCGCCTTGGCCTTATTCGTGATGCGGCGTCGGCTGATGACGTGCTTCAGGCACACGGCGTAGCCAGGGTGCGCCTGATTGCGGCATTGCCACCCCCATGCGGGGCCACTCTTCTTGCCGCACCGCCGCCCTTGGTCTGCAGCGGCGGGGCACCTTTCTCTTTCAGAGATGATGCCATAGCGATCTCATCGGCGATTTCACCACTGATGTAAGCATTGGCGCGGTTAGTGCCACTGCCTCTCCTCTTCTTCCCCGACGCGGCCTCTAGCGTTTCATCAGCACTTGCGGATCGAAGCACAACCGATTATAGAAAAAACCAAGTATATGTATGTACAAAACTGTATCAAAGAATTAAACATGCACGCATATGATCAAACACGTTTGATTATGTGCAGGAAAGACCATGCATGTGTGTCAGTGTGTGTAGTTGCTTAGATCAATGTGGACGCGGACAGGAGAACATAACGACAGATAGATCGATCAACTGAAGCCTTTCCTCCCTATCTTCCTCATCTAATAATATACAACTTATAACGATATATGCGCTCGCAAAAGTGAAAGGCTATAAGGGTTCGCATGCGCTCACAAAGCGAAAGGCTATAGGGGTTAGCATGCGCACCTCTTCTCTTCCAAACTCCTGTAGCCATCGACCAGCGGGGCAATCTTGCTAGGGTACACCATCACAGTCGTGCCTATGGTTTCCATCTCCACATCCGTGTTCGCCTGTAAGGACTTAGAGTCCTCGTTGCAGTAGTCATCAGCACAAACCCCGGACAGGACCAAGAAATGGTGGATCTGGGAATTTTCGCGCCGCTGGAAAGAAGAAGAGAAAAGCGCTTTTAAGAGACCGATGAGTACCTGGACATGGGAAGAATCGGGAGACAGCAGAATAGTGGAAGTCTCGGGAAGTTCGTCTGGAAGGGGATCGTAGGGTTCCTTGTTCAGATCAAAGTCTCGGACGGACGCTGTCCTTCCCTCGGGATTGGTAGCTCCGCTCATCAGAAGCTGCAGCGACGCTGTTGCATCTTCCAAAAGCTGTGCACGAGCGGGTGGATCTTGCTGGGTGCCCGGGAAGGACGACGGCGCAAGGGAGGAAGGCATCCTGATTCTCGCAGCGTGAAGGCTGAAGAGACGCCGAGGCGAGTAGGCGACAGAGAGGGGGCGACGCGCCGGGCCGGGCTGGTGGGGGGCCGCTATGAGGCAGGAGTGTATGGTTAATTTTGTTTGTAACTTTCTTCTTGTATTTCAAATGACTTTTAGAGTTCATTTCTTCGATATATGTATCATTTGTGAACAGAACCAAATGTACAATATACATTTAGAGTTGATGTTTACAAAACCAATTCACCCATTGATCAGGAGTTGAACATTGAGTTCTCCGAATTTTTTGCCCATCTGTCCCCGGGGACCCTTTTTTTGCAGATATGGCACAAGAGTGTTAATCTTGATGCTTCTTAGTAAATAAGTAAAAATTGTAGTCTGCCGTGAATAAGCGGTCGAAGTGCCGTGATCGAAACAGCAATGTACTCGCAAGCACTGTAGCAATCTTAAAGTATTGTAGTAGTTGTGAGTACTGTAGCAGGGATGCGGTCGGAAGCAGGGTATAATCTTTCGGCTGCAAATTTTTTTCGTTCCGGGGCGAAAGGAACGAAATAACGAAATTTCGTTCGTTTCGTTGGAAATTCGGACGAAAAAAATCAAAATTTTGATGAAATTTAACCAAAATTTGAATGAAATTTGAACAAATTTTAAATAGAATTAAATTCGGCCAAATTTTGGCCGAAAATATTATGTTTCGGAGGGGTCCGAAAGCAACGAAATTTCGGACGAAAGGCGAAATTTCGGACGAAAGATTATACCCTGGTCGGAAGTCGTAGGAGCGAGTAGTCTTCAGTTAGCGCAGTGTTTGTAGGTCGTGGAAGGTGAGGCCGGTAAAACCGGATTATAGGAAGTCAGTTGTGATCGCAGCTCCCAGGTGGGCCCCCTGTTCCACGTGCGCGCCGGGGAGGCAAAAGCCCACGCTCCCGGGCCGCTGCTTCGCCCCCCCCCCCCCCCGCGCGCGCTACGGAATTGCCACGTGTTGGTTGCCAGTGGTTCTAAGGTCAGGAAGGGGCTAATTGTACAAACATGTGTCCCCCCATGCCATATCTGCAAAAGAAGGTCCCCATTGTCAGATGAGCAAAAAAAACTCGAGTTCTCCCACGCACCTTAGCAAAAAAAATATTGTAATGAAGAAAGATATCATATTAATTATGTGTGTGCACCTTGGCAAAAAAAATATTGTAATGAAGAAAGATATCATATTAATAATGTGTGTGGACAATGAGAGGGCGCATAGAATTTATGCACACAAGGACAAGTGCTGTCGAGCCCTTATCAATGTCCCCCAAAACGGAGAGGCCTTAAAAGACTGTTCATGGCAAATTGTAGTCAACGTTACCACCATTTATGTTCTTCCACGCCTAGCACTCCGTTTATTTCGGCTTAAACTTTCGATTTCTAACTTATTTTTTACTGTTAATAAATTTCATTTTTCTAAACTTTTAGTTTTTTTTGAGTTTTTTGCCAGTTCTTTTTTCCCGTATTTGTTTGCGTTGTTTGTGATGAGCTAATATATTTTTTCTATTTTTATTTTTTAATTTAATTACGCCAAATAAGTCACCTTCAGATATAGTGTAATTTCAGTCAGCTACAGTGTAATTTCAGCCATAAGCCACTATTTTTCAATCCAACCGAGCAGGGCCTAGATCCTTACATGGATAGTTTCAAAAAAAAAAATCCTTACGTGAATGATATTTAGAAGGCGGAGTGTTCATAAGAGCACCCACGGTGTGATAGTTTTTTTGGCCTAGGAAGAGAGAAAGGGCCATAGAGGCGACGCAAACCATTGTGGGACTATTCTCCTGTCTTGAGGCGGCCTCCAGCCTTAGAGGCCAGCGCCAACGAATAGAAAAATAAAAAAAATTAATGAAAGAGGATTGGATGGAGTGCTAATTTTTTTCTAATTTTTTATAATAGTTGTGGGTCATCTTAGAGACAGTAGTAACTTCTATATATTACATAAAATTATGTTAAACTTAAGGGCATCTCTAATGGTTATAGCTAGCAACTAACTATAAGACTTCCACATCATTTATATAGTACACACTAAAGCTAGCATTCTAAAGAACTATCTATAAGGATAGCTATTTGATGCTTACATGCACACACAGAATTTATAGAGTCTGCCTCGTTTGGCGTTATAGACTAGTGCTTAAGGAAGAGCTGGCTCGGTTTTTTTGCATACACTCTTTCCTCCACATAGGATATATGCTGATGTGTACATGCATATAGCTAGCTGACTCAGACCATTGGAGATGCCCTTTAGAGACTGTCTACGGGTCCTAACTTAGAGGCTACAGCCTCTAAACATTGTGAATGCTCTAAGAAGATTTCTCTTTTCCATATTAAATATTTGTGACTATGAGAGATGGTCTTTTTGGCCCGTTCATATTGACTTTTGACTTTGGTTTATGAATAGTAATAGTTTATAGAGAAACACTCGTGTGTGATTTTAATTGATTTAAAAGAAGTTATAATAATATATATTATAATTGACTAATAGACTCTATCTTAAAAGATATTTTATTCAAAAAATAGTTTTTAAAAATCAATATGAACACAGCCAAATCTTCCTATAGTAAATGTAGCCCCTATCTTTTTTCACTGGACGGGAGCTATCCGAGGAAATTTTTGTACGGATAACCCATTTTTTATTCGAAAATACAGAAATATACCCGCGACAAAATTTTTTACACAAATAGGCTCGAGTCGCCAAACCATTGGGCGATTTAAGCTTGTCGCCCCACCAAAACGCGACTTATAAAGAATCTGGTAACCGTTGGGCGATTAAATGCAATCGCCTCCCCGTTAAGCGATTCAATTGAATCGCCCCCCCGTTCGGCGATATAAAGAAGAGTCGTCCAACGGGGGGGCGACTGCATGTGCATACAGCCCTACGGCCAAGCCCCTTTCTTCCCCACGCCTGCTCGCCAATCTACCTCTAGGCAACTGCATGGATCCTGTTAAGGGTTTTGTGAATTTTGTAATTTGAAACTCGTAAAAAATGTGGTATAGTCACATATACTGGTATATGTCACATTATTTTGTAATTTCGTAATTAAGTCACACAAGAACTGGTATTTAATATTTGTCACATTACTTGATATAGAAATAATTTTCTATACGAAAAGAAGAGATAATAGCATTGTTTGAATTTAAATGAACTTTATAATATAACGCAGTATGTCATGCATGTAATGGATAAATACGCGGCATGTTACTGCGTTATATTATAAAGTTCATTTAAATTCAAACAATGCTATTATCTCTTCTTTTTGTATAGAAAATTATTTCTATATCAAGTAATGTGACAAATATTAAATACCAGTTCTTGTGTGACTTAATTACGAAATTACAAAATAATGTGACATATACCAGTATATGTGACTATACCACATTTTTTACGAGTTTCAAATTACAAAATTCACAAAACCCTTAACAGGATCCATGCAGTCGCTTAGAGGTAGATTGGCGAGCAGACGTGGGGAAGAAAGGGGCTTGGCCGTAGGGCTGTATGCACATGCAGTCGCCCCCCGTTGGGCGACTCTTCTTTATATCGCCGAACGGGGGGGGGGCGATTCAATTGAATCGCTTAACGGGGAGGCGATTGCATTTAATCGCCCAACGGTTACCAGATTCTTTATAAGTCGCGTTTTGGTGGGGCGACAAGCGTAATTCGCCCAATGGTTTGGCGACTCGAGCCTATTTGTGTAAAAAATTTTGTCGCGGGTATATTTCTGTATTTTCGAATAAAAAATGGGTTATCTGTACAAAAATTTCGCTATCCGAGAGGAGTAGATGCAGTAACGGGCTAACGGCGAGCTTAAAATGGCATAGAGTTCGTTGCAACACCCGGATCTTTTGTGACCCCTTGGTCAATAAGTCAAGTACAACATGTTTGTATCCTCGACGGCATCGGTAGAATATAGCTGTATACAGGGATGCTCAAAATGGCTTTTTGAGTGGTTATGGCTGAAAAGCGCTGTAATTGGTTGAAATTGTACTGTAGTTGATGGTGGATTATTTGGCGTAACTAAATTTAAAAAAAATAAAAAATAGAAAAAACAAGTTAGCCCATCACAGACAGTATAAACGAATACGGAAAAAAGAACTGATAAAAAAGTTAAAAAAAGCCAAAAACCAAAAAACAAAATTATTGAATAGTGAAAAAATAAGCCTGAAGTATAAGTGGTTTTGAGCGGTGCAAGCAACTCCACTGATACTTCTTAATACATGATGGAGCATTTAATACGAACCACCATTAATTGAAACGTATTTTTGAAAAAAAAATAGACCATGACTGGACCCAGGTATTAAATTTTAAAATATTATGGACCAATTTGAATAAAGAGGGTAAAATAACCACGAAAAGTTGACCTTGTTTGAAACTAGAGTGCTTCCAAAGTATAGATGCAATAGTATACTAATTTGGCCCGTGCAAATAAAGGGGAAAAAAAAGAGATTACGCCGCCGCACAGCTTTTATGACTTCCATTTTCTCCTCTCTTCCGTGTTATCTCCAAGAAAGGAGATAGAAATTAAGGAAAAATCACTCGAACTGGTCCGAGCGAAATGGCAAGCTGATTCTGTCAGAGACTCACAGTTCCATCCTAATTAATGACGTCTTCATCTACTCCTTGCTGGCTTCCCTTAAGTTTTAATTGCTGGTATGCTGGATCTCTAAATTATCTTCATTTGATTCTAATCCCAAGATATGATGATAAATGCATGATGACTTTTGTCTTCGTCTAAATATAAATGCGCGTTTGGATACACCAACAACGGCCTGAAGGCTGATTTCAAGATCAATACTTGCCGTTTAAGCCCGCCCTTGTACCTCCTGGACGGCAGAAGCTGGGCCGGTTATTGTTTCGGCTTTTGGGCCTTTCAGTGCAATGTAAAAGAAGGTGCCTTCCTGAAAGAAAAAAAAGACCATCTGAAAGAACACCCGGTAGTTGTGTGGTTGAGGTACTGAATTAAACGATTTGAGTAGTTGCTGAACTGCTGTTGTTTCAATGTACCGCAAATCGGCGATCATGTTTCTTGGGAAGTTTGAGTTCTTATTCCCGAGACAGCCGGCTTGCACAGTCCCTTGTATGGTGTTCAGTGTGAAATTTTGAAGTTCTCCAACGTGACTCCATAAGGCATAAGGTAAGAGACTATGTATAGAGGCAAAAAAACACAACCTAGCTATTCGGTCGAAAGCTTGTGCATTGGACGTTGAGATGCAACCGGTTGGTAAGAGTTGGTTACTTGCAATGTGTAGTGACATCTGAAAAAAACTTTAATCTACAAGTCCATGTCAGGCCTCGCCGGATAGGATTTGTGTTTTTCACAAATTAGGTCGCGTACTCGCGCGTGTTATCATCAAGATCCAGGCCAAGCATAAATGACAGGCCTGGTGGGCAGGATTAGCTTGCGCTCGTATTCTCCAACTGGTAGAAGCAAATCTAGCCAGGGCTTTCTTTTTCTTTTAGTCCACTCCAACTGAACCATGAGACGGGAACAATGTCAAATTTAAGGAAACAACCACGATGTTTCTAGTCGAAAACCAAGGTTAGCTTGCGCTCGTATTCTCCAACTGGTAGAAGCAAATCTAGCCAGGGCTTTCTTTTTCATTTAGTCCACTGCAACTGAACTATGAAATGGTAACAATGTCAACTTATGGAAACAAAATCACAATGTTTTCTAGTCGAAAATGTCTTCACCCTTTTGTTCTCACATAGGGTGACGGTAATTTGGCTAGGGAAACAATCACAATGTTTGTAGGATCGTATGGTACAATTAGAGGGGAGTGAAAAATTGTCTCCGCTTTTACCATCTGAAACCAAAACACAGCGCAGAGGAACAAAAGAAACCAATCTGAATTACCAAATGAAAGTACGACCGCAGCTGCTTGCTTGTACGTGCTCGAAGAGCCTTTGTCCCCCGACTGCTCGTTACGACCACTCGTAATGACCGCTCGTTTACGACCACTCGCTTACGAGTGCTCAGATTGATCACCCGCTCATTCCGATCGCTCGCACAACAACGACACACGTAGATGTGATCTCCTTCCGCCTGTTCGTTCTGATCACTCGGCACGACAACAACACACATAGATGTGATCTCCTTCCGCCTGTTCGTTTCGATCGCTCGGTCCGATCTCGAATCGACCGCCTGCTCATCCTGATCGCTCGGTACGATAATGACGCATGAAGTCATGACCTCCTTTCGCCTGAAATCCCTAGCTGTTTGACTACCTCCTGAACGAGTACACGCCGAAGACAAAACAGAGCAAGGAAAATAGAGAGGAACCAAGTCACCAAAGAACTTTTTCTGGAAAGAATCTGATCTATTATTTCTTCATTAATTTCTTAGCTACAAAGTGCCTCACGACACCCTAAAAACCTTCTCCACGAAAGCCCTAAAACTCCATATACTAACCTACAACATCCCCTGCTTTTATAGGCCAGCGCACAAAGCGTGTTCCACTTGAACACCTCAAACCGTGTCCTTATCCACATGGATATGAGATCCTATCTCTTCCTCAAATCAAGGGACCCAAAACCTTTCCTAATACGGATTTTAACCACCTCGTACAAGTCATGGACTCCATCGACAACTTCCAATGATGAAGCCTCCAAGATATCACCTCCTGTATCTCTATTGTGCACCATCACTGCGTGCTCTCGCATGAGCCCGATCACCTCGTGTAACATCCTGACCGCTTGGACTTCAGATTACCCCCTCCTAGTCCCGGTCCTCCTCATCACTGACCGTAACTATCTATACGCCTCCATGCAGCATCTACCTTTGACCTCCACGTGTTCCTGCATGAACTCGACCAGTTCACGTGACATCCCGACCGCCTGGACCTCAGATTACGGTCCTCCTCGTCACTGACCCTAGCCGCCTCCATGCCCACCTGCACATGCAAAGACCAAAAAAACTCTTTTCTGGTACAAGCTCTCCCTAACTTGACCATAATCAACACACATTAGCAAAACATACCCTTGTCTATCCCTAGACAAGAACCAACCCATCTATGACCATCCCTCGAACGTTTGTGACCACACAATCTATCACTAACTGGAACAGACCCTCAGACCACTCAACATGACCACTAACTCAGAGTACTCATAATCCACAAGTACTCGGAAAGCACATGCACCGCTACTGATTGATTATCAAGTACCAACTACCGAGAATCGATCAAAAATCACAGCCACAACACATACTAGAATCCTACGAGTACAGACACCACTCTGACACTCGACTGCTTACCACGATCGTGAAACTACTTCTATCGAGTACTGAGTCCTCTGACTACGAGTACCTCAATCCTCGAGTACCCACTTGGTACTGCAGTAACGACCATTCATCATCGACCACCACACACCTACCAGTCAACCACTGGCCCAACACGAGTACTCGACGTACTCGAAGATCACAAGAGTGAAGTACTCATACCGACCATGAAGTCTATGAATACCGACCGTTGAAGCCTACGGTATCCGATCGCTAATCCACCGACTACCAAAGATAGAAACAGCAGACTATGAAGTCTACGAGTATCGACAAGACTGTCAAATCTAAGACCATGAAAGTAGTTTGCAAAACTTACGACCAATGACCACAAAGCCCTTCACTATCGACTAGTAAAACCTTCGACTATCGAGTACGACCAGTAAAGTCTACGGCTATCGAGTACTGAAGTTATGACTATGAAAAAGTACTGTAACTATGATTACCTGGCGTGGTCGTAAGGTCAAAGTCGTACTGCCGTGGTCGAAACCAGACGTGGTCAAAAGCTGCTGTGGTCATAAGCCAGATGTGGTCGAACCTGCCGTGGTCAAAACCAGCTGTAGTCAAAAGCTGTTGTGATCGTAAGATCGAAGTCGTACTTGCCGTAGTCGAAAACTGCTGTGGTCGTAAGATCAATGTCGTACTTGCTGTGGTCAAAGCCAGACGTGGTTAAAAGCTATCGTGGTCAAAGCCAGTCGTAGTTGTAGGATAGTCGATGGCAATCAGAGAGGGTAAATAATTGCAGCGCACAGCAAAAACTTTTTCTCAAATTTTTTGTCTTCTAAGCGTTCAATCTGAAAAATAGAAATAACAAAAAAAGGAAAAAAATTTCGATCATACCGTAGCAATACTATTTGGCACTGTAACGATTACTGTTTGGTACTGTAGCAACCGAGAAAGAAATCACAGATGTTGCTTTCGCTTCTTTGTTGCAACCGGCTAAATAAAAATTGATGATGCTATTTTCAACGGAACTGTACACTTCTTTGACCGAAGTGCATGCAGATGCAAACGCCTAAGGGATTAAACAACGTAGCCGCACCTCATCTAATTAGCAAGTCTCGCTTGGACTAATAAACTATCCCCTAGTCACCAAAAAACCAGCCACTGCTATGCTTCAACAGAAAAAACAATTAGCACTAATTACCACTCAATGCGATCAAGGAAAATCAATGCAAAGTCTCGGCCAGAATTCACGTGATCACGGGAAGGCCTTCATCATGGACCAATAGCCAACATGCATGCAATCACCAGACTCAATTATCCTTCAGATCTCGAAAACCGTGCACTTCTCATTACTACTAGCTACGTAAGCGCGGCGTCTACCGTGTGAACCGAGTAAAAGAGACAATAATTTTGTGAGACGTTTCTTAAAAAAATCGAGGACGTATCCGTAATTTCGGAAAAACCAAAGGGCTTTTTCGCAAAAACCAAGGACCTGTACGTAACTAAACAAGGACCTATACCTAATTTTGGAAACCGCGGGTTGCTATTGATGAAGTGGAGGGTGCTTTCCGGAAAAAAAACCTGATAGGGACTTGTTTGCGAGAAGCAGGGACCTGTTTGCAAGAACGGAGGACCTCTACGCGATTTCACAAAACGCAGGGGCTTTCTCACAAAAAAATGACGTGGCACAGCTCCTTGGCCAGGAAGTCCCCCAACTTTAATATACGGTAGATCCATCAGCAATGCATCTCGTATGCATGCAGCCACCGCTAACTCTTTCTTTTCTTTTTGTGTTCACCGGTCCACACTGCTACACACCATATATGTTTTTTTGCAGCTACCTATCACACTAATTCAATATCTAATCAAAACCCTAATACCACTTGTCCAACTGGGCCTAGGCTTTTTTTTTACCTCAACTAGGTTTTTGGCTCACTAATTTTCCAGGGACTCAAAACCCTCCCTAACACGGGTTTTCCAAAACTCCAACTTTTTTAACACGTTGCGTGTCGAAGCCTTAAGGACTGCACTTCCCGTAGTTTCTCCACGCATCATCCATCACGTGTCGTAGCCTTCGGACCGCACCTCTGTAGCTCCAACACGTATCATCCATCTCTAATCTTCATGCGCCTCAAACATGAGCCCGGCCATCTCGTGACCTCCTTGACGGTCTGAACCTCGGATTTCCCATCCTAGTCCCGGTCCACTTTATCACCAACCATAATCGCCTCCATGCTCAACCTGTACATGCAAAGACCAAAGAATATTTTTCCAGCACAAGTTTGTCTCAACTTGACTAACATCAGTCCACACACGTCATACGTCTTGCATAACATTGATAAGCAATATTATCAAATATTCATCATCATAAATTAACCATTGTCAATTATTCATCACCAAAATATCCTAAACCTAGCCACATGGTCTAACAATAGTTGAAAGCTACCGTGGTCGTAAGCCAGATGTGGTCGACAGCTGCTGTGGTCGAAAACTGCCATGGTCGTAAGCCAGCCGTAGTTGTGTTCATGCTATGGTCGAAGTCTACCATAGTCGTAGTCGTATTCATGCCGTGGTCAAAGACTGCCATAGTTGTAGTCGTATTCGAAGTGCTGTGGTCGGAGCATGCCGTGGTTGTAGTCGTGTTCATGACGTGGTCGAAGTCTGTGGTCTGTGGTCATTTGGCCATACCGTAGTTGTAGTCTGAAGTTTGTGGTCTAAAATCACTCGTAACTGAGCAAAACCACTCAAAGATAAAGTCTTCGACTGCAAATGACCAAACCTTTCACAAACGCAAAATCTAAAATAAACCAATTATCAATTATTTATCATCTCTTTATTTACGACCTGGTCTAACAATGTTTCCAGTCGAAACTCTCTTCACCCTTCCGTTCTCGCATAGGGTAAGTTTTTTCCTCTTACAAAGATTCGCCGCGACCCGCTAAGTTCTCCACGCAACTTTCTTGTGACCACTTCTTTCTCGCCCATCGATCGCGATTCACAAATTGCGGTGAAATTATACAACCACCATGATTTCTTCCATGATCACTTGCTAAGCACGTGGATTTACGCCTGGTTCCACGACAACGTCGTCATCAGTGTTAGGTACAGAAAAAAGAACAGAAACTTTTGCTTGTCCAAATAAAACCTCCTCCTCGTTCTCCTCCCATGGGGAAAAAGGTCACCGAAGCACGGAGAAACACCAAAGGCGCCGTGAAGAATCATCAAGGATTGCACCGAGCCCACAGCTCGGCGAAACACAAGTACATGGGCACAGGCTGCACAGGGTATCTTGCCGAGCTTTGCACCCAACCATGCTAGGCTCAGACATTGTCTCAGATGAAATGATGCGACAGTAGTTTGCCTTCTTTATCTTGCTCCTCTTTTGCCTACAGAGCTCAACAACATGCTGAGAGCATTGTCCACAGACCAAAAAGTGCAAAGCTGGTGGCGAAAAAGAGCCATGGTCGACTATATTTCATCAATATTGTGAAACTAATCGACACTTGATCATGTAATAGCTTTGTGAATAGTCTTCTAGTAGATATATCCCCCAAAACAAGCATGTGTGAAATAAGCCATGTGGAATATGTTCCAAATGTTTATACTCCACATGCTCCCCTGTACAAGATTGTCATTCTACCCCGTACTCGAGTACTTGACCTCAAACAATCTAGACGTTCGTGAAATTTTTGTTGAATTTAATCCCGAAACTTGCATTTTCAATATATTTCAACACACGCAAAAGCCCGATGCTTTTCCCGAAAGAAGGAAAAAGTTGGGGGGGGGGGGGGGGGGGGGGTGCAAGTAGGACTTTTGCAGACAGCCCCTTCAACAATCATGCATTTCTTCCCAGCATGCTGTCCCGGCCGTGTCACACTGCTCGCAAGTACTAGAAGTGCACGTACCAACACCACTGCTGAGTTGATGCGTGCCCACGCAAATCTTTTCACTGCAAATGAAAAGGCTCGTGCAGTGCATGCCCTGTAGTGCTCCGCTTCACACGGGAGCTTTACCTCCTTGGTCGAAGTGAGAGTCAGAAGGAAAAGGATGGGCTTTTTTATATGTTTCCGCTCTTCTCATTTCCTTTTTCTCTGTTTCCGCCTTTTCTTTCTTCCTGAGATCCAGATGATTGCTGCGCAGCACGCTCACCTGTACCTAATCCTTGTGCCTGGCTTTTGTGATAATTTATTTCTCATTGTTTAATCTATGTCAAGATTGCTTCCATGATGCTATGATTTAGCAGTGGCATTCTATATATGAGTATTTCTCTAGGTGTACCATCAAAAAACTGTCACATGTAACACCCCGTGCTCTACGGTAGAACTCAAGGGTTTCACTTTTGTCCTCACTTTGTCTCAGGAAGAAGTCAGTTGTATGCACCAATGTGTCATGTCTTAAATGTAAAACCTACAAGTCATGTCTTAAATGTAAAACCATCGGCCATTCCATTTATCCTCTTATTGTGCGTACAAAAGACTCGCACATCACACGTGTGACGTGCTGATAGCAAAATAGTTTTTTAGTTATACTGCGCACAATATACCACGGAACGAGAATGATGACATGGCTCCATTTTATAATTTTAACACACTTGAGGTCTAGCAATCCCATGACTATTTAGGACTATTCAGTTATAAAATACTATATATGAGTGTACACGATAACAACACATGCTTACAATAAAAATGACAAACTTTATTATAGAAATATGGTTTAACAATCTATTTTTGACACAGCAGATATGCAAGCACAAAGTTATCTTACAATACAAAAGAAACCCCCACAGGTAAACTTGAGCGCGGTTAAGACCTAAACCAGTCGTCTTCAGCGTAGTAGGGTTCTTCCAGAGCTTCATCAACATCTTGATCATTATAGTTCCATTGATCTTCTGTTTGTTGTTTTCATGAACGTGATAGGCTCGGGCAGAAGGCCTCCGACGTGGCTAGGGTGGGGCAAGTGTTGTAGGGACATCAGGAGTCTCTCCACAATTAGACATCTCCCTGGCTTCAACCATATTGCGCTGGTGAATGTCTTGTCTCAAAAGATGCACCTCCTGTTGTGTCTGATACAACTGTTGATGCCGATATTAGGATTCTGCAAGAGTCCTCGAGTACATAGTCTCCTGATGCACCATGTACTTGGACGCTACCCTCAGGCGTGGATCATCTTCAGCTGTAGGCTATGGAGTGGCTATGCCCTTCCACCATGAATGCTCTGGGGAACTAAGTCAAAGGGGGACTCATCAAACTCATCATTATAATAGCTCTGTAGATGATGTATCGCATTCCTTGTTGCATCCTGAATGGCACCTCCTTCCTTTATCCTGTGTCCATAGAACCTCTACTCTTTGTCGGGACGGATAGGCAACAGTGTCAAGGTGATCCAAGCTTTCCATTCATAACGTTCATCCTCAATGAACTGCCCAACTGCGTGAAATACCAGTTGTGCCAATTAGTTGCTCCGAGATACTGCTGCATCTCCCACAACTTTGCTGGACAGCCTTCCATATCTTCTGGTCTAGAATGGATATAATGCACCATATGCTTACCAACGACAATTTTGAAATTAGACAAGATTAGATATAACCATTTTGCAAAAAGTAGAACTTAAGCTGGAAATAAACTAAGACAGGTAAGGCAGCAATAAGGAAGGGGAAAAGACAACAATAATGCTTATATTTTATGTAAATTCTTTTTTAAATTTTGTAACTAGGTTTTGCTACAAATCAGCTCTCCTAATTTACCTTAGGTCTCAACCTACGGACAAACAAGTGTGCTCTGATACCACTCTAGCTGTAACGCCCCCGTTTCTGGAGGTACTAGTAATCCCCACAACTACCCAGGACTATTCAGTTACGGAGTACTGTACACGAGTGTGTACCACAACAACACATGCTTAAAATAAAAGAGCCAAACTTTATTACATAAATATGGTTTAACAACCTATTTTTGACGCAGCGGCATGCAAGCCCAAAGTTATCTTACAATACAAAAGAAACCAGTTATCTTCAGTGTAGTAGGGTTCTTCTAGAGTTTCATCAACATCTTGATCATCATAGTTCCATTGATCTTCTATTTGTTGTTAGGTATGATTTTACCGTTCCACATACCAATTCCCTATCATCCATACTCCTGCCTCCTGTAGAGATTCAATCGAGTTGAGCAGCTACTAAACTAGGGTTAACAAGTCAACACTTGTGGTTGAGCGATCACTGTGTCCTTTACTTAGCATAAAGTTCTTGTCCTTACTTTTTACTTGAGGCTACCAACCACATCCCAGCTTATCTGTGCTCGACGATGCTACTACCCATCTGCTCAAGTCTCCACTCTATGGTAAGGTCGTCAACTCCAGCCATCTCGTGGCTTTCCATGATTTCTCCTTACCCTAGAACGATTTTAACAATTCTACTGGCCAAATGCCAAGTCACTTAGTAGTACAAAATTTTGAATGAGCTACTCCATAGTTATTTATACAATAATTTAAATATTACTAAGGTTGTCAAGGTGAATATGGCATCAAATTAAACATGTCATTTTCAGTGGTAGGACATAACTAATTAGCATGTCATTCTAAACATTTATTTTAATTAAATAACATTACACAAATAATATTAATGCAAATATTGTAATTAAATAATTTAAATTTCATGGGATTCAATATGATCAAAATCTTGTAACTTGCCTTGCTGCTCTACAAACTCTACTATCTTGTATGCTTCGTTGCCCAGTTCCGGTCCTTGTATAGTCACCTCGAAAAGGTCGAGAGCTAGCGCAAACACATAAAATAATATAAACCCGTGCTTGAGTCTAGTAAAGCTAGGAAAATAAATTAAGATAAAAATGAGTAAAATGCAATAAAATTTAAATGAGGGGTTTGGATTTATTTGGAGCTCAATTTGGTGGAGATGAGGTCGAAAATGGATTTGCAGCATTGAAACAGGGTATTTTTGGATTTTGTTGTTCAGGTGAACAGTATTTTGCTACAGTGATGAACAATAACAGGTTGTCTCGAGATGAACAGTGTAGTCCGCCCACATTTTCAACTCGTTCAGCCGAACGGGCCAACCTGCCTTGGCCCATGCCATGCGCAGCCAAGGGGCCCAGCGTGCGTGCTCACACGCCCGATGGGCGACGCGCACACGGCCATGATGCGACGCGTGCGAATGGCCCAATCTAAATGGCCATGATGCATGAACAGCTGCGATGCAAGCACATTGTGCCTGAGGTCGTCTTCAACCTCCGTCCTTACCTCCTGAGGAAAAATAGAGAGCAGTAGCTCTCCACGATTAGGCTCCAGCGAAGCTCATCAGTGAAAAAGGGGAACACGTTTGGGTTCCTTGGAGCACAGAGAGTCCATTTTGGGGGTTTGGGAGATGGTAGCATAAGTGGTGGCGGCAGGCGGTAGGAGGGAAGGTCTGGAGCTCCACGGCGGCATTAGGGTTTCTTGGTGATTCTCCAAAGAGATTGAGGGCGGTTTATCCATCTGTGGGGTATAGGCTTCATGGTGGTGGCAGTGGTTTGGGTCAGGAAATGTTCATTTGGGCTGTCCACGGGAGAGGCCTCATAGGTGGCTATAGCTTTCATCGGCAAAGCTCTCAGGAAATGCTCATGTCCAAGTTAGTTCACCAGTGTGTTCAGGAAGTGAAGAAGGTTTTGATAGTGAATGCAATTGAGTTTTAACCAAAAGAAGGAGAAGATTGAGTGTAGGGCTCACTGGGCTCATGGGAGATCGTCGGTGGCATTGTGGTAAGAGCTCAATTCGGTGGTTTTGGTGTGAATGTGGGAGCGTCGTAGAGCTATCTGTGAAGACGAATGAGCTTTAAAAGTGGTGTGAGGCAGTGGGTAGGGGTGGAAAACGGTAACGGATAATTCGTTTTATCCGATATTCGCATCCGAGAAAATGCGAATGTGATAAGCAAAATCCGTATTAAAAAAATGTTCGTATTCATGTTTGAAAATATTCGCATTTGTATTCGAGAATATTCATATCCATATTCATATTCATATTCGAGACTATTTGATTTGTATTCGATCTGTTTCTAGAACCCATGAAAAATCCGTACGAATTTTGTGGTTCAAAATTTAAATTTAGGCGGTTTAAAACATGTAACCGGGTAAAAATCGGCAAAACAGCTAGGAATCCGTTTTATCCGATATTCGTATCCGAGAAAATCTGTATTCGTATTTGAGAATATTCGTATCCGTATTTGAGAATGTTCGAATTCGTATTTATATCCGTTTTAAAAATATGAATTCATATTCGTATTTGAGACTATTCGATCGTATCCGATCTGTTTCCACCCCTAGCAATGGGAGTAGTTGGGCGGTTTCGGTGTCTCTTGTGTATGGGTGAGGAGAGGCGGTGGGAGGCCTGCCAGGGTGAGGCTGAGCATGGGGAGGTAGCACTGGCTCTCTACAAGGGTTGATGAGGGAGTGATGGCAATAGTACGGTGGAAACACGCGCATCAGGCGAAAAGCGGTGCGCTGTGGCAGGAGAGAGGGCATGAACTAGGCAGGGAGGTGGGCGACTAGCTGGTATGTCGATGGTTGTAGACTTTTTCATGGTCATAGCTATAATACCTTTTCATGTTCGTAGCTACAGTACTTGATAGTTGTAGATTTTACTAGTCGATAGTCATAGACTTTGCAATCGATGGTTGTAGACTTTGCAGTCAATAGTTGTAGAATTTGCAGTTGATAGTCGTAGACTTTGCAGTCGATAGTTGTAGTATTCACTGTTTTGTCATCATAGTCGTAGACTTTGCAGTTTGCTGTCATTATTTTTTGGTTTTCTGGTCAGTTGTCGTAGACCTTGCGACCGGTAGTCGACGGCTTTTGCGGTCGGTTGCCGTTGGCTTTACGGGCAGTGCGGTCCAGGAGGTTTCGACATGGAGGTTGATGATGTGTGAAGAATATACGAGAGGTGCGTTCCCGTAGGCTTCAACATGTGGTGATGGTGCATGATGAAGATACAGGAGGTGCTGTCCTGAAGACTTTGTCACGTGGTGGGATTAGAGAGTTACGGATAGAGTCCGCAGCTTGGAAGAGTGAGAGTTTGAATAAAACTCGTGTTAGGAAGGGTTTCGGGCACCTTGATTTTTGGAAGAGATAGAGATTGGTGTTTGTGGTTGAGGTAGACACGATTTGGATGTTAGTCTATAAAAACAGGGAGAGGCTAAGAGCTAACGTATGGTTTTTTTGGTAGGGCTTTCAGGGGAGAAAGCTTATGTGGATTTTGAGAGGACTTGTGTCGAGAAAGTTTTAGGGGTGCTTGTGAAGGTACTTTGTAAAACTACTAAAATCCAGCAATAAAGATCATCTCGAATCAATTTGGTTATACAATCTGGTTTAAGATTGTTAGGATTGCGGGTGGAGTGAAGCATACGATTACATGCAAAGGTGTTGATTTGCTGCCAAGAAAACAGAATAATAGATCGAGCTGTTGGGGTGGTCGAGCAACAGAAGGTTTTGACAACGTACGAATTGGTCACAGAGCAACGCTGATCGATCATAATCTTCATCGAGCTTATGCACAGTCAGGTGAGCAGTCGAGCGGAGCGTCTTGCGGTCGTATTCTACCTCTGTAAGTTAGATTGTTTTTCTGTTGGTTTAAGATTTGTTATTAGGTGTCAAAAAACAGCAATAATCATCTACT
Source organism: Dendrocalamus latiflorus (assembly GCA_017311315.1). NCBI lineage: Eukaryota > Viridiplantae > Streptophyta > Magnoliopsida > Poales > Poaceae > Dendrocalamus > Dendrocalamus latiflorus. The sequence goes on along the minus strand of CM029673.1, from coordinate 19,870,113 downwards.
CTATCTAATTGCTGTCTTTGATCCTACACTAGTCGTCTTCAACCTCTAAGCTGCAGTCATGCCACCATGGCAATGGATCCAAGGTGTTAAGAAGCAGACGAGGCTTGCCCGGAAAGATGCGATTTCCATCGTTCCCGACGATAACGGGACTTCACTGGAACTCCATAGTTTGACACTGGTGAGCCTGACTGGTGCCCATCCTGTTCTCCCCGTGTCTGCATATCCTCGTGATTTCCCCGTGGAATTTAAGAACTCCCCTATCTCCACCCGTGCCTCAGCCGGGCGTCACTGTTAGTCTGTTATTCTCTGCTCGCTTGCTGCTCGGTCTCTAGGAACTGTTCCTGGCTTGTGGAGGCCCCCGTACGTGCCAATGTTAGAAGATATTTACTCTATGAAGTGAATAAGGACGATGTAGCTTGGTCTAGTTCTGAACTTGTCTGTAGAAATAGAATCACGAGAGGAACCATGCATACCGTATGTTTTTTAGAGGGGATCTCCTCTTCCATTAATTGCCTAATCAAGCTACCACGCCATGGGGCATATCTAATGCATACCACCTTTACCACCCGTTCATTCTGCCTTCTACCTTCTAATTTTTAGAAGCGTGAAGCTAGAATAAGCATATTAATTTCTTAATTTTAGTTTTTTTTTGCTTTTCTTCTTTTTTGCTTTTCTTCTCTCACCTTTTTCTTTGCATTATTAGTAGAGATATGACAGTGTTTTTTTTCTTCTTATTTTTCTTTAATTGAATGATTCAAAAAAACTAACAACCACTATAATACAATTTCAACTAAAAACTAATATTCAGAAATCAAAAACCGTTAAAAAAGCCGGAATAAACGGCCCTCTGAGTTGCGAGTGTGCAACCTTTTCAAAACATGATGGCATCTCGTTCGGAGATGCATTTGCGTATCTTGTTCTCAATCAAGCAGTTATATTACAAATTAAAGGTTTACTCCGATTCAAGTCTATTCTCACTCAAGCAGCAATATTATAAATTAAAGGTTTACTCCGATTCATGTCAATACAGACAAATCATGCTGGCGAAAAAAATGACAAACAAACAATTTCACGACTTGAGCTTTGTTTGTAATACAGAAATTTTCACTGAAAAATAGAACATTGTACATAGCTCAAGATTCCAATGCAATTCCAGTGTTCCAAAAGGCCCTTAAAGGTTTAAACTCCTAAGATAGGTCAGGAAGTAACAGAATCCACAAACGGAAGGAAGATTTTAACCGAGTGCCAGCATTTGGCCACAAACATACCGGTTGGGCAAGTTGTCCTGGCAGTGGCTCAGTGCCTCAAAGAACTAAGCTAAACTAACGTAAACATAGTATGTTACTCTTTTGCAATCTAAATTTATATATGAATATAAGAAAAGCAAATCACAAAAAGAGAAAAATACAACGAAAGTACCTTAGTAATAGAAAGCACATCTCAAAATATATAAATATAGGCAGTGATCAGTAATCTGCATATCAAAAGTAGCAACGCTAGCTTAAATCACGAGGCAATTCTGAAACTAATATGAACTAGCTCCAAGGAAATAACAGTGAGGTAAATCGAACCACACCATCCTAGATTCAGGTCTTTAGTTTTGCCTTACACTGAATATGAATATGTTTACACTATAAATCTAACATCACGCCGTCCAAGATCTAGGGCTTTAGTTTTGCTTTACACTGAATGAATATGTTTAAACTGTTGTTATGCGAAGGCATTTCCGTAATTTCCCAATTGAGAAAAAAGAAAATGCAGGCGGGGCCCACCTGTCGGTGAGCCGCGCGAAGAGATAAGAGGGAGGAGACTTCGTCTCCTCCCTGTGCGTGTCATGTGCGCTTGTGCGTGCGATGGAGAGGCAGGCGTTTCGTCTTCTTCGTCCAGATCCAGCGATTTCGGCGGCGCGGTGGGGGAGCAGCGAATGGGGGCGGCGACGGAGGCGCGTGCTGGTCTGGGTTCCTCAGAGCCAGCCGCTCGCTTCACCTCCCCGCACACCCCGTCTCCTCTACTTAAGCGCGAGCTCTCCATTGTTGCGATACACATATCTTCGGATCTGACTTGCTCTCTTGGTTTTCTTCTTCCTCGTGGCTCTTCGGGTTGTGCGGAGGTTTGGGGCTCCGGCGCCATTCCCGATTGAGGTCTTTGCCTTCAGTTTCCTGTGTGAACCCTAGTTTGGGTGTGGGGGAAACCTGAAGGTTGAAGGTCTACCCAAGGGAGAACGGAGGCGGCGACGGCTCCATGTTGTGTTTGAGTGCACTCGGCCGGTGTACTCTTGTGGTCTTGTGCGGCGTTCCCCTAACCTTCGACTCCGGCGTCGGGTATCCGAGGTCAGAGAGGCTTTGTATCTCCAACAACCACACCTCTTCTACATCGGCACAGAGGGGTGATAGGTATTCTAGGACAGTACTCTTGAGTACGCCTTGCCCTGTTCTTTGTGTTCTTCACCGGCTTAGTACTCGTTTGGACGGTTTTGAGTACCGTCTGCACTGTGAGTATTTCGGTTCTTCTTCAAATAGCAGCAGCTGTATTTGTTCTTGAATTTCTGTTGAAGTTCAAATACTTGGAATGCTATATTTACTTGTGGGCTCAGAACCTATGCTCTGTGATGAGAATGTCAAATACTGAAATCAATCTTTTTGACTGAATTAGAATTGAGCTCTTTTGAGTTGGTGTCTATTGTCTGCACTGTAGCTAAATACATTTCGGTTCAGTAGATTTGTTTTCATGCAGTTGATGGTTCCTGTTGATCTATAATCAGCTCTATCTAGTTGGTTCAGATCAGTTTGTTTCTTCATCCTGTTCATTATATGCATGTACTCTGATTACTTGGACATTGTCTGGTTATTGCTAGCTGTCTCATTGCCTGTGGACACTTAAAACCGAAATATATCAGTGGACTGTTCTCTGTTTTTGCTCAGTGTATGATAGTAGAAAACTCATTTCAGAGCTCAAATCCTAATCTCTAGTTAGTAGATTGTCAATGAAGAGGTTTGACATTAGCATGAGAAGGCCAAGATCTAAAATCTTGTGCAACTCTGTTTTGAGAGCAATCCTAAAGCAATTATTTTGTTTCATGCTAGATTTAATTGCTTTACCGTTTAAAGGACTGCTCTACATGATGTTTTTAGCAGATTTGTGTTTATATTCCTTGAATATTTACATGGGTATGAATGGCAAGATGGAATTACATGATTATATGCGATTTATATCATTCATGTTATGCTAGAAATATGTTGAATATATGTTTGTTTTGGTTGGAATTAAAACTGAAAATACGCTCATATCGCAAATTTTACAACATAAACTAGGAATCTAACATAAGCAAGTTCCTGATCATATCACTATACTTAAAAAAGGTCAAACTCCATTACAGAAAATTAAAAACGTTAACAGGGACAAGACAATACCCAGAAGTTAACAGGGGAAATGCAGTGTATATGCAAAACCAATGAAATCACAGATTGAGCATGTCCACAGCACATGGCATACTATAGCCAATGCAGCAAAGAGTTTAGCTAGTTTTACTAAACATATCTCATGATACCGAAATACACAATCTCTCAAATTTCCTTAGCTACTTTCACTTGCAAAAGTAGCACAACGTTTGTTTAAAGTGTGTTGTTGTTTTAGTGGTATGAAACAAATAAGGTCATTAACATGCTCAATTTCCACATACCTCATATGAAAAGGACTTTCTGTGCAGCTAATCATTGTTTCAGGTAGCTATTGGAGAAAGAAAACAACATGGTGATTGACATAACAAATCAAACAATGAGCAGACAGATAAAGCAATGATTACACACGGACAACTACTTGTAGATTAAGCAGTACTGTTCAAAGATAACAAACTTAACAGAGCAATAAGAATAGGAAATGCTTATATCCAAGCCTTACTTAAGTGTTTTTGTAAGAGCCTCGGGAAGCCGATGCTCCTCATTATAAGCGGGGATGATCAACGAAAATGTAATTCTTAGCAGGTCATAAATCGACGGGCAGAGAACCTAGCATAGTTCACACAAACAAATGGACGGGCAGGGAACCTAGCATAGTTCACACAAACAAATGGACGGGCAGGGAACCTAGCATAGTTCACACAAACAAATGAACAAACACCTAGTGTGCACACCAAACAAAGGTCAATATCGCGAACCACAACAAGCAAGCAATGCAATGATCGATGCCACTGGATCTTGTCCATACCTCGTGCTTCTCATTCTCCATGAGCTTGTCATAGGTGCGAGCCGATGAATCCAGCTCCGCCAATGACCAGGATCCACAGGGTCGCCTACCCAGTACCCAATCCCCAAATTAGCACTGGTCAATCAAAAGCACGAATGATCAATCGACGAGATCCAGAGATCAGATCCCCACACATACCAAGAAGAACCTGGATAAGCTAAGCGGCGAGGGTGTTGGAGGCGGGCGGGTGGTGTGCTCGCTGTTGCCATTGGTCTCCTTCTGCACCATCGTGTTGTGCACCTGGTCAGCAAGACTGCAACACCACCACCCACAGATCCACCACCCGACCAAAATCGTCAGAAAACCACATGACAAATTCCCAACTCAACACAAAACGAACGATCTTGGAATGGATCACGGACGAATTCACGGAGGAGGAAGCATCGGAATGTTCACCAGGCGGCAGTGGCGTCAGGATTGGACCTTAGTTCGGATATGAGGAACACCATGACACAGCCCAAGCAATCAGAGACGAGCAATTGAGCATGTTGTTGAGAGAGTTGGGGTCCCCAAAGAAGGAGGCCGAGACGGTGATTCTCTCTGGCCCGCGTCCGTCACTCGGATCTGCTTGGCGCATTGGCTGAAGGGGTAGGGGTGGGGGATCGAGATGGGTCGGAGGATAGACTAAAACCTTACAAAGCTCACCCGATGGTTCGACCTGCACACAAAATTTTGGGTCTAGGCTCTAGCCATGCATACATTCATGCATGTGGAGCCACTACTCATAACCACAGGAGGGTGCAGTAATAGGCACGCGCGTGGATCAGATCAAAACTCTGGGAGGCAGCACACGTCCTTTTCCCCCCTCCAATAGTTCCCTCCGGCAAGGCCATGCCACCCCGAGCAAAGATAGAGATGAGACGAGGCGATAACGAGGGTCACCATGAGCGGGCTGACGCGGGACGGCCAGCCGGCGCATCACGCGGGGAGGAGCCGTGCTCGATCGGCTCGGTGGGGCCGCCCGTACACGCCAGCGGCTCATGCGCTTGGCCTTGGGCGAGCGACCAGGTCGGGCGGGGCCCGCCCGGCAGCTCGTACGTGCCCATACATACGCTGCGTACGGCGATGGAGCAAGTCGAAAACATACTCCTGCCTCGCGTACGTAGAGGTGGGACCATGCAGGCGTACCGACCGACGCGCCTGCATTTATACCGCCTCTTGGACCATCGGTGTAGGCCCTTGTAGTGATCAGGGTGTTCAAATCGAGTTTGCCTTTCGACTAAATCTCGTTTAATTCGGGGTTTTAACTTATATATCTATGATAATATAAAGAAAAAAAAGAAAAAAAATCATATTAAAAAACCAACATATTTTAAACTGCATTTGGTTTTTAAAAGTCAGAAGATATAAACTAAAAGTTATTTAGAATGAGGCCACAGAGAAGTCAGAAACCGATTTGAATACCTTGACTTTTAAAAGCACCTTTTTCACACCGTTTTCAAAAGTGGCTTCTCTAATTTGCTTCCAAAAGCTACCGGTTAGCCTCTGTCATCTCCTCTGTATTCGCGTCTTATAAAAGTTGTTTTCTAAATTTTATTTCAAAAGTTAATCTTTAGTTATTACTATTATATGTCAGCCAAAAGACATTAGCTCTCGCCGATTAAAACACCCCATTAATGCTATATTGTACAGTAAGGCCCTGTTTGGCACAGCTTCATCAACAGCTTCATGAGCTGTTTTTTTGCCAAACACCCTTTTTGCAAACAGCTTTATGGATGAAACTCCTTAAATCATGCTCTTACAAGGGAATGGGGTGGGGTGAAGCTGGAAATAGTAGCTTTTCACAGCTCTCTCCCTCAGGCTCGCAGTTCTAGGAACCTACTGCCCTTGTAGTTGACAGAAATTACAGCACTTTGCCACTGGGTACCCACGCCTGTTTCCTCTCCTCCCGTTCGCACTTCTCTACCGTTCGCACTTCTCTAATGATTTTAATTTTTTAATTTTAATTTTTTTAATTTATACTCATTCAAATATATTATTTTTTAATTCATATGACCATATACAAATATACAACTCCAAATGTTAGAACAAGTTAGGTAGACAGGGGCATCTTGGACAATTGCCCTTTTTCAGCCATGCATGAAGCTGTTTTGCCAAACAGTTTTCCAAAACAGTTTTAGCTTCACCGGTGAAGCTGCTCGTGAAGCTGAAACAAAAAAACAGTTTCACTAGTGAAACTGAGTTGTGCCAAACGGGGCCTAAATCTACTAAGGAAATCTTGAGTAACTCTGCGCGCACACTAGTTCTTTCTTACATCGATCATAAGCTGGGCTAGCTTAAGCAAAACATGCATAGAGACCGTGCCAAAACGAAGTCATACCTTTGCAAAGCGGTGTCTTCAGAACCTAGACCAGAACACGGCACATTCGATATATACCTGATTGAGCCATGCATGTTAATTCCAGATCGTGCTCAGCTTCGGGGGACCATTGTCTATCCCAAGAAAATCTAGGACGGCTTTCACGCGTGTGAGATTTTTTTTTTCACGCCGGGTGATCATAACACGGAACAAACAGTGGTAAATATTTGACCCACCGACAGGCCTTACTCGTCGATCCGTTGCATGAAACGGCACCGGGCCGGGGACCACGTACGCCATCGGATTCCCTCTCCCCGCTCGCCATCCTCCGCCGCTGAGCGCGGCACGGCAGCAGTGGTGCAGGCGCCCCGCGCGCCGTCACGAAACACGCCGCGCTCCGCGGCGCCGTGATCTCGCTCGAACCAACCAGGCCCGAACGGCGCCGACTCCGCGGGCCGGCCCGGCAAGGGATGAGGAAGCCAGGGGAACCGGGCCAATCACAGGGAAATAATTGCGGGCCCCGCGTACGATTGGGCGGAGGGGGCGCGACCGTACTAATGATTGCGCCTGGCGCGCTGTGGGCCAGAGCCGACAACTGGGTCTGGCCAGGGATGATTAGGGCTTAACCGGTGGTGGCCCCCGCGAAGATGGGCCTCGGCCACGGGCCAATCGGGCCTTGGCTCCTTGGGCGGGTCACATGGCCCCGGTCTAGGGTAAAACTGGATTCTTTTGAGCTGTAGTTTTGGTTTATAGTTTTTAAATTCTAATTGTTTGTGAGAGACAGTACATAGAGAGAAATAATCGTATGTGATTTTTATCGGTATATCTGAATTTAGTATAATGTCTACTATAACATATTTATAAACCCGTCTTTAAAAAATATATAGTTTAAAAACTAGTTACTATAATAAATAATAATAATAAACTGCAGCAGGAGCTACCCAAACACACCAAAGATTACCTAGGTACGTACGTGCCGGGATTTTGTTTTTGTTTGATTCGGATTTCACTTCCCATATCCCGTCCATGGGCCGGTGCTAGTGCGTGGGCCCATAATGGTACGTGTCCGTGGACTCTATGTGGACATGCGACGCATAGACAGCCAAATTTTTAAAAATTTGATTATCAATATATTTGTAAATATTTAAATTAGATATATAAAAAATATATATTTATTTCAAAAAGTACTTTATAATATAGTAATTTATTAAATTTTATAAATATATTATAACATAAATTAATGCTCTAAGTTATATTTTAGAGACAATGCCGAAGTGTCGAGGTTTAGAGCATCTCCAATGGGTCTATAGCAGCTATCTACAAGAGAGTCCATGTCATCAACTGTCCTACGTGGAAGATATTAAATGAAGAAAGAGAACGCAGCTCTCTACAGCTCTAGAGATAGTCTATAGCGCCAAACGAGGCAGCCTCCATAAATTCTGTGTGTGCATGTAAGCATCAAATAGCTATCCTTATAGATAGTTCTTTAGAATGCTAACTTTAGAGTGTACTATATAGATGATGTGGAAGTTTTATAGTTAGTTAAGATGCCGTGATGTATATTTATTATCAGATAGAGTACTACGTTTTGGAGCTGACGCCAGGCTGCTGCGGTACTGTGCGTTCCGAACAAAAGAGTGCATTTTGTACATGTTTTAAGCTCAAGAACTATGATGATAAACAAAGGACCCTCCTGGTAGTTTTTTTTTTCGAGATGGGACTCCTGGTAGATTTTTTTTTTTTTTTTGAGATTGGACATTTTGCACAAGAATGTCATGCGTGCTGTGAACCAATAAACATCCAAAATCGACTAGTTTTTCCATTAGCAAAGCTGCTTCAGAAATCCACTGCTAGTAGCCTATCTCGATTAAGCAGTCTGTGTAATCTTTACGTGGATCCGCACGGCCACAGTGATCTACGCTCGTACTAGCTCGTAGCTTCGTAAATTCCCGGCGGATTCAGAAGATCTCCACCGTGCGGCGACCTTTGGCATAACTTCCTCTCACCAAACGCCGCAGAGCCAGGGGCCCGAGATCTCAACAGGTCAGTAATGGACAGTTACAGCTGTGGGTGATAGAGACGTATGCCCTCTATGGAATTATGGGAAAAATAAAAATAAGAGGGCATAACCAAATACAGAATTTATTGTCGCGGACAGGAGTTACAACAATAATTCAACGTGTTTTCGGGCACGCAGACCATTTTATTTATACCTATATTAGGAGTAGTAGTTACTATCACTAAAGACACCTTTTTTTTATCTTTACACACATGTTTTCGTGAAGGTTTAATACTTAACGAAAATATTTTTTTAGATAATCAAAAAGAACAATATGTCCTTCAGATGGGGTCTGAGAATAGTAGGTGGATGCTTCCTAATGTCCTCATAGTAATCATATCCTAGACCCTGATTGAACTTGCAAATCTTGGATTGGTCTAGAATAAGATTAAGCTTCTTCTTGCCGCCTACAAATCTCTCGAGAGTGTTCATAAGGTACTGACACTCCCGAAAGAGAGAGGTGCAAGAAGAGCAGGGAGAAGAGGGAACAGCAGGAGGTAAGCGAGCAGATGAAGAACCAACAGTAGAGGAGAAAGTGGCTTGTGCACGCACAGCCGACCCTGATGGAACAGTCCTACTACTAGCAGGTTGGTTCGCGTCTCTAGGCGTCTCACCCTTACCCTGGGGCTTCTCCCCCACCTCAGCAATCACATCATAATGAGTTGATGGCTTCTCTAGTAAATCTTTAGTTAGCTTCACACATTGTTCATTCAAAGCAACGAGTTCAAGTTTTAGTTTATCACAACTAATGCATGGTGAGCTAACAGGGTCCTTAGTCGCAAATTGAGCCATTTTCTTATTAGTGTCAATCATTTCTTGAAACTGTTTTGAGACAGATTCAAGTTCAGCAGTTAACTTTGGACAGTTCAAACATGAATCAATAGGCTCAAGTAAAGAAGCGCTCAACTCAGCAATCTTGTGATCTGCCCGTTTTAGGTTCATCTTCAATTTATTGCAGTTTTCACAAGACTCGGGCAGATCTAACAGCATGGTGTAAAGACCTCTAAAAGCATTGTTCTTATCCTCACATGAGGTGCAAACAATAGTCTCAACAGGAGTAGATGAAGTAGAAGCAATCCTACTCATTTCTAGTTCAGCCATCAGACTAAGATTCTCCACCTTAATACTATCAAGATATGCTTCAGAAATCCACTGTTAGTAGCCTATCTCGATTATTTTCCATTATCTAAAAAAATGTTTTCGTTAAGTATTAAACCATCACGTCCCTAAGCCAACCGTTGTAAGTTACCAGATGCTCTAATAACTGCTCTCATATTAATCACGTGAGAAACAGCCATGTCTCTCGACCAATTAACATAGTCGGGGCTAATACAACCATATGACTAGTCGTTATTGCCCATGATTGATCGTCTATTGGTCATAACTTGTCGTTATTAGCCTCCGACCAGTTTGTCACTGAAGGGATAGGGTTTCCTTTAAATTGTGGTCATAGACATAACCGTTATGTTAAATGAGTTCTTAATATGTGGGTCCCTTTTTTATAGAAAAATATTAACCTGGTCAAGAATTCTCGTCAACTAGCCTCTAAGGCATACAAAAATAAAAAAAATATTTACTTAAGACTTTCTTACCTCGAAATGTGCATCTAGAAGATTTTCTTCTCTATGCAATTATTCCAATCATTTAATAGGAACGTGGGAGAGAGGAAAATATTATATCTTCTAGGTAACTACATCCTCTTAGTGGGAATGGAGACCAAATATTATGGTAAGTGGGGAACAGTTGTAGTAAAAAATGGGGATATAAAAAACTTCATTCCTTTTACCATCATTTCTTACTCTACCCATGCCATAGTCTTCATTTACAATGCTCCCGCCCTCAAGCTCTTCGTTTTCTCTCTCTTTTGAGCTCTTCACAATCTCAACCATGGGGATTTTGAGCAAATCTAGCAACACGGAGAACAAGATTTAAGAACTTGAAGATCAAGGCCATCTATCGTCTAAGTCCCTAATCAAGTAGACCCTGCTGGTGATGAATCTACTCTGACCCCATCTGAAGGACATATTGTTCTTTTTGCTTATTTTGTGAAATTGGGTTTTCGCTTGCCAGAGAGTGAATTTCCAACAGATGTTCTTGATTATTATAAGCTCTAACATTTCCACCTTGGGCTAAACTCGATTTTGATCCTTAGTGTCTTTTCGCATCTTTGCAAAGCTTTCCTTGGCATTCCCTCTTATGTTTGTCTTTTTCACCATTTCTATCAATTCACTCACAATAATAAGTGTCAAGGGGTTTGTGGTAGTGTGTATTTCAAGTTCAATGACAACATGTCCAAATAATATCCTCCCCTTCTTATTAAGGATGCATGGCCAAATAATATCCTAAAATTCACTGCAAATGCATCTCTAGTGTGGATGACACAAGACAGAAAACATAGATTTAAAATTAATAACCGAAGAGAAGAAGTCAGCTGCTACAGTTATCTCCCTAATTGCAGCTGGAAAAATTGATCAGAAGATTGTGCATGACTTCTTCCAGCACAAGACTAGTCCTCTAAAGAGAGAGGGTTCACTATTCTTGGATGCTTGAAGGGGCTCAACAAAAGATAGCCCTGAAAGTATGTTTATTCTTCAAATTTCTTGAAGCCATTACTTTTGATTTAGTAGCAAATGCATTAGTAAGCTTATTTATATTTTTTTTGCTTTAGAATTGTCAGAACAAGAAATAATGGAGAGGATAGAAAAATGTTGAGGACTGTAAAAGATGGTTCTGAACCCATCCCTCTTGATAACCAGCCTTCCAGCCTGATTGGGGCTTCAAAAGAATTTCAAGACGAACATATTAAGGTATAAAAGGTAGACATTTTCTTAATCTTAATTCTTAATACGATTGTAACTGACAAGTATTCTCTCTCTCTTTAGATGCATGGTAGAAAGAGGTCTGGCAACTGTTATGTTACTTGGGCTCTTAGGGAGTGTTTGGTTGGCAGCCAAATTTACCACACCTAACCTTAGGCCTTAGCCACACCTGTGGCTTGTCTAACTATGTGGCAAAACCATGTTGTTTGGTTGATAGCCACAGCTAAGTCTAGCTACGGCAAAATATGTGTGGCCTCTATTTGCATTATTACCACCATAATTTGGCAAAAATGTGTGGCAAGTGTTTGGTTTGTAGCCAAAGGTGGTTACGATCACCCACGATCTAAAGTGGTGAGATTACCGAATATGTTCAGGTAACACTTGGTGATTCTTCCTTGCAGTGGCGGATCCAGGAAAAATTTTAGGAGGGGCTGAACAAAAGCGATACAGCGACATAACTCCACTCGTGGTTTGTCACTTTCAATAGTTGTGATGAAGAATTGAAGAGAATAGTGGTCTATCACTTTTAGTAGTGGTCATTCTTCCTTACCTAGAAGTTCCTATGTGGAGCAAGCATTAGGTTCCAATTAGAGGGGAATTGAAGAGAGTACTGCTACTTTACCTATAGTTGATGACTAGGTACTCACCAACTGGTATACAATCATTTCCTAGATCATCTGCTAGTCATTTGGCACTCCAGCTGAAGCTCTCAAGCAGCGCTCATAGGTTCAATTCAATGGTTCAGGTAATGATCTATTTCTTGACAAATGTTTCAAGCAATTGCTTAGTAGCTCATCATTTATTATCAACATATCATTCATATGAGGGAAACAAATTGGATAGCGGTGACATCATATAAGGATTGAGGAAAGATATTCTTAAAAAAGATATTCCGTTTGAAAGTCAATTACTGTAGAAAATTACTTTACTATATAAAAAAATGGTTTTTAAAAGTTAGAAAAGAAAAGAGCCAACATGTGGACCTATTTTTTATAGGAAAATATTTGCCTGGTACAAAATCCTTATCGATAGGAACGTGTATTGTTCATCGCGTTCGCCATTACTACTATGCGTGCACCACGCATTGACTAGCTATCAACGGCCTGTACTTTGCTGTGAGATCATGAGGCAGGATCTCAGCCAGTACCACAATAATCGCGGGCAAGTACACGTAACATGCACCTCGAACTTCGCCACACATAAATGCTTGCCCAGTTCGTGGGGGAAGAAAATTCTACGGAAATAGACCACGACGAGGAGGTGTTAGTGTTCATGATTGTTGACACCTGGTGAGCACGAATTTAAAAGTAACACCGCGTGCTCGTGATCTTTTCTCCTCTTCCTCCTGAGTGGATTTGTCAAATCAAAGAGAACCAGATCCAAATAAAAAAGAATAGGGGAAAGAGCAGCGCGTGTGAACAGCCACCTCGGCACCGTCTTCGAGGCCCACCACCGGCTGCCATGTGGTGCCGTTGCCGAGACCCACCACCGGCCGCCCCGTGATGCCGTCGTCGTTATCGGTGGGCAAGCACCGCCAGGCCTCCTCAGGGTGGGGATAGGGGGCGCCATCGATCCTCGACGAAGTGGCGCAGAAACCCTCTAAGGTTCATCGCCATGGCCCCCGCCGCCGTCACCACCTTCTTCGGGTGCTCCTTCCACTGCCCCCATCGCCACCTCCTGAAGCTCTTCGGCTACTCGAGTATACGCAGATACAAAGTCACTGCCTCCGAAGCGAAATTGAGCCCATCAAGATTGTTGTATATGCTATATATTGAGTGGGAATGAGAAGTGTGATAAGCAAGATTGCTCCATTGAGTGATCCATTTAGCAATGTTGTAGTAGCGTCTTTTTTCAGTTGCAGGGATTCCTTGTTGTGCTATTTGGAACTATTAATGTCTGCAAGCAGCCAAAGATTTTGTGACAGCTTATTTCTGGTAAGACCACACTGGTCTTGTATGACCGCACTGGTCTTATAGACCACTCTGGTCTTATTTCGACCACACCGGTCTTGTACAACCGCACTGGTCTTGTAAGACCACGTTGATCTTGTACAACTATATTGGTCTTTTTTCGATCACATTGGTCTTGTACGACCACACTGATCTTATTTCGACTTATTTCGACTTCACTGGTCTTCTACGACTATATTGCTCTTATCTTGATCACTCTGATCTTGCTCGATCATATTGGACTTTTTCGACTACACTAGTCTTTTCTTAACCACACTGATCTTGATCGACCATACTAATCCTTCTCGATCATACTGGTTTTGGGCTAGCACACTAGTTTTTCGCTGGACCATCGGTTTGAGGGTGCGGCGAGAGGACGAGATGACGGAGCGCGTCAAGAAGACGATGGGGGCGGCAGATGGCAATTTTGTACCGTGCGCCAGAAACATGAGGAGAGAGCGCGCAGCGTTGCTCAGCGCGAAGACGAGGGCAGGGACCACGCCGGCGGGAACATGAGAGGAGGTAGCTCACGGCGTTGCTTTCAAAGCCATGCTATCCGCATGGGCCCGTCCTATGAAATATTCTTCCAGTTCGTGGGGCAAGATCTCAGCCAGTAGTCCAGTACCACAATAATCGTGGCAGGTACAAATATAAGCATGCACCTCGAAATTCGCCACATATAAATGTTTTCCCAGTTCGCAGCTCGTAACACTGGGAGCATGTACAATCTACGACAGTAGATATGATTATTGTCCTTGTGGATCCTAGAAAATTTTAATTATAATATAAAAAATATTTGTTATAGATAATAACTTATATAATGACATTTTATGTTCACGGAAACACAGCCACGCTATTTCTCTTCACTCTACTATATCAGCAAAATCTTACACGATAAACGTCGTCAACGGCTGACATCAGATCGTTACACATACACATGGTACTCACCGCTAGTTGCATGCGGTGCTGCCTCCCTGCCGGGCGACTCCTATTCCCAACATGTTAATGGGGGCACCCGACCTGTGCGACAGCTTGCTCTCTATCATGCATGGCATGCGCCCATGTCAAGGGTACCGGTATGCACGGACACCTTCAATATATATATATATATATATATATATATATATATATATATATATATATATATATATATATATATATATATATATATATATATATATTCTTGTAATTTCATTGCAATTTGATAAAGCTCGAGGAGTTAGATAAAATTGTATTCCATACCCTCTTTTATGTTTTGTCAGTCTGACACCTATTTTTTTCTCCGCGCTATGTGGCACTATGTGAATAGTATGAAAGTGTTTTGTTTTGTTTTATTTTATTTTTTTCGATTACAAGAAAGACTCATATACACACACAGAACACCAGTGCATCCTCTTAGCACAAGCCTAGAAAGACACAAGCCATGATAAATCCGAGACCTCACAAAATTCCTACTGAAGCATCAAGATTTGAACCCTAATAGGTTTAAATTGTACATCTACCACTCTACCACACTACCAAGAGGTGGTTCCAGTGCTTTATTTTATTTAGCTGTTAGAAACATTTTGTAATTTCTAACTAAAAAATTAGGTGTTCGATTCTCTATTTGTTTCAGCCATCGTGATCATTACCCTGAGTGCAATGATTCCAAACCAATATTAGTTGTCTTTTATGAGACGTTTTCCTTACAAAATTTGAATCCATATGTGATGTTAATAGGACACGTCAATATTATCTTACTAGTATAGATGTACTAAAAAATTCTACGTGCTTTTCAAATGGTACAGTATACGAACTATCATGTGGGTTATATAGTGTACTAATAAAAATCTATAGAATTTATTTGTCAATGTTAGTATTTGTTATCATTATGACGCTATAAAATTAAATTATTTTCACAATTAATTATGTAAAGTAGCCAATTAATTGGGATAAAGCCCACTAATTACATAATAACGTTAAAGTACCATGTGAATATAATATTCATAATGTATGGTTTACCCGGCGCCAACTTTTTATTACTTTCTCCGTTCATTTTTAAGTGATATTTTTATTTTTATGATGTACGAGATGTGATTTTGACCATTACTATTTGTAATTTTATTTTATTATATACTAATAAAATTATAATATTACGAAAGTATTTTTAGTGTTTTAGCGATAAATTTAGATAGTTTTAAATATATTAATAGTCAAACTTTAAACATAGATTATAGGTTGTCAGTTATAAAATTTATATGGGTAGCACGGTAAATCAATAACTGTAAGAGCGGTGTGTCAATAGGTGCTCAGAGGCTACAGTAGGAAGTTGGTGGCGCATCTAAGGCACGCGCGGTCAATCATGCAAAAGCTGAGCCCGGAAGAAAAAGTTGCAACAAGATTATCCGTTAGCCCATGAGGATGCATCATGCAATTATGTAATAGTGTCACGTCCTGTTTGAACAGCTAGGGTACTGAGAGCGCCATACCATCCATCACCAAGTCACTTCATGTGGCCACAATTGGCCGGCAGGAGGTATTCGACTATTCGTAGTATAGAAATCGGTAGGCCAGTGGCTGGCTTCCTCTTGTGTTGGTCCAGCTTCAACGGCCTTAAGGATGTGTTTGATTCATGGGACTATAGAGGATGGGATGGGGCGGTCCTCGTTCCAAAGTTGTTTGGTTCAGAGTAGTGGAATGGGGGATATCCCTCTAGGGAATATTCTGCGAATATACTCTCAAATTGGTGATGCTCCTGTCCCCTAGAAATGAGATGGTGAGGGATGAGGTGGGACGAGTGGGCCCCACGAGCTGCTGCAATCCCAGAAAAGAGACTGACAGGTAGACCCCGCATGTCAGATTTGTCATCCCAAACCTTTTGTCCCTAAACCAAACAGAAAACAGGAACCGTCCTATCCCTTGCAACCAAACACAAAACAGGGTCGGTTCTATCCCTAAAAAATGGGTTGGATCCATCCCGTCCCACCATGACTCTGAACCAAACACACGCTAAGATTTCAGCTTTTACCACTGGCTATTAACTTTTGGTTAAATTTATGTTGTAACGGTTATTATTTTTTATATTATTTAATTAATAAAAAATAAAAATTTTTACGGACAATACAATAGAGAAAAACCAAAAATAAAAAAAGTCAAAAAAACAAAAAACTGAAATTAAAGAAGCCACACATTCCAAGTGGCTTCTGCAAGTCAAAGCTACTTGGAGCAACCCCTTATATTGTAGGTGCGTCAGAATGGCTAAGTTTTTGCAATTGCATAACATGATCGCAAGATATTGGTCCCTTTGTTTTCAGCTTATGGTTGTGCCCTATGACTTATGGCTTATGACTTCTCTCAAAAAAAATAAATGGAACAATTTCTATATCATCTTTTCAAAGCGACTTATTGAGACAGTCTTTTCAAAATGATTTATCAACATTTAGTTCATTCACACAAGTGTCTGTGCCAGGTCCTAAAGCCATTAGCCACCAGCCGTAGCCGAAAAGAACCCACCTATTGTGTGTGTCAAAGCAATGACCATAGAACTGGCCAAACATGGCGGGCCAATCGTGCCCGCCCGATACACGGTATTATTGGCCCAACCCAAACACGGCACGGCACGACACGAACAGTAAACGGGCATTGCCAATCCAGCCTGACAGGGCATGCTATGGTTGGATCGGCTTCTCAGCACAGTGGGCCTACTCGGCCTGACACACATAGTAACTCTTCTGTGTTAGTACAGTAAACTTACTTGTGGTTGACAGTAAAATTATGTTTGTTATAGTTACTACACTCTTCTGAGTGTAGATGAGTAACTTGGTAGTAAAATTAGTTGCGATTGGCAGTAAAATTACTTGCAACTAACAGTAAAAAATACTTGTGACTTAGCAACTTGTAATAAAATTACTCGTGACTGGCAGTAAAATTACTTGTGGCTTAGCGACTGGTAGTAAAATTACTTATGACTACCAATGAAATTACTTACAACTAGTGATGAAATCAATGGGGCATTGGTGACCAGTTTGGCTAAACGTGCCCAGACTGCCCCAACACGACATGACTCCTCTCTGTATCATTTGGGTCTAAAGGTAGACATGTGACTCGGCACAGCATAGCACGGTAACTTATTTGAGGCAACCGTGTCGTACATAATCGAGTCGTATCCTATCTAAATCCGTGTCGTAACTTACCAGTGGCCTATTCGACCAGGTCCAAGCGAGCATACACCAAAAGACTAGAAGAATCTACCCTTTTGGACGATATCTTCCGATTTCACACTAAGGGACGTTCATATTAACTTTTGGTTGTGGCTTAAGAATTTTGGATGAAAATAAATAGTAATGACTGAAAGAAGTGACTTTTAGAAAGAGGGGGGCAAATGATGAAAAAAGTGAAGGAGAGATGTGTACGCATGATAGGAGCGAGAGAAGTGGGGTGTGTGATACACCTGTGACCTTCCTTAACTCCGAAATGAGACGGTAACAAGAGGAGTGAGGAAGTCATTCCAAAAAGTCTGAAGTTCATATTAAATTATGGCTTTTCTAAATAAAAGTCAATACAAACTGCCTAAAACATGACAAACAGGCTAAAACATGACGGAAACCACTTCCATTATTTCCTTGTCTCGATCGAATGGTCGTGTTCGGCACCGCGACAGGTCCATGGTCGTTCCTCCTTTTGCTGTTGTGTCGTGTGATATGACATGATGACCAGGACCTGAGAATTTGAGGGTGTGCAAAATTGAAAATTAGACACTATAATTTAAAAAAGGTAATTTTCAAAATAAAATATGTTTTAACAATATCTCTGGAAACATGGCCGATCACGATGCTGCAGAGTTCAGGACTAACTGTACGCCGTGCAGTGTACACCATATTTTTCCAGATGCAAATGCAATGCGTTAGCATCCTGTCAAAAAGAATGGGAAATGAACACTAAAACTGTACCGAAAGAGAATTTGATCTCATAAAAGATAACAACATCTCTGGAAACATGAAATCATATATGGTTAGGAAAAGATCAGACAAATTGTACTGGATCCCAATCCGCCAAGAAAAAAAAACAGGTCTCTATAAAGTCAAGAGGGTTAACGAAAATCAAACTAATTAACAGAAGTTGCCGAAAAATCCATGATATTCTGTGGCCTATGATTTCAGCGTCGAGTGTAGTTCGATCTATATGTTTCATGTAATATTTCTTTTGAAGTGATAACGCGGGGCCCTCCTGAACTTCTTCATTAGCTTTGCGTAACAAAACTGTTTACATCGAGGGTTACAAGAGATTTAGGTTTCCGTCAAGGAAAAAAAAACAAGCCCCCTATAAGGTCAAGAGGGTTAACAAAAAATGAGACTAATTAACAGATGTTGAGGCCCTTTTGGCCTATATAGACTTGTTTTCATTAATATATCAACGCTTGGAAATCTTATTAGAGATAGTTTAAAAGCCTTATTAGAGCAGTATATGCATAGGAAAATCTAGAATGACAAACAGAAAAGATAGCACAACATACTTTTAAAAACACTAGACATTGGACACACTACTTATGTAGTAAAAATTTGTATTGAGCTTCTGTATGGTACAGAAAATTAACCTGTACAAAAACCTTTTGCATGATTGGAGACGATGTCCATTGAACACATGTCGATCCCCCACCGTTGGCTTTTGCTTTTAGGATTGACATGCCCAAACGCCGCCCAGCACTGCGCCAGCTCTAAACTGGCCTCAGGAACCGAGGAGGACGGTCGAGTCGAATCCGACCCGATGGATGGAACGGAGAGCGAATCGCGCCCAAAAGATCTTTGTTGGAGCTAAACTTGTTTTGTTACGTTCTCTTTCTAGTCAGCTAAGTTCAGAGTCGTTGCAGCATGTTCTGTGGTCAGTTGTTTGCGTTGCTTCTATCAGTTTTTTTAGATTCTCGGTTTGTCACTACTGCTGCACAGTGACTAGACGGCAATATCATGGAGGTGACATCTGGCTGAAGGAGTTCTGTGGCCATGCGGTAGGCACCTGCCGCCCGGCCACCGTACGACCAAGGCGGTGTCGCACGGCCACGAGGTGGCGCCCCTCCCTGACCACGCACTACTTCAACTATGACTCTTTGACCACGGTACTTCGACCATGATGCTTTAATCACGTCACTTCGACCATGGCGCTTTGACCATGAAACTTTGACTACGGCGCTTTGACCACGCACTTTGACCACAGTGTTTCAACCACACGACACCGCCTTGGTCGCATGGTGACCAGGCAGTAGCGAATTGGCCACACTGTTGCTGGGTGGCATGCACCTACCGCATGGTCACGGGGCTCATTTGGCCAAGTGCACGTCCATGGTGTTGCCGCCCGATGATCAGGTGGCAAAACGGATATTTTTGCTATTATCGCACGCATTCCAACATTCTTGTAAATATGGTCTCAAAATGTGCTATAAGTGCCCAAAACTCCGTACACTTGTACTGTAGGCCGTATCGGTAGAGGACTGCTTTTCTGCGCCACCCTGAATCTGGTCATCTGACTCGTCCAATCGGGCCTAATAAAGTGTTGATGCTGTGCATCCATTATGTTATCGTACATGGATTGAACAAGCCAAAAAAGTTTTTGACATATTTGACACTGTTTGTAACGATATTTATAAAAATAGCCATATGTCTACCGTATTGACAAAAATATCGTTTTTCCCATGCGTGGCCAGGTGGCAACGCAGGGGCTGGCACGTAGGCCCCTACCATCCCGCCACCGAACAACAAGCTGCCTACCACCCCAGCTGGTCAGCCTGCCACCCCACCTCAGCCACAGCACTGCATGGCATCCCATGGCTAGACGACAGGTGATTAAACTGGCTTAATCACCTGTCCTATTTTTTTGCATATTATTTGTTTCAATTTTTAAATATAGCAAATGGACTCAAAAAATTATAAAATTTTATATATAGCCTCTTGCCACAATATGCTTGACTGTGTAATGTTTTGGTAATTTTATCCACTATGAATGTTGCTCAAAAATTTGTACGATTTTGATATTTTAGGAGTTTCTATATATAGACAATGAGCTTCAAAAATTACAAAATTTTATGTGAAGCCTCCCGACATAGTCATAGTAATTGTGCAATTTTTTGAGAATTTTATATGCTCTAAATTTGCCACATTAATTTATGTTAATTTAATAAAATTAACGATGCTCAGTCATCTTTTACAGTGCCTAACCTTTGTCGTTCGCACATATGTTGGTCCGTAGCACTTAATTATTTATCACTAACTCATTACTTAACCTTAACTAATTGACACTAAGTAATTACGACTACTTAATTACATACTACCATATAATAACAAACACAAAATAGTAAAAACTATATTTAAATTATTATGACCTACTTAGTTCATCATAAAAATTACATTATTTATGACTAACTAAATAATACTAATTAACTAGGACTACGGGAATAACGTTGAAAGTATGCGATAAAAAATTATCTGCCTTTCGAGAGAAGCATTGAGCACTACCGTATCCTTAATGAGATATGCAATGGCTTCTCAAAATAATGAGTTATACACTCTTAATTTTGAGCGATGACTATGTCAATGAGCTTCTGCAATGAGCGACTAAGATGAACGATGACGAACTGCGAGAGATTCGTATTTATGACCGAGCAAAAAGAGAACCCGGTGCACTCACCCCGCAAATTAAGGACTCCTTATCGACGAGCAGCACTTCGGGCGAAGAGGATAGCAAGATAACACTGACAAATGTGCAGACGGGGGAACGAGCGAGAGGGGACGACACGGACATAACTACATTAATACAAATGAGGGAGCACGTGATGGGGGACAACATGGACATAGTGATAATTGTGTGAAGGACACAGTAAGAAAGAAAAAATAGCAGCAATGGGCCAACATATGTGCGAAGGACAAAAGTCAGGCACTATAAAAGATGCCTGAGTATCGTTTAATTCATGATTAAATTAATATAAATTAACGTGATAAATTTGTAACATATAAAATTATTAAAAAATTACACAATTACTATGACTGTCTCAAAAGGCTTCATATGAAATTTTATAATTTCTAGAACTCGTTTGCTATATGTAACAACTCTTACAAATATCGAAATTGTATGAATTTTTGAGCAACATTCATAATGGATAAAATTATCAAAAAATTACACAGTCGAATACATTGTGTCAAAAGGTTGTACATAAATTTTTATAATTTTTAGGCATGTTCGGTATATTCAAAAATTCAAACAAATAATATGCAAAAAATATGGTAGGTGATTAAGCCTGCTAATTAGCCGGCTTAATCACCTACCGTCTAGCCATGGGACGGCACGTAGTGCTGGGGCTGAGGTGGGGCAGCAGACTGGCCAGCTAGGGTGGCAGGCCGTCTGCCATCCGGTGACAGGGCGGCAGGTAGCCTGCTGTTCGGTGGTGGGACGGCAGGGGCCTACACGTCAGCCCCTAGCGTTGCCGTCCGGCCACAGCGGCAAAATCTATATTTTTGTTAATACGACAGATATACGACTATTTTTATAAATACCGTTACAAACAGTGCTAGAAATGTGAAAAACTCAGCTTTGACTACTTGGCCTGTAGAGCGTACGTAGATTCACCGGATACGCGTGAGCGTAACAAGAGCTTGCATGAATAACGACATGTTGCTACGCTCGAGGATGGATGGAATTCCCGGGCAAACAGGGGCCGGGGCAGGCGCCAGGTCGTAACGTGGGGAGGGACGGGGGCAAAATAGAAGGAAGCACACTACTAGCATGCAGCATACAGCAGCCATAAGTCGGCGTTTGCTTGCCCAGGCGCGGGGCAGTGCGCAGCAGCGCCAGCCCAGAGCGCAGCAGCAATGCCGAAGCTTAGCTGCGAGCGGGCAGGAGGGAGGGGGGAGGTGGTGGCCTGCCGATGTGTTGCGTTGCGCGATTAATGCGACGACGGACGCGCGCGCCGGCGTCCACGGCGCTCGTGCCATCGCTCATCACGGCCCCAATAAATTTCGTTGGCGGACGGGCGCACGCGGGGGCGCGCGGCATTTACCGCGCTGCGGCCGCGGCGCGTGATGTCGTCCTGTAGTGGCCGGTGCCCGGTAAGGGGCGGGACACCGATCGGAGTGGGTGCGCACGGTGGCCGCGGCCTGGTGCGCGTTCTGTTCTTTTCGGCAACTGATTTTGGTTTTTGGATTTTTTCCCCCAGTAGATAGCTTTTAAACAATTATTTTTTAAAACAGTGTTTATAAGTTAATTGTAGTAGATACTGTAGTAATTTTATTTAGATCGGCAAAATCGGACGCAAGTGTTTTTCTCCGTACTCTCTTGCGCAAACAACCAAAATTCAAAATTTTCAACTGAAAACCATAAATCACAGCCCAAAAGAATAGGCCTCTGACTGATGGGCTTGGCTTGCTTTTACTGACACGTGGGATGTGGTCAAATGATTTTGATCCGTTCTGATCAGCTTTTGACTTCTTTTTTCTCTTTTTTCTTTTAGTTTTTGTATTATCTATGGAAATATAATAGTGTTTTTTGTTTTTTAAATCTATTTTCATTTAATTAAATACCTCACAAAAATTACTCATCACTTCAACTTAATTTCTAATAAAAGTCACGAGACTTTTGAACCGGCACTTTCCAGCTTGCCGCTTGTGCGTGGCACATGCATCCGCGGCTGTGGAGCTAGTTTCAGGGTGCCTTTGGTTGAGCTTTTGGGAGCTGCTTTTGCTTCCAAAAAGCCAAAAGCCAACTAAAGGGGTGGAAACTAGAAGCAGCTTTTTCAGAAGCAGCTACTTTTGGGTAGTACAGTTTTGAAAGCACCTTGGACCCTGCTTTTACCTTTTGGCTTTCTGCTTTTTGAAATGGTGAAAATAGAGAGCTGATTCACAGTTGTTTCAAGGAAAATAGAGATAGGAGGTAAGTTTTATACTTGTTTGAACCAACAGCTTACAGCTTTTCCACAGCCCACAACATATAGCAGCTTTTCCACAGCCCACAGCTCACAGCAGCTTTTTCAGAAGCCACAGCTCAACCAAACACACCCTCATTCTACGCCGGTTTGGGACACCCAAGTCAGGGCGCCCATGCACGTATGGTATACTAGCAGCTACTAGTAGTTTTTTCTTTGGAAATGGAAGCATCAATCTATTATATATTAAAAACTCATGACCAATCTTTTTAGAGGTCCGAACAAACAAAGAAATAGGTTGAAAATTCTTTTTAAAAAGGCAAAACATCTAACCCTAAATCTTGTATATCCTAACTAAGTTGAACTATAACAGTTATTGGACATTGTTATTTAAAGAAAAACATATAATCATCCATCTAGCGGACCTGAGTTATAATATTTTAGATTAATTAAAATAAAGAGCCAATGCTAAGTTCAATAAAATATAACAGAAATTTATAATAAAAAAATAAAATTAACATTTGATTTTCATACGAACTCCAAACTAAAACACATACATACCTGAAATTTGGAATAAAAATTGGATGAAAAATTAGCTTTTGGATTTGTAAATGAATTCTGACCTAAAACTAAGATTCATAATTACATAAAAATTAAAAATTAACAAGAGCTAGGAATAAAAATAAAAGGAAATTAGCAATGTCGTCCAACTGTTGAGTGACTGGAGTCTATCACCCAATAGCCGCGCGACACGCAGGCAATAGGTGGGCCATTGGGCGACAGGCTTAGGTCGCCCAACGATTGGGCAACTACGTCCTATTGCCAAACCGTTAGGCGACTAGAGCCTGTCGTCCGACCGTTGGGCAACTGCCACCTCCCCCTAATTTTTGCGCAATTGCCCCCCCCCCCCCGACCACGCATGAGGTAAATGAAAATTGTTGTTAGATGGTAACATTTATAAATTTTTGTTTGTAAGTTGTGTTTTTTTAAAAAATAAAAAGGCAGACAATTTCGGTTGATCCATTTGTGATTTTCGTAAATTGTAAATGGTACAAAATCTATTAGATTCACAATAACATTTTACGATAGTCATATTTTGTTGTAGTGCAAGAAATTTCTGAAAAATTTTGTGAGGATGATTGATATAGCAACAATTGGTAAATACGAAGGTAAGTCATATTGTAATGCAACCGGAAATTCAGACATAGAGAAGAACTTCGGATAAATGACGTAAGGAAAACAACACAATCGTTCATCAGACATGGGAGTTTGATGTTATGAAAAGACGACGAGATTTGATATTGCGAATTAAAATAGACTTTATAATAAAGGTGGGAATAACACGGCGCATAGGGTTTGGTTGCGTGCATAAGAAACAACATCATACACGATGCAACAAATTGAAGTACGCCTACGATACATACACGCCTTTTTGGAATAGAAATAAATTCAACCTTTGGGGGACTAGTTCGGAACGGCCGACCTACTGTGTGGACCGGGGCCATTTTTTCTTCCTTGCAAGCTCGGCATTGAACTCCTTAGTGGCCTCTTTGGCCTTGACCGCTATTTCCCTCTTTTTCTCGCGCTCCCTCTTGTGAGCCTCACACTCCCTGCGCGTGCATGCCTCGAGATGAGCTTTCATCTCCCGACATATACGCTTGATTTCCTCATTGTTGCGACGCTCCTTCTCCCAGATCTCACAGGCCCTTTTGACATTCCACTCCTCGTAGTCAAGAGTCCACATAGCGGTTTCAGACTCTACGGGTATACGAGAGAGGTTGTCAGTGCGTACTTTGAAAGAAAAACAGTAGTGAGCTCATTCCTAGAAAAAAAATATATGCGCAGGTATATTATTGCAATTTCGATTAAAAAATTTCAATATTTCCCCTATAATATAAAATATTAAAATATCACACATGGAGTGGGGAATTTTGCCACGGTCTATTTTCTAAAAAGCAAAATTATATATATAGTGCTAAGTCATTTAAACATGTTTTAAGGATGATGCCTTATTAGATAAAGGTGGAGATAGAAGGAATGAAAGAGATAGAAAAAACAAGAAAATAGGGCTATCGTGGTGTAAATAAATGGAGTGAAAAGTAATTCAACTTTACATATTGCCACGACATCATCTTAGTTTATTCCCAATTTAAGTTGAGCTTAATATCGTTAAACCCAAGCCTAGCCCAAACCCAACCTATAGCCCAGTCCAAGCCCAACCAAACCCAAACCCAAAGAACAGATCACATTACTCAAAATTTGACCATGATCATGCTTGTGCTCAAGTGTTGAGAGTTTACATTACTGCTCATCTCGATCTCACTGATAGAATACTCAAAATTTGCTCACGGTCATGTTTGTGCTCAAGTGTTGATACATTGGATTCTTAGCACACCCCATGATACAAACAGAACTAACTACGCACTTTATATACCATCATTTTTGGCTTTGGAGATCTTATCATTGGAGCATACTCATAACTGAGACCCAATCCACGCAAATTACAAACAAACAAAAAATAAATCCGTTCCTTTAAGAGTACTCGTCTCATAAGCACCCATGGCAAAGTTAACGCGATGTACTAATTCTCACGTTTCAATCCCAAATGTAGACGAAGATACATGACATCAGAACGATATTTTGTTTTAAATTTTGGTTCAGTCAATCAACATGCACGACAGAAGGGAAGCGAAGATTTGGGCTAGCCACTACTACTGCCCATCCCTTTTGCGAGACGCGTGCATAATTCCCACCTTGCACACTTGTAGAAAACAGAAGGGGTTACTTTTGCGAGTAGTGCTGGGAGTAGGGCCATGCCGTGGCATGGCACGGGCACGACGGATTTGGGACTGCAAGTCGACAACGACCTCCACGGCAAGTCAGCGATGACCTCCATGGCGAGTGGATGACGGGCCACGGCAGCGATCTTCCTTCCCTCTCCTCAACAGCCACAGCGACATCAACGAGGTGCGTTAGACTGCATCAAGCTTTTCGAGCCGTGCCGGCCCGAGCATAGCCTATTAGAGCGTGACGTAGTGTGTCGTGCCACTCGACGTGTCCGATTCTTAGGTCCAACCCAGCCCAATAGTTCGTGTCGTGCCAGCTCGGCCCGCCATGTATTGTGCCTAGGCCATGTCGTACCGGCCAGGCCTCAGGCCGGCCCAAAAAAAACATGGCTCATAAAACCTAGGACTATTTGCAATGAAAGGAACCCCTGGGTACTTACAAACAAGGATGATTGCATCCTTATGTCCATGGATCCATCCACCCATCCATCACACATCATCCAACCGCAGGCCATCATCATCAGCATAGGAGTAACAGAAAGGCAGGGCCTAGCCCGCCTGCTCGGCCACAAGCCAAGGGAAGCTATAGCCCGACCGGTCAGCCGTATGCAGCAACAGCCACCATCCCCCATGATTGCGGGTAGTGAACGACCCATCAGCTTGTCCCCATTGCACACATCGACAGGATTGGTTAATACCACGCAGGTAGGCACACGGCACACCATGCGCTGCATGATGATGGATGGCGGTGGATGAGGAATTGATGGCCGCACTCATGCCTGCATGCAGGGAGAATTCCGCCCCATCCCCTCGTTCTCACCTGCTCGCAAAATGCATGGCATTCTTTGCTCTCATTCCATGCAATTATAGGATATAATTAGCATCATTCACATCCATGCAGGCCAAGGAAAAAAGAGATCATACACACACAAATTCTACCTACGTACAACACAACCGATCATTTCACCTGTTCAGAAAAGTTTTTTTTTTTTTGCAAGTCATTATTCACGGCATGTGTCGTTTGAAGATGCACGAGTCAAACATTGTGAACTTCAAAGCGCGCAAACTGGTACTATTGATTTAGGTGAGCAGAAACCAAGGTTCATGAAACGCTTGACCATTGAAGAAATATCCCTCTTGCTAACAAACTAATAATAGCAATGCAACGCTTGTCTGATTGTAAGACAGCGCTAGCTCTACAATCACACTTGTCTCCACTCCAAAAAAAAATATCACACAGTGCGCTGCTACTCCTACTCTACTCGCAGACAAGGATACAATTCCAACATACACGACCATGAGACATAAATTATGGGGGTGATCGGTTCGGCTGAAAAGCTCGTGGCTTATGGCTGAAAACACTGTAGCTGGCTGAAAAAAGTACTGTAGCTGACAGAGGCTTATTTAGCATAATTAAATTTAAAAAATTTAAAAATAAAAAAATATGTTAGCCCATTACGTATAACACAAACAAATACGGAAAAAAATCGGCAAAAAAGCTCAACAAAAAGCTAAAAATTAGAAAAAGACAAAACTTATAAATAGTGACAAATAAGCCCGCAGCACTGTAGCGCAGCCATGTTGATCGCAGCCTATACTACTACAGGCGTCTCCAAGAAATACAAAATCTGAGACGATGTGGGGAGAGAGACTGGAGAGCCATGCAGGCGCGGCTGCTGCTGCGTCGCCAGCTTTCTGATAAAGATCGCGGGTGCTATTTATAAAAGTGGAAAGATGGATACGTAGAGCCCCCAATAATGATTAACATGATTATTATCGCCTGCCATTCCCACTCTTTTTTGCCACAAAACACCCCCGCGAACCCGCGAATTGCATGCTGCTCGTCGCTCTCCTTTTTCCGGGTCACGTGCGGGCTCGTCAACTGATCCAACCCGCCATTATCGCGCACACATACGCACCGGAGGAGGCGAGCCCGGGCCATCTCTTTCTCCGCCCCTATAAAACCTCGCAATTCTTGCGCGTATACACGGTCCCACTCCACCATCTTCCTGGTAGGCGGCTGGCTAGCTTTCTTGGGTTGTCATGGAGCTGGGCTTGAGCTTGGGGGAGACCATGGCGGATGCTGGGAGGGAGCTGGTTCTTGGGCTTGGGGTTGGGGCGGGGGTAAGGAGGGAGGAGGAGGGGGAGAGGGGGAGGAGGGACCAAGAGGTCACCGCCGTGAGGAGGGAGCTGGAGTTGGGGGCGAAGGGGTGCGGTTCTTCACCGGAGCCGACGGTGCGGCTCACGCTTCTGCCCCTGGTGCCGAGCCTTGGCCTCCCGTGGTTTTCCGAGAGCAGTGAGTGATGCATGAGCTAGCTTTGGTTTCTTGGATTCTTCATTTTCTTTCTGCGTGTGGTGAAATCACGGGAAAAATGGCAGTATTGAAATAGGGTGATATGATCTGTTTGGCAGGGCATTTGGAGGCGTCGACGCGGGGCTTCGACGTGAACCAGGCGCCGTCGTCCGGCGGGGCCTGCGCGGCGGACGAAGAGCAGGAGGACGCGGCCGCGGCGGGGGCAGCCGTGTCGTCCTCGCCCAACAACAGCGCCGGCTCCTTCCCGACGGACTTCTCCACGCAGGGTGGCCGCGGCGCCAGCGATGCTGCCCCGGGGGCCGACGGCGCCGGCGCCGACCGCTCGTACTCCCGCGCCAGCGACGAGGACGACAGCGGCTCGGCGCGCAAGAAGCTGCGCCTCTCAAAGGAGCAGTCCGCGTTCCTCGAGGAGAGCTTCAAGGAGCACAGCACCCTTAACCCCGTAAGCGCCCGTAGCAAATCGTTTCGATCGAACACAAAGCCGTTTGCCGTCTCGCTATTGTTCGACCGTTCGTTCTCGGTCTTAACGCTGGCGCGTTCTATCGCGAGCAGAAGCAGAAGCTGGCATTGGCGAAGCAGCTCAACCTCCGGCCGCGCCAGGTGGAGGTGTGGTTCCAGAACCGCAGAGCCAGGTGCGCGCACGCTGCATAAAAGATTTTGTTCTTACCCTTGTCGCTCACAGTAATCTTGATTAGTCGAGGAATCAATTAATTAAAAAATGGCGTCTTTGCCTTGACGCGTGCAGGACGAAGCTGAAGCAGACGGAGGTGGACTGCGAGTACCTGAAGCGGTGCTGCGAGACGCTCACGGAGGAGAACCGGCGGCTGCAGAAGGAGCTGGCCGAGCTGCGCGCGCTCAAGACGGTGCAACCCTTCTACATGCACCTCCCGGCCACCACCCTCTCCATGTGCCCCTCCTGCGAGCGCGTCGCCTCCAACTCGGCCCCCGCCTCCGCCTCAGTCGCCACCCCGGCGCCCGCAGCCGCCGGCGTCATTGCGACCGCCGCTCCGGAGCACAGGCCGTCTTCGTTCGCCGCGCTGTTCTCGTCCCCTCGCAGCTTCCCGCTGGACGCCCAGCGGCAGCCGCCGGCGAGCTCGTGACTTCATCAGGTCTTCACCTCCGGCGAAGGACCCCTTTGTAAATACGCTCACTTCTCTTTTTCTCCTACCTTTTGGCTCCTTTTGTTGTTTTTGGATTGGTGTGGCTTGCCAAGGGGTTTAGTGAGAATCCGAGGGGTAGCTCATCTGGTCGTCAGATTGGACACGTGGATGCCCGCGATGATTAAAGGAAAAATGTTGCAATAGAGTTTATTAGCCGTAGTACAATGTTGCAATAGAGTTTATTAGCCTTAGTTTCTGTACTTTCTCTCTCTCTCTTGTTACTATGGTTTAGAGATGGGCTTTGCAAAAGAAAAAATGGAGTGATTTTAGGTGGTTTTTAGTTTGGTGAGGATGTGAAAGTAGAAATGGTTGTCTTCACTTTTTGGCAGCTGAAAGCTGTGTTTGGTACTGAGGTGGCAATGTTGTTCACTAACCGCAATGCACTTGGGAGTTTGCACAGCGCTGATTTGTGAAATCATGACGCCCAGCGAGTTTGGTTGAGTTACTCGTATTTTTCTCGCAGTTTCCGTTGGCACATCGCCAGTTACTGTATGCTCTGCAGAGTCCATTCGTGGTGGACTTGCAAGGAGAGAGAGAGAGAGAGAGAGAGAGAGAGAGAGAGAGAGAGAGAGAGAGATTGGAGTATACTGTGGTGCTAGTACGTGTGGTAGTAGTACAAATTGTTTTGGAGTACTGAAAATGTATGCTGCTAACAATGGTAGCATGTGCGTGTACGAGAATAGTATAGCACCGACTGCGACAGTAATGTCTACAGCCAAGAATACAAACGGTGGGCCTGCCACGGAATACTACTTTGTACAGGTGATCCCTCGTATCGTCCGTTTTCTCGCACCGAGCACCCCCACATATATGGCCCGTATTGCTTGCAAATCTACTACAACGACCATGTTTATATTGATTTTTAAAAATTATGTTTATAGTAAATAGTTTTTTTATGGTACATATCTTTTAAATGGAGTATTTCTTAAAACAGATTTACTAGCCGATTGTAGTACACACTATACTGGCTTTATTTGTTTAGCTAAAATTACACACAAGTTTCTTTTTCTCTTTGGTTCTTTACAGAGGAGTCGACACACGCACAGGAAACGAATTGGAGATTGACCTCGGAGTCCATGTCATGCATGGCTAGGAGGGAGGCAATGAATGTTGTGATGAATGAGCAGCAGACTACTAGTAGTACTCCCATCATTTAGAGTCCATGTCATGGCTAAGAGGGGCAGTGATGAATGAATGCAGTGTAGAGCCGAATCATTTATTCTGAGTCCACCGTGTGATGAGGCCAAGTCTGACCCCAAAATCTTTCTCCCCGGGTCACGGCTGCTCTTCTTGGTGCCCTATCAATGCCGCTTGGAAATGCCCTGGGCTGACCAGTGACCAGTTGGCATCCATCACAAGTGAAGTGACCAGGAGGCCAAGACTTTCTTGCGCCCCAATTTATTGTTGCTTACGGCCGAGGGAAGCGAACGAGGCGATCGATCAGGACTAGGACCCCACGGGCTTCTCTGAATCTTTTGCGAGTTCTTGATGCATCTTTTTACTTTTTGGGGATTAAAGATTCAGCAATGATGAACCGGTCTCGGTCGAATAGTAGATGTTCTGTCTGTTCCAGCGATGGTAACGTGGCTCGCATGGCCCAGTGTTTATGGTGCCTTTAGTTTTTGATTAAGGGAGATGTACGCCTCGAAATTTTGTTGAACTACAGTGGCTGTGATCTCAAATGTCCTTTTTTTTTGCGAGGCTCAATGTGTCAGCCTCTAGGGACGTTGGTTACGTCTTAAGCTTAATTGGTTGAGAGGTCTGAGAGGTCACGCAATCAAATTGCAGTGATCTCAAAATAATCTTAGCTTCCTCGGTTCAACAGTTGAGAGTTCACGCTAATCGATGCTCTGTGTTATAAATATCATTTTTTTTTCTACCACCACAACTGAACATTTCGTGTGAACTTCACAGAAACATAAACTGAGCTTAGAATGCTCTTGTTACAAAAAAAAATTAAGATGTACTGCATTACCACACCATGTTCAGAATTTCAGACTGTATAGTGTATAGTGTTCCATTTGTTACAACTTTCAAAAGCTTTCTTCTCCCTCCCAAGGAAGACTGGCTGTAACAATAATTAGCTCCCAATCTGCGCAGATCACAAGCCTGCCCACTGCCCTGCCTTCAACAGAACCAAGCCAGGCGACATCAAGTGGCGCTGATCAGGAACCA
Source organism: Dendrocalamus latiflorus (assembly GCA_017311315.1). Classification (NCBI taxonomy): domain Eukaryota; kingdom Viridiplantae; phylum Streptophyta; class Magnoliopsida; order Poales; family Poaceae; genus Dendrocalamus; species Dendrocalamus latiflorus. The sequence continues at coordinate 19,838,430 of CM029673.1, read as the reverse complement.
TCACTCCCCAGAGGCTCACGAGCAGCTAGCGGAAGGGGCAGTGCATGAGGGTGGCCTTCCTCTCTCTCTCTCTCTCTCTCTCTCTCTCTCTCTCTCTCTCTCTCTCTCTCTCTCGGGAGGCAAACTAATTGGGAAGTTGCATCGTGTCACTTTGTCCGCTGAGATGTTCCCTGCTTGCCACCTTCTGTCCACCATGGGCGCAGGCCACTTGCCGCTGCCTCCTACTGCCTCACTATTCGATTGGATTTGGAGCACCAGCATGAGTTGCCCGTCAGGGTTGCTCTCCAACCTTTGCTGTTTGGGTGTGGGACAGATGAGGTTAACGATCGAGAAGTGTGAGTAGCCTGATGTGATTTCTGATTTTCTGGTGTTGATATGTGGTCGAGTGGATGGGCTTTGGAAAATTATCTTTTGGGGATTTTCAGGGCACACTACTCCCATAGGTCGCGTTTTAGTACACGTCACTATAATCCATGTCTCGATGACACATGGATCCCAGGTCGTCGTGTCAATGAGACGGAAGTAGCATATTCTGTAAGGAGTGTCTATTGCATAGACAACCGTTTTTTATTTTCAGTTATTTTTTTATACTATAATTTTAAGTGATTGATAATACAATTTTAGATGGAGGAATTAGTATACTGTAACTTTAGATGACTGAAAATATAATTTTAGATGATCGAGAGATAAAAAATTTTAGTCGATTATGCAATAGCTAAATCGTATCCGGTTTTGCAGTGAGACATGGGAGTGGCCAGAGAGAGGTTTGCAATTCGGTCAACTAGCTTGGCAGTTCGATTAAGACGATGCATGAACGTCGGGAATTAGCTGATGCATCAATACATATTCTCTAGCTCAGCGTGTTGTCAGGTTCTGTTTTTTTTTTTTGCGAATTTTCTGTCGTCTCACGTGTCAAGAACTTAACGACGAACATGGATGCATACGGAGCGAATGAGAACCTGGGTATTATTTCGTCGCTCACGTTGCTTAAAAAGTCAAAACCACGTACGCCTTCACGAAGGGAATTTATTAGTGCTACTCATCAGCCATGCAAATCCCGAATCTTTGGTTGATCTGCCTGTGACTAAAAAATTAGCCAGAGAAGAAATAGTTTAAGACCAAACGGCGTGCAGCCATACAAGGGCCCGTTCCAAACAGTGACTTTTAGCTTATATTTTTTAGTAGTGTTTAGAGAGTACTTGAGTGTTTTTTGTTAAATAGCACTTAAAATTTGAATCTTTAGATCTAGATTAAATATATAAAATCACTTTGGCATTATTCTTGAAGATATAGCGATGTTTTTTATTTGAATATCTTAAAGCAAGTTAACAGCTGTTACAGTATTATTTCAGCCAAAAGACAAAGCCATCATTAAAAACAGGGGCAAGTCCCTCCACTGATCTCCATATATAAGTAAATAGAGTTATAACATGATCTCCGCATATAAATAAATAAAGTTATAAATAACATAAGCGAGCAAGTGTATGTATTCTCTCAATCATGCAGTCACGGTTCAGGTTAGGCCGTTTTTTCTGGACTTTTTTTAGGCCCGTTTCTGCACTCTGGATGAGGTGACGTTCGAACGTGCTTACGTTCAACCTCACTATGGATGTTGAAATACAAATCACGAGGGCATGATACAATCGTTTGCACATGAAGAGAGTATGTACGGGACTTTAGGATGGTGGGAAATTGAGAGGACGCAAATTAGGTCAACATCAAGGAAACGCTATTTTCTAGACCTCCTGAAACGTCCAACTTTGGACAAGAGAAGTCGTCTCGTGACATGGATCATTTCCGTGCGTAATTCCCATGTGGTTAAAACTAATGATGAAGGCAGAATAAAAATAGAGGGAGGGCTTGCAATTATTCACCCCCTCTGATTGCCATCGACGATCCTACAAAAACTTATGACATCCAGACTGTGGTATTTCATACCTGATACTTGAAAACCTATGGTTTTCAGATATTGTGGTTTTCAAATATTGTAACATCCAAACAGACTATTAATCTACATCTATGTACAGGAACACTAGATGGGTGGGTCCTCCTCCCTACTCGTCGCCAGCGAGGACACCGGTCACCGCAGTCACAGGAGGGTGGCCAGATCTACTGCAAAAAAGGAAGAATGGGCGGGGCCGAGAAGGAGAGGTAAGGGTAGGCTTCTGCTTATTGCGGTTTGCTTCGATTAAGGGTGGGTTTTTGGGCTGTGGCCTATAACTTTTGGTTTATGATTTTTGAGTTCTTACTATTTGCAAGCGAGTACGAAGAGAGAAAGTCATACGCGATTTTGGTCGGTATAGCTAAAGTCGGTACAATATGTAATACAATCAACTAGTAAACCCCGCTTTGAAAAAATATATCGTTAAAAAACTAATTATTGTAGCAAAGGACACCGAATTTTTTCTATTTTAGCCCTTTTTTTGAAAAATATTCACATTTAGACCCCTGGTAATTTTAATTCCGTTTTTGGACCCGGAGCTCGGCGCCGTGACTCATGGCGCCGAGGTAAGACGTCTCGGCGCCGTGATCCACGGCGCCGAGGTGCCAGGCCCGCACCACCGTGGCGGCCAACGTGGCGCCGATGTGGCAGGACCTCGGCGCCGTAAGTCGTGGCGCCGACCTCGGCGCCGTAAGTCGTGGCGCCGACCTCGGCGCCGTAAGTCGTGGCGCCGACCTCGGCGCCGCGTAAGTCGTGGCGCCGACCTCGGCGCCATGGATCTTGGCTCCGAGCTCGGGGCACTTACCCGACCCGAGGGCATGCCTGTTCATTTCGCGTCCCCTCAGCCCCCCGCCTCCCCGGCCCGGCCGCCTCCCCGGCCCCCGCCGCCTCCCCTCCCCGCCCGCGTCCCCGGCCGCCCGCCTCCCCGGCCGCCCGCCTCCCCGGCCCGGCCGCCTCCCAGCCGCCTCCCGGCCGCCCGGCTCCCCGCCGCCGCCCCTGGTGCCGCGCGCGTCCCCGGCCGCCTGCCTGCGTCCCCGGCCCCCGCCGCCTCCCCTCCCCGCCCGCGTCCCCGGCCGCCGGCGTCCCCGGCCCGGCCGCTCCCCGCCCGCGTCCCCGGCCGCCCCGGCTCCCCGCCGCCGCCCCCTGGTGCCGCGCGCGTCCCCGGTCGCCTGCGTCCCCGGCCGCCCGCCTCCCCGCCGCCGCCCCTGGCAGGTATGATATGTGTATGATATGTGTTTGATATGTGTTGATATATGAAGTAGATGCTTACTTCTTACGTAGGAGTAGCATTGTGTATGATATGTGTTGATGATGAGGAGGTTTACAATTATGGGAAATGTGATATTTGCAGCCTTGATTTGGATTATGATGGGCTTGCATTAGGTTTTGCTTGATGCCCTTGCTTGTGTGTGCTATGTGTTCATGGTTAGATAGTGTGATTGGTCGTTGAAATGGGACAGAGGAAACGATGCTATGGCCTGTAGGATGGGCCTGTAGGACGAGGGTGGGAGACTGTGAGTATGGTAATAATATCCTAAGGCGATACCGCAATAGAAAACCTGGCATGTTTGGAATGCAGGAATTTTGAAGGAAACAATATAATTCCTACTTGCTCTGGATGCAATGTCAGATATTATACCATCATACTAATTGAATTTTTATCATGTTGAAGTTAGCTTGTTGGTAATTTTCTTTTTACAATGTTGACATTAACTTGTTGGCTTGAAGTTAGGTAGCATTTAGTTAGTGACTAGATACTTATCAGTTACTATCTAGTATCCAATTTCGATTAAAGGTATTAAGTTTGGTTTTCTGTATGAACTAGATGGACAACCTAGTGACCCTATATCATGGAGGCAGTGTGACAAGTGATGATTATGGAAATGTTCAATTTGTTGAAATGCAAAGGGTGCCTCTGATATTCGGTGATCGGCCGTCGTTTAGTGAGTTGGTTGCTAGGGCTCGGGAGAAGCTACATTGTCATGCAAACGAGGAGAGCATCACAGTTGAGGGGTTACTTCACTTCGGTTCGAAAGACCTAGTTCTCAGGCGGTTGATCTTAATTGGTTCAGAGGATGAGTGGGACCAATATGTCAAATTGGTTATGAGGAATGAGTTAAAATGTTTGGACGTTGTTGTGCGGAAGGTGTCCATTGATCCCACCCCTCACGGTTATTCACCAGAACTAGGTGATCAGGCACCCTTTGACCCTCCGTTACCGGATCTTGCGGTGGATGTGGAAGAAGTGCCTGAGGTGCCCGATGCTCTATCTTCCCCGAACGAGGTTCAGATTTCTCAACCAGTTCGAGTTGAATGTCGGACTGATGATGTCGTGGCGGCCCCTCAGGAGATGGGATTGACCCAGAATCAGCCCAGTAAGTGTCGAGCAACACTTTAGCCTTTTCCCGTCATTCCTTTGTTTTGTCTCAATCCCATCGTTGTCGTGCTTATGATGCAGGAAACATTCTTGGTAATGTGGTTGTTCCTCCCGTTGCTCCATCTGGCAACGTTGAAGAAGTCTGCAGGGACTCCAACAGTGAGATGATTCAAATTGTGGATGATCTGGAGCCTTACGAGATCGCAAGGGCCGTTGATTCTGATGATGACCGCCCTTTTGGAGAGCTGACCGAAAGTGATATTGAGCTGATCAGGCGTTATTGCCCTGGCCGGGATCCATCAGTTCATAAATTCAGCGATCTTAGGCATTCTCATGGGGCTTATGCAGAAGGAAGGGATGACGAGTTGCTAGATGCTCCTGAGGCCGGGTCAAGCATGACAATTGAGAAGGGCATGGTGTTTGAGGACTTGTCTGCATTGAAAAGGTGGCTGCAGGAGTATTCAGTGATCCGTAAAAGGCCATTCAAGGTGAGACATTCTTATGTGGAGCGGAGGTACACAGTTGTGTGCGAGAAGGAGACATGTGAATGGAGGGTTTGTGCTAGCAAACAGAAGGTCACGGGAAAGTTCAAGATCACAAAAATCGTTGGTCCACACACTTGTGCCGAAGCAGAGCTCAAACAGAAGCATCGGCAGTTGACCTCTACCATTATTGCCAAGTCACTGTGTCACATAGTAAAGGGAGAACCCAATATGAAGGTGAAGACACTTGCTGGGATTGTTAAGGAGAAATTTGGATACGAGATAAGGTATGGAAAAGCATGGAGGGCAAAGCAACGCATCTGGAAGATGATATATGGGGACTGGGAAGATGGGTACTTGCAGTTGCCAGCACTCTTCAATGCAATCAAAGCGGTTAATCCAGGCATGCATTATGAGTACGTCCCGAAACCAAACGAATGGACTCAAGATGGGATGCAGATATTCTTCCGTGCTTTCTGGTGCTTTGCTCAGTCCATCGAGGCCTTTCGGCATTGTCATCCCGTCTTCGCTATTGACGATACGTTTCTTCTTGGCAAGTACCAGGGCACACTTCTGATAGCCATTTCCTGTGACGCAGACAACGCGTTGGTTCCTTTGGCGTTTGCTTTGGTTGAGAGGGAGAACAAAGACAGCTGGGGATGGTTCTTGCGGCTCGTTCGGAGGCACGTGGTCGGCCCTGGTAGGGAGGTTGGTGTCATTTCTGATAGGCACCAGGGCATACTTTCTGCCGTACAGGAGCAGATACCGGGGTATGCAGCTTTGCACCACCGTTGGTGCACTAGGCATCTTGCCGAGAATCTACTCCGTAAGGATGGTGCGAAGGATAACTTTCCTCTGTTCGAGGAGGTCGCTCGAATGCTTGAGGTGAAGATCTTCCAGGAGAAGTTGGAGCAGCTTAATACTGCAACAAACGCAGAAGGTAGACAGTGGTTGACGGGATTGATGAGAGATGTCGACAAATGGACAAGGGCTCATGACGACGGTGGCTGGAGGTACGAGTTTCAGACAAGCAACATGGCCGAATCCTTCAATAGTTTGCTTAGGGGTATACGTGGTATGCCCGTCAATGCTATCGTATCCTTCACCTTTTACAAGCTTGTTGCCTGGTTCAACGAAAGACACGCACATGCAATGGCGCTACAAAGTAAACAAGTGAGATGGGCGCCAAAACCGAAGCGCCACCTTGAAAAGGCAAAGGCTAGGGCTGAGGCACATGAGGTACATTGTTTTGACAACGCCACGGGCACTTATGAGGTTGTAGAAAGGGGTGGTACAACGACCGATGGAGAGCTCCGGCCGACGAGGAGGCATAAAGTTGTCCTTATTGATTTCTCATGCACATGTGGTAAACCGAGGCAGTACCACTTTCCATGTTCTCATTATGTGGCAGCAGCGAGGCATCGCAACTTTGACTACGAGAGCAAGATACCTCGGGAGTTCAGTGTTGACAACCTTGTGCTTACGTGGTCTCCCCGTTTCGAGCCTTACCGGGATGAGGGAGAGTGGCCACCGTACACCGGGCCCAAATACATTGCGGATCCGGGTAGCCGTTGGAACAAACGTGGAACCAGGAAAAGGACGAGACACAAGATGGTTATGGATCAGCTTCCAGGAAGAACGAGGCGAGGGAGATCAACCCCCTTTCTTACTAACCCCGAGCAGAACCAATGTAGCAGATGTGGTAGACTTGGCCACAATTCACGCACATGCCATTGGCCACTTAGTCAGGTGCGAGTGCTTGTTATTCGTTATGTTTCATAGTTCGTGTAGTTGTTTTTTCATATGTAATTTGCTATGTTTCTTGTTTAATTTCTTATTCTTTCCATATTGTATGCATGTTCAATATTTTGTTTACTTGTATGTTGGACTGACAAATTCAAAATTTTTTTTAGGATGGCGCAATTCCACCTGCTAGACCCGTACTACGAGGAGAGCCACAGAGGACGGCTCACCGCGGAGGGGAGGGTATTGCCTTCATCACTTCCTGTACAATTTGAGTTTATATTGATGCATTAACTAAAAAAATTGGTGTATTCTATACAGGAGCTGCCCATCCTTCGTCCTCGAACCCATGACGGGTTCCTGGACATGCAGTACGACGAGCGGTACACTCCCTTCCTGGAGAGGGCTGGCCTAGACGCCATCTCTTACCAGGTTCGCCGTGGGTTGCCCACCTTCAACCCCCCGGCCATCACTGCACTGGTTGACAGGTTAAGTGATGAACCATTGCACGCCAGTTTGGTATGAGGCAGTTGTGGCCAGTAGCGCCGATCTCCACGTCTGTGGCCTTGCACAAGTAAGTGCCATGCAATTTCAATTCTAACCTTGGATTCCAATTTCACGGTGTTTCTACTAATGTTAACTTTTGGTTTACGTCATGCAGATTTGATCGTCAGCGACAGAAGAAGGTCACAGACTTCGAGCAGCACCACCACGTGTTCCGACGCCACGACAACAACGAGCCGCACAGCAACGAGCAGTTCCGGCGGTACCAAGTTTGGTACCAGCGTGCGACGCGGTCCAAGCTTAAGGGCCAATGGACTCAAGATGACTACGCCGACATTGCGTCCTCCGACGACGATGACACGCCCTACGACCAGTCGACTCGCCTTGGGACGCAGGTGGAGATAGCACCAGTCCTGGACCGTGTGGTAATGTTCAATCTCATTGCTTATTTTTCAATAGACCTAAATACCCCTGACATGTAGCAAATTATCCATTCTTTTGTTTGTTTGCAGGGCAAAACCCTGAGGCAGTCCGTACAGGACATAGAGCGTATGTCCAGGACAGTCGGCGACGACGTCAGGATGCGTACCTTCCTGGAGGTAAGCTTCGACAAAGCCACTCACAAAATTAGTACATAATATCTTCGTGTCTTGTTGGTTAACAAAATGTTGGAATGCAGAGGCTCGCATGTCGGCTACGTCGTGCGGCTGCTCGTTGTGGTTGCAGCACAGGCGCGGCGAGGGACGTAGACGTGCCTTCGACACGACTTGCAGACCCGACGCGGCGAGGGTCGTACACGGGACAGAGCTCGTCCCCCACGAGGAGCGACACTTTCCCGTCCCAGGGCGGTGAGGACGAGGACGACGACGAGGTGGAGCAGACTTACGATGAGATAGGCCCGTCTCAGCTCGTAGACGCTCCTTCGACTCAGCCTACACAGCCCGTACGACGCAGACGCCGCCGCGAGCCTAGCCGTTACACTCCAGGCACCGACGCCCTTGGTAAGGGTAAGGGTAAGGCTAGGAGGCAGTGATACGGCCGTGTATGCTTGTGGTTGGGCTTAAAAGTCGTTGTATATATTTTGTAATGAGCTAGGAGGCACTTGGTAAGTGGTTGGACTAAGATGTGTTTGTAATGAGCTAGTTGTTGTATACATGTGTTTATGTTATATTCATTGTGCTTTTGTAATTTTTGTGAGGTTTTTCAAGTGCTTGATGGTTTGATGTTCACAGATGGTTTGCAGTATAAAAGGGTTGCTCTAAGTTTTTTTATTACGACGACATACAACCAACCAACCAACACACCAACGAACAAAACAACATAGCATAAAACATTAACAACATAGCTTGACGACAACATAGCATAAAACATTACCTAAATAGCTTGACGACACGATAGCATAAAATATTACCAACACACACGAGCAGAACCTCCAGCACTACAACTTGAGGATAACAATAATCACAAGTAGTACACCTAATAATTTAATTCAACACAACAGTCGTACTGCCACATCATCAACACATCAACATGGAGAATTGCTGAATGCCATAACCCTCGTTACCTAAATGCCAAACGAGCCTCGTGGCACCCACATGGAGAATTGCTGAGGGGGCCGCCTCGGACGTGGCTGGCCGTCGTGGTAGTGGCATGCACATATGCAGCTCGGGTTCGCGCAGTAACATGTGGGATCATAAGAGCTTCCTATATTCACGACCTCCTCGTTGCCCCTCTCGCGTTGCAGCTGTTCGCGGAGGTCATTGTTCTCCTCAGTGAGATTCTCCATTCGGTACTCCAAGTCCCAAATTCGAGCCCATAATGTATCCACATAACGATCAACATACCGTTCATGAGGAGGGTCGATCCAGCGGGAGAAGTCGCATTTGGCCATCTGCACAAAAAAGTACGGTAAACTTCGAGGGTCCAAAAGCAATAAAAAATGAAACATTACTAATTTGTACCCCGGAGCGCGAGCATCGGAAGAAACGTCGCCCGCCATCGTTCGGGGAATCCAAGATCTGGACAACCGCGTACTCATTGTGTCTGCATTTCGGCCACGGTGGTTGAGCACGCCGGCTTGGTATCAATCGGTACTGCGGACCGAACATATCCCTCGTTTCTAAGGGAATGTCATCCTTCGGTGACCCAAATCCCACTGGCCCCTCGGCTTCAGACATGGTATGTTTCACCACGAAAGAGAGGGTACTACTTTGTTCGATTCACAATGTCATAGGACCCCAACCGTGCTACTTATAGCAAAACGGGGCAGTTTAATGCAGTGACCACCAAAAAAAGAGGCTTTTGCTCAGGAACATGACAACACGCCCCAGCTTTGCTCAGGGACATGACACAAGAGGTCAGCTTTTGCTCAGTGAGATGACAACAGAGGGCAGTTTTGCTCAGTGACATGACAAAAGAGTTCAGATTTTGCTCAGTGACATGACAAAACGGGGCAGCATATGTCAGCTTTGCGCAGTGACGGAATAGGCCTTTAGCCTGTACACATATAGGGGCGTAGGTCTTTAGCCTTTACAGGAGTAGGCCTGTAGGCCTGTACACATATAGGGGCGCAGGTCTTTAGCCTTTACAGGAGTAGGCCTGTAGGCCTGTACACATATAGGGGTGTAGGTCTTTGAAAAGGCTACGAACTATGAATTTATTACGAGACTATAGTCTCTGAAAAGTCTACATAGGACCATTTATTGCTACACTTGAATCCAGGAAGAGCGAAAAGATCCTCTCCATGGACTATGCCCACTGCACCGATAACCTGCCTATATGAAGGCCTCATATGTCTTTCATACCACATCTCCTCCTCAAGACATCACAATACTACCACACAACAATGTCTTCCTGGAAGTCCGACCCATTTGGAGTGCCGGAGTGGCATGAGCGCCCGAAGTGCCATTGCGGCTTTAGGACGATGTTGGGAGTCTGGACTGATCGAGTACAACGAACCAAATACGGCCGTAGGTTCTTCAAGTGTCCTGACCTGGATGACGACTTCGTGGTAACGACCATAACTAAACCATTTCTTTTCCGTTATCGTTTTTCAACTTGATCCATGACATCTACCATGCCACACATAGGCTTGCGGGTTCATGGAATGGGTGGATCGAGTGCCGCCGGCATGGCCAAATAACCGGGCAGTGGAGGTGGAAAACAAAGGACAATACTGTGTCAAGATGACTCAGGCTCGCGAGGTGGAACGACAGATGCGGCTTGAGCAAGAGCGCCGCGTGAGGGTGGACCAAATCCGTCTGCAGGGCAAGGAGGATGAGCTGCAAAGGAGGAAGGAGAAGTTAAGTCTGCGTGAAGCAGCCATCAAGCGTCAGGAGGAAGAGCTTCAAGCTCGTGAGGCGGCTCTCAAGACCAAGAGTGACAGGAAGAAGGATGCAGCGGAGCCATCTTCAGGGCGCGACAGAAAGGGGAAACAACCACGCTACACCCAGTAGACAAGATGTAATAGACTCGGTCCACACGAGAGGTCGTACGAGCAGTTGGGTAGATTAGTCGGATATCATGCTAGCATGTAATAAAATTGTACGCGCCATGTTCGTCCCAACTTCATAAGCTTATTATCTGGGCTTTTCGCATGCAATGATTCCCACGTGTCTTATTATCACTTCCCCTCCTTTCGTCCAATTGTTCCTATCACAGTTGTCATACAAAATAATTCAAAAAAATCCTTCCAATACAACAACATAACATGATCAAAAAATGTTATTGCCAGTTCAACATATTTTTCACGGTCAGCATTGTACAAAAATCACAAATACACTAATCGTTACTTCACACATAACTCGTTCATCAATCCACAAACAGAGGGGATGGGATTGACCCAGAATCATCCCAGTAATTATTTCCCCAAGTGTGTAGTAACAACTGAACAAAAGGAAGAGGAGAGTTGCTTGTATGCCACATGTCGCCTCCCCTCTGTCTTGCCCGCAGCATCTCACGGCCCGCAGAACTTCACACAAAACTCGTTCGTCACGGCCTGCATAATTTTATTTTTCAAAAACCATTACCAACGTACCATAATGTTTTTAAAAAAATCTACACGAATTTTCCTACATGTATCATCTGCAATACATAACGAATTTTCAAAACATACGTCGTATTTTTTGCTCTCTATAAATAAATAACTAACTATATTACATAATATTACTATCATTAAATAATCCAAATGAAAAATACAACTAATAATTCATTTTGCGAAAAAAAGGCTGATCGGTGCAAACCCTAAACAGCGGCGGGGACAGAGGGAGGAGGATGCGAATGAACGAAGCCCGCGTGCTCGGTGCTGTTTCAGAAGCCACATGCTCGGCGCCACGAGTCACGGCGCCGAGCTGCCTGCCACGTCGGCGCCACGACGGCCGCTACGCTGGCGCGGGGCTCGCACCTCGGCGCCGTGGTCCACGGCGCCGAGACGTGTTATCTCGGCGCCGTGACCCACGGCACCGAGCTCTAGGTCCAAAAACGGAATTAAAACTACCAGGGGTCTAAATGTGAATATTTTTCAAAAAAAAGGCTAAAATACAAAAAATTCGGCAAAGGACATAAGCGAAAAGCTTGAAAGCCCTCACGTACGCACCCTAAAGCTGAAGGAATTTGTCCGTGGAAGATTTGCTTGGATGAGGTGAAGGGTATACGCTAGAGTTGGTCTCGCCCTCTTGTTTAGTTTTCATTTGTATATATATTAAATTACAAGTGCGTGGAATTTCTACGAAGAATGTAATCATGTCAATTTAATTTGGTGTACTAGATTCAATTGCTTGCAGTACTGTGAAATGGTTAAAGGTGTAGGTCTCCATAGAAGCACTTCATGTACGAGTTGCAGGCATGTTAAGTACATTTACATAACTCATTTTATTTATATTATATATTAAATAAAAATATTTAAATCACTTTAATTTAGTCAACAAACTACTAATCTAGTATAGATCTCGGAGTTAGAGCTGTGCCAAACGGAACCAAAGTAGCCTCCGCATCCACCTGCCCCGGTGGGACAAGCTACGGGCGCTCCCACCTGCCGTGTGACTTTTCTTCCCTCGTTGCCTCCGTTGGCGCGGCACAAGGTGCCCGGACGGGGCGGCCCAACATTAGCACTTAAAATTTTGCCATCACGTGCCTGCAGCCACCGGTGAAGAACGCAAAGAAAATTCGCTAGGCGCGGGAGCGCGTCAGAATGCCTCGTGGCGTGAGGGCCCGTGACTCGGTGGCCTCTCGCCGTGCGGCGAGATGAGGCGGGGAGAGCGCGAGACCCCGACGCGACGATGCTTCGCACGGGCCGTCCCCGCCACTCCTCTAAAACAAAATTCCACTTGCGCATCGCAGCTGCCGGCCGTGGCTCATGCTTCCAACCCGCGCTCCACCCAAAGAAAAAAGGTCCAGCCCGCGCCATCAGCAGTAGCACCGGCCCACCACGCGTGCAGAAGGCAGCCAACCCGCCCGGCACCTGCCGCCAAATGCCGAGTGCAATTTTAACCTTCATAATGTTCTTAAATTGAAGAAATAAGCATGTAATTCTTGTGAAATAATTTGCTAGGCGCTAACGGAGCAGGGAAATAGAAGGATGCATGGGCATAGCATATAATAATCAATAAGAGCAACTCCAATAGTAGCCCTCAAAACAGGTCCCTACTTTTTATTGGAGGGCTCCCCTACTTTTGAGGGCCCTATTTTCTGGGCTGCACTCCAGTAGAAGCCCTCAAAACAGGGCCCCTACTTCTCAATTCCCTCTATTTCCTCACACACTATATGCATACGTATGGGACAAAAGCACAATACACAATAAAATATTTATGATTTCACAATGAGGGACAATATTTAAATTTATAAATTCAAATACGAATATTCAAATTTAAATTCAAATTTGTTCCGAATTTAAATTGAAAGCACAAAGTTCATCACATAACATCAAATAAACTGGTATAATCCATCATAACATGTAAAATGAAGTCTACGAAAATTATTAAACAACTAGCTAGCGCTATGTATCGCCCACAAATGTTCCACAAGATCATCGCGGAGTTTCTCATGTCCCTGTCTATCTTCAATCTCCCTGTGTTTTTTTACGCAAAAAGAACAGAGAGTTTTTATTACTGGAATGTCTTACCCCAATAGTTGTTGTTGGCTTGAAAGCTACTTTGAAGTATATAATTTCACCATTTGATATCCCTCCCTGCATGCACATACAAGTTGATAATGCATCCTAATTTCAAAATAAAATTCACCAAGAAGGCACCATACCTTCATGCGTCCCTGAAAGAATTTTGCAGGTATCAGTCTCCTTTCTCGGGGTGGTTATTCTGCTCTGACCTGGCCGCCTATAATAACCAAACTTTCACATTAGTGAAAACCATTGAAATAATCCAATAATCATATTCTGCAGGAGATTATCAGAAATACATTTGCAGAATCCAAATTTTGGCAGCAGCCAGTTGCCACTGTGAAATTAATGAAATCTGGAAGAAGCACACCTTCGATCGAGTTCTACTTGCATGTCCGATTCAGTGAGTGGGATTCTGGGTGGACAACCACTGATTACGCAACCAACGCCACTGAAACACCCCAGAATTTTGAGCCTTTTTGAAAATTTTTGGAAATTTAATTGAATTTGGTTACTTACCCAATTTGGCAAAAACTTGCAAAAGGCGCTTTCCTTTTTCTCCCTTTCCGCCTTCGCTCTTGGCCGGCGCCGTTTGCGCGCGCGCCGCTCAGCCCCTCCTTCCCGAAGCCGCCGACGCCCACGTCGCCGTTCCCCCGCCAGCGCAACAAAAGCAACCGCCTCTCCAGCTCAAGCCCGCGAGGAAGCCGGTCCCACGCGCCAGAGACTCCGCCCTGCCCTTCTCTCCGCGCGTAGAGCTCCCGGGCAGCCCGCTGTCCTCGCCGTCGCCAGCGCAAGCATTCTCGTTGCTTCCCTCCCTTTGAGGTCAAGGAGGCACTCAAGCACTGCAGACTCACCCCGCCACCTCGCCCTCCTCCGCTAGGCGCAGCCCCAGCTCACCCTCCTCTCCCCTTCCCCCGCGGGAGACCTTGCGCCGAACCGCCTCTTCGGGGAGCCAGCTGTACACGCCGTATAAAGACCCAACGCCACTGTAGACCGCCTTCAGACAGCCCCCTTCCCCTCCCCACTCCACCGATTGCAGCCTCGCTGCCTCCACCGCCGGCAAACCGCGCCCCTGAGCCCGGTAAGCCCTAACCGCAATCGGGATGGTTAGCCGATAAAAACCCAATCCCTCGCACTGGCTGGTGTGCATCTAACCCCTGGGCACGATGGAAGCCTCGCCGGGGCAAGAGCATTTGCCCAGTGGCTGGGCCACGAAGCCTACCGCCGGCCATAAGGCCGTCAACGTGGCCAGCCCACTAGAGCATCTTCCTAGCCAAACCACCGCCACTGCAGGGTCCCTGGGATCCCGTAGATGGTTAAACAGCAGCCAATCGGGTCGCAAAGCCATCGGAACTCCCCAACGCCACTGCGCACACCATTATCTTCCCAACTGCCCGCGACCTCCGCTGTTCACCCTGCTCCCTCCCAAAGCCCTCAAATGGAACCTGCACCAGTAGACGTCTCTTTTGGCTAAGGCCATTTCCCGGGATCGCCACCACCCTCACCGCTCTGCTACGGGCGGCCTCCTCTGTTTGCAGCCAAGAACGGGGGAGCGGGAGGAGGAAGACGACGACGCTCGACCGTCGATCGAGCTTCATCCGAGCGTCGACCTCCTTTTAAATCCCGGTCGTCCACTTCGCATCCCCGCTCCATCCGATCGCTCAGACGCGCCGCCCCGCCCCCATCCGCGCCGTCTGCACCGCCCACGCGTCGCCCATCGGCGGAAGCGCGCGCCTGGGCTCCGGCCTGCTCAGCCGAAGGCGGAGCCAGGCCAACAGGCTGGCGTGCCCGCGCGGGAATCAGGCCGCCGCCGCGTTGCGCGCACAGGCCGGGCCGCACTGTTCATCGGGCCGAGCCCATTACTGTTCATAGAGATTAGAAAATCCAGAAAATCCCCAAAAATCACAGAAAAATCTAGAAAATTCCCAAAAATACACCATCTTGACCAGAAAAATACCTTGAGTTCAAATCTGGTCTCTGTTCGTCCAAATTCAAATTTGCTAAATTTGAATTTCCCTCTTTTGCTAATTCCAAATATCCCAAATACAAATTTCATCGATTTAAAAATACCTTTTCTAGAGAAATGTCCATCCACACACTTCTGAAGTATTTGGTTGAGATTTTATGCTAATTGGCTCTTTTTTGAATTGATTACTTTGATTTGGACACGTTTTGAGTTGGAACTTATGTTATGATTTTATGTGTTTACGCTAGCATCCGACGTAGCTGAAGTCCCAGTTCCGGAGCCGGAGCCGACTGCTCAGATCTACAACGTA
This sequence comes from Dendrocalamus latiflorus, assembly GCA_017311315.1. Classification (NCBI taxonomy): domain Eukaryota; kingdom Viridiplantae; phylum Streptophyta; class Magnoliopsida; order Poales; family Poaceae; genus Dendrocalamus; species Dendrocalamus latiflorus. Next base: position 19,822,994 of record CM029673.1, on the reverse strand, counting down.
GTAGAGATTACAGACCAGCAAGGCAAGTCACATGTTTTTGAACATATTGAACTCCCATAATGTTTACAATATTTAATGTATTTTCATTATGGATAGTTGCGAACTGATAATTGCTTAAAACAAAGATTTAGAATTGCATGCTATCTAGATAATCCTACCACTGATAAATAGCCATGTTTACCTTGATGGCCATATTCACCTTGACAACCTTAGTAAGAAATAATGTATGATATCAAAGTAACCATGCTCGCCTTATACAACAACTTTGTACTACTAAGGTGTTGGCCGCAGGCCGGTAGGATTTCAAAGCTGATACTAAGGTAAAGGTGTGCTGTGGGGAAATCACGTGGTGATCTACGCCCACGACTTTACCTTAGGGAATTGAGACTGGGAAGGGTGTGCTGTGGGAAATCACGCGGTGATCTACGCCCACGACCTTACCCGAGTGAGAGGCTGGTTTGGATGGGTGGTGGTAGTGCCAGTGGGCACAGAGGGGGACGTGGTTGGATGCCTCAGGTGAAAAATGTAAGGACGAGAACCTTGTGCCAAGTAAAAGACATAGTCAACGCTCAGGCCACAGGAGTTGACTTGTCAACACTGGTCTAGTAGCTGCTCCATTCAATTGAAACTCTACAGGCTGTGATGACAGGTAGACGGGGAGTTAGGTATGCTGCGGGTACCTAACAACGATAGTATTCACTCACCAGCGGCTAGAGAAGAGTATGTGCGCAATTGTAGCCGTGACTGAGTGATGCTATCGGGTAGAGTCTATATAAAGAATGGAGCAGTGAACCGACCTGGATTTCTTAACTCTGTCGCGGGAGTTAAGGGATCGTGTGGGTAAAGTTGAGCAACTCTGCAGAGTGTAACAAATGGTATTCGAATACGCCGTGCTTCCGGTTAATGAAGCTGTGTTAATTGGGTGATTCCAATAACGAGGCATAAGTAGGATTGGAGATGATTTAATGTGATAACTGGTGAACTGATTCTGTTAATCCAAACCCCTGATCTTAAGGAGCAAATATCTTCAAGTTTTACTTGCTTACAAATAAAACTGCATCCACCCACTGTAATACAACCAATATACTCCCATCCTTGGATTACCATGCATATAGTAAACCAGGGTTTACCCCTGTGACTTGCTGGGTACAGTGGTACTCATGATTTGCTAAACACAATTAACAGAAGGCCAGTACTGGCAAGATGACGCAGCTGAAGAAGACGCTTCTGAAGAACCAATCTACTTTGAGGAAGATTGGGCTTAGGTTTTAGCCGCGCTCAGGCCGTTGATCCTTTTGTGTGTATATGGTGGTGTATGGGCTTACGCGCCCGCTGTGTACATTAACAATAATATAAGAATGTAATAAAGCTGGTACGTTTATGTAAGCTGGTACTGTTGCGATGATCACATGTAAACCTAGAATGTCATAACTGTACATTCCGTACGGTTATGATGTTCCGTACCGTCTCCAGAAATGGGGGCGTTACAGAGTGGTATCAGAGCAGACTTGCTTGACTGTAGGTTGAACCCTAAGAGATCATAGGAGAGTCTTGTTTTGACAAAACCTAATTGGGAAAAGAATAAAAGATTTTACATAAAATGTAAGAAATGTTAAGGTTACATGGTTCCTTAAATGCTGCCTTCCTTGCTTTAAATTAATTACAGTTAAGTTTAGTAATTGCAAATGTTTGCACCCTCTAATTTTGAAAAATGTTTGTTTCAGCAGATGGTCCACTTTGTCCACTCGGACCCCGCTAGGTTGGAGGGATGGCCCTGTCAGTTGTGGGCCATGCAGCGGTTCCTAGGCGCTGATAACTGGCACAAGCCAGTTTTCCACTCTGTGTCCCGCCATGCGCCAGACGACAGTGTCGCCTAGAAGGCATGGGTGGACCTCGTCCCTCTATCTGTCCGTCCGGACAGGGAGAGGAGGTTCTTCGGTCGGAGGATCGAGGAATGGGACGCGATCCAGGACGCGGCTAGGAATGCCGTGCTTCACTTACGATACTACTACAACTTTGAGTTCGACGAGACCGCCTACGACTTGGTGCCTCAGCGAGTTCCCCGGGGTGGACCCTACTTGACCCCAGACCCCAGGGAGACGGATGATGCTCGCCTTCACGTCGCCGCGCGATACATTGTCCACCAGGAGACGATATACTCACGGGCGATCCAGGAGTCTTTTGCACTGAGAGGACAGTTACGTCATGTGCAGAGAGAGCTATATGAGATACAGCAGGAGCTCTACCGGAGAAATCTGGTAGAGGAGGGGGAGTTATCAGCTTGCGATGAGTCCCCTGATGTTCCTGCAGCACTAGTTCCTCTCCAGCCCCTCATGGCTCCAGTGGCTCCCGTGTACCCGGTGATTCCCGTTGGCATGGATGTGCCAGGTCCATCCCGCCCACGTGGGGATCCCGATGCACCCGGGCCTTCACAGTCTCGACGCCGCATGACCGTTCCGGAGTATCGCTCCTTGTTCCAGCCCGCGCGTGCTCCAGCGCCACCAGCTGGGAATGAGGAGGACCCCGAGGAGGTCGTGCGCTACACTGACAGCAGGCCACCGACCGAGGGTTGGTGAGCGTTTGGAGGACTCGAGACATAGCTAGGCCTTGGTGGTAGATGGTTGGATTTTGGTTGTACAGTGAGGCAGTCTAGTTAGAATAAAAGTAGTGAAGTGCCCTGCTTAGCTCAGTAGTAGATCGTGGTATTGTAATGATGCTATGTTTGAGTGTGTAAAGTATGTAATGTATGTTTGCTACCTTGGCTCTTTTGGTTGCTAATACTATATTTGGCTGTTAGCTTTAAAGAAATGTCTTTGTGACATACGTTAAGTTGGCTCTAGTTGCTTCAGACTTGTCTTCAAACTCTGTCTTCTGCTTATCTTCCTACAAACGATGGAAAATAGCGGTGAAGTAACTCAACTTATCTAATGCAGAAGCATGATGTCAGGCACCGAACCAAATCAAGGCAACCAGCCAGCAGGGTCCAATAACACTGCAACTGGTCCAGATGCCATTGCCAATATCTTAGCAGTGATGGAACAAAACCGCCACCAAGCCGAGATGAACCAAACCAAACTTATAGAACAGCATTCCAAAATGCTGGAACAGATTATGACGAGAACCTCATACTCAAGTGGCTCACCAGGGATGAGTTCAGCAGGAGCACCACCTGCTATGAAGTGGGAAGACTTCCAGAAGACTAGGCCACCAGTCTTTTCCACATCGGCGGACCCCATGGCTGCCGATGACTGGATCAAAGACATTGAGCGAAAATTAAAAATCATTCAATGTGAAGATAAAGAGAAGGTACTCTATGCAACTCATCAGCTTCAAGGACAAGCCTCCTCTTGGTGGATTAATTACCAGACTATGCATAACCAAAAAGAGATCACCTGGGAGGAATTCGAGGAAGTTTTTTGAAAAGCACACATTCCTGATGGCATGATTCAGGCTAAGTGCAGGGAGTTCCTGGCGCTAAGCCAGGGTAGAAGGAATGTCATGGAGTATGTGCACCAGTTTAACGAGCTATCCAGATATGCAGAAGATGATGTAAATACTGAAGATAAGAAGATGGAAAGATTCAGGGCAGGTCTACAGGACTCCCTGAAGTATCATATATCTGCGATGCGCTTCAAGGATCTATCCGACATGGTAGACTGTTTAATCAATTCTGAAGAGGCCAGAGGACAGATGGAGGACAATAGAAATAGAAAGGCGATGCAAACCCCGTTTACATCGTCTTCCAGTGCACAAAAACCAAGAACCTGGACGCCACCTCAAAACCGGCAGTTCACTAATCGTCAAGTGATGCTAGTACCAAGACGTCCAGCCAATGCTCCGCAGCAAGGCAATAGGTTAGAGCAGCAGACAATCAAGTGTTTCAGATGTGGAGGAAACCACGTTCAACAAAACTGCCCTCAAGCGAATAATTGTTTTCACTGTGGGCAACCAGGGCATTTCCGAAATAATTGTCCTAAGAAACATTTGCCATCTGAGACAGCGAGAATCCAAGCCGGGACCTCCCCACAGACAGGAAGAAACAATAATCAGCAAAACAGAGCACCAAATCAGTCAGGGAAGGTAGTAGTTGTGCCTGCTGGGTCATCATTGAATAATCAGCTAGGAAGAGGCAAGGAAACAGGCAACCTCATTCTCCAAGCAAGAGTCAATCATATATCAGCAGAAGATGCCGCAGGGTCAAATGACGTTATTGTAGGTATGTTTCCTGTCAATTCCATACCTGCACTAGTTTTGTTTGACCCTGGTGCTACGCATTCTTACATATCCATGGAGTTTGTTACAAAGAATCAAATAGTTGTTGTGCCTTTGCCAAAACTTTATGCCATTCAAACACCTGGCATAAAAATGGAATCCCGATTTGGGTGTGGTAATCTCACCCTAGAAATCCAGGGATTAAAATTTAAGGCAAACTTGCTAATATTGGATATGAAGGGATTAGAGATTATATTGGGAATGAATTGGCTAACCAAAAATAAAGCCATAGTAAGATGTGAGAATAAGACAGTGACCTTAACTGGGGATGATGACCAAGAGATAGTGGTTCACACAGATCATGAGCTAATTCAGAAGATGAAAAGTTGTATGCACAGTGCCGTAGCTAGTGAAGGAGCAGGAGTGCCAGTAGTAGAAGAATACCCCGATGTGTTTCCAGAGGAACTACCTAGTAAGCCACCGGACAGACCAATAGAATTGGCAATAGAATTAGTTCCGGGAACACCACCAATTACGAAGCATCCCTACAGAATGTCAGCAGTGGAGCTGAAGGAACTGAAGAAGCAGTTAGATGACTTGCAAGCAAAAGAGTTCATACGCCCAAGTATTTCCCCATGGGCAGCCCCAGTGCTATTTGTGAAGAAGAAAGATGGAAGTCAGCGGATGTGCGTTGACTATCGAGGTTTGAATGCAGTAACTATCAAAAACAAATATCCACTCCCAAGGATAGATGATCTGTTTGATCAGCTCCGAGGAGCCAAGGTATTCTCAAAGATTGATCTGCGCTCAGGATATCATCAGTTGAAAATCCGAGAGCAGGATAGGGAGAAAACTGCATTTACAACTAGGTACAGACTCTACGAATTCACAGTCGTACCTTTTGGGTTAACCAATGCACCGCCATATTTCATGAACCTCATGAATATGGTATATATGGAACAGCTAGATAAATTTGTGATAGTGTTTATAGATGATATACTCATCTATTCCAAGAATGAAGAAGAACACAAGGAGCACTTACATGTCGCTCTGTCCAAGCTTAGGGAACACCAACTGTATGCAAAATTCAGCAAATGTGACTTCTGGATGAAGGAAGTTTCATTCTTGGGTCACATCATTTCAGAAGATGGAGTCAAAGTTGACCTAGAGAAGATTAAGTCGGTAATGGAATGGCAGCCACACACAAATGTAACTGAAGTGAGAAGCTTTCTAGGATTGGCTGGTTATTATCGCCGATTCATAGAAGGATTCTCAAAAATTGCCCGACCGCTCACCCAATTGGTCAAGAAAGAGACACCTTTTGAGTGGACAAAGAAGTGTGAAGAAAGCTTTCAAGAATTAAAGACCAAATTGACAACTGCACCAGTCCTAACCCTTCCAGATCCAGAGAAGGATTTTCAGATATACTGTGATGCCTCCAAACAAGGATTAGGATGTGTACTGATGCAAGATAGGAAAGTGGTAGCGTATGCTTCACGACAGTTAAGGCCACATGAAGAGAACTACCCTACACATGACTTGGAGCTAGCTGCCGTAATCCATTCGTTGAAAATCTGGAGACATTACCTGCTGGGTAATCATTGTGAAATATTTTCAGATCATAAAAGTCTGAAGTATATCTTCACTTAGCCAGATCTCAATTTAAGACAACGAAGATGGCTAGAGCGGATCAAGGATTTTGATATCGATTTGCAATATCACCCAGGTAAGGCGAATGTAGTAGCAGATGCCTTAAGCAGAAAAGTGTATCACAGCATGGTCAGTGAGATTGACCAACCTCTACACTTAGTGACAGAGATGCAAAAACTCAATTTAGCAGTGGTTGAACAAGGAATGTTAGCAGCCCTTGATATTCAGCCATTGTTAACAGATAAAATCAAAACAGCTCCGGATGACGATGAAGAAACACAAGAATTGAAAAAGAGTAGCCAAGAGAAGAAATCAACTGAGTTTATTGAAGACAAACAAGGAATTCTAACCTTTAAAGGGCGATATTGCATACCAAATAAACAAGAACTGAAGGATTTAATACTATCAGAGGCTCACTCCTCACAGTTTTCAATACACTCTGGCGGAACCAAGATGTATAAAGATTTAAAAAGAAGGTTTTGGTGGAGTAACATGAAGAGGAAAATAGCGGACTATGTAGCCAAATGTGATGTCTGCCAACAAGTAAAAGTTAATCCCCAGAAGCCTGCGGGTCTACTGCAACCATTACCTATACCTGAATGGAAATGGGACAGTATTGGGATGGATTTTATCACTGGCTTACCTAAGACCAAAGAAGGATATGATGCTATTTGGGTCATTGTGGATCGACTGACTAAAGTAGCACATTTCCTTCCTATCAAGCAAACCTACGGGAAGGATAAGTTGGCAGAGTTATATTTGACCAAGATTGTGGTGTATCATGGAGTTCCAAGAAGGATTGTGTCCGATCGAGGAGCTCAATTTACTTCTATGTTCTGGGAGAAACTGCATGAAGCCATGGGCACAGATTTATCTTTCAGTACTGCCTATCATCCACAAACTGATGGACAGACACAAAGGATCAATCAGATCCTAGAAGATATGTTGCGAGCCTGTGCTATAGTCTATGGAGCAGCATGGAACACTTGTTTGCCGTTTGCACAGTTCTCCTACAATAATAGTTACTAAGCCAGTATCCAGATGGCCCCATTTGAAGCGTTATATGGCCGAGAATGCAGACCTCCACTAAACTGGATAGAAACAGGAGAACGACAATGTATTGGACCCCAGATAGTTCAAGACACAGAAGCTCATGTGAGAATCATTAGAGAGAAGATAAAGATAGCTCAAGACCGTCAGAAAAGCTATGCCGATACTAGAAGAAAAAACTTGAGTTTCGAAGTTGGCGATTGTATATACCTCAAGGTCACACCATTCAAAATAGTCAAGAGATTTCAAGTCAGAGGAAAGTTAGCACCCAGATATGTTGGGCCGTTCCAAATTACAAAAAGAGTGGGAGAAGTAGCCTATGAAGTACAATTACCATCCAATATGACCAGAGTACACAACGTATTCCATGTGTCCCAACTCCGAAAGTGCCTGAGGCAACCTACAGAAGAAGTGTCATTGGGAGAAATTGAACTTTTCGAAGATTTGACATACCTAGAAGAGCCCCTACAGATACTGGAGACAACTGAACGACAACTCAGAAACAAGAATGTTAAGTTTTGTCGAGTACAATGGAAGAATCATACGCCAACAGAGTCCACATGGGAAAAAGAATCAGAATTACAGAAAGACTTCCCCAACTTGTTTCCAAGGCCAGATGAATCTCGAGGACGAGATTCTTCTTAAGGGGGTAGGTTGAAACACCACAGAATTTTGAGCCTTTTTGAAAATTTTTGGAAATTTAATTGAATTTGGTTACTTACCCAATTTGGCAAAAACTTGCAAAAGGCGCTTTCCTTTTTCTCCCTTTCCGCCTTCGCTCTTGGCCGGCGTCGTTTGCGCGCGCGCCGCTCAGCCCCTCCTTCCCGAAGCCGCCGACGCCCACGTCGTCGTTCCCCAGCCAGCGCAACAAAAGCAACCGCCTCTCCAGCTCAAGCCCGCGAGGAAGCCGGTCCCACGCGCCAGAGACTCCGCCCTGCCCTTCTCTCCACGCGTAGAGCTCCCGGGCAGCCCGCTGTCCTCGCCGTCGCCAGCGCAAGCATTCCCGTTGCTTCCCTCCCTTTGAGGTCAAGGAGGCACTCAAGCACTGCAGACTCACCCCGCCACCTCGCCCTCCTCCGCTAGGCGCAGCCCCAGCTCACCCCTCCTCTCCCCTTCCCCCGCGGGAGACCTTGGGCCGAACCGCCTCTTCGGGGAGCCAGCTGTACACGCCGTATAAAGACCCAACGCCACTGTAGACCGCCTTCAGACAGCCCCCTTCCCCTCCCCACTCCACCGATTGCAGCCTCGCTGCCTCCACCGCCGGCAAACCGCGCCCCTGAGCCCGGTAAGCCCTAACCGCAATCGGGATGGTTAGCCGATAAAAACCCAATCCCTCGCACTGGCAGGTGTGCATCTAACCCCTGGGCACGATGGAAGCCTCGCTGGGGCAAGAGCATTTGCCCAGTGGCCGGGCCACGAAGCCTACCGCCGGCCATAAGGCCGTCAACGTGGCCAGCCCACTAGAGCATCTTCCCAGCCAAACCACCGCCACCGCAGGGTCCCTGGGATCCCGTAGATGGTTAAACAGCAGCCAATCGGGTCGCAAAGCCGTCGGAACTCCCCAACGCCACTGCGCACACCATTATCTTCCCAGCTGCCCCCGACCTTCGTTGTTCACCCTGCTCCCTCCCAAAGCCCTCAAATGGAACCTGCACCAGTAGACGTCTCTTTTGGCTAAGGCCATTTCCCGGGATCGCCACCACCCTCACCGCTCTGCTACGGGCGGCCTCCTCTGTTTGCAGCCAAGAACGGGGGAGCGGAAGGAGGAAGACGACGACGCTCGGCCGTCGATCGAGCTTCATCCGAGCGTCGGCCTCCTTTTAAATCCCGGTCGTCCACTTCGCATCCCCGCTCCATCCGATCGCTCGGACGCGCCGCCCCGGCCCCATCCGCGCCGTCTGCACCGCCAACGCGTCGCCCATCGGCGGAAGCGCGCTCGCGCCAGCGCTGGGCTTCGCCCACGCGCGCGCCTGGGCTCCGGCCTGCTCAGCCGAAGGCGGAGCCAGGACAACGGGCTGGCGTGCCCGCGCGGGAATCCGACCGCCGCAGCGTTGCGCGCACAGGCCGGGCCGCACTGTTCATCGGGCCGAGCCCATTACTGTTCATAGAGATTAGAAAATCCAGAAAATCCCCAAAAATCACAGAAAAATCTAGAAAATTCCCAAAAATACACCATCTTGACCAGAAAAATACCTTGAGTTCAAATCTGGTCTCTGTTCGTCCAAATTCAAATTTGCTAAATTTGAATTTCCCTCTTTTGCTAATTCCAAATATCCCAAATACAAATTTCATCGATTTAAAAATACCTTTTCTAGAGAAATGTCCATCCACACACTTCTGAAGTATTTGGTTGAGATTTATGCTAATTGGCTCTTTTTTGAATTGATTACTTTGATTTGGACACGTTTTGAGTTGGAACTTATGTTATGATTTTATGTGTTTACGCTAGCATCCGACGTAGCTGAAGTCCCAGTTCCGGAGCCGGAGCCGACTGCTCAAATCTACGACGTAGTAGAGATTACAAACCAGCATGGCAAGTCACATGTTTTTGAACATATTGAACTCCCATAATGTTTACAATATTTAATGTATTTTCATTATGGATAGTTGCGAACTGATAATTGCTTAAAACAAAGATTTAGAATTGCATGCTATCTAGATAATCCTACCACTGATAAATAGCCCTGTTTACCTTGATGGCCATATTCACCTTGACAACCTTAGTAAGAAATAATGTATGATATCAAAGTAACCATGCTCGCCTTATACAACAACTTTGTACTACTAAGGTGTTAGCCGTAGGCTGGTAGGATTTCAATGCTGGTACTAAGATAAAGGTGTGTTGTGGGGAAATCACGTGGTGATCTACGCCCACGACTTTACCTTAGGGAATTGAGACTGGGAAGGGTGTGCTGTGGGAAATCACGCGGTGATCTACGCCCACGACCTTACCCGAGTGAGAGGCTGGTTTGGATGGGTGGTGGTAGTGCCAGTGGGCACAGAGGGGGACGTGGTTGGATGCCTCAGGTGAAAAATGTAAGGACGAGAACCTTGTGCCAAGTAAAAGACATAGTCAACGCTCAGGCCACAGGAGTTGACTTGTCAATACTGGTCTAGTAGCTGCTCCATTCAATTGAAACTCTACAGGCTGTGATGACAGGTAGACGGGGAGTTAGGTATGCTGCGGGTACCTAACAACGATAGTATTCACTCACCAGCGGCTAGAGAAGAGTATGTGCGCAATTGTAGCCGTGACTGAGTGATGCTATCGGGTAGAGTCTATATAAAGAATGGAGCAGTGAACCGACCTGGATTTCTTAACTCTGTCGCGGGAGTTAAGGGATCGTGTGGGTAAAGTTGAGCAACTCTGCAGAGTGTAACAAATGGTATTCGAATACGCCGTGCTTCCGGTTAATGAAGCTGTGTTAATTGGGTGATTCCAATAACGAGGCATAAGTAGGATTGGAGATGATTTAATGTGATAACTGGTGAACTGATTCTGTTAATCCAAACCCCTGATCTTAAGGAGCAAATATCTTCAAGTTTTACTTGCTTACAAATAAAACTGCATCCACCCACTGTAATACAACCAATATACTCCCATCCTTGGATTACCATGCATATAGTAAACCAGGGTTTACCCCTGTGACTTGCTGGGTACAGTGGTACTCATGATTTGCTAAACACAATTAACAGAAGGCCAGTACTGGCAAGATGACGCAGCTGAAGAAGACGCTCCTGAAGAACCAATCTACTTTGAGGAAGATTGGGCTTAGGTTTTAGCCGCGCTCAGGCCATTGATCCTTTTGTGTGTATATGGTGGTGTACGGGCTTACGCGCCCGCTGTGTACATTAACAATAATATAAGAATGTAATAAAGCTGGTACGTTTATGTAAGCTGGTACTGTTGTGATGATCACATGTAAACCTAGAATGTCATAACTGTACATTCCGTATGGTTATGATGTTCCGTACCGTCTCCAGAAATGGGGGCGTTACAGCCACCTCCATGAGATTCTCCATAAGTTGCAACCTGGAAGTGGTTCCCGAACACATTTCCAGCCGCCTTCACCTCTGTTCTCCAATTTCAGGAGCAGCAAATGCTAGAGTTAGCTCTTTTACCATCCCTGATCTAAAAAAATAGCAGTCATGTAGAAGATTAACGAGTCCATTTCGAGAGGATCTTACGACTTACATAAAGCATACAAACTCATGAGGTCAATCAAATGCAAAAACAACATTAAAACTAGTTGTTATCATAATCCCCCAGATCTAAAAGACTAAAACAACCAATACACAAGCAGTAATGAACACAATACTAAACTCTTCATCATAGGATTTCTATGTTCTTTCAAATTACCCCTAACGAAATACAACTAAGGCGCACCCATGGAATGGATCACAAAGTCGACCTTCCTGCAGACAACAATTCACAACCCCTCTTCCCCATGCCACCAACTATGGATATACTCCGAGCCGGCGACCGGCCAAGCAATCCCCAGCTCCCGTTGCGGAGCAAAAGGCAATCAATCTTTATCCCAATTCCAATGAACGGAGAAGACAAAGCGACGTGCAAGAGACGATTTTAACAACAGGAGTTGGGGGAGCAGCCGGACCTAGGCGCGCGGCGCGACGGCGGCCGACGGAGAAGCGGAGGGAGGCGGGGGCGGACTCCGGGAGGGCGCGGAACCCTCCGGGGGGAGGAGGCGCGAGGGCGCCATGGCGGCCACCGGTCGCGACGTGGGCGCGGCGGCCATGAGAGGAGGTGGTTGGTTTGGTACTTTGGTTGGCCATGAGAGGGGCGGCGCGGGTGGGGCGGAGGAGAGAGTCGCGCGGGTGGGGGGCGGCGGTTCGGCTTGTGGGATTGGAGATGTGGGAAGGCGGCGGGGGATTTTGGCCGAGCGCGGGGAGAAGTTTCACGGTGCGGAAAAAAAACAGGAAATTGAGAGGCAGCCAGGGAGGGCCCCTGGGAATGAGGGCTTGGAGGTCTCATTTGAGATGACTCCTATTTTTGAGAGCCAAGTAGGGGTCCTGTTGGAGCTGAGTTTTTTTGCTCTGACTCTCAAATTTGAGTTTGAGGGCTCAAATAGGGGCCCTGCTGGAGTTGCTCTAACTCCTTGTTGCACTGTCCACTTTGATATGGTTGACAAGTTGGAAAACCTGTCAACAACATCAATTATTCTGAGGCTGATTCTGTTGGATACAAGAGAACAGTCACAAGTACCAAAACATTCATTAAACCATCAGCATTAGAATTTTGAAGGCAATTTATCAAACCTATAAGATATCAACATTTAAATATTTCCCCATAAAGGGGTCCACAAAAATAGATTTGACTAAATTAACAACCTAGATAATGCAAGAGAACTAGCCGCTCCTTTACCACCATGAGCATGGTGGTAAAGGTGACAGCATCAAAAGCACCAGCCGCCATAGCCGCATTTCGTACCACATTCATTTCTGCAATTTTCTGATTTTCTAGTGGTAAAGGTGTAATTTTCTAATTTTTCGAGAGTCTTTCTGTAAAATTCAGGACCCGTCTGAAAAATCTAAGGCCCCTTCTGTAATTTTTAAAATTTGGGGGTTCTATTTGCAAAATTGCTGATGCCATCCCTCCGAGCCGAGATTCAAACCCTAGTCCATGTCCTTCCAATGGCGGCGGCAGAAAGTGCGCTATGGCAGCGAATGGAGGGTGCGACAACGTCGGGCGGAGCCAAGCATTGGCGGCGGTGTGCGGCTTCAGGCGCGGTTGAGTGGGGCGACGGCGGCTCCCGGCAACTTCAAGGCCGACCTCGGGCGGCGGAGCCGGCCTCGAGCGCGGGCACGGAGATGGCAGTCGACTTCGGTTCCATCGGCTTCGAGCACGGCAGTGTCGGTTCACCGGTGGCTTCGGGCACAGAGGCGACGGTGGCCGGCGGAGCTGTGGCTCGAGCGGGCGCGGCGGAGATCGGTTTCGGGCTGAGCTAGTGGCGGGGCCGGCTAGCGCAAGCGGCTGCAGGCCGAGTGGAGCTCGGGTGCCGACGATCGGCCTCGGCTTCGGGCCGGGCGGCGCTCCGGTGCCGGAGTCGGGCGACGAGACCATCGGTCGGCCTTGACTTCAAGTCGGCCAAGTGGAGCACGGCGGGGCCAGATGTGCGGATCCAACGAGGTGCGCGGAGGCCGAGGCGGCTCGGGGCGGCCGTGCGGAGCCGGCACAGGGCACGGGAGCCGAAGCGGCCAGCGCTTCAGTGGCGGAGCTGGTGGCCAGCGCTTCGGGCGGATCCAGCAGTGGCTTCGCGCGACCGGCGGCCGGTGGCCAGCCCAACTTGTCGACGGCGCATGGGGAGGGCGGCCGGCGGTCGTACGGGGCTGGCCGGCGGTCAAGGCTAGTGACATTCCTGTGCTTATATGTTACTAGAAGCTCGCCAATGGCTCCATTCCAGATTTAAGGATCTTGCAGCTGATCATCATAGCTATATTTCTGTTTGTATATGCTCCACAAGTTGTGGATGGAACTCAAAAGGAATTACCAATGGAATACACGATTATACTATGATTTTGGTGTAATACACTGAGAGTGAGATCATATGAGTGCAGAACGATGGCATACATCAACCATGCACAGTATTGCCGCTTCTATCTGGCTGACGTGCACGGCTTATTCCCATGTATCTAAGCAACCTGTGGCAAATTCTTCTGATCCGGCGAGCCCCCGGCTGGGCGTCGGCTGCGGAAGAGACAACAACGGCGCAGTCTCTGCGGTGGGGGAGGGGAACATCGGAATGCTACGTCGGCAGACTGGGCAGGAGTTGTGCCGCAACAGCCACGGCACGATGCAGTCAGAGTGGTACAGGTGTCCGCAGGGGAGCCGGCGCACGGCTGCCATGAGCGGGAGCGGCTCCGTGCAAACGGCGCAAACCTCCGCGGTGTCGGAGACAGTGACGGTGGGGCAGCGCGGCAATGGATGCGACCGGTGCAGCTTGTGACCCGCCGCGGTGGACTGGCGAGTCGATCAGGTAGGCGTAGAAGGAAACCGGGGGCGCGGACGGGAGCGGGAGCGGCGGCAGGGTCCGCAGCCCCGATTATACGCGCTCCAAGATTTTGGAGCCCACGGACATCAACGATGGCGGTGGCCCCAGGGAGGGACCGAATAAGTCATAGGCATCGGGGCGCGATGACGGCGGCGGCGGTGGCGACCGAGGCGGAGAAGGAGGAGGAGGCAGACCATGGAGGTTGCAGTGGCAGTCCCAGACTGGGCAGGAGTAGCTCCTCAATAGCCACGGCACGATGCAGCTTAAGTGGTATTGGTGGCCGCAAGGTAGGCAGTGGGCCATTCGCGGGATGGGGTTAAAGCAGAGGGCGCAGAGTATCTCGGTGTCGAAGACGGTGACGACAGGCAGATGAGTGATCCGTGCCAATGGCGCAGATTGTGGCCTGGGGCCATCGTGCTTCATGCCTTGTCGTATCGTACTAACTCAGTCCAGTCACCCCGTCATGCGTGCCCGCTGGCCCGCCTTGCCTCTGATCAGGCTCAAGCATGGCCCAAGCCTGTTATGCTAGTGTTCGTGCCGTACCGGTCCAAGCCTAGTCCGAAGTAACCATACATAACGAAGGCGGCAGCAACTGTCATCTTCTTTTCTCTCGTATCCGCCTAGTTAAAAATTTATTAAAATTGAATTAGTTGCGTAAAAACATGGGCATGCAATAACATAAATATTTCAAGGAAAAGTAGAATTTTCTTGATATTTTAAAAATACAATGTTATTGCCTTGTTAAAAATATTACGCTCAGAGTGGGGTTCCTCAAGTAAGGAAAAGAGTACAGCAACAATATATATACTAACTACGATAACATTCATACATAGTATGTACTCATCAATGTCCAAGTCGTTCATACGTTCGAGGTCAATGTATGCCTGCACGATTTCAGAATCCTCCAATTGATGTTGTTGCCGCTCTTTAGTTAATTTCTAGTCTTTGGCGTATATGATTGTCTCCACCATCTTGGGTGTGAGGGATGATCTCCTTTCTTCGATTATTCTCCCTACCGTACTGAACGTCGCTTCTGAAGAGATGATGGACACGGCCACCAGGAGAACATCTCCTACGAACTATGACAGCACAGAAAATAACCGCTTGTTGTTCTTTCACCACTCGAGCAAGTCTATCTTGCCTCCGCCAGTAAAATCAAGACCAATATTTACAAAATCATGCTCCAAGTAGTGGTTTAACTCTACAACAAAATTTCACTTGGAGTCCACTTAAGGCTGAGAGGATGAAGAAGTAAATTTGTCCTTTAGCTTATTCCATAAGTGTAATGTCAAACTTGTCTTTCCTTGTTGCGTCTGCTGTGAGGCCTCCAATCTCACAAAAATCACTGTTAAGAAAAATATAGAAGCAACTTCATTTATTTAATTAACAAAAATCACGAGACCGATGGATGTACACACCATGGCCCACGGGCGGCGAACCTTACGACCCAGCTAAGGAATTAACGTGGCGATTGGGGAGGGAATGTACGTTTGTGCCTGCATGGTTTCTTGCACAAGCATGCAAATGCATTGAACAGTGCCAGCATTTCGAACTACGTATACTGTAGAGTGGGGGTAAAGCCTAGTGCCCGGATGGTTGGATCGTATTGTATACATGGGCCGGCCAAGGGCTCCATCACGCGCGAAAGAAAAAGGTTGGCCCATCTGCCACGCCGCCCCAAGGTAGGAAAGGCGGCGCTGCTCCACAAAATTTATGCGCGGGCCTAGTGCGGCTGTACTCGGGCCGCGGGTCCACAAAATTTAATCACAGAACTATGGTTTTTTATCCCAAACACACACAAAAGAACTATGCCTTTTATGCCCCCCATCCCCACCCAAAAAAAAAGAAGAAGAAAGAGCAGAACGGTCCAAAAGAAAACCACAGAACGATGGGCTTTGTAAAAAAAAAAAAGAAGGAAAATACAGAACGATAGCCAAGATAGCAACCTAATAAATCCTGTTCTTTCTGACGATCCGACAGTCGAAGCTCAGACTCCATAGCACGTTAGCCGCTCAATAGTAAACCCTGTTATTTCGGGCAAGCAGAACAACAATGGATCGCAAGAATGGGGAACATGGCTAGAAATCCTTTTTGTCAGACGAGAGAATGGGGTAGAAGTAAATTTTATGGTACAAGCCAGGTGCAGAACATCGGAATAAAAGATTGTACTAAAACAACAACAAAGAACAAGATCACTTGCATTACTAGTTACAAATTTGTGGGAAATGATATAGCGCAATAGCAAATTGAAAACTGTGTTACATAAATGATAAATCACACAGCAACGAAAAGCATTTTGTCTCAAACGAGTTATGGTAGCCTAGAAATAAAATCTCCTCAAAATCAAATAAATAAGAGCCTTATAATAAAACCTTAAAAACTAAAACCCTAAAACATACATCCTACCATTTGAATCAAGAGCTGAAAGACCCAACGCGTAATTGAAACCCATGTCATTTGCGGTTTGCCTTTTAAAAGAGGGTGTATTTCAATGTTGAATGATATTATATGGCATCTTTTTTTCAACTTCTAAAAGCTGTTTTTCGATATTTCTATAGTAACTAACTTTCAAACAGAATGTCGTTTTAAGATGAGATCTACAAATTGACTGTAATATACACTGTAGCGACTTCATTTATATCGGCTAAAACCACACGTCTCTTACTCCATACTTCTCTCTCTCATGAATAGACCAAAAGCTATAAGTTGCAACCAAAAACCATTTACCGCAGAAAAAAACAAGCCCATACTCTACGTAACTGAATTCCAAATGTAGAAAAAAATTAGAGCAGAGGACACTATTAACAGAAGACTTCAGGTCTGCATAAAAACTTGGATTGACACTATTGATAGAAAACTGCATTCGACGTGCAAACCCACAGGCGCTGCATGTCAGACTCAATTCGTTCACATTAAGTACAAACTTCTCAGTCATTTTGATTTTGGAAACACTGCCCAAGTTACTTGCAGAAAAATCACACAAAAAATCACTAGTATGATCACCGAACGCAGGACATTGCTCAAGATTTTCAGCTTTTGTACAACAAAAAAACAGAATGCCTTGATATATCAAACGATTCGGTAACAAAAAGTTACTTGTCCTGGCTATCCTGACAAGTTTAACAACAATTTTGATAACCAGAGAAAGAGCAGCAACTAGCAAAATTAGATCCTCATTCCCTTGTAACTGAAGAATACAAACTGGTAAGGAGACATCTCCGTGCAATCTAAATTAAAAAAATCAGACAAAAGCAAATACATGAAATGTACACCGCTACATACAAAAGGGAAGTCAAACCAAAGTACACTTACAGCAATTTTGTACACTGAAGTCCTTCAGAATGCATGGCTCCAACTTTGTGGCATGGGTGGATAAGCATCCGCAAGAACAGCGACATGATCAACATAGAAAAATCTAATACCGGCAACACATGAGGATATTCGTGTTGCCCCTAGAAAGTACCTTTATCAGGGCATCCAGGACAAATGAAAGTGGCCATGCCTTTCAAGTGACCAAATATCAATCAGTGGGGCTAAGGTGTACAAGAGAATTCCTTGCAAATCCCAATCAAAAAGTAACTGCACATGACAATCTAACTCCTATTTCTTCCACATTAGGAACACATCTTCATTTGTTGGAGGAAACACGACTGTAATATTCAGTGAAGTCTAAACGGAAAAGAAGGAACTTCAAATCAACATGCTGCTGCAAGGGCAACTGAGAGATAAATGCATCAAGAGATGCCGTAAAATCTTTTGCGATGCTATCCAAATCTTCACCCATTTTCCGGAAAAGTTCCCCAGCTAGTTGGATCATGGCTTTTCTGCCACCATCCAGCCATGAACCTGTTTCCTTATATTTTGATTTTGATTTGCCCTTTCCCCTGCAGTACAAAAGAAAACTTGAAGTCAAACAATAGATACGAAATAAGGTTTTGCGGGAAAGATGGCGTCAGATAATTTTGCAACAATCTAACCTTAGTTGCAACTCATATATCCGTTCAAACCACCTATCAGCATGGCTCCGGAACTGTAATATAATCTCGAACAATGCAAAAAGATTTCTTAGAATTCCTTGGGATTGCTCACCAAGAAGGGATTTCTCCGCAATCGAGGCGAGATACTTATCATGTGCCATGAGAAGATCATCTAAATCCTTTGCTGCATCCATTTCTTCTGAGAAACGAGCCCATGAAACCTCTAGGACCTCAAACATAATGTAGTACTGGAAGTTTGTCACAAAATGGTTCATTTCATTAAATAGAACTTGGCATTTACGAAGAACTGAAACGAACTGAGTTCTGATGCTTGTTCCTTCCTTGTAAAATGGAGAAGAAACAATGCAATTAGGCTTCATTGTCTTCCAGACCCCTGTCAGGGAATGATCAACACGCTTAAGTTTCCACAGGAAATTGAAAATCTTGAGGTACATCTTCATGACTGAAGCCGTGAACACCGTATCCAGAGGGACCCTAGCATCATACTCCAAGGAGAAGACGTCCCAACCACGATCACCATCTCCATGATCCATCAACTTTACCTTTATCCGGTCCAAGATGTCACGGTCATCATACTGTGCATTAGATGCTCGGATTGCAGTCTCAAGCAAGCCAGCCAAATGGAAGGAGCTAATCCTATTTGCTGGTTCTGACAACTCAGGGCCCACAACGTCCATCAGATACTGAACAAAATCACCTTGCCCAAGAAGCAAATACCTCTTGATCGCAAGACAATGGTCTTTAAATCGATACCGCTTATGGATCACATCCATCAAATGCCGATCAATCCTCTTGGCTGCCTCGACCACCAATGCCTCCAAAGCATCAATCTGCCCATAACCAAGGCCACCTCGACTAGTTGTGGTGCCAACGTAGGCTGCAGCCTCGGCAGCAGCATCTGCCCAGCCATTATCATCACAGCAAACTCTAAGGAAGTTGATTGACTTCCCAGTTCTAAGAATCCTTTGTGCCAGCACTGGAGAAATGAAAGCTGGAAGCATATCAGACTGAATAAGGTAGCCCTCCCGCCACAAAGACTCGGCCTTGACTAGCTGCCCAAGGATGAAGAACTCTGCAAATACATCCTCCAATTCCCCTTCTAACACCCAGCTCCGGACCATTTCGAACAGTGGTGAGCACACACGCCGTAGCAAGCGGCCCATAAAATCCTGAACCATGGGATCCCCATGCTGTGCATGCCCGTGGATCACACCAGCCATTGCACCACCTCTCAAACCCCGGCATCCATCCACCAAGACCGCCATTAGGCGCATTCTCACTGTAGGCTCAGCAAGCCATACAGCAAGACGCCGCAGTGAGAGGTAATTACCTGACACGCCCGAATCAGATCCAGGTGTTGGAATCGGATTTAGTGAGTATGACTCAAGAATGGCGAGGAGCTTGTAGTAATCAGAAAGCTCCTCCTGTAGAGCCGAGCAGAAGGCCTGAGCAACAGTGCCGACCTCAGTGGCAGCATCGGAGGGCGAGCGGCTTATATTGTCGGCGATGAAGCCTCGCACCTTGCGGAACAGCCACCCGAGCTCGCACAGCTTGCGTACCAGGGTGCGCGTGGAGCGCGGCACGCGGACGCCGTCAGGGAGGTCGTACGCGTCGCTGGCCTTGTCGAACCGCACGTACCGGCCGTCGATGCCCTGGCAGGCGTACAGCACGTCGCGCACAAGCGCGGCCTCTGACACCTCCGTCTCGTCGAGCACCAGTTCGGTGTACTCCCTCAGCGCGATCTCGCGGATGTTATCTGGATCCTTAGAGACCAGCACCACGCCACCGGACGGCGGCCCGGCCGCCCGCGAAGCCGGCTTCCCCCCGGTCGTCGCCGGGGCCCGCGGCGGCGCGGCCGTGGGGAGGTTGGGGAGGCAGGCGGCGGCGGCGGCGCGGCCGTGGGAGGAGAGCGAGTCGAGCAGGTAGAGGAGGGGCCACAGGGAGGCGGGGCGGGATCGGGCGGCGAGCTTGGAGTGGAGATCTGCGAAGGCAAGGGCATCGTCGGGGCGGCCGGAGGCGGCGAGGCGGCGCTTGATGGACTCCGCGAGCGCGTGCTCGTCGGGGAGGACGGCGGGGGCGAGGCGGCTCGAGAGCAGCCGGTGAGCGAACCGCAGCGCGCCGCCCACGTCACGCCCTCCGCCGCCGGATTCGAAGGAGTGAAGGCGGTGGACGAGCTCCTTGACGAGATCCTGGGTTTGGTGGTCGTCCATTGGGGAGGAAAGGGGAGGGGGTGGGAGCTAGGGTTCGAGCAACTGTACTGTGCGGGGGTTTGGGAATTTTACCCCCGCGTGCAGTGTGGTGTGGTGATTCTCTCTCTATCTCTCTCTCTCTCTTCGCTTTGTTTTGTTTTTTTTTTGGGTTTTGGGTTTAAGTTTTAGGGGAATTTTAGTATTTTGGGCGCGGCGTGGAATCTTTTTAAAAAATAATATAGTGGGTATATGGCTGTAAGTGGGACCAGGAGTTTCAAAGTGGGTGTGAGTTGTGGTATAGCACATCAGAGGTGGCGTGGGTCGAGAAATGCGACGCCAAGTGGGGCAACCTATTGTTTCATCCCAATTCTCTCAAAAATCTTTGTTTTCGTGGAAAGGATCCTTTGGCACAGAGAATTAGAGGATAGTGTTGTCCAAACAGGCAGTCTGGTACGGATCCATTAGACACGACTGTTTAGTTCGTTAGCTTAAATGGGTTTTGCCATACCAGCTCATGGGCAAAGGAGGCAGCCTGGCACAGCTCAGTAGGAAGACGAGCTGTGCCGAGTTGGCATGAGCCCGTTTAGCCTGACAGGCTAAGTAGACACGACTAGCTTGTTTTGGTCCGAAAAAATAAAAAATATAAAAATTCTAGAATATATATATAATTATTTATACTTATAAAATTAACTATCTAAAAATTCAAAATATATAATAATAAAATTATATAAATATTAAAAAATAAATGGACCTAACGGCATGTGCTAGGCTAGATCGTGTCGTGCCAGGGCAGCATGCTGGGCCAAAGTGGTGACCCAAGCATAGCCCGACGCATCAGCCAAGGCCTAGCACGATGGCCAAATGAGTCGTGTCGTGTCTACGGTGGCGTGCCGTTGGCCGGCCCGACGGGCACAACCCATTTGGCCACCTCTAGCGTAGGGTCTCTCTATGTGATTGATGACTAAAAATCAATCGTACATATTAAGGCCTGTTTGATACAGCTCCTGCTCCCAGCTTCTTATCAAATTCTCATGGAACTGTACCAAACATAGCTTCCTAAAATGATCTGATTTTGCTTCCTACGAGAAGAAGTCTTGAAAATAAACTAGTGATGAGAAGCTACCTTCCTGTGGATTCTCGTGGGAAGCCACCCCTAGAAATTAAAAGTGCCCTTCAGAGTTGCATAATTTTAATCGCAAAATGCCATTGCCGCCTACCTCCAACAAATCCTTGACCCCTTCCCCCTCACTCAGCCTCCCATCCCCATCTCTCTACCTCCTGAAAGCATCGTCCCCCCTCTCTCACCTCCCGCCATCATCTTCCCCATCACTCCCACCTCCTGCCGCCAATGGCCCTCCCCCCACCCGCTCAGTCGCCCTAGATCTAGATTCGTGGAGAATCATTAAATAGTAGCATTGTAATTTGCCACATTCTGCTCAATGGATAGCATCAACCATTGCCCTTGTATAGTTGTATTACTGCTTTTGCTTAACTTGTCTCTAGCTTTTATTTGTGTCTGTTAATTAAAATATTTTGTTTGCAGGGTCAGAAAAAGATCCCCTGTCTCTGCACTTGGCGCCTTATTTTCATGATCACCTTGTTTGCAGGGTTAGAAAAGAGTATTCTGTTTCGAGTTTCAACAATCCTGGTCATTGGTATTGCTCACCTAATGCCTTGTCATGTACAATGTGCAAAGTGGAAATCAGTAGAAGGGCCTGAAAGCCGAAATCAGCAGGAGGGCCTGAAGCCACCGAAATCAATCAGTTCATGTACATGCCTATTAGTATGTGAAGCATTTGGAATGCAACTACTTGGACACAAATCTTGATAATGGAGTAGTTCTTGCCGGCATGCCAATACCAATATCCTGATGTTGGCTGAGGAATCTTTAGGGGGGAAAGGCTTTGATCTTATGCCTCATAGCGTGCTATGAAGCTTGTAATGTGTTTTTGTGCATAGCAATGATAATTCAGTAATCTCATTTGTAATTTCATGTAACAAATTGTGATTGGTCTCATATGCAAATTACCAATGGAAATGGTCTGTCTTTGCAACTTCATAATATGCTTTAGCATATCATGTGAATATTTTAGTTCTTTCAAATTGCACTCAAATGTAATTACCTTCTGAAATTTGGAATCAAAAATTCATAATTTGTATATATATATATGTGTGTGTGTGTGTGTGTGCGCTCTTCAAAAATTTGTAAAAAAATCATAATTTGTGTATATATGGTCTTACAAAATTTGGAAAAAATCATAAATTGTTTACAAATACAGAAGAGTAAGACACAAATACAGATGAAGTGTTATAACTGGGGGTATCATGGTCTATTTGCCCCCAATTCCCCCTCTTATGTTTGTGAAGCCAATCTACTAGCCAAACGCTTTCTAGGGGCAGCTCTAGATTCTCAAAGAAGTGGATTCATCTGGAGCAGAAATTGAAAAATGAGAATCTAAAGTTCTATCAAACAGGCCCTAATTGCTACATGAAGTTTTTTACCTTTTCAATCTTTTATTAGAAAAGCAAATCAACCTGAATTGTCAACGGACTCATCTGCAGCAAGAGGTGCTCCATTTTCCTGTGATTTTCGAGTGCATGTTTTATGCCTAGAACGTAGGAATAGAAGAAAAAATATAGAAGTGTGGAAAATATAGTAATGGGAAGGAATACATTGGCAAAAAAAACTTAGGATTAAACACTCACAAATTAGTAGGAATGGGTGTTTGCACAACCTAAGAAAACCATGATGATTTTTATGAGAAGGTGTTGTAGGATCGTATAGCGCAATCAGAGGAGGTGAATGATTGCCACCATTTTTTGATATCTGAAAAACAAATCTCAAACCAAAAGAAAAGCAATCTAAGGTCCTGTTTGGCACAGCTCTAGCTCCGAGATCTATACTGGATCTGTAGTTTGTTGACAAATTAATGTGATTTAAATATTTTTATTTAATATATAATATAAATGAAATGAGTCATATAAATGCACTTAACATGCCAGCAACTCTAGACCCAGGATTTCCTAGAGCTACAGATAACCAGCTCTAGGAAATCTATAGATTTTCTAGAGCTAGAGCTCTGCCAAACGGGGCCTAAGTTACCAGATGTAGATTTCAACTGTAAGTCATTCGACCACTCACTCAACTACTTGCTTGACCTCCTTTGCACGTAGTCAAAATCTTCCTCCACTCAAAAGCTTCGACTGCTTCATTCGCTTGATCTCTTTGACCGTTCGAACAAGAACAAGCTGAGGACAACGCCATGCTCTGATTGGTTAGATTGACCTGACGACCGAACACACCATGCTCGTAGATCACAAGATCGTGATGTGATAGCATACCGACAAGGACAGAGGAAAACGATGCTCAGAAAAACTCATCGTGCTTCGATTGAGACAACGAGACAACATCAGCGGTGATTTCTTTCTTTGAGAACTGATATGATATTTTACTTCTATATCATGTTTATGGCTACAAAGCGCCCTCACAGCACCTTTAAAAACTCTAGCACAAAAAGCCTTCCAAAGCCCCGCCTAAAACTCTTAGCTTCTACCTGCTTTCATATGCTAGAGCTCTAAACCATGTTCACCTTAAACATGGACAACTCAAACCGTGTCCTTAACAATTTGGACACGTAATCCTATCTCTTTCAAAAATCAAGGGACCCGAAACCCTTCCAAACACGGGTTTTACTCAAACTCTAAACCTTCTCAGTTATGGACTCCATCCACAACTCCTAACACACCACGTGATGAAGCCTCCAGGACCGCACCTCCTGTATATTTATCACGCATCACCCATCTCATGTGTTGAAGCCTTTGGGATCGCACCTCCCGTATCTTCTCCACGCATCAGCACCGCTCGTGTCGAAGCCTCTTGGACCGCACCGCCCATAACTTCTCCACGAATCATCACCTTTGATTTTCACGTGCTCCAGCGTAAGTTCGACCACCTCGCATGACATCCTCAACCGCCTGGATCTGAAACTTCCCCATCCTTGTCCAGGTTCTCCTCGTCACCGACCATGGTCATCTCCATGCCCACTTACACATGCAAAGACCAAAGAAATATTTTTACCTATTACAAGTTCTTTACAACTTGACCGACATTAATCCACACACGTATGACTTACCCTTGTCTATCCATAGACAAGAACCTAACCAACCACGAACACCAACTAGGTCATCAACAACCACAATTTCCACGCTCTCCAGAAATCATCAACTTTAGACCAGTCATTACGATCAGTTATAGCTGCTATGCAAGACCGGTCGTTAGCTCATTGAGTACACGAACACAAGTACTCGGAAAACACCATCGCTCAGAACACTCGGGAATAACAAAGCATCGCTATTGACCATAGAACCATCAAGTACCAATCGCTATGACTAAAACACCATATCGCTAAGTTTATAACTACCGATCTCCAACCATTTGCTGCACCATTGAACACCAAGTATCACACAGACTACTATGCATGAGTACCGAAGCACTAACCACAAATCTCCGACAACTGATCGCTGACCATGATCGCAAAACCGTGACTATCGAGTACTGAGTCCTTCCGACTACCACGTATCAAGTCCTTCCGACTACCACGTACTAAGTCCTTCTGACTACTAAGTATTGAGTCCTTCCGGCTATTGAGTACCGAGTCCTTCGAGTACTGTTCACCGATCACCGACCACCATGCACCAACTAGTCATATCGCTAGCCAAACACAAGTACTTGAAGTACTCGAAGATAGTAGGAATTGAAGCACTCAAATCGACCATGAAGTCTATGAGTACCGACCGTGAAACCTATAGACATCGATTGCAAAGCCTAAGACTACCGATCGCAAGGTCTTTGACAACCGATCGAAAAATCCTAAGACAATGACAGCAGACTGTAAAGTTTACGACTATACTCGTTTGGCATTTGTGGTAACTTTTGAAAAGCATCTGTTCTTTCCTAGGCCCCGTTTGGCACAGCTCCACCACCGGCTCCTGGAGCTGTTTGGAGCCGTTTTGTGCCAAATGGGGTAAAACAAAATAGCTCCACCCAAGGAGTCCCTTAAAACGTGCTGAGACAAAAGATATGTACGAGATGGAGCTGAAAAAAGTAGCTCCACCCGACTCCATCCGCAGGCCCGCATGCCACTGCCCTTGTACTTTCGTGAATTTACGCGATCTGCCACCGGCTCTTCTATTGGTGTTACTACAAGCCAAATAGACAGGGGTATATTGGACAATTGACATCTCTCAACCATGCATGATAAAACAGGTGGAGCTGTTTTGCCAAACAGTCTACCAAAATAGCTCCAGCTCCACCGGTGGAGCTGTTCGTGGAGCTGAAGCAAAAAAAAAAACAGCTCCACTTGTGAAGTGGAGCCGTGCCAAACGGGGCCCTACTTTTAGATATAACGGTTAGATGGGGAGCGATTTTTTAGAGCCCTAAGAGTAACAATTAAATGAAGAGACCGCGAGTGATCGTGGGATATTCCATCAGATCTCACCTCGTTTCCTATCTCTAAACACATGGGAATTGTTTCCTTCGATTCTTTGAAAACGCTTATTTCGTGGTTAGTCGTAGGGTTTGTTTCTCGCGGACGACCATGGTCATCGACAGGTGGAGAGCATCAAGCGATTTGTGCGCGTCGGTGACCACACCGAATGTGCGACATGTGGACATCACCCGCGAGCAAGTCGTCGTCGTCTGCCTAACGACAGAGCTCCCTCATTCGAGCGCCCGCGCTGCGCCTCCCCGATGCATTCGCCTCGCGCCATCGCTTCCCCTCCGACTCATGTCGTCGTCCCCCTGTCGCATCTGCATCCGCCTCTGGAGGAGCCGCGGCCCAGAGCTCGCACGTCGCTGTCGCAGCTGGCAGCTCGCCCACCGCCGTTAGGAGACTGTGCGTCGCCCGGCGGAGAGCACCAGTTGCGTTGTCCCTCTCCTTCCGGATTAAAAAGGTTTGGATCTCAATTTGAAACTTCCCAATGTGAAAGTTTTCAATTTGTAAGTTCCCGATCTCAAAGTTTCTGATTTGAATGTTTTGAGAGGGAAGAAGTGTTTTGGGGAGACTGTATTGCGAGAGGAAGAAGGGGGTAAGAGCAAGTTTAATAGAAGCCACCTCTAGGACTAGTCAAATAAGCAAAAAGAGTACATATGACTTATGTGGAGATAACTAATACAATAAGTTGAGTAGAGGTTACCTCTACTAAAGCACTCAAACATTTAATATTTCGCTAGAGACGACCCTAACCTTTATTGTACTTGCTCTAAGAACTAGCATCGCCTCCAAGTCCTTGTATGATGTGCTAGAGGTCACCTCTTGCATGAGGGGCAGCTTGCCTCTCTCTCCTCTTGTCTCTCTCTTCCACATAGGATTGTGTTGACGTGGATTACGCTAGAGGCGACCTAGTCAGCATCATTGTACTTGCTCTAAGCGAGCCGCATAGGCGACGGAGCCACACATCCTACCAGCTGCCACGTGGCACAATGTGGCGACGTCCGCCGAGGACAGACACAGACACGCTGAGGACCACAACGTGGCAAGCCTAAGTTACAACTACCAAAACTTTAGACTGCAAACCAGGGGCAGACCCACAGGGTATGCCGGGTGGGCCATGCCATACCCTGGGCCCAGCGGAACTGCCCCAGCAAGCGGATCGAATTGCCCAAGCAAGAACGCCGGCCCTAGAGGAGGATTGGTTCTTGGGGCGGTTTCTTTGTTGTCCCGGCGGTGCTGCTAGCGGGCGCGCGCGATGGGGGCGCCGAAGCAGAGGTGGACGTCGGAGGAGGAGGCCGCGCTCAAGGCCGGCGTGGCCAAGCACGGGCCAGGCAACTGGCGCACGATCCTTCGCAACCCGGAGTTCAGTGCCCTCCTTCGCCTCCGATCCAATATTGACCTCAAGGTGGGACACGCGATTCTTGGCACCCCGTGCCGTGCCGATTGGATCGGCGGAGGGGGTTGCTATCTTGCGTGAATTGTGTGCGGTTGGTTTTGGCGATCGGTGGGGAAGTAGGAAATCCCGCGCCCTTTTCTGCGAACGATTGGTCTTTCTTTGTTTTAGATCGGGATTTAGGCGGTTGTCGTGTTGATATTTCGCCATTGATTCGAAATATTTTTTTGTGTGACAATTGTTACTGTTTTGGACGGATCGGCAAGAGTAATTTCAATCTCATTTCTTCAATTGGGATAGTGATGAAACGTGTTGTCCTTTTGATATCTCGAAAGTTATCATGAGAGATATGAGATGTCCATTTTATTATTCCATATAGAGATCTTGCTCACCTTGGTGTTAGGTTTCGATGATTACTTGGCAAGTCTCTCCCATATTAGAACTAGTTTTTATTATCCTATTTAGAAAAACAAATGGGCCAGTTTTCATGATGCAAAGAGTTGGTTTTAAAGTTGTAGAGAGCTTTTCTTTTTTCGTTTGGTATTAGTGATTTTTGCTACATTGTTGAAGTATGTTCTGTTAGATGAAAAACTGATGATCAAAATGGGTCACGTTTTATTTTTTTTCATGAACTATGGACTAAGTGGCATCCCGGTTTGAGTAAGCAGTTGGAAAATTCATCATTGAAAAGAATTTCAAATGCTTTTGGTGGGTAATTGCTCTAGTTTTCCTAAAGCTAGGCCCTTGCCCTAATTCGGAGTTGTTTTCTAGTTTAACGCTAATTGTTATATGCGCCATTTGCCTTGAGTTTCCAAGAATAGTTTTGAATGTTTCTGTATATCATTGAGTGTAAATGAATCTTGTTGTGTTTGGTATGGTCTGATTGTGTAGGACAAGTGGCGCAACTTGAGTGTCACTGCTGGAGGATATGGGTCAAGAGAGAAGGCAAGAATGGCATTGAAGAAAGGCAGGCGTGTGCCTAAGGTTATCGCTGAACCAATGGATGTCGATACAAATAACCTTGATGATGCTCACAATACAGTCATTGATGCAAAACCATTGGCAATGGCTGTTGAGCCCATGCAGCTTGAGAGCACTCCAGAGAATTCAGTTGCTAGGTTAGTGGACTCAGTAGAAATATTTTATCAGATGCGATCCATATTCATTTTATAATTAACCTGCATGCTATTTTGTTTTCCTGGTTTAATTTGGTTAATATATTTCATGTGAATATCTTGGAATGCTTTGATATTTGCATGATAGGGTTCCCCATCAGTGTGAATTGCTGGGAGTTGAAGTTCCTGCTATGGACGGTGATTATGCGCCTTATGGAAAATCAGCAAGGTACGTAGCAAATTTAGTGCCTGTACACCAAATTACGGTGCAAATTTTACAATTCTTTACCGAATTGCATATGAAAATTTTGGTGCGGCATACCCTTTGGTAAAATCCTGGATCCGCCACTGCTGCAAACCAAATGTTTCTTTAATAGACTGTTATTTTTAGCGGTAGCTTTTGATTGTGATTTATAATTTTTAGATTATTTATAAGAAAGTATGGAGTAAGAGACTTGTGTGCGTTTTAGCCGGTATAAATAAAGTCGCTATAACCAATATAAACACCCCTTAGTGTTCCACACACATGAGCCACATTTCTTTGTAATTTTCTAGGTTGTTGATGAACTTGTATTTGATTATTAGACAAAAAAAATCGGGAAGATTATTTGACAGTTATGTACGCAATTTTTCTAGATGTATGTGTTGAGAAACCGTCGTTGGCGACCAGTCCGAACGATTTCTCTGCTTAGAACAAGAACGAATCAATCACAGAATCACAGAGAGAATAGATTGAACACACAGAGAGGTAGAGAGAACTCCCGGTCTTTCTTTATTGCTTTTCTTTCATGCGTACATAATGAGGGGGGTATGGCTCTCTATTTATAGTCTACGGTGGGGTGCCCAATTAGATCAGGACTCTGGATAGAGTCCAGGTTTCCTAACACTCCCCCTTGGGCACTCACCCAACATGCTCATGCCTCGTCAAAACTCCATAAAAACCCAGTGGGAAAAATTTGGAGAAAGAGTACATGATACATGTGATGCTGCGATGCACGAATTGCCTCGTTAAAAACCTTGGTCGAGAAACTTCATGGAAAACTCGTCAAGGGAAAAAGAGTACAATTCACCCAAATTCATTTAGTCTGCAAGACTTTATTTTTGGGTACTTAATCTTCATGATCAAGATTTATTAGCGGGCTTGTGAGAATTCTCCCCCTGAATTCTGCACTTCTCTAAGTCTCATCATTCCAATTCCACGCACGCACCTTTCAAAGCTAGATGCGGGGAGTGACTTAGTGAATAAATCTGTGAGATTTTCACATGACTTAGTATGCAGTACTTTAATCTCGTCCATCGTTTGCAATTCATGTGCATAGAAGAACTTGGGGTTGATATGCTTTGTGAGATGACTCTTCACATAGCCCGTTTGCACTTGTGCAACGCAAGCGGCATTATCTTCATAGATAATTGTGGGGGTTTGCACAATGTTCATCCCACATGACTGCTGGATGTGGTGAACCATTCGGCGGAGCCAAGCGCACTGTCGTGCAGCTTCATACAGTGCTATAATTTCTGAGTGGTTCGTCGAAGTAGCTACCAGGCTTTGCTTAAACGATTTCCATGAAATTGCAGTTCCACCACACAGAAATACATAGCCTGTTTGTGACTTAGCAGTATGCGGGTCTGACAGATACCCAGCATCTGCATAGCCAATCAAGTTCAAATCTTGATTCTTTCTGTAAAACAATCCGAGGTCTTTGCTACCTTGGAGGTATCGGAAAATGTCCTTTATGCCCTGCCAATGCCTTTTGGTGGGCTCTGCACTATACCTTGCTAAGGGGTTCACGGCAAATGCAATGTCCGGTCTAGTGCAGTTTGCTAAATACATGAGTGCTCCCACTGCACTCAAGTATGGGAATTCCGGTCCCAGGACTTCCTCCCCCTCTTCCCTTGGTCGGAAAGGATCTTTTTCTTGCTGTAAAGACCTACCGATCATCGGTACTTTCGAGGGAAATGCCTTCTCAAAGCCAAATCTTTCAAGCACCTTCTGGGTGTAGGTCGACTGATGTACCAAGACTCCTTCAGGGACATGCTCAAGCTGCAGGCCTAAGCAAAACTTGGTCTTGCCCAAATCTTTCATTTCAAATTCTGACTCCAAGTAGGAGCTTGCTTCTTTTATGTCTTCGGCTGTCCCGATGATATTCAGATCATCTACATACACAGAGATTATACAGAATCCATTCTGGGATCGCCGTATAAATACACAAGGACAGTCTTCATTGTTCGTGTAGCCTTTCTTGCAGAGAAAGTCGCTCAAGCGATTATACCACATTCTTCCAGATTGTTTCAGTCCATACAGTGACTTTCTGAGTTTCACACTGTACAGATTTCTATTTGCTCTGTCTTGGTTCGGGAGAGGAATTCCTTCAGGGACTTTCATGTAAATCTCCGAATCCAAGTTACTGTAAAGGTATGCAGTCACAACATCCATCAATTTCATTTCTAAATTCAAGTTCACAGCCATTGAGATCAAGTATCTAAAGGTAATTCCACTCATGACTGGGGAGTAGGTTTCTTCATAATCAACTCCAGGACGTTGAGTGAAACCTTGGGCTACCAGCCTTGCTTTGTATCTCACTACTTCATTTCTTTCATTTCTCTTTCGAACAAATACCCACTTGTGCCCAACGGGGTGTATGTGGGGAGGTGTGCGGCATACGGGCCCAAACACCTCTCTTTTATTCAGAGATAGCGATTCAGTTGCTATTGCCTTCTTCCAATCTTCCCAATCTGATCTTTTCTTACATTCAGCGAGCGATGCAGGCTCAGGATCAAGATCGATGATGGTGGCAATTTTCTTTGCGAAGTAGATATCGATATTAGCTGTTGTCCTATTCAGGGACTCTCCCGTGTGCACATAATTTATAGCTATTTCTTCATGAGTTGCTTCTTCTGGAGCGATTGCTTCTGCTAGAGCTTTACCTTGCGCATCGCTTCTTTCAATTGCGGTGGCAAGTCCCTTTAGCTTTTCGGCTCCGATGTGTGCGCACACATCCATGCCGATGGGGATATTCAGATTCGGTATGCCCTTTTCTGAAGGTGTCATACTTGTGCCAGGTCTCAACTGGCTCCCCTTCTCATTCTGGGGGACTTCAATGATCGGCTGTGATAAATCCCGCTTATCCTTTTTCGCCAGGCGTCCCCGGTTACTAAGGATTCGAGGAACCGGAGTTCTCGTCCCTTTATTTTTTTTTCTGAGGCCTCTGGACGAGATTAGGGATACCTTCTGCTTTCTTTGGTATTTCAACCCTCTCCAGTGCAGTGCGTGCAGGCACATGCGACTTAGTCACGCTCTTCAAATCACTAAAGTGATCAGGCAGTTGATTTGCTAATGCTTGCAAATCTATTGTCTTCTAGACTTTTCTTGTCTTCTGGACTTCTCTTGTCTTCTAGACTTTTCTTGTCTTCTAGACTTCTTTATTCGCTTCACTAGTGCGCGGGTCATCTGCATGAATTCTTGTGGCTTGCCATGTAATGTCTTCTGGACTTCTCTAGTGCGCGGGTCATCTACATGGATTCCCCAGGCTTGCCACGTAATTTCCCGACATTCTTTATCAAGGGGTTGATTTCCTCCCCCTAATGTTGGGAAAATTTCGGTGGTGACCCTTGCGCTAGTTGCATAGATGAATGGATGTTGTAGGCCGAAAGTCTAAAATTGATGAGATTTGCTGCATGCAGGACTGCGTGTCCCTAACATGTAGCTGCTAGATTTCAATTATGCAAGAGGGTCGGGCAATAATTCTTTTAATTAAAGCCTCTGCCAAACCATTCTGGGTATAGACATGCGGTACCGAATGCTCAACTGCAATTCCCATCGCCATGCAATAATCATCAGATGCCTTTAAAGTAAATTCGTCGGCGTTGTCCATTCTAATGGACTTGATGTGATATTCAGGAAACACATTTCTGATGCGAATGATCTGCGAGATCAATTTTTGCAAAGGCGTGGTTCCTTGTGGACAATAAAACCCACATATGACCACTTCTAATAAGCGTCAATGAGCACCATGAAGTACTTAAATGGCCCTGAGACGGGTTGAATAGGACCGCAAATATCTCCCTGGATGCGTTCCAGGAATGCAGGGACTTTATCCTTCACTTTCAGAGTGGAGGGTCTAGTTATTAGTTTCCCGGCGGCACATGCAGGGCACACAAAATCTTCATGATTCGAGAAATTCTTTTCATTAATATTATGCCCATGTGAGTTGTTTATTATGTTTCTCATCATCCTAAGACTTGGGTGGCCTAATCTGTCATGCCGGAGACAGAAGAGTTCAGAGCTTCTAAACACTGTCTTCAGAACAGTGTACGCTGCAGGCGCTTTAATGTTGGTATAATATAGCCCATTTTCTAGTGAAGGAAGTTTTTCTAGTATTCTTTTGCGCTTTGTAATGAGCAGGTATTCCTTACCGTACTCTTCTTTAGTCTCAACGCGGAAACTATTTGCGCGGATATTTTTAAAACTTAGGAGAGTTCTAGTCGATTCTGGGTACAATGAGGCTTCTTCAATGACCAAAGTTGTGCCCATTATGGCTCTTTCAGAACCAATTATACATGCATCGCTTCTAGCGATTGTCGTAAGGCTGCTAGTGCTCTTACGAATAGACTGAAAATACTTAGTCTCTCTTAAGATGATATGCATTGTGCCGCTGCTAGCTAAGCACACTTCCTTCATAGGGCGCTACACGCGTTCTAATATAGGGTATTTTATTAACATGCATGAGAAGACAATCAATACATAGATAAAATACTCCAATATCAGAACATATCATGCCATCATAAACTGAATAAATGAATGAATTCTTCAAATATCATCCAACCATCACGAGAAGATAACAATTCTTAAGTACCATCCATGCAAATTCTAACATATTCTTCCACACAAAATAAATGACATTTAAAGTCAAAATGCATTCAGTGCACTAGACTTCTTCTGCTATTTTCTCAGGGGTGACATTCTCTTCAAGAGAAATCATGGCATTGGCTGCTATTAGGCCGAGAGGAGGTGCTGCTGCTTGGATGGTCTCAACCTCCATTAGCGCAGGCAGCTGCTCAGAACTCTCCCCCTCAACCGATGCAAAGTGGGCTTCATGCTGCCCTTTGCCATCCCGTTTTGGCTTGCTAGCCGTATTCTCATGTGGAGCGTCTGATTTGCCTTTCTGGGCTATGGTCTTACCCTTCCTTCCCCTTTTCTCTATCAAGGGCTTTCGCACCTTGTTGCTCCCGGCGTTGGCTTCACGGCCAGTGGAGCTCTCAGATGGCTGAGTGACTTAGTTCTTGCGGAGAACTTTCATCCTGAGCTTCCGCAATTTGCATCATATCAATCAATTCGGCATATTCCTTATAGCCGTCTTGACGATAATTGCGTGCGGATTATACTGCATTAGGGTGGAAGGATTTTCTCAATTTTCTGTATTGGGTTACAACTCCTATGCAAGGCAGAATTGTATTCCCCGACCGTCTTAAAGTCGGCAAACCTCAGTCTGATCCACTCCTACTCTGCTTGAGGAAGAATGGCGTACTTTAGCCTCTCGAACCTGCTTCTTGGGTGCGGTCCAGAGTGCTAGCGCGCTATTCTCGACCATGTACTCATTCTTGAGAGTGAGACAGAAGTGGTGCCTGAGAAAATGAAGTGCCTGATCATTCTCTTTAGGCGTGGGTTAGGCATCATTCAGTCCGCCAATCTCAATAGTCGCGCGGAGCTTCCTGGCTCCAAGCACAATCTCGACATCGGATGCCAACATCAGATAGTTTTGGCCATGCTGAGCCAGCTCCTCGAACTCCCAGTTCGTGATGCTAGTCATCTATATGTGTATAAGTCTACTGCTGGTAGACATGCACGGAATAATTCACTGCGGGTAAATAAATGGTACAAAAGGTTCTCGCAATGTTTCATAATTTTCTATGCATTTTCTATAATTTTACTGCTAATTTCAGTGATTAAAAGCAATTTAAACAATTACAATTAACCAAAAACAGTAAATAAATACAGAAAATACAAAGAATAATAATGGCATAAATAAATAAGCTTCAAATGCTAAAAATAATGCAAAATTCAGATTCCCGAGGCCCTTTTATGCTAAAATATGAAATTTCAGCAAATTCTACAATTCTAGAGGGTTTTTATGCAAAATTTCAGTTCAGAGAAAAATTCACGCAATTTCCTGATTTACCGAGGGGTTTTTTGCAAAATTCTGGACCCACTCGTAAATTTGAGGACCTATCGGTAATTTTCAGAACTACCGAGGCTTAATTGCAAATTTCGGGACTTAAATTAAAAACCAAAGGGCTAATCGGTGATTTCTAGATTCTATGGGGGGTTTTTCTGCAATTTGGCCGGCGCAGCCCACTCCCCCCAATTTTTTTTTCTCTTTTTTTTTCTTTTCGTCCAGCCCGTTAGCTTCTCCCGGCCCATTTGGCTTATCTCGGCCGACCGGCCCAATTTGGCCTGTGAGGCCCATGCGGCCTGCCCAGCCCGCATAACAAGAGGTGGGGAGGGATTTTAGGGTTTCCCCTCCCCACTTCACTACTGGCGACGGCGGCTCACGGCCCGATCGGCCGGTCGGGCGGCAAGTTGGGGCAATCGGCGCAGGTGGCGCGTGCGGGGCCCACGGCCGGCGGCTGGCGGCGGGGAGGTGCAGGACCGACTTCAGGTGCGGTCCATCGGCGAGGGAGCGGCCGCGGCGACGCCATTCGAGCCGTCGGCCGGAGATTAGTGCGGCGGCAATCCCGGTGGGCGGCGTTGCTACGGGCAACGACGGCGGGCGCAAGGTGGAGATGCCGGCTTCGGGCCGGAGCTTAGGGCGTCGGTTTGCGGCAAAAGTGGACGGTGCCATGTACGCCGGCGGTGTGGCTGCGCCTTGCGGGGCGCGGCGGAGGGGCCTGCAGCGCCGTGCGGCGGAGGGGCCTGCAGCGCCGTGCGGTGGAGGAGCCCGGGCGCCGTGCGACGGCGACTGCGCCATGCAGGGCGGTGTGCGGCCGACGGCTCAAGGCTCGGGTGCAGCCGGCGAGTGCGGAGTACTGGTGCGGCGGCCGGGCAAGTCACAAGCGGCGGCAGCCGAATCCGGTGACAGCGCGCGGAGGGAGCCGGCTGCGAGCGGCGCGGCGGTCTGGCGAGCGCGTGCGGGCGCAAGCGGCCGGGAAGCCCAGGAGCGGGGCGGAGGAGGCGGTGCGCCGAGCGGCGGCGCGGGAGCGGCCGAGCACCATGCGGCGGTGGTGGCCGGCGCATGTGGGCGCGCGGGGCCGGCGCAGAGAGGCGGTGGCGGCCGGCTGTGGCTTCGGGCCAACTTCGGCTTCAGGCCAGCGGCCATCCGACGACCGGCGGCAAGCCGGCATTAGGCTGGCGATGCACACGCATGCAGGCGCGGCATTGGCTGATGCGCATTCTGGCGCAGTGCTTCTCCCCCTTTTTTTTGTGTGTGATGCCATGCATAGCAGAACAGAAGAAGCGATGCCAATTTTGTACAGTGCATGATGCAGATTTAAATAAAACCATGCAAAATTTTAGATCTTAATTTACGATGCAATCGACATCTACCCCGTTTCGCAATCCACCGATCGACATTGTGCCGGCGATTTCAGATCTGCTCGCGGTAGATTAGGGCGGATTTGCATCGTTCTAATCTACAGTGCAATCAACATCTATCCCGTTTCACAATCTACCGATCGGCATTGTGCCGGCGACTTCAAGTCTGCTCGCGGTAGATTAGGGCGGATTTGCACCGTAGAGATTCAATCTAGAACGCGAAAGAAAATACAGATTCAAAGCGATCTAGAAAATTTAATCTGTGCTTCGATGATTACCTCGTTCACCGGAGCGAAGTCGTGCTGATAACGTGTTGAGAAACCGTCGTTGGCGACCAGTCCGAACGATTTCTCTGCTTAGAACAAGAACGAATCAATCACAGAATCACACAGAGAATAGATTGAACACACAGAGGTAGAGAGAACTCCCGGTCTTTCTTTATTGCTTTTCTTTCATGCGTACATAATGAGGGGGGTATGGCTCTCTATTTATAGTCTACGGTGGGGTGCCCAATTAGATCAGGACTCTGGATAGAGTCCAGGTTTCCTAACAGTATGTACGTAATCCGCTATTTTCGATTTTGCATGTGATTGCTCTGAATGATTGTCTAGTACTCAACTCTCAAACTGTCAGTCTGTTAAGATTGGAATTTTTCGTACGAATAATCCATTTTTTATTCGAAATTACAGAAATATACCTGCGGTAATTTTTTTACAAACATAGGCTCAAGTCGCCCAATGGAAGGGCGACTGGAGCTTATCGCCCAACCAGAAGCCGATTCTGTCCCTGTCGCTCTACCATCAGGCGACTGCATCCAGTCGCCCTCCCATTGGGCGACTTTAATGCAGTCGCCCAATGGTTGAGCGACAGGGATCAAATCTTCGCCAAAAATAGTGAAAATTGGTGGAGATATTCTTTATTGATCCAAAAGCCTTCAGAAAATTTTTGAGCAATTTCGGCTACGGGATCAAAAGTTATAGCAATCGAGGAACACAAAGAGAGGAAACGGGGAGTGATTGAAACTGCTATAACTTTTGATCCCGTAGCCGAAATTGCTCAAATTTTTTTCTGAAGGCTTTTGGATCAATGAAGAATATCTCCACCAATTTTCACTATTTTTGGCGAAGGTTTGGTCCCTGTCGCTC
Source organism: Dendrocalamus latiflorus (assembly GCA_017311315.1). Taxonomy (NCBI): domain Eukaryota; kingdom Viridiplantae; phylum Streptophyta; class Magnoliopsida; order Poales; family Poaceae; genus Dendrocalamus; species Dendrocalamus latiflorus. The sequence continues at coordinate 19,786,212 of CM029673.1, read as the reverse complement.
AACCATTGGACGACTGCATTAAAATCGCCCAATGGCCAATGGGAGAGCGACTGGATGCAGTCGCCTGATGGTAGAGCGACAGGGACAGAATCGGCTTCTGGTTGGGCGATAGGCTCCAGTCGCCCTTCCCTTGAGCGACTTGAGCCTATTTTTGTAAAAAAATTTCCCGCGGGTATATTTCTGTAATTTCGAATAAAAAATGGATTATCCGTACAAAAAATTCGTTAAGATTGTTACTAGCATCTGCAGTATGGTAAATACCGATGCTACCGAAATACCGAGCCGGTATAATTTGGTTTATTAGGTTCAGTATTTACATTTTATTTGGTAAATTCGGTAGGCAAAATGCAAATACCAAATTTAAATTATATGAAAAAAGAACCGAACAAACGGGCTGACCACTGGCACTGAGATTAGGGATGGCAACGGGGCTATTTCCTACGGGGAATACCTTCGCATCCCCACTCCGTATTTAGCTAGTGGGGGCTATTTTCCTCCCGTACCATCTCCACTAAGGTTTTGGCGGGAAACACGGCCTATCAAGAACCTAAATTTTAATGATATTACGAGTAATTTCATATATTTATCGTATAATTATGTAGAAATAAGTAAATTTATTAATACATAAGACGATAGAATAATACTAGACGAGTTGTAATATTTATCAATATATAAGACGGTAGAATAATACTAGATGAGTTGTATAACATATATTATACCAAAATATATTAGGCTCGAGATAAAATAATTATATTTTAGACACATAAAAGTATCAATCTATGTGTAGGGACGAATCCAACGGGGGGTTTCATTAGGCTCTAGCGTACCCTTCGCCGATGACATACCCCTTGATCCCAGTTGGTGACCTGTGTAATTGGCCATGGATGGATGTACATGACTGCAGGTGGTCCGGTGCCATGGCCACTTGACCGACACAAAGAGATGAAGATGGCTGACCCACATCTAAAATGCCAAAGTTTGGAAAAAAAAGGCCTAACTAAATCCTCACATCAAAAATTCCAAATCCAACCCACCCACCCCCACCAGGTTACCACTTAATTGAATACTAGATCTAAATCTAGTTGACAAACCTTGAGCAGTTGAATGGGTAGCTGAACCTAAAGTCTTGATCTACGCGGCGAGATGGTTGAGGCCAAGCGAAGGAGAGGAACTGCGCGGTGACAAGGAAGACAGGAGCCACCTGGGAGGAGATCTGTGCGGTTGGAGGTCGAGCCCAAGCCGTTGCCCCTCGAGGAGGCTGAGTGAAGGAGGGCATCTACGCGGCTGGTGCCAGAGCCACTACCCGCAAAGTGGTCGCGCGGAGCGAAGGAGCAGCTGGGCAGAGACAGAGGAGGCGAGGAGTCGGAGATGGAGTATCACCATCTCGATCTCTTGGAGATGAAGGTGAGGCATAGAGGACTGAGGAGGGGAGGGACCGAGGGAGTAGAGGCGTGGAGTGACCAAAGGTGGATACCGACTGACCCTGAGTCTGAGATGACCCAACTGAATGAGCAATGGTGAGGGGGAAGTGAGAGCGACTAGGTGAGTCGGTTTGTTTATCTGAGTAAGAACCGACCGAGGACACCTAAAGGCTACATATATATAGAAACATTAACCAACACGCAGGTGTAAAATACGTGAGAAGGTTACTGTCATTTCTAAATGAAGTTACCATTGGTTTTAAATGAAGTTATTGCCAAAACTTCACAATGCCAGAAAGTTATCATCGGTTCTGCATGAAGTTACCATCGGTAGTAAGTAAAGTTACTGCCGATGCTCCCAGTATATAGCAGGTGATAACTTGCCGGGGCGCAAAACTGCGCGCACATAATGCACAGGCGTAGAATAGCGATACTGTGTGCGCGCGCGTGTGTGTATGGCAAGCAAGGGTGACTAGATGAGTTGGTTTGTCTGAGTGAGAACCGACTGAGGACTCCTAAAGGCTAAAGAGGTACCCAGGAGTATGTACTTATGTACTTCTACTTCTAACATATCCATTTAATGATATTATTATACCTTTTTATCTATTTGAGCATAATCTAATAATGATTATAAGATACTTCAAAGTGAGTTCTACAAAAAATTTCATCAAAATCCACTTTTATAACATAATTTGTGTGTGTACTCTTTTTATATATGAAAAGTGTATATAGCAAAAATAAAGGGCTCTGATGAAAGTTTTTCAACTAAGTCACATTGGAGTATCTTAGAATTAGTATTTAAATATACCGAAAGTGATAAAGGGGTATAAAATATTCGTTTAAGTGGTACATTGGAAGCAGGAGTGTGTGTATATATAAGAAAGATTGCTACTGGTTATCCAATTATTCTTGTTGTCCACATTGATGTTGTATACTTGTATATTTGCATAGACAATTACGCACTAAAATCTATACTATCTAGTTGTATTGTGTAGTGGCATATTGTACAATACTAGTAGTGTGCCCGTGCTAACTGATGTGACGATGGCCCGATCTTCCGAGAGGTACTGATAAGTCGATTGTGGAGATCTCGACGTTGATGATCCAAAGGCTCCGACCAAAACAGATCGAACCCCTCGCAATCACTACACCACTGCTCCGTTGGTTATCAACCGTGCCGAACACGATTGACCTCGCCAAGAAGGCTATCTCCTGCAAGCGAATCGAGAACACAAGCAAGAGAGTACAAGATGCAATCTGAAATTGCGAATAAATATTAAGTTCACAAGTTGGGGTCTCGCAAACCGATGAACGGCGAAACTGTTCAAAGACAGATTAATCTAAGCAAAACCCAAGGAAAACTAAAGGGGTGTGGCCTCCTTAAATAGGGGAGGGGGAAGCCACACTTATCTAATGAAAAGGGATGTGGTACTATTTCTAGTTACTGTTCACGCGCGTGGTACTGTTCACATGAACAGTACCGGCCCAAATAGCCCAAGTTACAAGGCCCTCGGCCCACTTTGAGTTGGACTGGAAAAGTGACGTGGATTGTTTCGCAGTTTCTGATCTACTCGAGTGGAGTTTGGAGGTGAGACTAGATCCATCTGAAAGTAGACTCCAAGATCTTTCCAACGAGTACTCACGGGCCCCGAGAAGCCTTCTGGATCAAAAGTTATGGCCGTTTGAAGTTGGCTTGTCAAGCTGAATCCGAATTGATCTGGAGGCCGAATTGGATTCCAAAACCTGTCCAACTTGAACCCTTGCTTCAATTGGTTCTAAAGTGATGTGGTGCTACAAATATATATATTTTCATCATTAGGTAGCATCATATTCTCATTTAAAATATGTTGAAGTTGAAGAAACGAATTCACCTTTAGTTCATTCTTGATATTGGCCGCTATGGTCGTACGTGTTGGTGGCGTGGTCACATCATCCTCCCCTTCTTGATGGAAAACCGTCCTCGGTTTTAACATATGTGTAGTGTCACGTATTGCATGATCTTGATCATAAATCTTGGTGTATGATAACAAACGCAACAAACTCTCATTATGTAATATCATAAGTTCTTTATCAAATAAAGTAAAATCTCTTTGAAACGAGCTCACCTCATAATTTAAGTGATGCGTAGGAGCTCTTGTAATTGTAACAACAAGTAGAGCAAATATGGTTGTATCCATAGGGTTCATGTTCTTATCATCCTCCCCTTCTTGCAAACAAAGCCGTCCTCGGCTCTTGATAAGCTGAAAATATGATAACAAAGAAGCCAAGGTGTATGCATGGTATATGTATATGTCATCCATTTTAACAGTTCTTCGTTGTTGCACGATTAAGGTTATAAAATAGCAGCAATCATAAAAGCTAATTGTATTATTAACCCAAGAGTAATCATATAAGTTAATGAGCAATTCAAAATTTGTCACACAGTAATTGTTGCAACTTGTTTTGCAAATGTAAGTGAGGAACAATCCAGCTATATAATCATATCTCAATCGAACAATAGCAAATTCATCTAGCCAGGGTGAAAAGATTTGTATGTTCTGCCATAATTCATCATCTTTATTCAGATTGTCTATACTAGATGGTGTAAAAAGAGTTGAATACATAGGCATTGGATGAGTACTAAATTTTACTTCCCTCTCACTTTGAACATGATTCAGCATACAAGAATTGCTGTTCCAAATAGCAAGTTTCAATTCATCCATGTGATCGCAAGTTATGCATATTCGATATACAAGAAATTGAGTTCCCACATCATAATCTCCAATCAAATTAAACTTATATCCAGGGGTATAGGCACTTAACAAGAATTTCGAACATGCAAGTTCAGAAACTTTCTCCATAGCATGTGACAATTTCATAGGTAGATCCAACATGATGTAACACAATGAATTAGCAGGAGAAATTCTAGTCAAAACTTCTTTATGTGTTATTAATTCGACATGTGCAAAATTATGAGAATTTAGATTAGGACATGGTTCATTTAAGTCAACACAAGGAATATTAAAAGATTGCACTACAGCAGGTATATACTCACAAGGTTGCTCTATGTCTTGTTGTAGCACCAAATCAGTACCGTGAGCGATGATAGCTCCATGTTCTTTACCTTTCTGGCTCTCCTCAGATGATGTAAGGGCATCCATCTCCTTATATTCATTCTCAACCAATGGGGTCAACGATTCCATCAGCTCATGCTCCTCTTCGGCATGGTTCTCAACTACCTGCAAGTTGTTAGTCACAGAAAAGGGCACAAACACAGGTTTGTTCTCATGATCATCACCATTACCTGCAAGGTTAGCTGCAAGAGCATATTCATCCTTAACATCACTAGCACTTACATAACCACCATCTTCTGTCGCAATGTACGCCCGCTGACTTGGGCAATCTCTCATGACGTGGCCCATCCCTTTACAACGGTGGCACACAATGCCCGTCGTACGGCCCGTGGAAGCAACCGATGAAGAGCTCTTTGCTGGTGCTTGCACACTAGTAGATTTGCTCGCCTCGGGTGCTCGTGATGGTGGTGGCAGTGCTGCTGAACGCGCCCTACTCACAGAGGGGGCAGCAGCTCGAAAAACAGGAGGTGGGGCTGTCTTGGGTTGCTCCTGTGTTGGTCTCGATGTAGACGTACCTCCAAAATTGCTCCTTGTCCTTTGTTGTCTACCCTGCAATTCTTTCTCTGCCAAACAAGCAAGCTGGAACAATCTATTGATATCATTATACTCTTTGTAATCAATTATGTCCTGAATTTCATGCCTTAATCCCCCATAAAAACGAGCCATCTTATCTTCCTCATCCTCTTCAACATTACAACGCAGCATGCCTATTTGCAGTTCTTGATAATATTCCTCAACAGATCTATTACCTTGGTCTAAGCGCTGCAATTTCTTACGCATTTCACGTTTAAAAGCAGGAGGAACAAATCTAGCACGCATAGCTACCTTCAATCTATCCCATGTATCAGGGGCTAAGCCAGAATTAACTACTTGAGTCCACCAAATGATAGCAAAATCTTTAAATTCACTAGTAGCTTGTCTGACTCTATGCACTTCAGGAACTAGATGGGCATTAAATTTTTGTTCAACTGTCATCTCCCAATCTAGATAAGTTTCAGCATCATAGGTACCCGCAAAAGATGGTATGGAAAATTTAACTTTAGCAAACGGGTCATCATGAACATGAGCATTGTGATACTGAAAATTATTGTTACCTCCCATACCATGACGGTTCTGATGAGGATGGTGTCGTGGCCGTGCAGCACCGGCGTCACGGTTTTGTCTCTCATTATCATCTCCCTCCTCATGATCTTGGCCTCCATTGTTTGGTGGCCGATTCACCATTCTTTCAAGGCGTGTAGTGAGTGTTGCAATGCTCTCATTGATGGAAAGTTGCATTGTATCCATCTTCCTATCGATGTCATCAGTAATGGCAGCGCGTTGTTCATCCAAAAGCGTCATGAGCTCTCCCTTTAAAACACACTCTTGCGCATCAGACGTCTCACCTGCCATGGTTAGTAGCAAACAAAAGACAACACAAAGGTATTATCCCTATCAACTACTAGGTGGCGAGAAGTAGAATCACACACTCTCAAGCGTCTTATCACACTCTTACAAGTGTTCTTACCAATGTAGCAGGTGGTACAACCGGTGGCTGGTTCGTGACACCGTGTCGAGCGTGGGTACGATTGCAAGAGGGAACCTGTTCTGATCAAGAGTAGGTGTAGCTTGGAAGGCACAATATGGTAGCAATGGAGAACAATCAGTTCATTTCAGAATTGCATAGAATTGAATTATAGTTCGTATCTAGCACTTAGCCTATGTTGCTGATCAACCAAGGATGGAAGAAGGCTAAGAATAAGTGTATGGCAAAGTGTAGGAGTGGTAAATACAAGATAATTCAATCCAATTCAATCTGGAATTGAAGAACACAAGGATTGACCCAAAACTGAAAACTTCAGATTTCTGTCCACTGGACAGCACGTTGGTAATTCGGCCGTAACTTTTTGTCAGATGCCTCTTTTTCACTGATTCTTTTTTTTACTGTTTTCTGACGGCTTTTTCTACAGATTTTGTTTTGGGGCCAACTTCTGAATCCCAACACAGAAATTCGCACAAAAATCACAACTGCTGACTGTTGCAGATTCAGAACAGATAATTGGGTCAACTTTCACCGCACATATCTCTTAACTGCCTGGCTGGAATGACGTGAAATTTTACAGATAGATGGATAAGAAATTTTTGAATCTAATGGCGGTGGTCCCACTCAAAAATAATCTCGGAATCAAAAGATATGATGTTTTTGGTGGCGGCTGCAGAGGAAGGAAAAATCAGCCGAAATTGGAAATTAGGGTTTGGGGTGGGGAATTTTTTTTGTTTGGATTTTCAATGGAACAAAGATATGACCAGCAACTAGACAATACTATGACGGACACAAATTCAATTTAGCAAACCAAAACTAACAGATTGAAAGGCACAACGGGGTTTGGACAGCGGAAATTAACTCTATTTGTGGGGCAATTTTTTTTTCTGGACTATAGGAAATAAAAAACCAATCTACTCACTAGGGATACAAGAATTACCTCACGGGCAACCGTTGCTCTGATACCAACTGATGTGACGATGGCCCGATCTTCCGAGAGGTACTGATAAGTCGATTGTGGAGATCTCGAAGTTGATGATCCAAAGGCTCCGACCAAAACAGATCGAACCCCTCGCAATCACTACACCACTGCTCCGTTGGTTATCAACCGTGCCGAACACGATTGACCTCGCCAAGAAGGCTATCTCCTGCAAGCGAATCGAGAACACAAGCAAGAGAGTACAAGATGCAATCTGAAATTGCGAATAAATATTAAGTTCACAAGTTGGGGTCTCGCAAACCGATGAACGGCGAAACTGTTCAAAGACAGATTAATCTAAGCAAAACCCAAGGAAAACTAAAGGGGTGTGGCCTCCTTAAATAGGGGAGGGGGAAGCCACACTTATCTAATGAAAAGGGATGTGGTACTATTCCTAGTTACTGTTCACGCGCATGGTACTGTTCACATGAACAGTACCAGCCCAAATAGCCCAAGTTACAAGGCCCTCGGCCCACTTTGAGTTGGACTGGAAAAGTGACGTGGATTGTTTCGCAGTTTCTGATCTACTCGAGTGGAGTTTGGAGGTGAGACCAGATCCATCTGAAAGTAGACTCCAAGATCTTTCCAACGAGTACTCACGGGCCCCGAGAAGCCTTCTGGATCAAAAGTTATGGCCGTTTGAAGTTGGCTTGTCAAGCTGAATCCGAATTGATCTGGAGGCCGAATTGGATTCCAAAACCTGTCCAACTTGAACCCTTGCTTCAATTGGTTCCAAAGTGATGTGGTGCTACAAATATATATATTTTCATCATTAGGTAGCATCATATTCTCATTTAAAATATGTTGAAGTTGAAGAAACGAATTCACCTTTAGTTCATTCTTGATATTGGCCGCTATGGTCGTACGTGTTGGTGGCGTGGTCACATCACTAACGCTACGGTAAAATACAAAACAAGATAAAATTTGTAAAAAATAAAACGAACAATCAGATTCATTAATGCCAATGTCATACGACCGGTTCCAAGCTAAGATACAGCAATCTGGATGCCAAAGTAATGCCAATGTTGTCTCTGGAGAACAGCATACCAAGGACCAAATAGTTAGCGTAATTTCAAGCCATTAGCAAAATGGTCGAAAATCTTAAGAAAATAAAAAAAATCTTTATAATTTCTTTCAGAAGGGATTGTGATGCATAATATAATGCAGCTTACAGCACATACTTGACTGTATCATTTTATATATGGAGACATGTGACATTGCTAATAAAGAAAACTTGTAAAACATAATGACAATAAAAATAAGAAGAAAAATAGTAAAAGTGCTTATTCTAAGGAGGATGTTACAATAGCTAATAAAGCCGATTACAACATATTCTTGGTGTTCATACCATGATGACTCTACAAATATCCCTGCGGACAAAAAAGTTAACACTTCATCTTAGCTCATTCGTAGAGTTCGTCCTTCCAATAGTGCTTGGCTCTCCAATTGATACAGAAGCTAATGATTTGGAAGCCCAAGCAGTGGCATTCCTTGCCACCTCCTGTAAATTACCTCGCTTTGAAGGGTATAACCTATTGAATTTCTGTCTTGCTTGCTCAAGGTGGGTGAAGAAATATTCGTGCACACCCATCAAGTTTGCAAAAAGAGCATGCCTCCTCCACGCCCATTTCGCAAAGGAACCTATCTTTGGAAAAAGAAGATACAGCAACCTCAAGAGTCTAAATGAAGTTGCCAATGCTAGATAAGTATCCTGCTAAAGAATTTTCTCCGGCGAACGCGCCCACCAGAATGGACAGTTTTCCTGTTCAGCATCCTTTTGAAGCTCCATTTCATCTAATGAATGTACCATGGCCTCCCCAGTAGTTGACTTCACTGAAGCATTCATGCCTATATCACATAAATTCACCATTAGCAACACACTTAGAAATACAGATACAACCACCAAAGATATTTTAAGCATAAGTAATTCTAAATTCCAAACGCAGGGAGTCAGGGACATTTTGTTTGGGACAAAGATACCTCATACCAAAAGCGAGCTGGAAAAATACAAGCTCATAACTCAGTTGCTCAGTGTACAAGAATGAACTCTGATAAGCATGCAAGCAAAACTATTCCCAAAATAAATTAAAAAACAAGAATGAACTCTGATAAGCATGCAAGCAAAACTATCCCCAAAATAAATTAAGAAAACAAGAGTCCACATGGAACAATTAACACACCTGAAACATCACTGTAGAAAGCAGCTAGTTTCTTCACAGTTCGTGGTCCATGATACCTCACTCGCATTGTTGAATTCAAGAGAAATAGTGTTGGAAAACCATGAATCCCATATCTTGATATTATGCTGCAGTTTCCAATGTCAAATTAATATTTCACCAAAAACAATGTATCATGCTAAGAAAGACATTGTCCTTTACTCTAGAGGCAGACATACCTTGGCCTAATTGCAGATTCTTCAAATGCAAAATGACGAATGGTTGGGAATAAGGAAGCCAATGTCTCAACAGAAAGACTATAGCAAACTTTTTAACATAATTGGGTAACTGCCACACGAATTGTTGAGATGAGCTAAATAGGCACAAATGTCAAGTACAGGAAACAAAAACTGGAGTTTATAAGGTGGACCTTAAGCTCAGCTAAGACTTCAGGGGCAAACCTCCCAGACGCACATATCGTGAAAACAAACCCAAACTTGTCCCTGTATTTGGCATTCCACTCGGCCAACTCCTACAACAGCAGAAGAAACCAAATTGAGTCCACAAATCGGATCAAAGATGCAAGGAACACAGTGAACAAGATGAGGCACCTGCGCTATTGAATCAGTGGCAGTCGAGACTGCTGCTGATTGCTCCTCCTTACTCCACCTACAAATCAAATCAAACAAAAGTATGCAACGCATGAACCGGTGACCCATGAGGCCTCTTCGTGAGGTGGTGCCGATGTTATTGTCAGATGCGGGAAGTCTGTAAGGACTTCAGCCATCTCATTTCCTCTTTCCCCACAGCCCACATAAACCATAGCTTCGGAATTAGAGTACTGTATAAGGTAACCTGAGTCAATAAAAAGGCCAATATCCACAGCTGGACAAAAACAGCAGCTAAGAGACAAGAGCGGAATAGCCATGAAACCTTAGAAAGTGCCTGACTAATGACAGTCACCACTCAGACAAGAGCGGAATAGCCATGAGATACGACCTTCGAAAGTGTCATGAGAACAGCAGATTTAGCATAAAAACACAGGAAGATAAAATTAAGCATTCCATAAATGGATGAATCTTAATCATCCAATCACATAGCTATACTTTGAAGCAGTCACCACTCAGCACACCAAACGCCGTAGCATCAAACCCGACATCTTGAAGGAGTACAACAAGCGAACAATCCAGGTGAAGGCGTAGGTGCCAAGCTGAATGATTTACAGATGTGTTGCAAGCTAACAAAACAAAATCACCGAAGGATAGGTGCGATTCATACTGGTTTATCTGCATCTATAATCAATGTTTCCCTCTAATTCATCTAGCCAATGAACAACTATTTAGGCAAGCTAACTGACCCTGTGGAGTTCAAGAACCCAAAAGGTTCACCCAAATTCTTATGGGCAAGTAATCAAACATCTAGCGTGCAAAAACCATAAAACCATAACTCAATATACACCAAAAGGTTTCGTGCTAATTTCATGAAACACTTGATGTGCACACGCTGAAACTCAGACACGCAGACAGACAATATTCGGTCAGTCAGTATTGAATATATAACCTTTACTAATCACAGACAATATGAATACGCAATTGTAAAGAACAGGGCACTGCTTACCGCCATACCACACCACCAAGAAATTCTTATGAATCTAGGCACTAATGAACCATCACACATTACACGTCAACACTTCCATGAACATAAGAATAACATGATTCCTCTGGACCCTGGCACATTTCTTAGCTAATAATTTGTTGGCAAAAACAATAGCAGTAGAAGGGTAAATAAAAGGGAGAATGGCACTTAGCTTGCTATATAGAAGGAAGGGGAGAGCTTGAGGTGGCCGGCCGGGAAGGGCGACGTGGTGAGGTGGTGCCGATGGGCGCCGTCCTCCGACTCCTCCGCTTGGGCACCGCCGCGCCGCGCCGTCCTCCGACTCCTCCGCCTGGGCGCCGCCGCCGCGCCGTCCTCCGCCTCTGCCGCCCGGGAGGCCGGGATCTTGGGGGGTGGGTGTGTGCTTCTACCGGGGGCGCCGCCGGGGAGGGGGGTGTCCGGCTGGCGAGGGGAGCTCGGGCGGCCGCCCGGGCTTGCCCGAAGGGCAGGTCCGCCCCTGGCAAGGAGGGCTCGACCCTAGATCTGAGCGCCTTGAGCCTGGCGGCGGCAGCGCATATGCTAGCGCTCAGCGCAGGGAGGGCGCGACGGCGATGGGTGCAGTGGTGGGTTGGGTGGTGTGTGAGGCCCACGTTGTGGGTGATTCTCACACGAGCCAGTCTGGACCGCTAGGGCGCCTCGGCGCAGGGCGTTGCGGTGCGAGAAAGGTGGGGGTGGGGCGTTCGCCGTGGCCGCGGAGGGGCGGCGGAGCGGACGGGTGGGGGGAGGAGGAGACGACGGCGGAGCGGGGGAGGAGGAGTGAGGGCGGAGTGCAGCGGAGGAGTGGGAGGTGGGAGGCGGCGGCGCGGTGTGGGGGGTTGGGGGCGGGGTGAGCAGCGTATCGGGCGGAATTTTCGCGAGGTGGGGGAATCAGAGAGAGCGGGTGGGCCACGCGGCGATGGCCAGGAGGAGCGTGGAGAATATGCATGATCCGGATGATTATGGCCTTAGGATCTTCAATGAGTAAGAGAAGAAGGTTTGAGGAGAGATCCAGACCATTCATTTGTATGAAGTTGGATTACTTGGTACACAAATCTGGGTGGACTTAGATTAGGCATGACTGTGGGGGTGGTTGAGGTGGTAGATTTAGTAAAGAAAATTTTGGTGTATTATAGAGTAGGGTAGATGCTCGTAGATTTGCAATAATGGAGAAACAAAATTTACGTAACTATTTCACAAGCAATTTAAGTAGTACTCCCCTAATTGATGATAACATAACTCAACTCAAGAGGTTACTCTTTTATTCATGTATGAATTTGATTGCAAAAGAGTAAAATACTATACTTTATTTAAACCCACCCTCGATTTTTATCCTATCTTTGTCATTGTTTACGTGTATATGAGTATATATTAGGAAATAGCGGAGATCGGAGATGAGGGAGACATTTCTATCTCTATCCCTATATTATTTAATGTGGAAAAAATCTCCCTCCCCCATATATATATATATATATATATATATATATATATATATATATATATATATATATATATATATATATATATATATATATATATATATATATATATATATATATATATATATATATATATATATATATATATATATATATATATATATATATATAGTAAGGTGCCCGTGCGTTGCAACGGAGTACCAAATAAAAATGAGACATACTATCAAACATGATCTCAAACTGAATAATTAATATCAATTTTATCTTACGTCATCATGTATCAAGCAAAGTATACATGTTCATACTCGTAAATAAATCAAGCATCATATTGTGAAGCATTTGTATGGCGCCCGAGTTTTTTCCGGCCGAGGAACTTCGCGACCCATTTGAATGGACTAATACATCGTACCTTTGAATGGCCTAATACATCATACCATTTGAATGGCCAAATACACCATACAGAGAGTTCAAAAAACTCTACGGTCTAATGACAGCATCACAAAGATAGCCACCTAAAGCCAAATAACTCACAACAGTTTTCTTTCCGTACCCGTTTTCACTATATTTATGCATATTTACACTGTGTATATGAAGAGGAAAAAAAGAAATGGAAAAGATAAATTACTTGATTCTTAAGTAGCTCTTTGGGATCTGAGGCAAAATGGGCTCTCTAACTCTGCAAGCATGAAAAGAAGAGTAGTTAAGTACTGAAGTTCCACACAACATGCATGCATGAACACAATAGATAAGCTAGCTAGCTTCTGCATATACACACTTGGAGCATGTATTTTTATCCACATGTAGCAAGCATTTTTATCCATATAAATAAATAAACATACAACATGTATAGGACTTGCATTGTTACCAGAGGCATTAGCTAGCGAGCATATACACACATTGCTATATGTATGTATGTATGTATGTATGTATGTATGTATGTATGTATGTATGTATGTATGTATGTATGTATGTATGTATGTATGTATGTATGTATGTATGTATGTATGTATGTATGTATGTATGTATGTATGTATGTATGTATGTATGTATGTATGTATGTATGTATGTATGTATGTATGTATGTATGTATGTATGTATGTATGTATGTATGTATGTATGTATGTATGTGTATGTGTCTATGTACATGATCACAAGTGTACATGGAAACTTGTATATATGTATAGCTGAATGCCCGTGTGTTGCTATGGATTTAAAAAAAAATAGAACATATATGAGAATCAATTTACTTCATAGCTCAAGAAAAGGAAACCTTTTGCTTTTACTTTACCTGAGTTTCAGATTCGGCTGAAATAAGAACCTTTGCTGCATAGGAGTAACGCTCGTACCGCTCAAGAATTTTGTCCATATTGTGAAAAAGGAGGAATATACATCTGGTCACTGGAAGTAAATGTAAACAGGATTAACAATATGCAGTATACACACAATCTCAAGAATAGATATATGCATTCATTTTTAAAAGAAACGTAAATCCTCATCCCCCATATGAACGAAAGAGGATCATCATGACCAGCACAAAAATGTGGCAAAGTGTTGAGAAACTTGAGAAAGAACTTACTCAATCATGCCAGATGAGCTGTCAGTATAAGTATAGAAAAGTTGGTCAATCCATTCTATTTCCTTGGAAACCACTTTAGTGGGACCTTGTAACATCCTGAAAAATTTAAAATTTAAAATATGAGTTTCTCGAATTACTTTTGCAATATATTCCATTTGAATTTGGATTTTTCGATGTTTTCCTGAATTTGGTTGAGGTTCCAAAAATCGAAGAATTAATAAAAGAGAAAGACAGGTATTGATAATGCCCTAAAAAGGAATGTGCAAATAACGGAAGGAAGACAAAAATTTGTAAACACGAATCTGAAAAGATGATCCATAAAAGTAAAGAAAGAAATTTGGTTTAGGGCATAAAATATTATTTCTGAAAACAATGGCATGAAAAACAATGGAAGCAAGTAAAGTAAATACCAACATTAGTTGGAAATATTTTTATTAAGTCCAAAATGTCATCAGGAACTTCTGTGTATTTTTCTTGAATTTTTGGAGCTTATTTCATATTTTTCAGAGCTTAATTGAATTTTCCTATGCTTTTCAGAAAATAAAAATAAAAAAAAACTTCCTCCCCTTCCATCCGGCCGCCACATGGACGGCTCGGATCCGCCGCGAATCCCGCCTAACGCCTCCCCGCTCTCGCCACGCGTGCGGCCCGGATCCGCCGCGCATCCCGCCCGCGCCTCTTCTCCCGCCGCGTGGCCCAGGCGCCGCTCCCACTCCGCCTCGCTCCCTCTGCCCGGTGGCCCCGCCTTCGCCCCGCGCGCGTCTCCCTGCCAGCGGGCCCGCCCTCGCCCGCTCCCTCTCTTCACCGCGCGGGACCGCTTCCCCCTCCCTCTCTTTCCTCTCTTCCTTCTCCCCCAGTGCGCCCGCGCCATTCTCTGCTGGGTGCAGCTTCTCTTCGCCCCGTGGCGTCCATGCGTCGCCCCTGGGCTCAGCTTCTCCCTTCCGCGTGGCAACCATGCATCCTCCCTCTGTCATTCACAGTGCCACGCCGACCCGCCCCCTCACCCGCACTCCCTCTTCTCCCTCCTCTCTGCTTCCTCCCCGACATCGCTGCTCCCCACCCGCGCGTGCTCTGCCGCGCTCAGCCTTCTTCCGCCGCGTGGCATCCATGCGCGACCCCGTCCTCTGCCGGCGTCAGCCAACCTGCTCCCATCACTCGCCCCCGTCGCCGTCACCCGGCACTCCCGTCACCATGCCCTGTGCGCGCCCGTCGCTCGTCCATGCCATCGCCCATGCCGCATACTGCACCTCGGTCGACAGCCACAGGAGCCCCACAGCGACCATTCCCCACTGCTATAAAGACCCGTGCGCAGTGGCTGAGCTCCTTACCCAACTCGAGCCCTCTCGTTTGCATAAATCTTCCGCCGCCGCCGAGCTTCTTCCGGCCACCCTCGACGCCGGCATCACTCGGCCATCCCACCGTGGCAGAAACTCTCTCCCCGAGCTTCCCTTTGTTCCCTCGTGCCCCAGCCGCCCCTAATTGGCCCCTCTTGTTTTGTAGCTTGCCGGCGCGCCGTTCCTTCTCCAACTCCGGCGACCCTCCTCGCCGCCGAACCCGACCACCCCAGCCCGATTCCTTCCGGCCCGAGCGTCTCCACGACGCCCCCAACCTTCCTCAAACGTCGCCCGGCCTCCTTGACACCCGAGCTCCCTCCTCCACAGGAGCCTCCTTGCCGCCGCCCCGGGCTCACGCCGCCAAGCCGCCCCGGCCATCCCCGAGCTCCTCTGACCCCCAAGGTAGCCTCCCGACCATGCCAAGATGCTCCCTTGCAAAGGAATCGGATTATTATGCCCTCTGTAGCCACATCCCCTTCTCCCCTGCTCTACCGCCGCCTCGGGTCGCCGCCGGCCACCCCTCCGGCCAAATTGGCCGGCGAGAACTCGGCCAGAGGTAGGCGCGGATGCGAGCAACCCGTTTTGGGGATGCCCACGCCCGGCCGTCGCTTCCTCCGCCGGCGGCGAGCTCGTCGTCCTTCGGCCGGAGGAAGAAGAGGACTGTAGTTGCGTAATTAACTCTGATTAAGAGATTAAGACAGTCATTAAATGCGGTTAAGACAACGGTTAGAGTTAATGATTGGTAGTTAAAGTAGTGAGTCCCTGACATGTGGGCCATGCTTCTTTAATAACTCAGTGACCGGCCCCACCTGTCATAGGCACAGGTAAAAGAGAATAAAATAAAGAAAAGATTTTAAAACTGGAAGTGGGACCCACCTGTCAGATTTCTATTATTTTCTGGATTTATTAGAACTGAGAATTTCATAAGGGCATAACTTGTTCATTTTAGCTTCAAATTGAGTGAAACAAATTTTTAAATTCATCTAAATTCACGATCTGTCCAACGGAACCAAAACCATGAATTTTAGAGCTCATATAAATTTTTAGTGAAAATTTTGGATAATTCAGAAATAATTTAGGAATGTAGAAAATTAAATTAGGAGTTAAAATAGGTCTACTTACTTAATGTTTAACATCTGATTATTCATTATGTGTATAACTAAATAGTTAATTGAGGTCATGATTTATAATATAAACCCCACCATTAGTACATCGCCGATAAGTAAATCTCAACAGCTAAATATATATATAAGAGGTTAGAGAAGTGCGGATTGCATGCATGCAGCCCCCTAGTGAAAATAACAGTACTATTTCTTGCGTTCGCCGTAGACCCTACTAAAAAAATATATATACACATGTAAACACTATCAAGAACATATATATATATACATCTACTATCAATCATGAAATCTTAAAAGGTAGCTTTAGTTAGTAATGATGACAAAATATCGTCATGTATAGCCGGCTCGAGTTATAAAGGGATAAAACATCAGTAGCAGTAATGTTCAGAAAGCACTTAAGTTAAAAGATTACAATAATATACAGATGCTAAGTTGCAATAGCTCTAGGTCATCAAGTATCCAAATAATCTCACGGATATATATAAATACTCTAAAGAAAACATGTAACCATTAACACGGGTAATTAGGGTCGCATAAAATACTGCATCCCAAGCTCTGCTCCGATAGCCGAGTTTAAACTAGAATTAGAAATAAAGCTAAGCGTAATAGTAGCTAAAGTATGAGCAAGCTAATAATAGTGCCATTAATTAAATCTTAACACTAGCTTTAGTAATAGTATTGAGCATAATTGCATATATAACAAGTTAGGACTCATGTGAGTGGATCCTAATTCAACCTAAATTTGGCCTAGCTATGAATGAAGATACATAAAATATGATAATGGGATTATTAGAGATTTAAATTTAATCAACTACCATATATGAATGAATATTGAGCCTTTGCTATTTATCTTAATCTAATTAGTAAGTAAAGGCCTATATCCGAGATTATTCTAAAACTTAATAAAGATGTCAAAGTGTTGTAATACCTTTGACTAAAAGATTTATAGAATAAGTACAGAGCTCATCCATCAGTCCAGTTTGCCTTTATCATAACCTGAGTTGCAAGGAATACATACCCAGTCAGACTCATACTTCGATACATAGGTCTAACCCGACTCATGGAACTTCCTTGATAAATACGAAAATAATAAAAGAGGTTATTAATAAAAAGATCGAATTTCGTCTTTCTCCAATCGGCTATGTTTGGCCACTTCTTCTCCAAAGTAAAATAATCCCTGTAGATACTTCCTTACTTATGATCCTTTATTATCCTAAAATTTTCCCTCACGGTAAAGTTATTCAGATAACTCGTTCTCTCACTCAAACCCAGCTACTGCTGTGTTTGCAACACACTAAACCGAATCACTCTGCTATTCTCAAATCGTAATACATGTATAAAATAAATTAAACCGGCCATTTAAATTATTCGGATTTATTTGGATCTTTTTGAGTTATTTACTTTTATTTGCATTCAGTCATTTGTCGCGTAATTAGAAATTGGGAGTCGTGAAGATTCAGTGGATCAAACGAGATCAAGCTCGAAGTGAAGATGAAGAATAGAAGCTCAAGAGAAAGCATCGTGTGCGCCAAAGTCCGCGGTAAACCGCGCCAGGCGAGTCAATACTTTGATCATGTTGAACCTACGTTTTCTGCAAATTACTTTTGTTTAAATTATCAAATTGCATGCTGTTATGTCATATGCAAATACATGATAATTTAAGATTCTAGTTATATCCCATTGTGTACTTGGTTAATATTACCCCTCCTTTGGAATATTTGAACATGTGAACATTGTCGCCCTAGCACAAATTATAATAGTAACCTTTCGGAAATAAGTCCGTAATTATATGCCATGCGTAGTATTGTTTAGATATTCATGGGCGCGAGAGCGCCCAAGCATCACTTTTAATCCTGAGAAAAATTGGTTGGGCAGTCATGGTGGTAATGACTGATGTATGTTGATTATGGTTATTTTATATTCCCAAAAAACCTCAACATGCTTAATATCTGGGCGGATGGTTCGGGGGTATGGTGCAGTGGTGCACGAGAGTGTGGTTTGTGGTAGAACCGCCCAGATACCACTAAGGACTGAATCTTGTCATGCCAACCCGTGTAAAACAGTACAACCACAAGTCTGTAAAATACAACTTGGCTAAGTAGACTTATCGAAATCCCGGACTCATCTCACTGGTAGTGGATTGATGGGGTTATGCTATGGCAAGGGGGCCGAAGGGACACCAGTGGGGGGTGAAGTTTTCCCGCTTTCCTAACGTTGCGGGAAGTAGGAGCCCGAGCTGCGTTAGAGTCTGGGGAAAACATCCCGCGCACAGATGGGACCCATCGCAAATGGGCGGTCACCCATAATGTGAGATGGGAGAAAGGACTAGATACTTTGAAAAGTCACTGTGATGATCTGCTCAACCACATGTCTAAGGAAACGTGTGGGGCAACGAGTTGATTGTCTCTTGTGGTGAAAGTGTACAAACTCTGCAGAGTCAAAACTATTCGAATAGCCGTGCCCACGGTCATGGGCAGACATGGGAACTTAACTGGATATAGTTCTGTTTTAAAAACATTGGAAACTGGGAATGGGAAACTTGAAGGGCGAAGGACTGCCCTGGTTTGGAATTGTCCTGGGTGTCGTCCCAGTGGTAAGTTAAGCGGCTATAACGCTGAAGAAATTGCTATATGGTGCAGATGCCATGTAACGGTGGATGGAATCTGAATCGATATTAATAAGGCATTTCCTTGTACATTATGATTTGTACCAAAATTGCTAAGTCATAGGACTTTTTAATTAATTGTATTCAAAAGCACTCTACGCAAAATAAAATAGCCCGAGCCTCTCCTTTGTTAAGCCATGCATACTATTTCTTTGCATTCTGTGTATTGGCTCGCGGAGCACGGGGTCGGAGTGCTCATGCTCGCTTTTGCGACAAAATTCAGAATCAGGAAATCAAATCACCTCGCCTCAGCAACAAGATTGGATAAGCTGGCCAAGAAGATGAAGATGTCAAGGGCTAGGTCGCGAACCTCCAGTTGGCTGCCTGTGGGCATGTCCTGAAGGTCCCACCTGTGTGCTTCGTTCTTCCGCTGCTGCAATTTAATGATTTCGGCCTAATCGGCCCATGAGTAAGTTTACTATTACATTTACGCTTTCGCATGATATGTATTTTGATATTCAGAACTGTAACTGTGAGCACTATCTACTGATCCAGGGAATAGTGCAGTAAATCACAGAGGAATCCGGATGTTAATATCTGGGCTCCTACAGCGATGGTATCAGAGCATATCGACTGCAGGTCGTGACCTAGCCTGGCCGTTAGTTTCATGATTAGAGTTATTTCATCAAAATTCTATTTCCAAAAATATAAGTGGTATTGCTCATCCTTATCTCTCTTAAGTGAATTTCCCTCATCTATATGCTGCCTTAGCCATTTTACTTCTGAGGCTCTCTTACCAAATTCAAAGTGATGAAAATCCAGTACTTCTCTTGTAAACTCTCTATGAAAACGCACTTAAGGCCAAGAGTCATGGTGCTTAACCTTGAAGCTTAATATCAAAGATTGTTTTATTTTTGGAGAAAACAATAGAGTGAAAATTGGAAGAACAAAAAAAAAATTTTTTTTTGGTGGAGCCTAACGGAAAGGATTAGATTGACTAGAAGGATGAATTAAGTTATTCTTGGAAAAGAAATAGGAAATATGAAAATAATTGCGGGAGTACAACATCGATAAATAACATGATTCTTGGGAGATATTTACAATAGTGGAATAATGGAATATGATCGATTGCTAGATAAATTGATAGAGTTTTGAGAAATTGGAAAGATGACAACAATTATCAAAGTATAGGCTTGATTAATAACATTATTCCTGGAGGATGCTTACAATAATGAATAAATTCGAAGGTTGATAGTAAAGATTTAGGGTGGTTACTAAATGAGTAATTATGATTTTGAATACAATCTTGGATTATTAGGAAGTCCTGATACACATGACACTGGTGGACTTAAAGGTAATAATGTTGGATAATCATCAGAATTCAGAATTGAGGAGTAAATAGACAATAAAGATTGAGGTTGATCATTGGAGAAGCAAACTATGGAGTTGGATCAATGACACCAGACCGAATTATTAAGAGGACACGATACGAAAGACATCAGTGGATCTAAATAAAGAAAGCTAGATCTTTATCGGATTGGAAAGCTGATAAAACTGGCAATTGGCGAACCTGAGATTGGATTTATAAAGATGTGGTGGAAATTCAGGCACATATCAAAATTTGGTAACTTCGATTCAATTAATAAAATTTTAAATGGAAGAATTATATTGGTGGATCTAAAGTGAAGGCGTTGCATTTTCATTGTATTGTAGAGTTAATAAGTTGACCGATAATGGATCTGAGATTTTGATTATACAGTCATAGTGAAAATATGATATTTAATCCACAAATATATGATTGATGGTCAAAGATTCATGCGGGATTTAGATAATCATGACTAGATTAATGAAATGATGGATGATACAATAGGACGAGTATGATTGGCGGATCGAATAAAATAAATAATCTCCTTCGCTGTTTGGAGTATTAGATGGCAGTAATACCATGAACAAGTAATGGAGAAAGATAGCCTAAGTGCAGGTTGCAAAAGTGGAAGTTAAATCATAAAGGCCGTTGGATTCTAAGCCTTATGTAAAAAAAAATCATATGGGAGTGAATTGATTCAGTGATGGATAGTTGAACGTTGGAAGAGATTAGGATACGAAAAAAAATCAATTTAGCCACAAGGATCATTTATATATAAAAAAAATGAGTGCCAAAACCAATGAAACTACCCCAAATACTTTCCACTTCTTTCTATTAATTACAAAAGGAAAATTTTGATCCTTTTCTCATACCCCTACTCCAAATATTAAGGTTAGGAACGTCGAAGATGATCATGAAGATAAGATGGTCTCGTTTTAGACGGACTGTGCATATGAACCCTGCACCCTCCTATGTGTGCTTCCCGAGTAGACGTTGTATTGTTGCAAGATTCTATTTGGCCCTGTGCACTGCCTCTTGCCCTCGGGCGTCCTATTTCGCAGTCGCAGGAAAAAGCTTGCTTTTAAAAATTTGTGTGGTTTTGTATCACCCCAGCTTCCGGGGTATTTTCCTTTAAAGTTAAATGGGTTAGAACACCTTATCTTCGCGATTTAATCCTCATCTCATGCTATTCCCTCTCACCTTTTCTGAAAACTCCATCGGATCCAAAGGAACGAAATAACAAGTAACCCAAAACCAGTGCAATCAAGAAGATGCGAAGACTCTGCAACCTTCCAATATTTGAGGAGAACAACATCACTGTGAAGAAGACCACCCGCCAATCTCGTGACGACCAAGACAGCTAGAGTACAATGGATGATTAATGATAATCATCATTTGTTTAAGGGGGGTAGCACTACGAGATATAATATCGGCAAAATCAAAGAGCAAGCACCCTGAAGACGACAACATCTCCAAAAGAATAAAGATCTCCTCCCTCCCTTTTTGCCTCCTTTAAGTGCAGGTCCTCTCCCCTTCTGTCTACCCCTACGGCATAGACCATTGCCACCCAC
The DNA here is from genome assembly GCA_017311315.1 of Dendrocalamus latiflorus. Taxonomy (NCBI): domain Eukaryota; kingdom Viridiplantae; phylum Streptophyta; class Magnoliopsida; order Poales; family Poaceae; genus Dendrocalamus; species Dendrocalamus latiflorus. The sequence continues at coordinate 19,764,380 of CM029673.1, read as the reverse complement.
CTATTAGTATGAAAATTCTACAACCATATGTCCAATAGATGATGCAACTACTCCATTCCACGACGACATGAAGACAACAACGTCAAAGAGCAAGTAATTGGAAGTCTATGACCTATCCAGTAGAACAAGGTTTCTCTCTTCCCTTTTGACTTCTCCAAGTAATAACCCCTAATGTGCAGATCTTCATCTCTCGGTGGAGCTAAAGAACTATACGTCGAGCAGCACCCGGAAACCCATTGCTAGCTAATATAACCCCACCTCCTTTCTTTCAACTCTACCGGAATCTCGGGGTCGAGATTCATTTAAGGGGGGTAGATTTGTAACATCCTGAAAAATTTAAAATTTAAAATATGAGTTTCTCGAATTACTTTTGCAATATATTCCATTTGAATTTGGATTTTTCGATGTTTTCCTGAATTTGGTTGAGGTTCCAAAAATCGAAGAATTAATAAAAGAGAAAGACAGGTATTGATAATGCCCTAAAAAGGAATGTGCAAATAACGGAAGGAAGACAAAAATTTGTAAACACGAATCTGAAAAGATGATCCATAAAAGTAAAGAAAGAAATTTGGTTTAGGGCATAAAATATTATTTCTGAAAACAATGGCATGAAAAACAATGGAAGCAAGTAAAGTAAATACCAACATTAGTTGGAAATATTTTTATTAAGTCCAAAATGTCATCAGGAACTTCTGTGTATTTTTCTTGAATTTTTGGAGCTTATTTCATATTTTTCAGAGCTTAATTGAATTTTCCTATGCTTTTCAGAAAATAAAAATAAAAAAAAACTTCCTCCCCTTCCATCCGGCCGCCACATGGACGGCTCGGATCCGCCGCGAATCCCGCCTAACGCCTCCCCGCTCTCGCCACGCGTGCGGCCCGGATCCGCCGCGCATCCCGCCCGCGCCTCTTCTCCCGCCGCGTGGCCCAGGCGCCGCTCCCACTCCGCCTCGCTCCCTCTGCCCGGTGGCCCCGCCTTCGCCCCGCGCGCGTCTCCCTGCCAGCGGGCCCGCCCTCGCCCGCTCCCTCTCTTCACCGCGCGGGACCGCTTCCCCCTCCCTCTCTTTCCTCTCTTCCTTCTCCCCCAGTGCGCCCGCGCCATTCTCTGCTGGGTGCAGCTTCTCTTCGCCCCGTGGCGTCCATGCGTCGCCCCTGGGCTCAGCTTCTCCCTTCCGCGTGGCAACCATGCATCCTCCCTCTGTCATTCACAGTGCCACGCCGACCCGCCCCCTCACCCGCACTCCCTCTTCTCCCTCCTCTCTGCTTCCTCCCCGACATCGCTGCTCCCCACCCGCGCGTGCTCTGCCGCGCTCAGCCTTCTTCCGCCGCGTGGCATCCATGCGCGACCCCGTCCTCTGCCGGCGTCAGCCAACCTGCTCCCATCACTCGCCCCCGTCGCCGTCACCCGGCACTCCCGTCACCATGCCCTGTGCGCGCCCGTCGCTCGTCCATGCCATCGCCCATGCCGCATACTGCACCTCGGTCGACAGCCACAGGAGCCCCACAGCGACCATTCCCCACTGCTATAAAGACCCGTGCGCAGTGGCTGAGCTCCTTACCCAACTCGAGCCCTCTCGTTTGCATAAATCTTCCGCCGCCGCCGAGCTTCTTCCGGCCACCCTCGACGCCGGCATGACTCGGCCATCCCACCGTGGCAGAAACTCTCTCCCCGAGCTTCCCTTTGTTCCCTCGTGCCCCAGCCGCCCCTAATTGGCCCCTCTTGTTTTGTAGCTTGCCGGCGCGTCGTTCCTTCTCCAACTCCGGCGACCCTCCTCGCCGCCGAACCCGACCACCCCAGCCCGATTCCTTCCGGCCCGAGCGTCTCCACGACGCCCCCAACCTTCCTCAAACGTCGCCCGGCCTCCTTGACACCCGAGCTCCCTCCTCCACAGGAGCCTCCTTGCCGCCGCCCCGGGCTCACGCCGCCAAGCCGCCCCGGCCATCCCCGAGCTCCTCTGACCCCCAAGGTAGCCTCCCGACCATGCCAAGATGCTCCCTTGCAAAGGAATCGGATTATTATGCCCTCTGTAGCCACATCCCCTTCTCCCCTGCTCTACCGCCGCCTCGGGTCGCCGCCGGCCACCCCTCCGGCCAAATTGGCCGGCGAGAACTCGGCCAGAGGTAGGCGCGGATGCGAGCAACCCGTTTTGGGGATGCCCACGCCCGGCCGTCGCTTCCTCCGCCGGCGGCGAGCTCGTCGTCCTTCGGCCGGAGGAAGAAGAGGACTGTAGTTGCGTAATTAACTCTGATTAAGAGATTAAGACAGTCATTAAATGCGGTTAAGACAACGGTTAGAGTTAATGATTGGTAGTTAAAGTAGTGAGTCCCTGACATGTGGGCCATGCTTCTTTAATAACTCAGTGACCGGCCCCACCTGTCATAGGCACAGGTAAAAGAGAATAAAATAAAGAAAAGATTTTAAAACTGGAAGTGGGACCCACCTGTCAGATTTCTATTATTTTCTGGATTTATTAGAACTGAGAATTTCATAAGGGCATAACTTGTTCATTTTAGCTTCAAATTGAGTGAAACAAATTTCTAAATTCATCTAAATTCACGATCTGTCCAACGGAACCAAAACCATGAATTTTAGAGCTCATATAAATTTTTAGTGAAAATTTTGGATAATTCAGAAATAATTTAGGAATGTAGAAAATTAAATTAGGAGTTAAAATAGGTCTACTTACTTAATGTTTAACATCTGATTATTCATTATGTGTATAACTAAATAGTTAATTGAGGTCATGATTTATAATATAAACCCCACCATTAGTACATCGCCGATAAGTAAATCTCAACAGCTAAATATATATAAGAGGTTAGAGAAGTGCGGATTGCATGCATGCAGCCCCCTAGTGAAAATAACAGTACTATTTCTTGCGTTCGCCGTAGACCCTACTAAAAAAATATATATACACATGTAAACACTATCAAGAACATATATATATATACATCTACTATCAATCATGAAATCTTAAAAGGTAGCTTTAGTTAGTAATGATGACAAAATATCGTCATGTATAGCCGGCTCGAGTTATAAAGGGATAAAACATCAGTAGCAGTAATGTTCAGAAAGCACTTAAGTTAAAAGATTACAATAATATACAGATGCTAAGTTGCAATAGCTCTAGGTCATCAAGTATCCAAATAATCTCACGGATATATATAAATACTCTAAAGAAAACATGTAACCATTAACACGGGTAATTAGGGTCGCATAAAATACTGCATCCCAAGCTCTGCTCCGATAGCCGAGTTTAAACTAGAATTAGAAATAAAGCTAAGCGTAATAGTAGCTAAAGTATGAGCAAGCTAATAATAGTGCCATTAATTAAATCTTAACACTAGCTTTAGTAATAGTATTGAGCATAATTGCATATATAACAAGTTAGGACTCATGTGAGTGGATCCTAATTCAACCTAAATTTGGCCTAGCTATGAATGAAGATACATAAAATATGATAATGGGATTATTAGAGATTTAAATTTAATCAACTACCATATATGAATGAATATTGAGCCTTTGCTATTTATCTTAATCTAATTAGTAAGTAAAGGCCTATATCCGAGATTATTCTAAAACTTAATAAAGATGTCAAAGTGTTGTAATACCTTTGACTAAAAGATTTATAGAATAAGTACAGAGCTCATCCATCAGTCCAGTTTGCCTTTATCATAACCTGAGTTGCAAGGAATACATACCCAGTCAGACTCATACTTCGATACATAGGTCTAACCCGACTCATGGAACTTCCTTGATAAATACGAAAATAATAAAAGAGGTTATTAATAAAAAGATCGAATTTCGTCTTTCTCCAATCGGCTATGTTTGGCCACTTCTTCTCCAAAGTAAAATAATCCCTGTAGATACTTCCTTACTTATGATCCTTTATTATCCTAAAATTTTCCCTCACGGTAAAGTTATTCAGATAACTCGTTCTCTCACTCAAACCCAGCTACTGCTGTGTTTGCAACACACTAAACCGAATCACTCTGCTATTCTCAAATCGTAATACATGTATAAAATAAATTAAACCGGCCATTTAAATTATTCGGATTTATTTGGATCTTTTTGAGTTATTTACTTTTATTTGCATTCAGTCATTTGTCGCGTAATTAGAAATTGGGAGTCGTGAAGATTCAGTGGATCAAACGAGATCAAGCTCGAAGTGAAGATGAAGAATAGAAGCTCAAGAGAAAGCATCGTGTGCGCCAAAGTCCGCGGTAAACCGCGCCAGGCGAGTCAATACTTTGATCATGTTGAACCTACGTTTTCTGCAAATTACTTTTGTTTAAATTATCAAATTGCATGCTGTTATGTCATATGCAAATACATGATAATTTAAGATTCTAGTTATATCCCATTGTGTACTTGGTTAATATTACCCCTCCTTTGGAATATTTGAACATGTGAACATTGTCGCCCTAGCACAAATTATAATAGTAACCTTTCGGAAATAAGTCCGTAATTATATGCCATGCGTAGTATTGTTTAGATATTCATGGGCGCGAGAGCGCCCAAGCATCACTTTTAATCCTGAGAAAAATTGGTTGGGCAGTCATGGTGGTAATGACTGATGTATGTTGATTATGGTTATTTTATATTCCCAAAAAACCTCAACATGCTTAATATCTGGGCGGATGGTTCGGGGGTATGGTGCAGTGGTGCACGAGAGTGTGGTTTGTGGTAGAACCGCCCAGATACCACTAAGGACTGAATCTTGTCATGCCAACCCGTGTAAAACAGTACAACCACAAGTCTGTAAAATACAACTTGGCTAAGTAGACTTATCGAAATCCCGGACTCATCTCACTGGTAGTGGATTGATGGGGTTATGCTATGGCAAGGGGGCCGAAGGGACACCAGTGGGGGGTGAAGTTTTCCCGCTTTCCTAACGTTGCGGGAAGTAGGAGCCCGAGCTGCGTTAGAGTCTGGGGAAAACATCCCGCGCACAGATGGGACCCATCGCAAATGGGCGGTCACCCATAATGTGAGATGGGAGAAAGGACTAGATACTTTGAAAAGTCACTGTGATGATCTGCTCAACCACATGTCTAAGGAAACGTGTGGGGCAACGAGTTGATTGTCTCTTGTGGTGAAAGTGTACAAACTCTGCAGAGTCAAAACTATTCGAATAGCCGTGCCCACGGTCATGGGCAGACATGGGAACTTAACTGGATATAGTTCTGTTTTAAAAACATTGGAAACTGGGAATGGGAAACTTGAAGGGCGAAGGACTGCCCTGGTTTGGAATTGTCCTGGGTGTCGTCCCAGTGGTAAGTTAAGCGGCTATAACGCTGAAGAAATTGCTATATGGTGCAGATGCCATGTAACGGTGGATGGAATCTGAATCGATATTAATAAGGCATTTCCTTGTACATTATGATTTGTACCAAAATTGCTAAGTCATAGGACTTTTTAATTAATTGTATTCAAAAGCACTCTACGCAAAATAAAATAGCCCGAGCCTCTCCTTTGTTAAGCCATGCATACTATTTCTTTGCATTCTGTGTATTGGCTCGCGGAGCACGGGGTCGGAGTGCTCATGCTCGCTTTTGCGACAAAATTCAGAATCAGGAAATCAAATCACCTCGCCTCAGCAACAAGATTGGATAAGCTGGCCAAGAAGATGAAGATGTCAAGGGCTAGGTCGCGAACCTCCAGTTGGCTGCCTGTGGGCATGTCCTGAAGGTCCCACCTGTGTGCTTCGTTCTTCCGCTGCTGCAATTTAATGATTTCGGCCTAATCGGCCCATGAGTAAGTTTACTATTACATTTACGCTTTCGCATGATATGTATTTTGATATTCAGAACTGTAACTGTGAGCACTATCTACTGATCCAGGGAATAGTGCAGTAAATCACAGAGGAATCCGGATGTTAATATCTGGGCTCCTACAGCGATGGTATCAGAGCATATCGACTGCAGGTCGTGACCTAGCCTGGCCGTTAGTTTCATGATTAGAGTTATTTCATCAAAATTCTATTTCCAAAAATATAAGTGGTATTGCTCATCCTTATCTCTCTTAAGTGAATTTCCCTCATCTATATGCTGCCTTAGCCATTTTACTTCTGAGGCTCTCTTACCAAATTCAAAGTGATGAAAATCCAGTACTTCTCTTGTAAACTCTCTATGAAAACGCACTTAAGGCCAAGAGTCATGGTGCTTAACCTTGAAGCTTAATATCAAAGATTGTTTTATTTTTGGAGAAAACAATAGAGTGAAAATTGGAAGAACAAAAAAAAAATTTTTTTTTGGTGGAGCCTAACGGAAAGGATTAGATTGACTAGAAGGATGAATTAAGTTATTCTTGGAAAAGAAATAGGAAATATGAAAATAATTGCGGGAGTACAACATCGATAAATAACATGATTCTTGGGAGATATTTACAATAGTGGAATAATGGAATATGATCGATTGCTAGATAAATTGATAGAGTTTTGAGAAATTGGAAAGATGACAACAATTATCAAAGTATAGGCTTGATTAATAACATTATTCCTGGAGGATGCTTACAATAATGAATAAATTCGAAGGTTGATAGTAAAGATTTAGGGTGGTTACTAAATGAGTAATTATGATTTTGAATACAATCTTGGATTATTAGGAAGTCCTGATACACATGACACTGGTGGACTTAAAGGTAATAATGTTGGATAATCATCAGAATTCAGAATTGAGGAGTAAATAGACAATAAAGATTGAGGTTGATCATTGGAGAAGCAAACTATGGAGTTGGATCAATGACACCAGACCGAATTATTAAGAGGACACGATACGAAAGACATCAGTGGATCTAAATAAAGAAAGCTAGATCTTTATCGGATTGGAAAGCTGATAAAACTGGCAATTGGCGAACCTGAGATTGGATTTATAAAGATGTGGTGGAAATTCAGGCACATATCAAAATTTGGTAACTTCGATTCAATTAATAAAATTTTAAATGGAAGAATTATATTGGTGGATCTAAAGTGAAGGCGTTGCATTTTCATTGTATTGTAGAGTTAATAAGTTGACCGATAATGGATCTGAGATTTTGATTATACAGTCATAGTGAAAATATGATATTTAATCCACAAATATATGATTGATGGTCAAAGATTCATGCGGGATTTAGATAATCATGACTAGATTAATGAAATGATGGATGATACAATAGGACGAGTATGATTGGCGGATCGAATAAAATAAATAATCTCCTTCGCTGTTTGGAGTATTAGATGGCAGTAATACCATGAACAAGTAATGGAGAAAGATAGCCTAAGTGCAGGTTGCAAAAGTGGAAGTTAAATCATAAAGGCCGTTGGATTCTAAGCCTTATGTAAAAAAAAATCATATGGGAGTGAATTGATTCAGTGATGGATAGTTGAACGTTGGAAGAGATTAGGATACGAAAAAAAATCAATTTAGCCACAAGGATCATTTATATATAAAAAAAATGAGTGCCAAAACCAATGAAACTACCCCAAATACTTTCCACTTCTTTCTATTAATTACAAAAGGAAAATTTTGATCCTTTTCTCATACCCCTACTCCAAATATTAAGGTTAGGAACGTCGAAGATGATCATGAAGATAAGATGGTCTCGTTTTAGACGGACTGTGCATATGAACCCTGCACCCTCCTATGTGTGCTTCCCGAGTAGACGTTGTATTGTTGCAAGATTCTATTTGGCCCTGTGCACTGCCTCTTGCCCTCGGGCGTCCTATTTCGCAGTCGCAGGAAAAAGCTTGCTTTTAAAAATTTGTGTGGTTTTGTATCACCCCAGCTTCCGGGGTATTTTCCTTTAAAGTTAAATGGGTTAGAACACCTTATCTTCGCGATTTAATCCTCATCTCATGCTATTCCCTCTCACCTTTTCTGAAAACTCCATCGGATCCAAAGGAACGAAATAACAAGTAACCCAAAACCAGTGCAATCAAGAAGATGCGAAGACTCTGCAACCTTCCAATATTTGAGGAGAACAACATCACTGTGAAGAAGACCACCCGCCAATCTCGTGACGACCAAGACAGCTAGAGTACAATGGATGATTAATGATAATCATCATTTGTTTAAGGGGGGTAGCACTACGAGATATAATATCGGCAAAATCAAAGAGCAAGCACCCTGAAGACGACAACATCTCCAAAAGAATAAAGATCTCCTCCCTCCCTTTTTGCCTCCTTTAAGTGCAGGTCCTCTCCCCTTCTGTCTACCCCTACGGCATAGACCATTGCCACCCACCTATTAGTATGAAAATTCTACAACCATATGTCCAATAGATGATGCAACTACTCCATTCCACGACGACATGAAGACAACAACGTCAAAGAGCAAGTAATTGGAAGTCTATGACCTATCCAGTAGAACAAGGTTTCTCTCTTCCCTTTTGACTTCTCCAAGTAATAACCCCTAATGTGCAGATCTTCATCTCTCGGTGGAGCTAAAGAACTATACGTCGAGCAGCACCCGGAAACCCATTGCTAGCTAATATAACCCCACCTCCTTTCTTTCAACTCTACCGGAATCTCGGGGTCGAGATTCATTTAAGGGGGGTAGATTTGTAACATCCTGAAAAATTTAAAATTTAAAATATGAGTTTCTCGAATTACTTTTGCAATATATTCCATTTGAATTTGGATTTTTCGATGTTTTCCTGAATTTGGTTGAGGTTCCAAAAATCGAAGAATTAATAAAAGAGAAAGACAGGTATTGATAATGCCCTAAAAAGGAATGTGCAAATAACGGAAGGAAGACAAAAATTTGTAAACACGAATCTGAAAAGATGATCCATAAAAGTAAAGAAAGAAATTTGGTTTAGGGCATAAAATATTATTTCTGAAAACAATGGCATGAAAAACAATGGAAGCAAGTAAAGTAAATACCAACATTAGTTGGAAATATTTTTATTAAGTCCAAAATGTCATCAGGAACTTCTGTGTATTTTTCTTGAATTTTTGGAGCTTATTTCATATTTTTCAGAGCTTAATTGAATTTTCCTATGCTTTTCAGAAAATAAAAATAAAAAAAAACTTCCTCCCCTTCCATCCGGCCGCCACATGGACGGCTCGGATCCGCCGCGAATCCCGCCTAACGCCTCCCCGCTCTCGCCACGCGTGCGGCCCGGATCCGCCGCGCATCCCGCCCGCGCCTCTTCTCCCGCCGCGTGGCCCAGGCGCCGCTCCCACTCCGCCTCGCTCCCTCTGCCCGGTGGCCCCGCCTTCGCCCCGCGCGCGTCTCCCTGCCAGCGGGCCCGCCCTCGCCCGCTCCCTCTCTTCACCGCGCGGGACCGCTTCCCCCTCCCTCTCTTTCCTCTCTTCCTTCTCCCCCAGTGCGCCCGCGCCATTCTCTGCTGGGTGCAGCTTCTCTTCGCCCCGTGGCGTCCATGCGTCGCCCCTGGGCTCAGCTTCTCCCTTCCGCGTGGCAACCATGCATCCTCCCTCTGTCATTCACAGTGCCACGCCGACCCGCCCCCTCACCCGCACTCCCTCTTCTCCCTCCTCTCTGCTTCCTCCCCGACATCGCTGCTCCCCACCCGCGCGTGCTCTGCCGCGCTCAGCCTTCTTCCGCCGCGTGGCATCCATGCGCGACCCCGTCCTCTGCCGGCGTCAGCCAACCTGCTCCCATCACTCGCCCCCGTCGCCGTCACCCGGCACTCCCGTCACCATGCCCTGTGCGCGCCCGTCGCTCGTCCATGCCATCGCCCATGCCGCATACTGCACCTCGGTCGACAGCCACAGGAGCCCCACAGCGACCATTCCCCACTGCTATAAAGACCCGTGCGCAGTGGCTGAGCTCCTTACCCAACTCGAGCCCTCTCGTTTGCATAAATCTTCCGCCGCCGCCGAGCTTCTTCCGGCCACCCTCGACGCCGGCATGACTCGGCCATCCCACCGTGGCAGAAACTCTCTCCCCGAGCTTCCCTTTGTTCCCTCGTGCCCCAGCCGCCCCTAATTGGCCCCTCTTGTTTTGTAGCTTGCCGGCGCGTCGTTCCTTCTCCAACTCCGGCGACCCTCCTCGCCGCCGAACCCGACCACCCCAGCCCGATTCCTTCCGGCCCGAGCGTCTCCACGACGCCCCCAACCTTCCTCAAACGTCGCCCGGCCTCCTTGACACCCGAGCTCCCTCCTCCACAGGAGCCTCCTTGCCGCCGCCCCGGGCTCACGCCGCCAAGCCGCCCCGGCCATCCCCGAGCTCCTCTGACCCCCAAGGTAGCCTCCCGACCATGCCAAGATGCTCCCTTGCAAAGGAATCGGATTATTATGCCCTCTGTAGCCACATCCCCTTCTCCCCTGCTCTACCGCCGCCTCGGGTCGCCGCCGGCCACCCCTCCGGCCAAATTGGCCGGCGAGAACTCGGCCAGAGGTAGGCGCGGATGCGAGCAACCCGTTTTGGGGATGCCCACGCCCGGCCGTCGCTTCCTCCGCCGGCGGCGAGCTCGTCGTCCTTCGGCCGGAGGAAGAAGAGGACTGTAGTTGCGTAATTAACTCTGATTAAGAGATTAAGACAGTCATTAAATGCGGTTAAGACAACGGTTAGAGTTAATGATTGGTAGTTAAAGTAGTGAGTCCCTGACATGTGGGCCATGCTTCTTTAATAACTCAGTGACCGGCCCCACCTGTCATAGGCACAGGTAAAAGAGAATAAAATAAAGAAAAGATTTTAAAACTGGAAGTGGGACCCACCTGTCAGATTTCTATTATTTTCTGGATTTATTAGAACTGAGAATTTCATAAGGGCATAACTTGTTCATTTTAGCTTCAAATTGAGTGAAACAAATTTCTAAATTCATCTAAATTCACGATCTGTCCAACGGAACCAAAACCATGAATTTTAGAGCTCATATAAATTTTTAGTGAAAATTTTGGATAATTCAGAAATAATTTAGGAATGTAGAAAATTAAATTAGGAGTTAAAATAGGTCTACTTACTTAATGTTTAACATCTGATTATTCATTATGTGTATAACTAAATAGTTAATTGAGGTCATGATTTATAATATAAACCCCACCATTAGTACATCGCCGATAAGTAAATCTCAACAGCTAAATATATATAAGAGGTTAGAGAAGTGCGGATTGCATGCATGCAGCCCCCTAGTGAAAATAACAGTACTATTTCTTGCGTTCGCCGTAGACCCTACTAAAAAAATATATATACACATGTAAACACTATCAAGAACATATATATATATACATCTACTATCAATCATGAAATCTTAAAAGGTAGCTTTAGTTAGTAATGATGACAAAATATCGTCATGTATAGCCGGCTCGAGTTATAAAGGGATAAAACATCAGTAGCAGTAATGTTCAGAAAGCACTTAAGTTAAAAGATTACAATAATATACAGATGCTAAGTTGCAATAGCTCTAGGTCATCAAGTATCCAAATAATCTCACGGATATATATAAATACTCTAAAGAAAACATGTAACCATTAACACGGGTAATTAGGGTCGCATAAAATACTGCATCCCAAGCTCTGCTCCGATAGCCGAGTTTAAACTAGAATTAGAAATAAAGCTAAGCGTAATAGTAGCTAAAGTATGAGCAAGCTAATAATAGTGCCATTAATTAAATCTTAACACTAGCTTTAGTAATAGTATTGAGCATAATTGCATATATAACAAGTTAGGACTCATGTGAGTGGATCCTAATTCAACCTAAATTTGGCCTAGCTATGAATGAAGATACATAAAATATGATAATGGGATTATTAGAGATTTAAATTTAATCAACTACCATATATGAATGAATATTGAGCCTTTGCTATTTATCTTAATCTAATTAGTAAGTAAAGGCCTATATCCGAGATTATTCTAAAACTTAATAAAGATGTCAAAGTGTTGTAATACCTTTGACTAAAAGATTTATAGAATAAGTACAGAGCTCATCCATCAGTCCAGTTTGCCTTTATCATAACCTGAGTTGCAAGGAATACATACCCAGTCAGACTCATACTTCGATACATAGGTCTAACCCGACTCATGGAACTTCCTTGATAAATACGAAAATAATAAAAGAGGTTATTAATAAAAGATCGAATTTCGTCTTTCTCCAATCGGCTATGTTTGGCCACTTCTTCTCCAAAGTAAAATAATCCCTGTAGATACTTCCTTACTTATGATCCTTTATTATCCTAAAATTTTCCCTCACGGTAAAGTTATTCAGATAACTCGTTCTCTCACTCAAACCCAGCTACTGCTGTGTTTGCAACACACTAAACCGAATCACTCTGCTATTCTCAAATCGTAATACATGTATAAAATAAATTAAACCGGCCATTTAAATTATTCGGATTTATTTGGATCTTTTTGAGTTATTTACTTTTATTTGCATTCAGTCATTTGTCGCGTAATTAGAAATTGGGAGTCGTGAAGATTCAGTGGATCAAACGAGATCAAGCTCGAAGTGAAGATGAAGAATAGAAGCTCAAGAGAAAGCATCGTGTGCGCCAAAGTCCGCGGTAAACCGCGCCAGGCGAGTCAATACTTTGATCATGTTGAACCTACGTTTTCTGCAAATTACTTTTGTTTAAATTATCAAATTGCATGCTGTTATGTCATATGCAAATACATGATAATTTAAGATTCTAGTTATATCCCATTGTGTACTTGGTTAATATTACCCCTCCTTTGGAATATTTGAACATGTGAACATTGTCGCCCTAGCACAAATTATAATAGTAACCTTTCGGAAATAAGTCCGTAATTATATGCCATGCGTAGTATTGTTTAGATATTCATGGGCGCGAGAGCGCCCAAGCATCACTTTTAATCCTGAGAAAAATTGGTTGGGCAGTCATGGTGGTAATGACTGATGTATGTTGATTATGGTTATTTTATATTCCCAAAAAACCTCAACATGCTTAATATCTGGGCGGATGGTTCGGGGGTATGGTGCAGTGGTGCACGAGAGTGTGGTTTGTGGTAGAACCGCCCAGATACCACTAAGGACTGAATCTTGTCATGCCAACCCGTGTAAAACAGTACAACCACAAGTCTGTAAAATACAACTTGGCTAAGTAGACTTATCGAAATCCCGGACTCATCTCACTGGTAGTGGATTGATGGGGTTATGCTATGGCAAGGGGGCCGAAGGGACACCAGTGGGGGGTGAAGTTTTCCCGCTTTCCTAACGTTGCGGGAAGTAGGAGCCCGAGCTGCGTTAGAGTCTGGGGAAAACATCCCGCGCACAGATGGGACCCATCGCAAATGGGCGGTCACCCATAATGTGAGATGGGAGAAAGGACTAGATACTTTGAAAAGTCACTGTGATGATCTGCTCAACCACATGTCTAAGGAAACGTGTGGGGCAACGAGTTGATTGTCTCTTGTGGTGAAAGTGTACAAACTCTGCAGAGTCAAAACTATTCGAATAGCCGTGCCCACGGTCATGGGCAGACATGGGAACTTAACTGGATATAGTTCTGTTTTAAAAACATTGGAAACTGGGAATGGGAAACTTGAAGGGCGAAGGACTGCCCTGGTTTGGAATTGTCCTGGGTGTCGTCCCAGTGGTAAGTTAAGCGGCTATAACGCTGAAGAAATTGCTATATGGTGCAGATGCCATGTAACGGTGGATGGAATCTGAATCGATATTAATAAGGCATTTCCTTGTACATTATGATTTGTACCAAAATTGCTAAGTCATAGGACTTTTTAATTAATTGTATTCAAAAGCACTCTACGCAAAATAAAATAGCCCGAGCCTCTCCTTTGTTAAGCCATGCATACTATTTCTTTGCATTCTGTGTATTGGCTCGCGGAGCACGGGGTCGGAGTGCTCATGCTCGCTTTTGCGACAAAATTCAGAATCAGGAAATCAAATCACCTCGCCTCAGCAACAAGATTGGATAAGCTGGCCAAGAAGATGAAGATGTCAAGGGCTAGGTCGCGAACCTCCAGTTGGCTGCCTGTGGGCATGTCCTGAAGGTCCCACCTGTGTGCTTCGTTCTTCCGCTGCTGCAATTTAATGATTTCGGCCTAATCGGCCCATGAGTAAGTTTACTATTACATTTACGCTTTCGCATGATATGTATTTTGATATTCAGAACTGTAACTGTGAGCACTATCTACTGATCCAGGGAATAGTGCAGTAAATCACAGAGGAATCCGGATGTTAATATCTGGGCTCCTACAGCGATGGTATCAGAGCATATCGACTGCAGGTCGTGACCTAGCCTGGCCGTTAGTTTCATGATTAGAGTTATTTCATCAAAATTCTATTTCCAAAAATATAAGTGGTATTGCTCATCCTTATCTCTCTTAAGTGAATTTCCCTCATCTATATGCTGCCTTAGCCATTTTACTTCTGAGGCTCTCTTACCAAATTCAAAGTGATGAAAATCCAGTACTTCTCTTGTAAACTCTCTATGAAAACGCACTTAAGGCCAAGAGTCATGGTGCTTAACCTTGAAGCTTAATATCAAAGATTGTTTTATTTTTGGAGAAAACAATAGAGTGAAAATTGGAAGAACAAAAAAAAAATTTTTTTTTGGTGGAGCCTAACGGAAAGGATTAGATTGACTAGAAGGATGAATTAAGTTATTCTTGGAAAAGAAATAGGAAATATGAAAATAATTGCGGGAGTACAACATCGATAAATAACATGATTCTTGGGAGATATTTACAATAGTGGAATAATGGAATATGATCGATTGCTAGATAAATTGATAGAGTTTTGAGAAATTGGAAAGATGACAACAATTATCAAAGTATAGGCTTGATTAATAACATTATTCCTGGAGGATGCTTACAATAATGAATAAATTCGAAGGTTGATAGTAAAGATTTAGGGTGGTTACTAAATGAGTAATTATGATTTTGAATACAATCTTGGATTATTAGGAAGTCCTGATACACATGACACTGGTGGACTTAAAGGTAATAATGTTGGATAATCATCAGAATTCAGAATTGAGGAGTAAATAGACAATAAAGATTGAGGTTGATCATTGGAGAAGCAAACTATGGAGTTGGATCAATGACACCAGACCGAATTATTAAGAGGACACGATACGAAAGACATCAGTGGATCTAAATAAAGAAAGCTAGATCTTTATCGGATTGGAAAGCTGATAAAACTGGCAATTGGCGAACCTGAGATTGGATTTATAAAGATGTGGTGGAAATTCAGGCACATATCAAAATTTGGTAACTTCGATTCAATTAATAAAATTTTAAATGGAAGAATTATATTGGTGGATCTAAAGTGAAGGCGTTGCATTTTCATTGTATTGTAGAGTTAATAAGTTGACCGATAATGGATCTGAGATTTTGATTATACAGTCATAGTGAAAATATGATATTTAATCCACAAATATATGATTGATGGTCAAAGATTCATGCGGGATTTAGATAATCATGACTAGATTAATGAAATGATGGATGATACAATAGGACGAGTATGATTGGCGGATCGAATAAAATAAATAATCTCCTTCGCTGTTTGGAGTATTAGATGGCAGTAATACCATGAACAAGTAATGGAGAAAGATAGCCTAAGTGCAGGTTGCAAAAGTGGAAGTTAAATCATAAAGGCCGTTGGATTCTAAGCCTTATGTAAAAAAAAATCATATGGGAGTGAATTGATTCAGTGATGGATAGTTGAACGTTGGAAGAGATTAGGATACGAAAAAAAATCAATTTAGCCACAAGGATCATTTATATATAAAAAAAATGAGTGCCAAAACCAATGAAACTACCCCAAATACTTTCCACTTCTTTCTATTAATTACAAAAGGAAAATTTTGATCCTTTTCTCATACCCCTACTCCAAATATTAAGGTTAGGAACGTCGAAGATGATCATGAAGATAAGATGGTCTCGTTTTAGACGGACTGTGCATATGAACCCTGCACCCTCCTATGTGTGCTTCCCGAGTAGACGTTGTATTGTTGCAAGATTCTATTTGGCCCTGTGCACTGCCTCTTGCCCTCGGGCGTCCTATTTCGCAGTCGCAGGAAAAAGCTTGCTTTTAAAAATTTGTGTGGTTTTGTATCACCCCAGCTTCCGGGGTATTTTCCTTTAAAGTTAAATGGGTTAGAACACCTTATCTTCGCGATTTAATCCTCATCTCATGCTATTCCC
Source organism: Dendrocalamus latiflorus (assembly GCA_017311315.1). NCBI lineage: Eukaryota > Viridiplantae > Streptophyta > Magnoliopsida > Poales > Poaceae > Dendrocalamus > Dendrocalamus latiflorus. Next base: position 19,748,306 of record CM029673.1, on the reverse strand, counting down.
TCTCACCTTTTCTGAAAACTCCATCGGATCCAAAGGAACGAAATAACAAGTAACCCAAAACCAGTGCAATCAAGAAGATGCGAAGACTCTGCAACCTTCCAATATTTGAGGAGAACAACATCACTGTGAAGAAGACCACCCGCCAATCTCGTGACGACCAAGACAGCTAGAGTACAATGGATGATTAATGATAATCATCATTTGTTTAAGGGGGGTAGCACTACGAGATATAATATCGGCAAAATCAAAGAGCAAGCACCCTGAAGACGACAACATCTCCAAAAGAATAAAGATCTCCTCCCTCCCTTTTTGCCTCCTTTAAGTGCAGGTCCTCTCCCCTTCTGTCTACCCCTACGGCATAGACCATTGCCACCCACCTATTAGTATGAAAATTCTACAACCATATGTCCAATAGATGATGCAACTACTCCATTCCACGACGACATGAAGACAACAACGTCAAAGAGCAAGTAATTGGAAGTCTATGACCTATCCAGTAGAACAAGGTTTCTCTCTTCCCTTTTGACTTCTCCAAGTAATAACCCCTAATGTGCAGATCTTCATCTCTCGGTGGAGCTAAAGAACTATACGTCGAGCAGCACCCGGAAACCCATTGCTAGCTAATATAACCCCACCTCCTTTCTTTCAACTCTACCGGAATCTCGGGGTCGAGATTCATTTAAGGGGGGTAGATTTGTAACATCCTGAAAAATTTAAAATTTAAAATATGAGTTTCTCGAATTACTTTTGCAATATATTCCATTTGAATTTGGATTTTTCGATGTTTTCCTGAATTTGGTTGAGGTTCCAAAAATCGAAGAATTAATAAAAGAGAAAGACAGGTATTGATAATGCCCTAAAAAGGAATGTGCAAATAACGGAAGGAAGACAAAAATTTGTAAACACGAATCTGAAAAGATGATCCATAAAAGTAAAGAAAGAAATTTGGTTTAGGGCATAAAATATTATTTCTGAAAACAATGGCATGAAAAACAATGGAAGCAAGTAAAGTAAATACCAACATTAGTTGGAAATATTTTTATTAAGTCCAAAATGTCATCAGGAACTTCTGTGTATTTTTCTTGAATTTTTGGAGCTTATTTCATATTTTTCAGAGCTTAATTGAATTTTCCTATGCTTTTCAGAAAATAAAAATAAAAAAAAACTTCCTCCCCTTCCATCCGGCCGCCACATGGACGGCTCGGATCCGCCGCGAATCCCGCCTAACGCCTCCCCGCTCTCGCCACGCGTGCGGCCCGGATCCGCCGCGCATCCCGCCCGCGCCTCTTCTCCCGCCGCGTGGCCCAGGCGCCGCTCCCACTCCGCCTCGCTCCCTCTGCCCGGTGGCCCCGCCTTCGCCCCGCGCGCGTCTCCCTGCCAGCGGGCCCGCCCTCGCCCGCTCCCTCTCTTCACCGCGCGGGACCGCTTCCCCCTCCCTCTCTTTCCTCTCTTCCTTCTCCCCCAGTGCGCCCGCGCCATTCTCTGCTGGGTGCAGCTTCTCTTCGCCCCGTGGCGTCCATGCGTCGCCCCTGGGCTCAGCTTCTCCCTTCCGCGTGGCAACCATGCATCCTCCCTCTGTCATTCACAGTGCCACGCCGACCCGCCCCCTCACCCGCACTCCCTCTTCTCCCTCCTCTCTGCTTCCTCCCCGACATCGCTGCTCCCCACCCGCGCGTGCTCTGCCGCGCTCAGCCTTCTTCCGCCGCGTGGCATCCATGCGCGACCCCGTCCTCTGCCGGCGTCAGCCAACCTGCTCCCATCACTCGCCCCCGTCGCCGTCACCCGGCACTCCCGTCACCATGCCCTGTGCGCGCCCGTCGCTCGTCCATGCCATCGCCCATGCCGCATACTGCACCTCGGTCGACAGCCACAGGAGCCCCACAGCGACCATTCCCCACTGCTATAAAGACCCGTGCGCAGTGGCTGAGCTCCTTACCCAACTCGAGCCCTCTCGTTTGCATAAATCTTCCGCCGCCGCCGAGCTTCTTCCGGCCACCCTCGACGCCGGCATGACTCGGCCATCCCACCGTGGCAGAAACTCTCTCCCCGAGCTTCCCTTTGTTCCCTCGTGCCCCAGCCGCCCCTAATTGGCCCCTCTTGTTTTGTAGCTTGCCGGCGCGTCGTTCCTTCTCCAACTCCGGCGACCCTCCTCGCCGCCGAACCCGACCACCCCAGCCCGATTCCTTCCGGCCCGAGCGTCTCCACGACGCCCCCAACCTTCCTCAAACGTCGCCCGGCCTCCTTGACACCCGAGCTCCCTCCTCCACAGGAGCCTCCTTGCCGCCGCCCCGGGCTCACGCCGCCAAGCCGCCCCGGCCATCCCCGAGCTCCTCTGACCCCCAAGGTAGCCTCCCGACCATGCCAAGATGCTCCCTTGCAAAGGAATCGGATTATTATGCCCTCTGTAGCCACATCCCCTTCTCCCCTGCTCTACCGCCGCCTCGGGTCGCCGCCGGCCACCCCTCCGGCCAAATTGGCCGGCGAGAACTCGGCCAGAGGTAGGCGCGGATGCGAGCAACCCGTTTTGGGGATGCCCACGCCCGGCCGTCGCTTCCTCCGCCGGCGGCGAGCTCGTCGTCCTTCGGCCGGAGGAAGAAGAGGACTGTAGTTGCGTAATTAACTCTGATTAAGAGATTAAGACAGTCATTAAATGCGGTTAAGACAACGGTTAGAGTTAATGATTGGTAGTTAAAGTAGTGAGTCCCTGACATGTGGGCCATGCTTCTTTAATAACTCAGTGACCGGCCCCACCTGTCATAGGCACAGGTAAAAGAGAATAAAATAAAGAAAAGATTTTAAAACTGGAAGTGGGACCCACCTGTCAGATTTCTATTATTTTCTGGATTTATTAGAACTGAGAATTTCATAAGGGCATAACTTGTTCATTTTAGCTTCAAATTGAGTGAAACAAATTTCTAAATTCATCTAAATTCACGATCTGTCCAACGGAACCAAAACCATGAATTTTAGAGCTCATATAAATTTTTAGTGAAAATTTTGGATAATTCAGAAATAATTTAGGAATGTAGAAAATTAAATTAGGAGTTAAAATAGGTCTACTTACTTAATGTTTAACATCTGATTATTCATTATGTGTATAACTAAATAGTTAATTGAGGTCATGATTTATAATATAAACCCCACCATTAGTACATCGCCGATAAGTAAATCTCAACAGCTAAATATATATAAGAGGTTAGAGAAGTGCGGATTGCATGCATGCAGCCCCCTAGTGAAAATAACAGTACTATTTCTTGCGTTCGCCGTAGACCCTACTAAAAAAATATATATACACATGTAAACACTATCAAGAACATATATATATATACATCTACTATCAATCATGAAATCTTAAAAGGTAGCTTTAGTTAGTAATGATGACAAAATATCGTCATGTATAGCCGGCTCGAGTTATAAAGGGATAAAACATCAGTAGCAGTAATGTTCAGAAAGCACTTAAGTTAAAAGATTACAATAATATACAGATGCTAAGTTGCAATAGCTCTAGGTCATCAAGTATCCAAATAATCTCACGGATATATATAAATACTCTAAAGAAAACATGTAACCATTAACACGGGTAATTAGGGTCGCATAAAATACTGCATCCCAAGCTCTGCTCCGATAGCCGAGTTTAAACTAGAATTAGAAATAAAGCTAAGCGTAATAGTAGCTAAAGTATGAGCAAGCTAATAATAGTGCCATTAATTAAATCTTAACACTAGCTTTAGTAATAGTATTGAGCATAATTGCATATATAACAAGTTAGGACTCATGTGAGTGGATCCTAATTCAACCTAAATTTGGCCTAGCTATGAATGAAGATACATAAAATATGATAATGGGATTATTAGAGATTTAAATTTAATCAACTACCATATATGAATGAATATTGAGCCTTTGCTATTTATCTTAATCTAATTAGTAAGTAAAGGCCTATATCCGAGATTATTCTAAAACTTAATAAAGATGTCAAAGTGTTGTAATACCTTTGACTAAAAGATTTATAGAATAAGTACAGAGCTCATCCATCAGTCCAGTTTGCCTTTATCATAACCTGAGTTGCAAGGAATACATACCCAGTCAGACTCATACTTCGATACATAGGTCTAACCCGACTCATGGAACTTCCTTGATAAATACGAAAATAATAAAAGAGGTTATTAATAAAAAGATCGAATTTCGTCTTTCTCCAATCGGCTATGTTTGGCCACTTCTTCTCCAAAGTAAAATAATCCCTGTAGATACTTCCTTACTTATGATCCTTTATTATCCTAAAATTTTCCCTCACGGTAAAGTTATTCAGATAACTCGTTCTCTCACTCAAACCCAGCTACTGCTGTGTTTGCAACACACTAAACCGAATCACTCTGCTATTCTCAAATCGTAATACATGTATAAAATAAATTAAACCGGCCATTTAAATTATTCGGATTTATTTGGATCTTTTTGAGTTATTTACTTTTATTTGCATTCAGTCATTTGTCGCGTAATTAGAAATTGGGAGTCGTGAAGATTCAGTGGATCAAACGAGATCAAGCTCGAAGTGAAGATGAAGAATAGAAGCTCAAGAGAAAGCATCGTGTGCGCCAAAGTCCGCGGTAAACCGCGCCAGGCGAGTCAATACTTTGATCATGTTGAACCTACGTTTTCTGCAAATTACTTTTGTTTAAATTATCAAATTGCATGCTGTTATGTCATATGCAAATACATGATAATTTAAGATTCTAGTTATATCCCATTGTGTACTTGGTTAATATTACCCCTCCTTTGGAATATTTGAACATGTGAACATTGTCGCCCTAGCACAAATTATAATAGTAACCTTTCGGAAATAAGTCCGTAATTATATGCCATGCGTAGTATTGTTTAGATATTCATGGGCGCGAGAGCGCCCAAGCATCACTTTTAATCCTGAGAAAAATTGGTTGGGCAGTCATGGTGGTAATGACTGATGTATGTTGATTATGGTTATTTTATATTCCCAAAAAACCTCAACATGCTTAATATCTGGGCGGATGGTTCGGGGGTATGGTGCAGTGGTGCACGAGAGTGTGGTTTGTGGTAGAACCGCCCAGATACCACTAAGGACTGAATCTTGTCATGCCAACCCGTGTAAAACAGTACAACCACAAGTCTGTAAAATACAACTTGGCTAAGTAGACTTATCGAAATCCCGGACTCATCTCACTGGTAGTGGATTGATGGGGTTATGCTATGGCAAGGGGGCCGAAGGGACACCAGTGGGGGGTGAAGTTTTCCCGCTTTCCTAACGTTGCGGGAAGTAGGAGCCCGAGCTGCGTTAGAGTCTGGGGAAAACATCCCGCGCACAGATGGGACCCATCGCAAATGGGCGGTCACCCATAATGTGAGATGGGAGAAAGGACTAGATACTTTGAAAAGTCACTGTGATGATCTGCTCAACCACATGTCTAAGGAAACGTGTGGGGCAACGAGTTGATTGTCTCTTGTGGTGAAAGTGTACAAACTCTGCAGAGTCAAAACTATTCGAATAGCCGTGCCCACGGTCATGGGCAGACATGGGAACTTAACTGGATATAGTTCTGTTTTAAAAACATTGGAAACTGGGAATGGGAAACTTGAAGGGCGAAGGACTGCCCTGGTTTGGAATTGTCCTGGGTGTCGTCCCAGTGGTAAGTTAAGCGGCTATAACGCTGAAGAAATTGCTATATGGTGCAGATGCCATGTAACGGTGGATGGAATCTGAATCGATATTAATAAGGCATTTCCTTGTACATTATGATTTGTACCAAAATTGCTAAGTCATAGGACTTTTTAATTAATTGTATTCAAAAGCACTCTACGCAAAATAAAATAGCCCGAGCCTCTCCTTTGTTAAGCCATGCATACTATTTATTTGCATTCTGTGTATTGGCTCGCGGAGCACGGGGTCGGAGTGCTCATGCTCGCTTTTGCGACAAAATTCAGAATCAGGAAATCAAATCACCTCGCCTCAGCAACAAGATTGGATAAGCTGGCCAAGAAGATGAAGATGTCAAGGGCTAGGTCGCGAACCTCCAGTTGGCTGCCTGTGGGCATGTCCTGAAGGTCCCACCTGTGTGCTTCGTTCTTCCGCTGCTGCAATTTAATGATTTCGGCCTAATCGGCCCATGAGTAAGTTTACTATTACATTTACGCTTTCGCATGATATGTATTTTGATATTCAGAACTGTAACTGTGAGCACTATCTACTGATCCAGGGAATAGTGCAGTAAATCACAGAGGAATCCGGATGTTAATATCTGGGCTCCTACAGACCTGAAAGTAATAATGACAATATGTTACCACAAATAGACCTAAGTAACATGTGGTTCATTGCGGATATACGTGGTCACTTGATTTTACATGGATATCACATATAACATTTATGACAAAAGTTAGTATGCAAGCAAAAATATGCATGGATTTGTTATTTCTAATTAATAGCTTATGAAAGAAACAAAAATTAGGGAATGACAGGCTATAGCTTGACGTAAACCAATTAGCTGAATAACATGACAATGTCATAAGGTCTCACTTATCAAATGATCAATCCGTGCCAAAGAACAGTCAGGGTGTATAAAATTGTCACATGCTTATCTGTGCATTTGTGGGATTCATTCAAAGTTCCAAAGGCATTTTGAAATGGTCTGTAAAGGAGCCTGACAAAACATTATTTTGACCCCCCCCCCCCACACCCAAAAAAAAGACCCATCCGGACATGTCTGTGTAGGAAGGTATGCACACATGGACATGTAAGATGCACACACATGCACACTCTTTTACACCCAAGTAATTCAGAAAGAAAAGGAATCAGTGCATCTCACCACGTTGAGCTTTCCTGCTGGTCAGGTTTGTATTGACTCCTTTTCTTTTTCTGTTTTGCCTTTCATTTACTTGTTCCTCACCTAAATATAATCGTTTGCTTAGTACTCATTCAGATATACATACCCTCAAAAGGAGAATACAGGAGCTCCTACTCCAACGCATTTGAAGAAACACATATTGCAACAATAAAATAGAAAGCTAAGATAGGAATAAAAACAATCATTTTAACCTAGAAAATGCATACCAAAACCAATTAAGACACAATTAGAGCCAATGGGCAATTATTTTACAGTTACATGAGGAACTTCTAGTTACACGCTCACATTTCGAAGTTAATCTTCTCAACCTATTAATTTAGGCTTTCTGAAGTACAATTCAACATTACAAAAAGGCACCATACAAACTCATGAGAGCACACTAACTCCCAAATAAGGGGGAAAAACCGACCTAGTCAGTTGGGAGATGAAGCGTCATGAAAGAGGAGTAAGTGAAGTACTCACAGGGGTGATGGAGCAACACAAAACAGAGTAATTAAATCATTCAAAACTAAACTAAGGTTGGCAGACACACTTGAAAACGATTGGGAGTAACTTAGCTTTGCTCACTGTAACCTTAAACATTCTTGAAGGTACTGTATTTGTAGGGCCTGCATTTACATGTATTTTTTTTATTGGTACAATGGATCAAAATTCCCTGGTGCGTTCTACCAGAACTAATCACTGACGATGTGTTCACCTCCTTCCACTGTTTTTGATTTCACAGTTACTTTCTTCAGCTAGAACAAGTTTAAGCAATTTATTTTCTCTCTAAATACATGAGGTGGTTCATATATGACCCCTTTGTATGTAAATCATTTCTATGTCATACGAACCTAATAAACTAAGAAAATCTTAATTATGTTAGGAGGATCTTTTTCCAGAACCTTGCTAGGCAGAGTGACAGCCAGAAAGTAACAAAGGGTGGGAGGACTCAATTATGAAATTTGTTTTAACATGGTCACCTCACCATAACATTAGCAAACGACTAACCTGCTTTCTATAATTCAGGAAAAATAGATTTAGATAGTATATGTAGCCAATCTAAGGTCTTAATAGTTCAAAATTGATCCTAAGACAACAAATCGCTGCAGACATCATAAATTGGAGCCAGAATCCCATAACACGATAATAGTAAGAGATAGCTGCTCTTTTTGCATAGGTCGGCACAGGATCAAACCTGTCAATTGCCATCTACTTTACTACGAACATAAAATCTGCTACCATAAGAGCGAAACCACTGCCAATTTCGCATCAAATTCAATCCAAGATTAAGCACCTTCTCTTACCTTCACGCCAAATTGCCAACCCCCCAAACTACCCCGACCCTTCCAATCCCCTAACAGGCGATCCAAACCCTACATACCTCTACCGCTATCGATGACGACCGGATCTGGGCGCGGATGCGCTGAGGAAGCGGAGGAGGATGGCGGATCAGTGGCGGCAACTCCGCTTAGGCCGTGGTAGGGCTGAGGTTGTGGCCGAGCGAGGAGGCTGAGGGCGGGGGACACCGGCGACCAGATCTGGGCACGGATGCGCTCAGGAGGATGCAGTTTTTTAGGTGGTTCCTAGACGTGGTGGGGAGGCGCAGTGCGCATGTGTACGGGGAGTCAGGGAGCGGAGGAGCGGGGGGGGAGGAGGCAGCGGAGGCCAGGGCGGAGCGGAGGAGTGGGGAGAGGAGGAGGCGGCGGCGGCGCGGGGTGGGAGGGAGGGGAGGCGGCGGCGGCGCGGGGTGGGAGGGAGGGGAGGCGGCGGCGGCGCGGGGTGGGACGGTGGGGAGGAGGCGGCGGCGCGGGGTGGGGAGGAGGCGGCGGCGCGGAGGAGCGAGGGAGGAGGCGGCGGCGGCGCGAGGTGGGAGGGAGGGGAGGAGGCGGCGGCGCGGGGTGGGGAGGAGGAGGAGGCGGCGACGCGGAGGAGCCAGGGAGGAGGCGGCGGCGGCGCGGGGGGAGGAGGAGGCGGGGAGACGCGGAGAACGGGGCAGACGGGGACGTGGGGGACGTGCCGACGTGGGGAGAAATACGGCGGAGGCGGATTTTTTAGTCGGGCCCACATGTCGGTGCTGATTTTTTTGTGAGAAGAGGTGGGAGAGGCCGGACCAACCACCAACTCCTTCTTTTATATAGTAAATATATATATATATATATATATAAAAGCCTCTCTGTCGTTAGATTGCTTTTAGATGCGTGCAGGTGCAATATATTAGGTAACCTATTAAGATTCATTAATTCGAAAAGGTATCAATTTGGAAAGGAATCAATCATGGATGGAAAGTTTTAATTATGGAGCTTGGGCACCATGGTGCACCTGTTATTTTGCCTATATATATATATATATATATATATATATATATATATATATATATATATATATATATATATATATATATATATATATATATATATATATATAGGACGCTGAAATGGGACACCTAGGTGCCCAGACACCTAGGCTCACTGCCGTTAGATTGCTTTTATATACGTGCTAGAGCAATGGTATGTATGGTATGTAATATATTAGGCATGTTAAATCAATCATGGAAGGAAAGTCTTAATCATGGATGAAAAGTCTCAATCACACTAGCACGCATCTAAAAGCAATCCAAAGGTAGGGAGACTAGGTGTCCAGACACCTAGGTGCCCCTGTTATTTATACTATATATATATATATATATATATATATATATATATATATATATATGTGTGTGTGTGTGTCTCTCTCTCGAGAAATTCACCACGGGAGATAGTACATGGGCCTCAAAAAGCGATATACCCACCTAAAGGATGGGCTCACATTTTGAATGTGACTTCTGAGTCTCATCAGAACTAGGGTTAGCCCACCCGATATAAAACAGCAGCTGACCTTTCCTCCCCATCGCCAGCCGCCGGCGCCGTTGCCACAACGCGCGAGAAATATATATATATATATATATATATATATATATATATATATATATATATATATATATATATATATATATATATATATATATATATATATATATATATATATATATATGTGTGTGTGTGTGTCTCTCGAAATTCACCACGGGAGATAGTACATGGGCCTCAAAAAGCGATATACCCACCTAAAGGATGGGCTCACATTTTGAATGTGACTTCTGAGTCTCATCAGAACTAGGGTTAGCCCACCCGATATAAAACAGCAGCTGACCTTTCCTCCCCATCGCCAGCCGCCGGCGCCGTTGCCACAACGCGCGAGAAATTTCGGTGCGTAAAGCTTGCTTCTGATTTCTTCGATGGTTCGTCCTCTCGTCTATGTTTCGTCCCTGTGTGTTGGAGGCCTATGATTTGGTATGAATTGTCCGTACCATCTGATATCCGTGATGTTATTATCCTCACACATACTCTTGTTCTGAGGCCCCGATTTCTTTCGATCCATGAACAAGCGAATCGCACTTTCCTTTTTTTTTCGTTCTTTTTCCAATCACCTGATCTACCCATGTGATGGTCTTACCAGTCGAAGGCAATAAATTAGAGTCTCTGATGCGCTTCTTCCCGTAGCGTTTTCAGCGCTGTACGTTGCCGAGATCGATCCCCCGGGCTGTGATTCTGGCACGCGTCGATGGCCTTCCGTGCGACGCGTGCATTCAGATGCCCGCATAATTTTTCCTCTCTGAAGTTTTCTTGATTTGTTGCAAATTTACTGTACTACTAGTGTCACTCAGATCCAATGATGCGTGTGAATCTGACTTGTGAATTTCGTGTTCTTGGCAGGCTGCGAGAAACATGGATCCGAAAGAGAAGACCGAGACGACCGGCGCCGGCGGCCCGCCGCCGATGCGGCTGGACTGCATAAAGTGCTTCGACGCGCTGTGGTTCTGCTACTCGCCGTTCCACCAGATGCAGACCTACTACCGGTACGGGGAGTTCGACAACTGCTTCGGTAAGTGGGGCGACCTCGTCGACTGCCTCACGCTCAAGACGAAGCGCGTGGCGGAGGTGGAGGAGATCCTCGCTGCGCGGGAGAGGGCCAGGCCGCACATTTGGACCTACCGGACCGTCGACGAGGCGTCGGAGCACTGGTGGCGGATGTACAAGCACCTCGTGGCGCCGCCGCTGCGGCCCACCGGTGCTGCTGCGCCTCCTCCCGAATCCGGTGGTGTCTCGTGAGAGTTGTAGCTTGAGGTGACCCGTGTACAGACAGAATCTGCGTTGTTGTTGTTGTTGTTGTTGTTGTACTGTGATTAGAACACCGATTTTCTTTTGTTGAAATCTGAATGTAACCTACAGAGCAAAGGAAATTGCACCTTGGATGAGTGGATGGACAATCTGAATCTTGTTTTTTCAAACCACAGCAAGCAGCAGAATCTCCCCTCCTTTGGTTTGTTTGCTGTTTGCATATTAGAAGAATGTAACACTGCTGATGCGGTAGCGCATGCGTCATACTGAATCTTTGGACAAGTCATCTTGGCATTCGCTGGACATAGCTCATCAAATGCAAGTTTGAGTTCTTATTTCCTTTTTTTGTACCAATCAACCATCTCTAGAAAATTGCCCTTGTTTAAGAAAGAAGAAGATTCATCATGTCCATGAAATGACTGACCTTGCCTTAAAGAAAACTTGCACAATCTAAAGATACAGTCACACGAATTTCATATTTTATTTCTGCTTCCTTCCTATAAGACATAATCTTATGTAACACACTCGACCTTTGATTCTTAAATTTGTCGTATGCTTTCCTTCATTCCTTGCATTATTGTGAATACTATTAACCCCACCAGGCCACCAACATGATCAGCATATGATTTGTATTGATTCTTCCAATTGTTATATCCTATTTTGGTGAAGACATCATGACCAAATTGTTCATGTAAAGATTCGTGCTTAAAAAGGAAGCAATAGGTCGCATCTTTCGCTACACTGTATTCCAACCAATCGTGCTTTTTAACCATGATTCATGAAAGGCTCTAAGATCCTTTCCATATGTTTTATGAGGGTAATTATAGCCACTTGGTTGAGTAGGGGCCTTCAACAAATAAGCTCTCCTCACTTGATCTCTAATGTCGGGATGAAAATCATCAAGTAGTATACGAATTCCCGGATCAGCAATGATGTGATCCGGGTTGAATTCCTAATACCTTCATCCATTTGTTGCAGTTGTTCAGCTGCAGCCTCTTGTTCTTGTGGTTGTTGTTGTGCTTGGACTTGGTTCGATTGGACTTCAAGCTGAGATTGCGTATGTGCGGCCACTGTTCCGCTTTCCTTGGTACTTCTGCTTGAAAATTTTGCTAAAATAGTTTTTCAAATCCTTTCTATTCATTTTGAATTTGAACAAGCCTCAGGTCACTGTTTCTGGAGAGGTAAAAATATAAGTACCCTCATTTTGACAAGCTAGTTTACATATTCTACATAAAATTTTGACAAGCTATCAAAACTGATACTCAAATACACAAGTCTGGTTTCTAGAATAAATAGAATTTGTTGTACCTTTATGAAATAGAACTATAGAAGTGCAATATATAAAATTGTAAAAGTAATTACCAATCCTCAAATCACCTCCTCGCTTCTCCTCAAATCACCTCCTCAAACTCAAGTCCCCTGTCGGTGTCTCCCGACTGCTCCTCGCCTCCTCAAATCTGCCGACGGCCGACCCGCTCTCCTCAAATCCATTGGCCGCTCCGGCACTCCGCTCCCCTCAAATCCGCCGGCCACTCCTTTAGTCGTTTTGCGGCTCCGCGCCTCGGCCCTCCCCTGTCCCCCAGCCACCACGTCGCTTCCCCATTCTCGGGCCACCACCTCCCGGCCTCCCCTACCCCTGGGCCCTGGCCGGCGGCCACCGTGCTCCCCGGCCACCGCCTCCTGGCCTCCCCTAGCCGCCTGGGCGCCATCGCACCGCGTCGTCCTCCGATTCCTCCGCCGTCGCGCCGTCCTCCGCCTCTGCCGCCCAGAAGGCCAGGATCTAGGTTAGCGCCGGCACTCTTTTCTTGAACTCTTGGACTTGGTGGACTGTTGGCCCGTGCGTCCTCCGCTAGTATATCTCATTCCCTTGTTGCTTTGTTGGGCTGTGTGTTTATTGGGTGTTGCTTGGACTTGGGCCTTGTCCACCAACTCTACACTGGGGGGTGTGCTTCCACCGGGGGCGGCAGGGGATCTGGCCGGCGAGGGGAGCTCGGGCGGCCGCCCGGGCTCGCCCGAAGGGCAGGTCCGCCCCTGCATGTAGAAAAACAGGAGCTTTATGTATGTTCTCTCCTTTTGTAATCATTTACTTTGTTTGCATTTCTTTTTCCACTTCACTGATATTTCTGTTATAATCCATCGTCCAAATTATGGTATGTTTAGGGCGTATGTATGTTAGATACTCTACATCGTGGTCTAGTGAATACTACTCATAAACAGTCTGAAATGCAACCCATAGTATCTGAACATCTGAAACCACAAGAGGAAAATCTCAAAAAGAAAGAGAATTAGTATAATGCAGACGAGTAATCCTGGCTGTTTACTTTACTAGTTGGATGCTCGTGCGTTGCTACGGATTAAAACATAATCGTAACATTTAAAAAGTATAATTGCAAAATGATAGGGAGCAAAGGAAATACTCTAAAATTAGTGTATCAAACAAGAACACTATAGATCCACATATAGAAAGACTTTGACTTTCAAGTATGATATTCAATTAGGATATAACTCCATTCCACAGATACATAAGAAAGTTTCTTGATACTACAAATACTACCACTAAATTTAGATAGAATGGCATGAACACATGTCCAATTTGCTATGCGTCAAATTACACATTGAAGCACAATCATCTAGCAAGCATGATAGCTAGAAGTGTCTTTGCCACAACATTTGCATCTACTTCTAGCAAGCATCCTAGCTATGAATATCCTAGCCAAAAGAACCGCGTCAACTTCCTTCATGACAAATCACATCTACTTCCACCAAAATGAGTCTTGCACTTCTAGCAATTATATAGCTAGAGGTCCCTTAGCCAAAAGATTTGCATTTACTTCCCCTTGTAATGTCATGGAGAAGCATTTCCAATAAGCTCGTTGTTGAGCCTACAAAAGAATCCATAAATGATAAACCATGTAGCAAAAACTAATTACTAAAAAATTTATAATAAAAATTATGTTTACCTCCGTCTCAGATCGCGTGCAACTGCAACATTAGGTTCAAAGTGCACCCTACTGAAGCATGTAGTGTGCAGGCTATGGTCTAAAAAGTAAATAAGTAAGTATAAAACATAGAGTAGATCAACACAAAATGAACAAGGAACACACATCAACTCACCTTGTTCACGCCTTGCTCTAAGCATAGTTGCCACAATGATAGTTCGATCATCAGAGCATCTCGTCCATTTAGTCAAATGGCTGGTAAGTACTTTGTCCTTAACAACTAACTTCACAGGTTTGAAGCTACAGGAATATAAACATGGGCTGAGTTTCCATTTTGTGTTATAAAAGCTCTATAAACATGGCACTTTATCCAACATATGAACTTTGCAGGTTATTCTACTTTATAAAAAATTTGCGAGACTCAAGAAAAAAATATTTTCTGATTCATATATTATCACTATTATATAAAAAACTGAGAAGGCATTCCATCTGTTTGAAAATGTAATCACTAAACATGATTATATATTCTAACCAGACAAGTCATGAAGGGAAGGGAAATTTTATAAGGCAATTAGCATGTAAAGTTCTAAGCTAAACCAATCTACTGTCTTGCAAATATAGATCAAGGATCTTAAAAAAGAAAGATAAAGAGCTTAGTTGCTATTCAGTTAAATGTGTCCTTTCTTTTGTTTCTACTACTGCGTTTAGAGTTAGAACTGAACTTTTAAATGGTGTTAAACTTCAGTACCCTTGTTCTAATTTTCTCAAAATTTCTTACAATCATTTAACAGGTTATTTGAAAGGGTTCACATGTTCTCACTAAGAAGATGGGTCCACACTTGAATTTTTTTATTTCCTATTATATTAGATGCAGTAATTTTGTGAATCTGTTTAAAAAGATGACTTTCACTGAGCACAATCCAAACGCATGGTATGGTAGCTAGTAAGCTAGGCATGATAGCACTTTGATAGATATGTGTTTTAAGATCATTCTATGGTTTCTCACCTTCGGTAGGAAATTTTCAATACAAGGAGACAGTGGTTCCAGCAGTTGGACTGCAGAGTTCAAAACTTCTGTGATTTCCCCACAGTTTGCCTGCAAACATTATTAGAATAAATATTCTAAAAACATAAAAACATAATATTTGATCAGCATCACACACACAATTGATGCAATTTATGCCTGGAATTTGAATTTAAATTGAAATCTTACCCTAACATTCCCAATGATTGGTAGCCGTAGTGAGGCGTTATGCAGTGCTGTTGTTGCCCCTGTAAGACAGCTTGAATGATCCACCTGGATATCACTCCATTGATCCAAATATGGCACCTTATAGTTTGGCAAAAAATAAATAAATAAAATTAAGATGCAATTAACTTTCTGAATTGGAACCACCTATTCACATAAACCATCTTGAATTGATAACTAATTAATTGTTAATGGATTTTCATTTTTTTAGGGAAATGGATGTTCAGTTGAAGGAGAAATTTGTAGGGAAATCAACAAAAAAGAAGAGTAGAACGCTATGCGACATCAATGGAGATATTGAATGCAATTAACTTTCTGAATTGGAACCACCTATTCACATAAACCATCTTGAATTGATAACTAATTAATTGTTAATGGATTTTCATTTTTTTAGGGAAATGGATGTTCAGTTGAAGGAGAAATTTGTAGGGAAATCCACAAAAAAGAAGAGTAGAACGCCCAAGTGAGCAAGATGCTAGTGCATATGCGACATCAATGGAGATATTGAATGTAATTTTAGCTTCAAAGTTCAGTTGATAAGATTAATAGCCAACATATCCATCCAATGACATACTTCATTGGTTCTACAGTAGGACCATTGAGATTAAAACAGTGATGCAGGTCGTGATGCTGAGAGATGTAACACGGCATCCCTAAGGCTATGGACACGTGAGTGGGCAAATAAATCCATTCATATGATTTCGTAGATGAAATTCAATAGTCACACATTTTCCTTGTAGTCACCCAACAACAATTCAAAATCTTCTGAAAGCAAAAGGCACCCAATTTTGCCTCACCTGAGCACCAACTACGGAGCAAAATCTCTGCTCCCTCTTAATCCTCTCCACTTCCACCCTCTTGTCGGCGACCGATTCCCGCATCCCGCCAATCCTCTCCGCGAGCCCGAAGAGGGATTTCTTCACATCCAACAAAACAAGAAACGACATCATCAGCATCTTAATTGGTCATATGACACTTCCGAAATCAAAGACATCGAAACAAGTCACTCATAAGACAAACCCTCACCTCAGCCAGAGCAGTCTTGGCCTTGGTCGCCGCCTCCGCCCGGGCGTTCAAGAACCTGTACTGGACGTAGCAGTTATCCAGCAGCCGCAGCTGGTGCACGTCCTCCTGCTTTCCGGCAACCTTCCTACCCCCGACGACCGCCGCCTTCCTCAATTCCGCTGCCTTCACCCCCTGCGGCTGCGGCGGCCTTGCGGTGTTCACCGTCTTCCCCGACGGCGCCTGGCAACTCGACAGTGCCGAGTTGAGCGAGCTGTAGCACAGCAGGTTGGACGCCCGCGCGGACCCGCCGGACTCCGGCACAGACGCCCGGAGCTTTGACGACATGCGGCCTCCGCGGCAGGACGCCGGACCGAGCAGCGGCGGGCTCTCGCACGGAGCGGCGGCTAGCGCGACCCCATCAACCTCCGAGAAGTCGGTCACGGTGGACGTCGTGTCCGAAGAGCGGCACGACGCGGCGTCGTCCGTGGTGGGGCCATGGGTAGCGGAAGAGCAGAACACGGCGCGCGCGGGCGTCGGCGGGCGCCGGTATCCTCTGCGCGCCGTGGAGGTGACCGGCCCGCTAGACGAGCTTGGCAAGAGTCGGGGAGTCGCCGCGGCCGAGACCGACGCGCGCGGGTTGGGGATGGCGTTGGTGCCAATTTCGTCGAACAGCTTCTGCACGGCGCGCCTGCGGGAGACGCTGGTGGGGGGAGCCGCTGGGACCGGGGGCTGGTTCTCGTTGGCGAAGGGGGTGGCGGCGCGGTGGTGCGCCCGCGGGGAGGGGGTGGGCGAGGGGGTGCGTGACGAGGAGGTGGAGAGCCGCGGGGAGGAGGGGACGGGGGTGGAAAGGTATCTCGAGCTGACCTCCCGTGCGCGGCGACGCGGGCGACACGCGGTGGTGGGGAGCGGCGGCGGGGGCGGAGGCAGGTCAGCTGCCGCGGCAATGTCCTCATACGGCGACGCGGCCATGGGAGGTGGGGATCGGATCGAAGTGATGGAGCGCCGCCCCCGCCGTCGCCTCCTTCCTCTCCTCCGCCCCCAACCGGCGCCGCCCCCGCCGTCGCCTCCTTCCTCTCCCCGCCGCAGCCGCGCCTCCTCCTTCCTCCGCCCCCTTCCTCTCCGAGCCAGCCGCCGCCGTAGCCGCGCCTCCTCCTACCACCGCCCCCAACCGGTGAGATGGAGGTCGCGCCGCCTCCTTCTTCCGCCCCTAACCGGCGCCACCCCCGCCGTCGCCTCCTTCCTCTCCTCCGCCCCCAACCGGCGCCGCCCCCGCCGTCGCCCCCTTTCTCTCCCCCGTCGCACTGAGCCGCCTCCTCCCTCAGTCGGTTGTTTCTTTTTAGAAAAAAGCAGGTGGGTGGGAGAGAGAGAGAGGGGTAGTAGGTGAGGAATTTTTGAAGTGTAGCCCGCGCGAGCACAGCCAAAAAAGTGGCCCCATATCTCTACTCCTTAAAGGGAAGGAGTGTAGGATCCACCATCACTTTGAACTCCTCCTTTTAAGGAGTAGAGATGCTTGATAGGATGTTCTAGCCGCCGTGTAGCTAGAATACAAGCCCTAGGATACTCTTGTTCCGTCTTTCTTTGGAAAAACATATGGTACTTTTTTTTTCTTCGAAGGAATTTTCCTACACTCGGCATCTACCTCTAGTATTCTCTACACACATGGCTGGGAATCTGATTTTGAGTCCCAAAACAACCTACTTTTCTTAGCGTGCAAACTTTACTCCGGGAGTATTTGTGTTGCGTCTTTCGTGGAAACTTTTCTTTTCCTTTACTTCAAGTGCGTTATGCCACCTTTAGCCTAAGATAATTTAGCAGGGCACTTCAATGTAGTTTTTGAGCCCTGAATCAGTCTGAAGTTTGCTTCGCCTGTACAAAGACGCCATTACGCCAAAGATGAAAAAAATGCAACAACAGCCACGCTCGATGTAAATTCAGAAAATGGGCCGGCCCAATTAAACAGGCCTACCTTTCCTTTTGGACATCTAAAAGCACTAGGTCGATAAGCTTTGCTAGACCGCCCAATGTAAAAATCTAGGCCGACTTGTACGAAACCAGGGATGAACTAGGCCCAATTATTCATGTCCAGATTCAACGTACATCCCAATAATTAGCGATGCAAGGCGAGCGTTTGGGGAGTTAGTCAGGTTGAGCAGCTTTGTTACGACCAATCTGGCATCGGAAAAATATCTTAGAAGATGATTAGACCAAACAGTTTCGATTTGCATTTGTCGATCAGCACGAGCTCGTCAGAGAGTACAGGTAATTCGTACGAGTTACAGAGGGAGAAGAAATGAAACCACCGAGTAAGTGTACATCAAGCACGAATCACTCGCACTGGCATTGCAATTAGCAAATCTTTTCATAGTTCTCGCGCGCGATATCTCGGATTGGCTCCTTGATACCCCGATTCGGATCGATTTTGATTCACCTGCTGACGAGAGGGAACCACTTGTCCCGGAAGTTGGACTGGTAGGAGACCATGACGAGGAGCAGCACGAGCACGAGCCCGACGCCCCACGGTGAGCCGCCAGCACGGTGGATGGAGTCCCTTTCGGGCATCGGCAGCGACAGCAGCTGGTCCACGCGCCGGTGGGCGCCTACCTCGCCCGCGCCCGAGCCTGACAGCAGCCACACCGCGAGGAGCAGCGCGAGCGGCGACGCCATGAGCAGGATCCGCGCCTGGTCGGCGAAGGTCTCCGCCGCCGACTCGTAGCTCATGTACCACGAAAAGCCCAGAAAGAGGAGCAGCACCAGCAGAAAGAAGCACAGGTGCAGCGGCAGCTCCGGCGCCTGCAGCTGCGCCGACGACGAGCCGCTGTTACTGTACGAGTTCCCCATCTCTTGGATGATTACAAGGAGGTTTTCGACGTGTAGAGAAGCAGTCTGGGATTTGAAGCTGCCATTGGAGGAGGCTCATTTATAGACGCCTTCGAGAGCCACGTGGCCGGCGCGCATCTCGCGTCCGCGCGCCGCCGCCAATGCGCGAGCGCCACGCGCAGCCGACCACACACGGAGCACATCGCCACGAGCCACTACCTCGCGGACACGTACGCACGCGAACGGCTGGCATCCATGCGTGCGCGCACGTGGGGGGGGCGGCTCCGCGCGAGGAGGAGATGGGTGAGACCGCTTTGCTTAGCCCGAGCCCATCGCGTCCATGCTAAGTAAAGCACGCCGCTCGGCGGGGCCCACCAGTCAGCGGAGGGTAGAGAGGCTTAGCGGTATATTTTTCTTTTGCTATGGCTTCTGGTTAATTTTTTTTGGTTTTTGCCCGTTCGTAAGGGAGATTTATATATGATTTTATTATATCTAGATGAAATCGCTATAATGTCTACTACAATCGACTATGAGAGGACGAGAACGAGATCGCTTTGCTTAACCTGAGCCCGTCGCGTCATGCTAAGTAAAGCGTGCCATTCGGCGGGGCCCACTAGTCAGTAGGAGGGTGGAGAGGCTTATGAGTATGTGTTTTTTGGTTGTGACTTTTGACGAAATTTTTTGACTGTTTGTCAGAGAGACACTCGTGTACAATTTTGGCAGATCCAGATAAAGTTGCTATAGTGTTTACTACATTCAGCTTATAGAACGCGGTTTGAAAAAACGGTCTAATTGAAAGTTAGCTACTGTAGAAAAGATAAAAGCCAAAAGTCAGAAACGGAAAAAAACCGACCCAATGTCTCGTTCCAAACAGCTTTTGGTTTCAAACCAAATGCCGTTTGGAACGTGTTGATTTTTTAACATGGTATTTTCTTTTTTCTTCTTCTTTATATTATTTATAGAGATATAATGTTATTTTTTCTGTTTTTATTTATTTTTAATTAAATATCTTAAAAAAAGCTATTCGTCGTTACGTTTCAGCTAAAAGTTATAATTAAAAACTGAAAATTGTACTTTCGAACGTGGGCAAAAGTGTGAGCTGCGGGCCCGTAGCTCATGGCTGTGCTGGTGGGTGCCTTCTAACTTGGTTAGGCAACCGGATCTATACATTTTCCTTGCCAGGATCTGAAGACTGCGTTGTTAAGGCTTAAAAAGTTCATTTAACTGGAGACAACCTAGCAAGTATGTCTTGTTGCGGTTTGTATATCACTTTGACCATGCCAAGAGATGAGATCCAGGACACTGGTACAATGCTATCATGCGTCAAACATGACCTGCGTGGTGACCAGCGTCTTACCCTTGGTGATCACGTGACATCTCATCTCGCTCCTATTTGTTGTGACCTGACCTGATCTGATTGTGTCAACGAGTAATTTTCCATTTCTTTTCAAAGGAAAAAGGACGCATAACCCCAGAATAGGAACAGAAACAAGGCGCCCATGATTGGGCCTTGATGCACTGATCCACGAAGCGTGGGCTGGAACATCTGGCCCAATTTTCTTCTACAGAGACCAAAATTTATGGGGCACAGTTTCGTGTTCGGGCTTTGTGATGGACTGGAGGTCAGGAGCAGGGGCGCTGCTATAGGCTGCCCGGGCGGCAACCTACATGGCGACGCCCACCTTGGGCCGTAGGCCGCGCCACACGGAAACCCGAAGCCCACCACACTTCTGTAGCTAGGAGCACCGACCAAAATAGTCCACATCAGTGCATGCGGTTTGAGGCGTCGTTTTTTTTTCAAAACCAAAAATTCAAATGATTTTGTACTCCATCCACAAATATAGGTTATTTTTGACTTTTTACGGTCTCCAATGTAAGACTTTAACTATGATTTATTATCATAATATACTAGAAAAATAATATATATATATATATATTAAAAGAATTTTGCAAGATAAATCTAATAGTATTGTTTTATGTAGTCAATATATATACTTCAATATATTAATGGTCAAAATTTGAAAAGCTTAACCACACGGAAACCATGTCGACCTATATTTGTGGACAGAGGAAGTATCTTTTAGACTGAGCTTCCAATCACATTTGTTTGAACCATTGTGTTCTCATCGATGAGATCTTTAAAATTAGACCTCATTTGCATATATTGACTTAGTAAATTACATCATTAAAATATGGTATGATTGATTATACAAAATGTTGCATACATTACTTTTCGATGTTCCTTTAGTTCAAATACAATGTTCCACTATGTATCTTTTGAATTAGGTAGGAGGAATGAATTTGATGGGTGTCGAATGTTTTGGTAGGTAAATTGAAATGTTCTACGCATGTGATTTCAATATTCCAATAGTCCATCGAAGATATTCCATGCCATTTATTCCAATGTCCCAACAGTTCATTGATAATGTTGCTCCCATTTAATTCTACGGGGGCGAATTAATGTTCCACATAATTGGTTTCAATGTTACAATAGGATGTCGGTGATGTTCTAACAGTTTATCAACAATCTTTCACGTATTAAGGGGTCTCTTCTTTTTCAGCTTCTAAAATCTGATTTTTGGTTCTTTTGTAGTAACCAACTTTCAAACGAAGTGTCTTTTCAAGGTGTAGTCTACAAATTGATTGTAGTACACAATGTAGTGACTTTATTTATATTAGCCAAAATCGCACACGAGTTTCTATTACTCCGTACTATCTCACAAACAACCCAAAAGTCATAAGCCGCAGCTAAAAGCCGAAACTGAAAAGGACATGCCCAAGTTATAAAGGGGGATATGCCAATATTTCAAGCATTTGATTTTAATGTTCAAACATATTTTTGGTGATGTTCCAATAGTACATCCATGATATTTCAAAAAAAATGTAAAATATTAGTGGAACAATCAAACACGCTAGTGGAATAATTTAAAAATATTAGTGCAACAATTGAAAATGAATAGTAGAATGAATGAAAACAATTAGTGAATAAAATTCTGAGGCAACCAGTTGAACAAACTAAAAAAATATTATTAAAACAATAGTGGGAAAAAATGACATGAGAAAGAAAATACCTATTACAACATCCGGTAACAAAGTTGGAACTAAATTATAATAAGAATAATAAAGAGAAAAGGAAAGAAAGATAGATAGAAATAAACGACCTTAACTTTTTTTTTGAGTGAAAGGCGGATTGCTCATTTGGGCTTAAAAACTCAGGTCTATGACATTTTTTTACACTATAACGGTTGAAAATGACACTGTAGTTACTGATAGTTTTTCAATCTAATTAAATTTAAAAAATAAAAAATAATATTATCATGGACATGCAAAGGAGTAAAATAAAAAAGACAAAAAAACCCAAAAAATAACCAAAATACTTAAAAATAGTAAAATTAAGAAACCTAAAACCAGAAACAGAAGGTCAACCGAGCAGGATATTGCCTGGTACGCAGCACGAAGGACACGCAATTGGCCTAATATCCAAAGGCTGCCGCCTACTTCGTCCACCCTAATTCCTACAGATCCTAGCGACTTCCATTCCTTCCTAGTTCCTACAGTTCAGATCCAAATAACAGCAAGAAAATTTTTATGGCTTTCTAAGAACAGGAATGTTAACATGTGAGCAACTCTCTCAAAAGAAACATGTGAGCAATTGGCTGCAGGAATTTGGTAGTTTCGCACGCAATTAATAAAAAAACTGTTTGTCGGACAATACAATGAGCAGTGAGACTAATGCCGGTCTATCAGTTAACTAGTGGGAAATGAAGAGTGCAGAGAATGATCCATCCACAGGTCGCACTAACGCACAGACGATTTGCGTGGGCAGGTGCTTGTACTGTTTGTACATCTTGCGTTAATGGTCGTTCAGATTTGAGGATACAGTACTGCATCGTACAGTCCATTATGCAACAAATGAAATGCTTTCTTTGCCCAAATGAAAGAAAATCCAATGATGGGTCCTAATTTTCGAAATTCTTTTTTGCGAACACGCAAAATGCTCGCGAAGAAGAAAATTTTCAAAATTCAAACACTAACGGTTTCAATTTTGGACGCCAAAACAGTTCGAACCTGCAGAATCAATCAACTGGGTAGTTGGGAAAAATATAGTATGGTTAATCTGCATGATTCATTCAGGCAGTTCTCTAAAGAAGGAAGCATACATGCATTCGATCGTTAGTCTTGCACCACAACTTTGGAAGATAACATTTCATTTTAGAGATTTAATGGTCTGAGGTTTTGGGCAAATTCTGGGAGCTAATGTTGCCAAATGCTGTTGCTCGGTTGCTTCTACTATACTACAACAAAAGAATGATATGGATAACTGTCAGTTAAAGTAGCCAAAATGAGCTGCATTTTTTTGTCGGGAACAATGAGCAGCATTTTGAGGATAGGGACAACTCCCGAAAGTGGAAAATTCTTCTTGTTTGAATGGACAGACAGACGGATCGGGGGGAAAAAATAGCAGAAACATATAAGCATCACTCCATATATACCAATCAATAGGTAATTAGTAGAAAATTACGAATGACTGGAAAAGGAGAATTAAGAAGAAAAAATGGCACCACTACTTTTTCATTTTCATGCTCTGTTGCCCCGTGTTTTTATTTCCCTTTTTTCATCTTTCAGAGGAATCTAAAGCTAGCGATGAAAGAAGTAGAATGCGCACTGCAACGGCGAAAAAGGACTGCACAAAAGGGCACTGAAGAAAAAACACTCTACTGATTGACGAACTAGAGAAAAAGATTTATTTTTCTTAATCTGCACGAATCCACTAATTAATCGCACACCCATTATTCTTCGAGAATTACAAGGTGAGATCCAAACTCACATTTTCTATGTTCTCTACGGCGTCTCCCCCGTGCCGTACTTCATGCTGCGAAGACGAGGACGCCGATGACGACGACGGAGAGCCTGCCTGTCCTCTTCTTGGCCCCTCCATTGCCTCCTTATCACGCCCGGCCAGCGACAAAGGCGTTGGCCGTTCTTGACGCGGCACTTGTGCCGCCACGTTGAAGCTCGGGACCCGCCACAGCGCCGTGGCCGGCACTTGGCTGCCGTTGATCGGCTGGGACACGGAGCCGGCCCCGCCGTAGTACCTGGGCACCACGGGTGGAGCGGCGTGTGCGAGGTGGTTGGACCACGAGGGGTAGTGCGGCGGCGGAGTCGGCTCGTAGCGGCCCATGGGCGACTGCGCAGCGCCGAAGCGGTGATGGTGGTAGCCGGCGAAGGCGGGATAGTGGGTGTGCATGGCCATGGCGCTCTGGAACTGCGCGCGCTTCGCGTGCTGCCGCTCCCGCTTGTGCGCGTTCTGGTGCCCGCCCAGCGCCTGCGACGTCGGGAAGTTCCGGCAGCAGTAGTGGCACTCGAACTTGCGGCCTCCACCACCGCCGGCACCTTTCACACCAGCCGGCGCCGCCGCTTGGCCGGGAGCAGTGGTGCTGGCTGGGGTAGCGTCGCTGTTGGGGACGGAGGACGCAGCCCCGTCGTGCGGGAAGTCGAATCCGAAGAGCCGGATGGACATGGGGCTCGACCCGCCCGCCGCTGCCGCCGGAGGCTTGGGACGGACTAACGGCAGCTGCGAGAAGGAGTCGATGCCCCCGGCGCCGTTTGCCGTCGCGCCGGGGAGGCTGTTCGCGTGCTGCTCGTCTTGCTCGCTCATCTGCCGTCGTCGGAGAGTGGCGAGCTACGTACGCGCTTAGGGTAAGCAGCTGCAGCCGTGTAGCTAGGGACGAAGAGGGATAGCTAGCTAGCTCGCTAGCTTAGCTGCGACCACATGAGATTTTTCTCTCGGGCTTCCTGTGCTAGCTGTTGCGAGATAGCCATGTGTTGCCATGGATTTAGCGAGCTTGCTGCGTTGATGTATTGGGCGCCAGTCTTGTAAGAGGGGTTAACTTCTTGTGGGGTGGAGGGACGTACGGGACCAGTTTGGATGGTAGGGTTGAGGGGTTGACAACGAAACTGTTTAATGTTGTGGTGTTGGTTCAGATATCTCTCTAGCTAACAGTACGCAATTATGACGTAGGGTGCTATTCCCATGTGTTTTGTGCATAGGCCTTTTTCGCTTTATGTTCTAAAAGTCGTTTTTAATTATAAATGACTTTTTTATGGATTATCTTTTTAAGACGAGAACTATCAGTAGATTATAGTAGATACTATAGTAACTTCATTTATATCGATCAAAATCGCATGTAAGTATTTCTCTACATGTTTCTCTATAAGCTGTTACTATTTATTAGTCAAAGTCAAAAGTGATCGATCAAAACCAATATAAACGTGCCTAGATGTGGTGAGAAGTTTGCACCTTTTCATATTTTTGCATGCTCCTGTGAGGCTGTGAGAGCTAGCACAGAAAATATCGGCGAAACGTTCAAGATGAACTGCAAAAGTGTAGACTCCTGTATTCCAGACGGGGCTAGTTAAAGGGGCCGATAGCGCTAGCTGGAGCAGAAACCAAATGACCGAGTTACACTGAAGCATAACATATACAAATTCACGCTAACTATTCGCTTCAAAATGTTCTTTCTAGTTTCACCAAATTTAAGCCTACTACTTTTTCTGAGAGAAAATTAGGCCTATTACTGCTCTGTACGTGATGCTCTGGAACAACATATAGAAAACCACCACTCGATCAGTGTGTTAATGCCGACTTGACTCGGCTTCTATTGAAAGCTGACATGAGTTGTACATGTGCTAGGGGTTAGGGCACAAAACCTAAAAGATGCACAGCCATCATGGTGTTTAAAAACCTTGGTATGCGTAGCTATCACGCGTTTAAATATCAGCGGAACTGTTGCATCCTACAGCAGGATGTACGAATCTGTAGCTAGCTACTCCAACGACGGACAACAGATGGGAGAGCGAACGAAAAACACATTTTCCCATTTAAATGGCGACATGCTTTAATTAAATCGAATTCCCTTTATTAATACCCTAAAAACAAAGGGTGGTGTCTAAGGGGCACTTCAGTGTTTTTTTTATGGTTCGGAGCACTCAGATTTTTTTAGAAAGAATGTATATATGGGAGAAGGGGGTTCGAGTGTTTTTTTTATGGATCAGAGCACTCATATTTTTTTTTGGAGTAGTTGCGTATATAGGAGAAGGGAGATTCGAGTATTTTTTGTAGTTCGGAGCACTCACATTTTTTGGAGAGGGTGCATACATGGGAAAAGTGAGATTCGAGTGTTTTTGTGGTTTGGAGCATTCATGTTTTTTTTGAAGGGGGCGCATATATGGGGAAAAAACTGAATGCTCCGTGTCCAAAAAATACTCGAGTGCTGTTTAGCACTTCCCAAAACAGAATGCCTAATGAAAGGTTGACAAATCATTATTCAAAAATAAATTTTTAATCTTTCTAAAAAATTAGTTGAGTTTTAGATCATCGGGTCTACATCCAAGGGCTTGATTTTCCTCCTCCCATCTCCTCGCCCATGCCATTTTCATAGAAAACCTAGCCGTCACTATGCACCTTCATCCCTACTTGTATGCCTCATCCTCGCTTCCTTGTTGGAGTCACCCCCAGCCGGCGATACACTGCCACCACCACTATTGCCCCTGATGTGGCTGCTGTAGATACTGTCTTTGATTGCCTTCTATCTAGACTTGAAAGTCGAGTCATGCCGTGGCGGCACGGCATGGGCTCGACGGGCTTCAGGCCACGTCGGGCCATGCTAGCCCGGCACAACCACCCCCACCATGTTGTGTCGTGCTAGCATGACTCACCTTCGGTGAGGTCCAAGCATGACCCAAGGCACGACAGGCCTCCGCCATGCCATGCCGGCCTAAGCCCAGCCCCATGGACTTAGAGGCGGCAGCAACAATGGTGGTGATGGTGACCTTCATCTTCATCACCTTCGTGCTCTGCTTGTATCTTGTGTCTCTAGCACTGTTGCCGTTGAGCCTCTCTCAGCCACGGCCACGCCCGCTGTGGCTCCTTGCTCGGCCACCTCCGCCATGTCCTTGTTGTTGTGGTCAAACACCAACACCATTCCCGTACCATGAAGGCAGGAATGATAGCATGGGTTGGCGTGGAACCCAAGCAAAGCCAGCTAGAGCTCCCATGTGGGCATTAGGGCCATAGAGAAGACTCTCTCGTTGCTCGGTCTGGAGCTCAAACTCCAGCAAACGTCAAATGATGAGGATGAGGAGCAGCAACCGCTCTAGTGCGAGTGGGGAGGTGGCTGTGTCAGGGTTGGATCCAGATAGCTTGGACTTAGACATGGTGTGGCCGAAGGGAGAGGGGGAGGGGTGGCCGACATCGGGGGAGGAGGGGGAGGGGCGGCGGTGCAAAAGAGTAGAGGAGGGATGGGAAGAAGGGAGAGGGGGAGGGACGAACCAGGGTGGCAAGGTGAGAATTAGCGGGCGACGATGGTGCAGTGGAGTGGGAGGAGCAAAAGCACAGACGATAGATCTGGAGATTGGAGAGAGTTCGAGCATTGGCTGGCGCCGGTGGTGGAATGTGACCAGTTGGGGCGTACGATGAATCGGTGATCTGGAGAGCTCAATGGAGAGAGAGAGAGAGAGTGAGCGAGTGTGATGGAGTGAGTGAGGCCAAAGTGAGAAGAAGAAAAGGTGCACGGCCGGAGTAAGGCCTGAGGCATCGATGGAGGAAAAGAACAGGAGAAGAGAGAGAAGAGGGAAAAAGAAGAGGAGAGAAGAAAAAAGAGAGAAAGGGGACAAAAAGACAAAAAAGAGGAAAGGGGGGACAAAATTGAAATTTAAGTATTGTATAAAAATATAGATACATAAATATTTTGGGGAAAGTAAAAGTCTCTTGATATTTTACAAATACAGTTTTACTCCCTAGTTGAAAACCTTATGCCCCACCCCTGGTAAGGAAAAGAATATAGTAACAAACACATACTAACTACTCCCCAATGTCGAGATCATTCATGTGTTCAGAGTCAGCATACGCTTGCACGATATTGGGATCCTTCAGTTGATGTGTTGTCACTCTTTAGGCAATTCCCAGTCCTTGATGCATGTGATTACCTCCACTATTCTAGGAATGATGGATGGTATCCTTTCTCTAATTATTCTCCCTACCATGCTGAACGTTAGTTTGAAGAGATGGTTGACATCGGAACTAGTAGAACACCCGGTGCGAAATAGCACAACACATGAAATATTCACTTATTGTTTTTCCACCACTCGGGCAAGGCTATCTTGCCTCCGCCAGTAAGATTAGGATCGGTGTTTGCAAAATCATGCTCTAGGTAGTGATTCATTTCTGAGTCAGAATTCCACTTGGAGACCACATGAGACTGAGAGGATAAAGAACTAGACTTGCACTTTAGCTTCTTCTACAAGTGGGTTGTCAAGCTTATCTTGCCTTGTTGCGTCTATTATGAGGACTCTGATCTCACGCTGCTGCCAAGCTTGTCATGATACAAGCAAAAAATACAAAAACACTCCTTTTTGACATGTTCAAAAGTTTTAGAGAAATCAAGACCAAGGCATTCACTACTCCCTCCATACTAATCTGCAAATCTGCTAACTTTTTGTAGAATAAAAAATGATAGTAAACCAATATAGGTGTGCAATAGATCCAAAATATTTAACATGTTTTCCTCCATGGCTACGATAGCATGACCAAAAAGACGATCCCCTAGATTTAGTAGACTTGTCTGCAATTATCCAAATAAAATCTATAACTAAGTGAGAGAAACGATGTAAACACCGAATAGAACCTTTATTTCTTTATAAAAAGGTCTTAAAACTGTAAAAAAAATGATTAGCAATTTGCTAATCTGAATTAGTAACCACCAATTCATTATTCTAAGAGTTAGCATTGACAGACAAATATAATATGTTCATACCTTTGTACCTTCTTCAGTATGATGTATGTCGAGTTCCACTTCACGTTCATGTCAAGACTGAATTTTCTTAGGTCCTTCTCATTGGTCATGCAGTATTTCGCAAACTTAGCTACCACTTGTGCTGAACTTGTGAGGTGGGCACTTCTCTTGTGCGATGATGTCTAAATGTCTGAAGTTACAATAAAAGAGAACTGAACTTGTAGGAATATTTCTTTTAGTTCTGTTAGCTCCCTACAATAGATCTGTAAAATATCAGATGTGGTAGTTCTCCTACTGATATGTTGGTATTGTGGCCAAAAGCCACGTTGGATCATTCTTTTGAACGCGCAACTCTCACTCAGCTGTGTCTGTACTCCTTTCCCTCTCTTGTGTGCTCTCATCTTACTCAAGCATGCTTTGTAGTGTTGGTTCAAGTGCCACGTCCTTCCACCTGTACATGCATTTAATTGTGCTTTACAATAATTACAAGTTATGATTTCTACCATTTGACCATCTCAGATTTCTTGGTTCTAGGTCTTGTGCTTCCAGCACAACACCCTTCGTCCAACAGTGCCGGTCCTGGACCTACCATGTTGCCGTCTATGGATAGGGGAGAGAAGTTTGGTGTCTTCATTGACTTCGGACTTCCCTGCTACTCCTCATAGCCCTTCGTACCATTTATATGATGGTCCTTCATGCCGTAGTCTCCTATGCTTGGTGAGAGTTGATGAGCATCAACAGGAGTCGGAGCCAGATGAGGACTAGGGAAGCGGTAGCAAGAGCTTCCAGTAAGGCACCCTACTGCTACCTTTGTGCTGTGACTCCTTAGTAGCATACCACCATCGAGCTTTCTGATGTATAAACTATTAAGACTACTGAGCAGAGCAAAGAGAGAAGATAAACTTGGTGCTTCGATGGTGAAGAAATGAGCACATGAGGTGAGTTTTATAGCCATGTAGGAGAAGAACATTGCATCTGCCCATTGTCTCTCAATCATCACCACTGCTCTGCCTTATTCTTCTGCTCCATCTTGTCACTAGTTCCCATCCATTGCCCCTCTCCCTCCTCGCATGTTGCTTCTCTGATCTCTACTCCATCTTATCATTAGTACCATGCTAGCTGCTAGGTGGCCTAGGCAACTGTTGCTTGGCCGCTGCCATTGCTGTGCTGAGTCCTAATGACTTGATGTCGACTAATGCCGTCCCGGTGTCCCCTCAGGCCTCCACTCACTCCACTAACTCTCCACTCCACTGACTCTCTTTCTCTCTCCCTCACTCATCATCGGTGTCATTGCTCACTCACTCTCCCTCTGCTCTCTCATTCTTGCTCTTAATGCTACCGCCACCGTAGCCTAGGTTCACCGGCTCTGTCTACCCCAGTGAACCACCGATGTCTACCTCTTTCAGATCTCCCTTATCTGATGCTGCCTATGCTAACTACTCGATTCATGAGGCCTAAAGCTATTGTACCGCCACCTCAAGTGCCATTGTGGCTGTCAATTTGCCATGCAAGAAGAGACCTCTCCCTTGGGTCCTCGCTCTCCCCAAACCCAATCTACTCCAATGGTTTGACACTCCACCATTCCATGGTGCCGCGCCACTGCGCGTGCCTAACATCGCCGCCACTCGATGTCACCACCATTGGCCATGTCAGTCTTGGGGACTCCAGCTGACTCTGACTCCAGCCGGTCACCCTACATCTATAGGTTTGCTCTACCCAACCGTTCTTCCTCAGTGGAATGGCGCAGGGTGCAGGTGATAAGATGAGTAGCGCGTTAGTTGGTGGCATGGTCGGTGTGCGCCCAATGGAGGTGGCTGTTGTGGCCCAGCAGCACTGCGCCACTCCCATTGACGTGCCTTCGTGCGCGCCTGGCCTGCTATGCCACTTTTCTACTGGGCTAGCAGTTCCACTTTCATGCTGGACTAGCCTAAGCACGGCACGACAGGCCAAGCCATTCTGTGTTGCTCGATGAGCCTTCTTTCTAGGCATGGTACAGCCTGCCGTTCATGTCATGCTAGGTTGGCCCACCATGTGTTGTGCTTGTGCCGTGTCGATTAGGCCTCAGGCTAGCCTAGAAAAGTCCGACCTGACTCTTGGTGGCCAGCGAGTGCGGGCACATGGGAGGCGACGACCTTGACACTGCCAACTCACACTCCACCTTAGCCAATCCCGACCATGTCGATGCTAGATCCACCTCCCTTGACCCTACCAAGCCACCACTCACGGTGATGACGAGAGGATATAGCTGTTCTCGACCACAGCACCATTGGATCTAGTCGTCCACAGCAACGCAGCCATCATATTCGGTGGTTGTGCGGGTGCCAAGTTGACAACTCCATGTTCTTGATTTTGATCTTCCCGTTTGTTCGTCCTTGCTCTTGTTCGTTCAAAATGTTCAAAATTTGACAGAAAAATGAACCAAAAAGTTCAAAATTTGATGGAGAAATGAACAAATAAGTTCAAATTCTGAATGTAAAGATGTGCAAAATTTGCACAGAAAAAGATACCAAAAATAAAATACTGACCTAAAATGTGCAACAAAAATATTCAAAATTTGACTAAAAAGAACAAAAAAGTTCAAAATTTGACCAAAAATGAACAAAAATTCAAAATATAATAAAAAATGAACCAAGAAAATATTTAAAATTAAAAAAATACATGCTACAATATGTTCAAAATTGGACCAGAAAAATGAATGTAAAAAGTTCAAAATTTGACTAAAAATGAACAAAAAAGTTTAAAAATTTGGCCAACAATATGTACCAAAAAAAGTTCAAACTCCGACCGTAAGATGTTCATTGACCGAAAATTTTTCGAACTCAAACACCCATCACATCTATCGTCCCTCCATTTTTTTTCTTCTGAATAGCTTCACGTGAGTGTTTGTGTGCTGGGATCCGCATGTTGTACACTACGGGCATAGGCATATACGTATAGTCAGAGGTACACAAACACATTGCATTTCGGCATTTCCCCCCAAACTCGGGCACGAACATATCTAGGAGAAAAGGCAATGGCTGAGATAGCGTCCGTAGCTACAAGCGCGGGAACGCATCTTTGGAGGGGTTCTAGTTATCTAAGCGGCAGAAGCGTTAGAGCAACTTCAAGAGAAGAGCTAAATTATTTTCTAAAGGTAAATTTGGTTATTATTAGAGAAAAAACGTCTCCAATAGACTCTGTAAATGACTCTCCAAATTTAGTAGCTCTCCATCCCTCCTCCTTCGCTCTCTATTTTTGGATAGCCTACCTCGCTCACCATCCAGCCTCTTGGCGCGGTCGGCGTTTCCTTCCCGCACGCTACGCCCCATTCCCGCGCGTACGCGACCCACCGCGCGCCCTCTAGTTTAGATAGCCTGTTGGAGTAGTCTTGTTTTTTTGGGGTGAGATTCATTTTAGAGAATAGCTAAATCACTAAATTTAGATATTTCTTTTGGCTAATCTCTTGGAGTTGCTCTTAAGCAAACACGGGTAGGCAGGCAAGGAAGCAAAGGTGGAGAATCGGGGACAAGTCGCTGCCTCCCGTGTCGCTCCTAAAGTGGTAAGGTACGCACGATCGATCGATTCAGGCGATGGATTATGGATAGTTAATGGCAGGCTCGCGCGGCCGGGCTCGTCCTCGGCCGGGGCCGGGCATCGGATGCCGACGTGCGCCCTGTCCAAAGTGGGCGCACGCTGTTAGGTTTAGATCTTTAGCTTTTAGGATCTCCTAGGTTAGATCTAGCGGGTTCCTTTTCTATTGCATTCGGGTTCTTGAGTGCTACACTGAGAGGGAGAGAGGGGTACCAACCTTCCGACGTGGAGGAGGAGGAGTTGGCCATCGCGGGGACGCTCGGTGAAGTCTGCGCACGGGCAGCGACGGTCGGGGAAGAGGTGCGGGGCTCCTCGGCGGCGACGTGTCCCGGGCGGCGGCGCAGATCCGGTGAAGGAGACGGCGGTGGTGCTTCCCGTCGCTGGAGCGCCCCCTCTTAGATCGGGTCTAGGGTTTTGTCGGTGGGGTGGCGGCGGCACGGTCAACCTTGGGATGCGTGCCGCCCGGCCCCCACCTCTGTTTATATGGCGCTGGCGACAGGGGCCCACTAGCCTATTGGGCTGGGCGCCCCCGATCAGGGCACGGTCAAGGGGTTGGCATTTGGCCGTTGGGCCAAATGCCTGAGATCATCCTAACATTCTCCCCCTTGATCTCAATCTATACTTTATCTTTAATTACTTTTGCCTTTACACATTCCATCACAGATCAGTGCATAGAACATGTCTCATCGTCACGGTCAATCGCCGATAGATTCAACAGCTACAATACACCTCTCTTGTTCTGAAATAGTTACTTTAATCTTTTTGGACCATCTTTTAGTTCAGGAATCATAGGCTTTCCCTTAAACCCATGCCGGCTACATGTTCTCTGAACACGTTGGGTGGTAAGCCTTTAGTAAGCGGATCCGCTAACATCTTTGCGGTACTTATGTGCTCAAGACTTTTAATTTGGTCCCGAACTTTATCTTTCACAACATAGTACTTTATGTCAATGTGTTTGGCAGCACCACTTGACTTATTGTTGTGGGCATACGTTACTGCGGGTTCATTATCGCAGTACAATTTAAGTGGTCTATTGATGTCGTCAACCACTTTTAAACCAGGTATGAACTTCTTTAGCCAGTTCACCTGCCCCGTAGCCTCATAACATGCTACAAACTCGGCATACATTGTGGACGATGTAGTGACGGTTTGCTTTGAGCTTTTCCACGATATAGCTCCTCCTGCTAGAGTGAATACATATCCGGATGTAGACTTTCTATCATCTCCCGCAAAATCAGAATCTGTATACCCCACTATATGGAGTAAATCTGATCTTCTGTATGTCATCATGAGGCCTTTTGTTCCTTGCAAATAACGCAAGACTTTCTTTATCAATTTCCAATGTTCTATTCCAGGATTGCTCTGGAATCTGCCAAGTAACCCGGTAACAAATGCTAAGTCAGGGCGTGTGCATACTTGAGCATACTGTAAGCTTCCGACAGCTGAAGCATATGGAACCGCTTTCATTTGATCGATCTCATACTGGTTCCTGGGGCATTGAAAATCCTCATATCTGTCGCCCTTGACTATAGGTGCAGGTGAAGGACTACTTTTATGCATACCAAATTTCTTTAAGACTTTCTCTATGTATGCCTTTTGTGACAGTCCCAATATCCCCTTGTTTCTATCCCGGTGAATTTCGATCCCTAGAACGAACGAAGCTTCACCAAGGTCTTTCATATCAAAGTTTGAGGACAAAAACTTTTTTGTCTCTAGTAGCAGACTGACATCACTACTAGCCAGTAGGATATCGTCCACATACAGGATTAGGAAGGTAAACTTCCCATCTTTAAACTTTGCATACACACAGTTGTCCTCTACATTCTCTTTAAACCCAAATTTTCTTATTGTACTGTTAAACTTCAAGTACCACTGTCTTGAAGCTTGCTTTAACCCATAAATCGATTTCTTTAGGCGGCATCCCATTCTTTCATTTCCTTCCACGACAAAACCTTTCGGTTGTGCCATGTAAACATTTTCCTCCAAATCCCCATTAAGAAATGCCGTCTTTACATCCATCTGATGTAACTCTAAATCATAAAGTGCTACTAATGTCATTATGATTCTGAAGGAATCTTTACATGAGACTGGAGAAAAGGTCTCATTGTAATCAATCCCTTCTCTTTGCGTAAATCCTTTTGCCACAAGTCGTGCTTTGTATCTTTCTACATTCCCTTAGGAGTCATGCTTTGTCTTGTAGACCCATTTACAGCCTACTGTTTTGGCTCCTTTAGGAATAATTTCCAAGTCCCAGACTTTATTAGTCTTCATGGACCTCATTTCCTCTTCCATGGCCTCAAGCCATTTTGAGGAATTTTCGCTTCTCATGGCTTCTTCAAATGAAGTGGGATCATCCTCCATTTGAAATTCCTCTGTATGATAAATCTGATAATCATCAGAAATAGCTGATCTTCTTACTCTTTGAGACCTCCTCGGGGCCTCCTCATTTGGTACATCTTCTGTTTGAGGCTGCTGTTGCTCCCCCTCATCTGTGGCAATAGGTTCTATAGGATCCTGAAAAACAGGTTCCTCATTATCATTCATTGTTGCCACAGGAGGAACAATAACAGGTGCTGGCACCACAGTGTCTTGCACCGTCGGTGCAGCGATAGCAGGTAGTGTGAAGAATGACTCTTGAATCATCGGAGTGGGCGCATACACCCGCTTCTCTTCAAGATCAATCTCACGAGCTACCATACTTTCTCTCATCATTTCATCCTCTAAGAAGACAGCGTGTCTCGTTTCTACAAACTTTGTATATCTGTCTGGACAGTAGAAACGAAAACCTTTTGACTTTTCAGGGTAGCCAATGAAATGGCAACTTACTGTTTTGGGATCAAGCTTCCCAAGGTTTGGGTTAAATACTTTAGCCTCAGCAGGACTCCCCCATACACGTAAGTGGTTTAGTGAGGGAACTCTTCCTGTCCACAACTCGTGCGGCGTTTTGGGCACCGACTTACTAGGCACTCTGTTGAGAATATGAATGGCGGTTTTCAACGCCTCCATCCATAAACTCAATGGCAGTGTGGAGTAGCTCATCATGCTTCGCACCATATCCATCAGGGTACGGTTGCGTCTTTCAGCTACTCCATTTTGCTGAGGTTCGCCCGGTGTAGAATACTGGGCCACTATTCCATTTTCCTGTAAATACCTTGCAAAAGGTCCAGGAACTTGTCCATATGGGGTATGTCGACCGTAGTACTCCCCCACGATCAGATCGGACTATCTTAATCTTTAAATCGTGTTGGTTTTCAATTTCAGCCTTAAATATCTTGAATTTGTCCAAGGCTTTATTTCTTTCTTTGATTGGATAAATATATCCATAACGAGAGTAATCATCCGTGAATGTTATGAACGAGTCATATCCATCCACACTTTTCACAGGAAAAGGACCACAAATATCTGTGTGAATAATTTGTAAAACTCATGTGCTTCTTTTAGCGTCTTTTTTAATTTTCTTTACATATTTTCCTTCAATGCATTCTCTGCATTGTTCTAAGTCTGAGAACTCTAATAGAGGAAGAATTTCATTCTTAACAAGTCTTTCTATTCTCCCCCTCGAAATATGGCCTAAACGACAGTGCCATAATTTCGACGACTCATTATGAGTTCTCTTTCGTTTTCTGTTCGCATTCACAGGCGAGGATATACGCTCATTCACAACACATACGGAATTCACATTTTCACGAAGTGACAACAAATAAAGCTCATTCTGTAAGATGGCAAGACCAACACATTCTTTATTAAACATTATTTCACACTTGCCATTTCCAAAATTACAATCATAACCATCTTTGTCCAAATTTGAAACACTAATCAAATTCCTCTGTAAAGAGGGAACAAAAAGGACATCTCTAAGTAAAAGATTGGAGCCATTAGCTAATTCTAATGAAAGATCGCCAACGGCTTCAACTTCAGCTTGGACTCCATTTGCAACTTTAATGCATCTTTCGTTTCTTTGCGTAGTCCTCGTCGAACGGAATCCCTGTAAAGAATTAACAACATGAATAGTTGCTCCTGAGTCAATCCACCAAGTGGATTTCGAATATTGCACATACAGGGATTCATTTATAAAGGTAATAATGTTCTCACCTTTCTTTGCCATTATCATCTTTAAATAATCAGGACAGTTCTTCTTGTAGTGTCCCGTCTTCTTGCAGTGAAGACACTGATCTTTGTCTACAGCAAATTTGTTCTGTTGAGGCTGATGGACAGAGACTTTTCCCTTGTTCTTTGAGAAGGAGTTACTATTGAAGTTCTTTTTCTTGTAATCTTTCACATAGTTGATAGAACCACCATGTGAGGATTTGATCCTTTCCTCCTCTTGCACACACATAGCAATGCACTTTTCCAAGTCCCATTTCTCGGGCTGCATATTGTAGTTGACAACAAAAGTGTCAAACTCTTTGGGCAAGGAAGCAAAAACCAAGTGAATAAGGAACTCATCCTTGAGAGCCAAATCCATTGGTTTAAGTTTAGATGCCAAGTTGCTCATCCTAAGAATGTGCTCTCTTATGCCATTGCCACTGCCAGAATACCTTTCTGTTACCAGCTGCTTAATCAGCTGTGTAGCATAAGTCTTTGAAGAGCCAGTGAACTGACTCTTTATTTTATCAAGGTATTCTGTGACAGTGTCACACTCTGCAATTGAGCCCACAATCGCAGGCTCAATTGTGTTCTTTATCACAGCCATACATTTCTTGTTGGCTGTGGTCCATTTCTTATGATTAAGGTCATAAGACATCTGTAAGGGAGCATGATCCCTTTGTCTTTTCTGCCATGCAGTATCATCCTCATTTTGTTCCCTCACTGGTGCCAAGGCTCAGTGGGACGTGCTGTAGTGAGGACCCAGTCCACCTCAGCTAAGATAAACGCTAAGTCTATCTTTTTCTTCCACTCTCCATAATTATCTCCTTTAAGAGTGTGGATCTCTCTGATACAACTCATCAAGTTGTATCCTCCTGAAAAATATTTCAAATAAAGTGAGAACGTAACAGCAAAATCATATGCCTTATTTCCAACGTTGGTCAAAAATATGACATACAATTAAAATCATTTTATCTATACATTAAATCTACATCACCGTTGGGCAGAAATAGAAATAATGCATAAAAATCATCAATTAAAAAATTATAATATTTTTATTATCAACATCGGTCAGAAAATAACAATATCATAATTATCTGGGATTTATCTCTATTTTTCCAAAATTAAATTCTCCCGTTGGTTCAAATTTAATAATGAAAATCAATCAACATTAACTTTTGCAGCTGAAACTGTAATTATTCTAAAAAATAATTTAATATTCAGAAGCATTATACAGTACACATTTAATCTCTGAAAAATATACACGTTGGTGCAAAAATTTACAGAGATTTGGATCAAATTTCAATCAAATTCACTCAAAAATGCTTCTGAAAAACAATAAAATCAATTTTCTTGATTTACTGCGCAAATCGGCCATTTGGCCCGGCCTGCACAGCCGCGGCCCACGGCGCACAGCGGCCTGCCCGCGCGGCCGAGCGCGCGCGGCCTCCCTCGCTCACGAGCGGCCCACTCGGCCGCGCCACACGCGCGCGCGCCCGCGGCCTCACGCGCGGCCCGCTCGGCCGGCCTCTCTCACGCGCCTCACGCGCCCACGCGCGCGGACGTCGCGCCGCCCCCGCGCCCGGCCACAACCTGGGCCTGGGTCGGGAATTCCTCTGCCCGCCTGGGCCAAAAGAGGCCCGCGATCTCAGCCGTCCGGCGCCATCCGACGACTGAGCGTCGTTTTCGCCCGATCAAAACCCGCGCGGCGGACGCCCCCGGAAACCCTAACCATTCTCTTCTCTCCCTCTCCTCTCGCGCCCGAGCGAACTCAGCAGCGGCTACATCCACGCCGCCGGAGAAGAAGAAGATGGCGCCACCGCGGGCCCTCTCGCCGGCGTGCGCGCTCCCCTGAGAATGCAATAGAAAAGGAACCCGCTAGATCTAACCTAGGAGATCCTAAAAGCTAAAGATCTAAACCTAACACATGCCGCCGTCAGTGCGTCCAAAGTCGCGTCGCTGTCCGGGAGGCCGCCTCGCGGATCTCATCGGCATCACCCAGGATACCCCGATCCGGCTCGAAGTCGACGGCACGGCCGGTCGCAGGTAACTAGCCAAGCGTCCGCTTGGAATGCAGCTTTTCAGTCTTTTTTTCTGTGTTTTTTTACACGTAGCAACCGTCTGAGATAGATAGATGTTGTTATAGATCTCATAAAAAATAAGATAGAACGAATAAAATATTGTCATGTGTGA
This sequence comes from Dendrocalamus latiflorus, assembly GCA_017311315.1. Taxonomy (NCBI): domain Eukaryota; kingdom Viridiplantae; phylum Streptophyta; class Magnoliopsida; order Poales; family Poaceae; genus Dendrocalamus; species Dendrocalamus latiflorus. The sequence continues at coordinate 19,709,651 of CM029673.1, read as the reverse complement.
AGAAACAGGAAAGAGAAATAGGGAAGTTGCTTTCATCCGCTAGCTACTACGTACACCGATTACCGGTGTGGTCATGTGTATCTGTGCGCGCCGTACGCACATCGTAGAAAGTCCGCGCCGTTTGATAGATCCGCCGGTTTTTCGATCTTTCTTGGCGAATGGCGATGGAGTAGTTTTGTAACATCCTGAAAATTTTGAAATTGAAAATATGAGTTTCCTGAATTATTTTTGCAATATATTCTTTTGGAATTTGGATTTTATGGTGTTTTCCTGAAATTGGATGAGATTTCAAGTTTTAAGAATTCATAAAATACAAAGACAAACAATAGTAATTCCAAAAAGGGGAATATGCAGATAATAGAAAACTAAAAATTGAAAACAAGAATCTGAAAAGATGATCCAGTATAAAAAGAGAGAAACCTGAGTTAAAAATATATATACCTATATATATAATCTCATTTTGGAAGTCATGATATAACTAGCAATAAAAGCACATGAATAAAAATATAAACGCATATGTATGTATGTATGTATGTATGTGTATAAAATTTGTGCAAGAAAGAGCCTCTTAAAGATAGCAAATAAAAATAAGCAAAAATTTGTTAAGCTAGCAAAATAACAATATAAGAAATTATACATAAAATAAGTACATATGTTCATACACAAAAACAAGAAATAAATAAATAAATAACTAAAAGCCCCAAATATTTTCTCCTCTTTTTCCACTCAATCCCTTCCTTCCTGTGCTCTCGCTGCTTGCGGGTCCTACGTCCTGCCGACCTCCCCCTTTTTCCCCCACTCCATTTCTCCTCTTACCTCCCTGCGCGCGGGCCCCTCTCTTTTCTTCTGCCGCGCTGGCTTCTTCTCCTCCTCTCGTTCTTCTCTGCATTTCTCCTGCCTCACCATTTTCTCCCTCTCTTTCTCCCTTTTTCCTCTCCCTGTGCACAGGCCCGGCATCCTCCCCTCTTTTCTTCCTCCTCTGCTCCCTTTTCTTTTCCCCTGCCGCTTGGCTGTGCTTGCTCCACGTCCTCCCTCCCCGCACTCTCAGCGCCTGCTCCCGCCGCAGTAGCCTGCGCTCACGTCCCCTCCGCACACCGAGCCCGCGCCGCTCCTGCCAGGCGCCGCCCCGAGGACTGTCGCGCCCTTACCCTCTGCCCCGCTCCTCTCTTTTTCTTCCCCACTGGCAAGCCGTCCCTTCTTGCGCACAGCTCGAGTTTTCCCCCTGGCATGCGCGGAAAAGGAGCATCATAGCAAATCCAAGCGTAGATTTGGATTTCTGCCACTCTCTGCCCGAGCTGCCTGCTCCGCCGCAAGTGGACACGATCGATCGGGCAGGCTCCCGTTGCCAGCTCCCTCCGCCCCACTATAAGAAGCGCCGGCGTTTTCGTCGAGACCCTCACCCCCCAAGCATCGCTTCCCCTAAAGCAATTGAACTGAAACTCAGTCAATCGCCGCCGGTCTCACCCTTCTTCGCCAGCTCCAGCGCTGCCCTCCCCACCGATTCCCACCGTAGAAACCTGATTGCCCCCGCCCACACCACCTTCGGAGCCTCGCCAACACACTCTGGGTCTTCCCCGCGCCTCCCGTGGTCTCTACTTTGCCAGCACCGCGCGCCACCCCGAGCCGCCGCAGGCCCACGCCGCCGGAGCTGCTCGACGCACCTCCGCCACTGCGGCCGGCTCGGTAAAGCTCTCTTCTACTCCCTCCCGCTCAAGCAGTTGCTAATTTCCTCCCTCGCCCACTCCAGCGCCGGCGCCCCTGAGCCTTCACCGCCTCCGGCCGCTCGCGCTGACACCGGCCACCCCCGACACCGCCACGGCCCTTATTGACCCCACCAGCATCTTCGCCATCCGCGGGGGAACCCGTTTCCCGGGTCCCTGGCGCCTCTCCGGCCGGCCCTCACCGGCGGCCTGCCTCGCGCCGCCCCTCCTGCTTTGTTTTCGGCCGGTTGCCCCCGCTGCTTTGCCCAGGTCGTGGAAGGTATATGTTTCCTCACAGCCCCCTCTGTTTAATCACTAAGTGTGCAATGGTCCAGTGGTCGACCGAATGAGTGCTAACGTCACAGGTTGTGGGATCGAATCCCCCATGCGCATTATATTTTCATTTTGTTTTGCTGTTGTTAGCCCATTTCAGTTAAGAGAAATTAGGGAATAGTTTAGAGAAGCTAATAAAAATATGACTAGGAGGAAAATGAGATTATTTGAAATTTAAATGTGCATTAGTTCATATATGATTAACTCATATGGTTTGGAATAATTGCTTAAACGACTAGATATTAACTCAAGGAAATGATAAGGAAGAACAACCTCGGTTAGATGACCAAATAAAGATTGCCATTAACTAAAATTAAGATTTATACCTAGTATTTAAAAATATGGTCATTAAATGAACTCTAGAGGTAGGGTTTGCTAATTACCAAATATTGGAATATCACTTTGCTAGGTAAATAAATTTTAACTAAAGCTAACAACAATTAAAAGAATGTAGAGACTATCTAAGTAAATAAATATATAAGCGTCTATATGTGTGTGTGTATATATATATATATGTGGTTAGGAAAAGCGGATAGCATGCATGCAGCCCACTAGTACATATAGCAGAGCGATCCTTGTGTTCGCCGTAGACCCTATTTAAAATACATACATGTATCCCTATCATTAGAATACTGCCAAGCATGAAATCCTAAATGGTAGCTTTAGTTAATAATGATGACAAAATGTACTCCTGTACAGTAGGCTCGACTTGTAAAAGAATAAAGTATTAGTAATAGTGGTTTTCAAAGAGCGCTCAAATTAAAAGGCTATAATAGTATATTGATGCTAAAATATAATAGCCTAGGGCATCAAGCATCAAAATAATCTCACGGACATATAGATTTTCTAAAGAAAATATGTAACCATTGACATGAGTAATTAGGGTCACATAAAATGATGCCTATCAAGCATTACTCATATTGCTAAGTTTGAACGAAAACTAGAAATAAAAGTTAAGCATAATAGTATGTATAATAGCAATTAAAGTATAGATAAAATAATAATGGTTCTATTAAATAAATTTTAAAAGCTAGATTTAATAAATAGCAATGTTGAGCATGAAATAACAAGATATGGTCCATACAACTGAATCCTAAATTCAATTGGAAATAGGCTTAATGAAAATTGAGGCTACATAAAATATCACCACATAATCTGCTATACACCTAGACTCTAAAAATTTATTCGGTAAGCCAAAATGCCCTAAAAAGTAACGCTCAATAAAATAATACTTAATCAAAGGACCACCCTAGCTCATGGAACTTCCTTGTTAAATATAAAAATAAATAAAAGAAGCTGTTAATAAAAGATCGAGTCTTCGTTTCTACCACCGGCCTAGCCTCAAAACACGCGAATCACCCACTAACTCATAATAACACCAAAGTTGAGTTTATTCGGATTTATTTGGATCTCTTGAGTTAACTGCTTTTATTTGGATTCAGTCGTTTGTCGCGTAATTAAAAATTGGGAGTCGTGAAGATTCAATGGATCAAGCGAGATCAAGCTCGAAGTGAAGATAGAGACCAAAAGCTCAAGAGAAAGCATCGCGTGAACTCAAGCCTGCGGTAAACCGCGCCAGGCGAGTCAATACTTTGATCATGTTGAACCTACATTTTCCGCAAATTATTTCTGTTTAAATTATCAAATTGCATGCTGTTATTTTATATGCAAATCCATGTTTAACTTAAGATCTTAGTTATATGCCCATTGTTGCTTGATTAATATTACACCTCCTTTGGAATATTTGAATGTGTGAACCTTGTCGCCGTAGCAAAATTATAATAGTAACCTTTCGAAAATAAGACCCTAAATATATATCATGCTTAGTATTGCTTAGATAATCATGGGCGTCTCGCGCCCAAGCATCACTTTTAATCCTGAGAAAAATTGGTTGGGCAGTCATAGTGGGAATGACTGATATATGTTGACATTGTTATTTTATGCTCCCAAAATCCTCAACTTGCTTAAATATCTGGGCGGATTGGTTCGAGGGTGTGGTGCGGGAAGCACACAGTGGGTTAGTGGTAGACCGCCCAGATACCAATAAGGACTGAATCTTGTCATGACCTCCTGTGTAAAACAGTACAACCACAAGTCTGTAAAGTACAACTTGGCTAAGTAGACTTATCGAAATCCCGGACTCATCTCACTGGTAGTGGATTGAGGGGGCTACGCTATGGCAAGGGGGCCTGAAGGGACACCAGGTAGGGTGAAGTTTCCCAGCTGTCCTAACGTTGCGGGGAGGGGAGCCCGGCTGCGTTAGTGGCTGTGGGAAACATCCCGCGCACAGATGGGACCCACCGCAAGTGGGAGAAGCCCATAAAAGTGAGATGAGAAAAGGGTCTAGATACTTTGAAAAGTCAATGTGATGGTCTGCTCGACCACATGTCTAAGGAATCATGTGGGGCAATGAGTTGATTATCTCTTGTGGTGAAAGTGTACAAACTCTGCAGAGTCAAAACTATTCGAATAGCCGTGCCCACGGTCAAGGGCGGACATGGGAACTTAACCAGATATAGTTCTATTTAAAAATGTTTTGTGGGTGGGAATGGAAAAGTGAAGGGCGAAGGACTGCCCTGGTTTGGAATTGTCCTGGGTGTCGTCCCAGTGGTAGGCTAAGCGGCTATAACGCTGAAGAAATTGCTATATGGTGCAGATGCCATGTAACGGTGGATGGAATCTGAATCGATATTAACAATGCATTTCCTTGTACATTATGATTTGTTCCAAAATTGCTAGGTCATAGGGCTTTTTAATTAATTGTATTCAAAAGCACTCTAAGCAAAATAAAAATAGCCCGAGCCTCTCCTTTGTTAAGCTATGCATACTATTTATTTGCATTCTGTGTATTGGCTCGCGGAGCACGGGGTCGGAGTGCTCATGCTCGCTTTTGCGACAAAATTCAGAATCAGGAGTCAAATCACCTCGCTTCAGCAACAAGATTGGGCAAGCTGGCCGAGAAGATGAAGATGTCAAGGGCTAGGTCGCGAACCTCCAGTTGGCTGCCTGTGGGCATGTCCTGAAGGTCCCATCTGTGTGCTTCGTTCTTCCGCTGCTGCAATTTAATGATTTCGGCCTAATCGGCCCATGAGTAAGTCTACTATTAAATTTTACGCTTCCGCATGATATGTATTATGATATTCATTACTGTAACTGTGAGCACTATCTACTGATCCAGGGAATAGTGCAGTAATCACAGAGGAATCCGGATGTTAATATCTGGGTCCCTACAAGTTTCTTTGCCCGTTGGCTACTTGGCTGACGATGATAAGGACGACGGCAGTACCCCAGTAGTAATGCCGTCAACTCGTGGACAAGGACGTCGGTCAGAACATAACGGAGCGGTCTGGAAAGGGTCCGGCCGGGCTAGCTCAGCTGCAGGCGAGTAGATCGCGCTGGGAGAAGACAATGTCAAATTACGCAAGCCGCGAAAAATAGCAGTAGCCTGTGTTGCATTTTGATACCTTTTCTTATACGCACCTGCTCTTGAATCGGATAAGAGTTTATGAGATACAATATGTGAGTGCATGGTATCAAGAACAAAAAGATAAATTTCATAGAGAGAACCAAAATAATGACGTTGAAACAACCATCGTTAGGAGAGGGTCCCTGTGCTACTTTGGACTCACGACCACTTTGAAGCGATGGTGCATGCTGAAAGGTCTACTTGAGCCAAGCTCACGAGCCGACCACAGGCGAGGCGCCCAAAGCCTAACCCTGGGCACGAAAAACCGAAAACCGAGTACCGAACCGAATTTACCGAGAACCGAACCGAAAGTACCGAAACCGAAAATTTCGGTTCCAGGTTCTCAGGAACCGAATTTACCGAGGAAATTTGGTTCGGTGCCTCGGTTTACCGAAATACCGAAAAACCGAATTTACATGTTGTATTTGAGTAGTGAGTACTAAGTAATATGTAATATTATTGATGGGTCTATTGTGGACAGCTATATTATGTATTTGTGGTTTTTTCTCTGTATGATTTGGCACTTATTCTATATGAAATCATGTTACATTTATGTCAAAATTGGCTATTGAACTTGATGTTACATGCTGCTGTACCCTGTTCGGTAAATTCGGTAAATACCGGAACCGAACCGAAAGAACCGATACCGAATTTCTTCGGTACCGAGTCTTTTCAGGAACCGAACGGTACCGAGATTCTCAGGAACCGAATTTGTATGGGTACCGAGGAACCGAACCGATCGGTTCGGTAGTACCGAACGCCCAGGGTGACCAAAGCCAACCCGGGCGAGCTACACGAGATCAACCTTAGAGAGGTCCAAGGGCAACCCCAGGCGAGAGACATGCCAACCCCGGGCGAAATACGCAAAACCAACCTTAAAGGGGTCCGGGACCAACCTCAGACAAGGTACATAAAACTAACCCCGGAGAGGTCTGGGGCTAACCCCGAGCGAGAAACACAAGACCAACCTAGGAGGGGTATAGGGCCAACCCCGAGCAAAGTATATAAGACCAACCCCTGACGAGGGATACAAGACCAACCCCGAAAGGGTCTGGAGCCCACCCCGAGTGAGGTACGAAAGACTAACCCTGGAGGGGTCCAAGAATAACTCTGGGTGAGGGACACAAAACCAACCCTGAGTGAGGTACGCAAGACCAAGGGTCCGGGGCTAATTCCGGATGAGGGATACAAGACCAACCCTAGAGAGGTCCGAGGCCAACCCCGAGCGAGGTATGCAAGGCCAACCCCAGAGGTCGAGATGTTGTAGGGCCCGCACAGAGTAAATGACGTATATACTCTTTGGAGTAAATTAGGCCCTAGGGGCGAACTCATGACTTCACTTGTCATCCCCTCTCCCTCTGTAAAAAAAGGACCCCTTGTGATGGGAGAGGGGAGGCCATTTTGTAACTTTGACACATATTGAATACACTTAGTTATTCTCGTGCTTCTCTTTTAGTCTCCCTCTGTATCCTCGGCGGTCTCCGTATCCTTCCAGGGGTGTTTCTAAGTTTACTGTCCGAATTCGTACCGACGACAGTCACGATGAGAGATAAAAGAGTTGACGAATGTGTACTATAAAAAGTCCTAGATGAATCTTACTAGGATTAGAACTACTTCTATTTGGATTAGGATTCCTACTCTAAATTGGAGAAGAGTTAGGTGGGACTATATAAACATGGGGGATGACCATGTAAAGCAACCAAAAAATAAGTCTACTCATCCAAAGCAGAGCGCGCGCACGAGAGGATTAGAGGTTAGGATATTTTTTAGCATTACATTCTTATATAAGATAAGGATCCGAAGTTTTTAAAGGAATCGAGAGGGTTGTGAGTAAGCGACAATTTCCTGTATTCTTTTGAGATTGTGCTTAAAAAATTTACGATCGGTTTCATCAAATCTTTTCTCTCTCGTCGTGTTTGTTTTAACGTCGTTATTTTTATTCTCTCTACGAGATTTATCTTTTTTATTCTTGATACCGTACACGTTTGTGTCGTATATCGTAAACTCTGATTCGATCAAGGAATTGCCCCTCATAAGAAAGGGTATATAGTGTAACGGCTCAGAATTAATATCCAACTACGAGCCAGTTCCATTTCTTTCTGATTTAAAACGCTGAGAGTAACATATGCTTAAGAGGTTAGATCAAACGCCAAGCGATGGTTTGCCTAGCTAGCGAAGCTATTTTCGTACGCGTTTCACACACGATTGCTGCGTCAAGGTGAAGTGCCTTCGGTTGGTTATTGTTTAGGTGCTGCCTGCTGCCTGCCGCCTGCCGCAACATTCATCTGGCTGGCATCGGCAGCACAACTAGTTAGTATAGCTTTAGACAAGATGTAAACAGAGCATGGTGATGTCGATCTAAACACTAACTTAAGCGCATTTTCATTATGATTTCCCCTGCAAAAAGCCTGTGCTTGTACGTACTGATTTTTTTTATGTTGGAAATTACTAACCGAACCACACTGGTACTTCCTGTGTAGCCACATTTGGTTATGATTGAAGCTTGAAGCGGATGTACCCGTATGTTGCTTTAAACACCGAACTGACGTGGCACTGACCCTGAAGGCTGAAGCCACTGTGTTTGCACAAACCAATAGAATCAAATTGTACTCTAATGTCGTTATATCGTACTTCGGTTTCAGCGGCACAGTTCATCTTTTTTTGCCCAACTAAATAAAGAAATGCACAGTCCACAAACATATTTACCCTTGGCAAGATCGAGCAACCATGGCATGTGAGTTGTCAGGCTTAGTTTACTGCATCTTGATCTGTTCCCTGAAGACATCAATCATGCACGCACGCCCCAGTTTGATGTTTTGCACTGCGCGCAGCCGTGCTCCACAAACATATTAAGCTGCTCCTAGCTAGTTGCAAATTGACCGGACGCACAGCAACAATGGCGAGATGTTAACAGCAACATCGAGCCATCAAGTGAGCCATCTGAGGAACCAACTGATGAACTGATGGAGGATGGGAAGGACGTACGCCCATGGCGGATCTGAAAGATCAGCGATCGAGCACGCACGACGACGTACTAGTGTAACTCAGGTAGGTGTAACAGGTTTAAGGATTCACATGAGCGTTGCTGCCGCCGTAACTGTACCTCTCCTTTGTGGATGCATATATCATATGGTCCCGTCGTCCTGCGGCCGTCAGCGACACCGGCAGGCATGGCGGATTCAAAGGGCAAGAGTACCTGAAGAAGGGTGTTCTACTAGAATTGGATTGGCATAAATGCTCCGGAAATCCAGTGGTTGGGGGGAAGGGCTCGAATAGCAGCATGTGCCGTGCAATGATTTATTAAGTTGCCTTGATCTTAATTTCCTTCCCATTAGATTTTCTCCTCGTACGTTTTTTCAGTTCCGGATGGCAAGGATTCTGCTGTACTTCTGGAACTTTTTCTTTCATTAATTACCTGTACGAGCCTGCTTAATTATGACGAGGCAATGCCAATTTGCAGGTTAGTCGGTGAGGCAGTGGAGACAAAACTACTCTCTCCATTCTTTTTTAGTTTAGAATTTATGCCATCAAATTTTTTAAAATTTTACCACTAATAGATTTAAAATTATCTTAATTACTATACAAAAATTATATCATTAGATTTATCGTTAAAATACTTTCATAATATTACAATTTTATTAGTATATTTTAGTATAAAGTTATGAAAAGTAGCGGTCAAAGTCGTATCTTAAAGACCATAAAAAATAAAAAAGTAAAGAAAAAAAGAATAGAGAAAGTACACTTTTTTCTCGATGTCTTAGAATCCGTGCCGTCAAAGGCCCGGCTCAATTGGGTTTCAGCTTCTAGCTTCTTAATTTTATCTTTTTTTCCTTTTCTTTTTTACCCGTATTCCTTTACATTGTCTGTGATGAGATAACTTATTTTTCTATTTTTAATTTTTTAAATTTAATAATTATGCCTAAAAAGCTTACAACTTGTACAGTGAAGTAAAGCTTCAAATAGTACCAAAAAAAAGCTTGAAACTTGAAGCAAAAGCTCAAATGAGTACTTCCTAAAATTTGACCATCAATAGAATTAAAACTATCTAGACTGGATATATAAAAATTATATATTTGGATTTGTTATCACAAATACTTTCATAGTATTATAATTTTATTAATATATTAATGTAAAGTTATAAAAAGTAATGGTCGAAGTCACAACTCGAAGACCGTGAAAAATAAAAAAGTCAAATATTTCCTCCAGTCATAAATATATATCATTTTGGAATGCATGCAGGCAAACTGTTCAAACTTTGGCTATCAAAATATTTTAAATATTTACATTGGATACATAAAAATTATATATGTAGGTTTGTCTCAAAAAGTACTTTCATAATATTATAATTTTATTTGATTTTATAAATATATCACAATAGAAATTAGTGAACAAAATTACGTTTTGAAGAGCGTGTTGATATCTAAACTAACATGTCTTTATGACCGAATGAGTAAAAAAAGAGGCAGTAATCCGGTTAATGACCTGCAAAAAGTTGTTTGGAAAACTTATCATATAGTTTTTCCAGACTTTGAGATGACACAAATACATGTTTTGAAAGATATCAGAACATTGCAACGTAGTGAAAAGGTAAATTTTTTTAAAACAATCTGAACCTAATTAATTGCACTTCAAATTTCACGTGTCGATTAAAAGAGTACATGGATATACGAGACCATGTGAGAAGGTTCAAGATATTTTATAATAAACAATTGTCAATATAGTTGGAGTTGAATTTTAAATTTGTGAAAGATTTAAATTTTTTTGTTACTTTTCAGATCCTAACGGTTTGATTGGCTTGGCTAAGTGGTCAGACTGGCTGGTGAAACCAATCAAACCAGCCACCCTTTGTTTTCGGCAAGGAGTTTGAATTTTGGAAATTTGGTCGTGGATTATGTAATTTGGTCTTAGGTTAATGTATTTATGTTGCATAAAGTATGTCTGAACTAATGCGAGTCAAGTTGTGAAGAACTTGTGCTCAAAAATAATTTCTTTGTCTTTGGAGGTATAGGGAAGCTTCGAATCAACTATGGTCAATGGCGAGGGCCGTGACTAATCTCATGGAGGATCTAAGGTCCAAAACTGTCAAGGACGTAAGGCGAGATGGTTGAACTCAAGCGTGGCACAGGGAAGACAAGGAATGCTAAAGGGAAGGTTTGAGCGATAGGTTGTACCAAGTTACTTGGTCGGTCTAAGTAAGATATGGTCCAGTGGAACTAGATTTGCCGATATGTGGTAAGCCATTGACGCACTTACACGTAGCAAGCATGGTGAGGGTATTTTGATAGTTTGCCAAATATCAGAAACTTATTAGATCAAAATCGCGGCGTTTGAGTGGCGTTTCAGAAAGCGGTTTAGGTCAAGGAGATACTGAAAAGATCAAGTGAATTAATGCTAAAGACTTAGTGGGTTCAGATTTTTGTGCTTTGAAAAACGTGCATGAGTTAAGTGTGAGTGTAAAATCTGTGTTGTGAGGGATTAACAGCTTTTCCTATTTGTACTAGTAGATAGTATCCATTAGGGTTAGATATGGATAGTTGCTTCATCTATTTAGTGGATGGGGATGAAGGCTTGTGTGCTAACCATTTCAACCATTTTTGAGTTAGAGTTAGGGTTTGAAAGAGAATAGTGAGTGTTGTGGTGTGCTCTCTTGTTTTCCTAATAGAGTGCATGTAAAATATTTATTCTCAAGTAGCAATATGATCAAGTTTTTATCTCTCTTGAATCCTTCTTATTTTGGTTAATTTGCTCTTGTTATTGTTGATTCTTTGGCTCTTCTCTTCTCTTGTTGATTTTGCTGGTGGCAAGGATGTGCAAGTGATGGAGATGACTCATGTAGATCAAATTCAATCCATCTAGGCACTGTAGTTTGCACGATCTTGAAGTTGCCTAATTCTTGCATGTTTTGGCCCCCTTCTTGAGAAAACTTGATCCAAGTGTTTTGGTTTTGATTTGTTGGTTGGCTTTGCTTGCTATAACATGTGGCAACACATCTAGAACCATCTTGGTTATGTTTAACTCACAAATAAGTTGTTTATCAAGATTTATCCGGTTTTGATGCAATCTTGCATGTTAGAAAAGGTTGGAACTTTGGCCAAGATTATTTTGATCTTTGGATGGAATAGATTTCTAAGACTCTTAGTAAGGTGTGTGTAAAGTTTAATCTCATTTGATCATGGATTTTGAAGTTTGCATCAAAAGTGGTTTGAACTCCTGTTGATTTTCTGTTCTGGAAACAAGGGAGCAGTTAGACCGCTCCTGAGTCCGATCAGATCGCCGGCGTGCCACTGATTAGACCGATCAGGTGCAATCTATACACATCTTCGCTGTTTCGAATTGTTGCTCGGTTGTAGAATGTGAAATCTTATATTTTTAGTTCTCTATATCTGAAGTGAAAAATTTCTGGTACTTGAGAGAATTTAGGAAGACACCATCTATCCCTTGTCCTCTATTGTCATTGCCGGTTCCACAATATAGTTTAAGAAAAATGTGTGAGAGAGTACACACACCATTTATCTCTTGTCCTCTATTGTTATTGTCGGTTCTACAATATAGTTTAAGAAAAATGTGTGAGAGATCGAGTACACGAAAGACGCAACCGCACACCACAAGCATTTTATTTTACACGAGTGCGAACGAACTAGAATATTTAGGAGAATGAGAAAGCAGAATTATGTCGCCAAAAAGTCGACCGAGATTAAATCGCTCATGTGCATCTATCGCCAAAAGTTTAAGGCTGACAAGCGCGCGGACGTGGACACGCACAACTGTAAGATCCTATCGTTTACCCTGAAGATGGCTACGCGACCTGGGCATCGATCGACATAACTACATACCTCACTATTTGTTCGAGCAACCATACGTACGTGCCCTCCTTTAAAGCGATGGCTGCCCAGCACCTGTCCACTCGCTCGCCCCCACCGGCACAGGTCGCGGAACGCGACGCCCCAGGGCGCCTGTCTTCTTCGCATTGCGCCCCTGGCTGCCTTGCCTCCCAGTGCGCATCATGACATGAACTCCTCCCTCCCATCAGTATTCAGCACCTCTGGTCCCGGCCGGATGGATGAAACAAGGGAAGAAAAGTCTCAGACTTCCCTTTCCTCGCATTGTATTCCCAAACTCACGCTGACAGTGGTACTAGCACTGCTCTTCCTTCTTTCCGGACCAACATTAGTTGAATCTGAAAGCAGCCAACGGGATGGAGAAAACGATGAACGATCGATCTAAAGTATGTGTGCGCGACGTCATTTAATCTGGCTTTGCCAAAGTTGTAGAACTGGTGCACACATGTGCCATGGCCAGAAGGGTATAGAGATAAATATGGCCGGCTTAGGGGGTAGGCCGGAGGGGCGACGGCCTAGGGCCCCGGGCCAGAGAGGGCCCACCCCCCGCGCCAGACGGGCCAGACGGTGCTCGGCGAGAGCCCAGACTCCAGAGGCAGCCAGGCTGCAAATTCTGCATGCTGCATGCATGCAGCATGCGTGAGGGTGCCGCTGATGGCTCAATGCCTCAATCCGTCAATCGGCCGCAGTGCCTCAATCCGACGGCCGACGCTTCAACTAAATGACTTATCAGCTAACGCCTAAAGCAGTAAAGCCCTAAACGCCGCCGCGTCGATTGAGTTCGCGTGATCGCGTCGCCGAAGTGGCGAAGTGCCTACGCGGCTGCGCCGTGTGCCCGTGATCGTCTTTCGTCTCCTACGCCGCCTGCGCCGTCGTGGGCTCGTGGCCGTGAGGCCGTCGCAGCCGGCAGCCCGAGACTCCAAATCTCAGTCGCCGTCTGGTTTCTCTGAATACTGAATTCGCGATTCCATCTGCATTGGATATTTATCGCTCCTATTTGAGGTAAATTAATTCTTACTAGTTACATTTGGTTTATGAACTAGTTAGTACCTAATTAGTTTATCATGTTAGAACTATTTATTTGTGTCACTTTAGACAATATAAAGTTTAAATTGTATATTTTATAAGTAGAAAAAAATTTATAGTAAAGGGCCCATAGAGCCGAATTCGCCCTAGGGCCCTTGAAAACGTTGAGCCGGCCCTGATATTCTCCCATTTATGTGGCATGACCAAGGTTTGCAGTTCGCAAGATGTGGCAGGCAGCTAGGTGCGCGGCGCTGTCCGTGGTTTCTCTCCACGGCTCACTCGCCATTCATTGCGTTGGTGGCTTTCATGGCTAATTAGCCCAGGAACATATATGCTTTTCTGCCCGGTCTCTTTCGGATGGTTAAGCCCCAACCACATCATTCAATTCAATGGCCGGAGTGCATGTTACTGTATCACCGGTTAGTCGATCCATCAACTGATCGTAGCAAGCTAGTGGTTTGTGTTCGCTGTTGCCGCGTCGGCGGGGATCGATCGAACAGGTCTGCGGCACGATCGGTCGGATTGGTTGGCCAGTGCAGGAGCACGTCGCCGTCGGCCGGCCGGTTTGCCTGAGGGGTAGTAGGGTCGTACGTTTGCGCGTCCATCCATCTGAGCGTGTTGTCTCCTCGGCTCAACGGCGATTGGCTAGCTATGGGCGCGGGAAGTTGTGGCGTGCGAAGTCGACAAGTAGAACATGTTAGGCACGCCGGTTTTGTACCCTAGCTTTGGTTTGATTGATGGCAAAGCGAAACGAGCTAGTAGCCAGACGGGGCTCAAGTTAGACCGTGTTAAAGATTTTGTTTTAGATTACAGATTCTATCCTCCTACTGTATCTCCATCTTCTCTCTTATATTCAGCATATATATCTGTAGAAGTTTGTCTCCTTGTAGCGTTGGTTTGGTGTATCGGTATGGATATAGAAATCAACCGAAACCTGTACTATATCGCGTCCGATTTGGACTGTTCCCTGTCTGACAATATATTGCGGTGGCATCCGTTGATTCATGGTGGCTGAAGCGAAAACCAATATGTTCCCTCTCTGCTTTTTCTACATGGTATCAGAGCCTCTCCTCTAAAATCGTCATGTCTGGCTCTTTTCCGTCCACAATCTCATCTGCTTTCACGCCGGCGGCTATGACTTCTGTCAACACCGGTTTGCTTCTGACACCAAATTTTGGTCACTTGGTCAATGTCAAACTTGATCGAGATAACTTCCTGCTGTGGAAGGTGCAGCTTATGCCCTACCTGAGAGGACAATAGCTGCTTGGATTAGTTGACGGATCCAACAAGGCGCCACTTCCCACAGTGAGCCAAATCACGGCGAATGGTGCACAGGTCATTCCCAATTTAGCATATCAGGTGTGGATACAACAAGATTAACTTGTGTTGAGCTCTCTTTTGTTGTCCTGATAAACCGTTTCAAAAATGTTGTCCTGATAAGCCGCTTCAAAATGGCGACGAAGAATTTGTCACGTTTGTTCATTTGAGAAAAGTCATAAGCCGAAAAGAAAGGGGCCAACTCTGGTTCAGTCAACAAGGCCTTATCTTCGTTCATGCATGGTACTAAGTACTAATGATCATCTTTGCCAGTGACAGAACCAGAATTTAGCTATGCCCCAAGCTAACTCTAACAACCTAAAACTAATACCAATTTATACACATAGCATGACATAACAAAAGTACATAATAATTGTATTATTGATATGAAACTTGAGTTCAATGATAAAACATAAGGTATAATAAGGAAAACATGGCATAATGGCCAAATATAAACAATGTAACATAATGAAGATACAATTTGGATACCTAAATTATGAAGATTTGCTCTCTATCTTATCCCGCTATTTCTTCATTGATAGTTGGACATGAACTAGAACATATAAGAACAACATATGAGAGTAAATCAAATATGTGTATGAATAAATATAAACAACATGAAGTTTACATTTATAAGAAGCTAACTTACCACTAGCACGAGATAATTATTTCTTACGTGACCTCATCCCTTGAAAACACTTCAAAATCTTATCATCATTAATGTTTGCAAATATGCCTCGTTCAATATAGCATATCATGGTATAATTCATCCACACATTATTCATTTTATTTCATAAATCAGTCTTAATAAGCTTGATAGCTGAAAAGGCTCTTTCTACAATTGTTGTTGCCACTGGCAAAATCAAGGCCAATGAGACGATATACCAATAGAAAATCTGTGTGTATATCAGTTCAAAGTAGCTCATGTTTTCAGTGTTTCTGCAGTTGTAAGAGATTGGTGGGAATCGTGGGATTGCGCTTGTGTTGAAAAATAAGATGCCTGGGAAGGGCGGTGTCGGCGGGCAATGGCCAGGAGGGCTGGAGGGGGACGACCGGCGATGCACACACACAGACGTAGCTAGTCAGCCACACAAGGAGGGCCAAAGCTAGAGGGGGCGACGCCGGGAGGCGGGGCGCAGGCCAGGAGGGGGGTGGCGTAGGCCGGGAGGGGCGGAGAGAGCTAGGCCGAGAGACGGGATGGGGATGACACAGGAGCCAGTAGGTAGGGTTTGGAGTTGGGTGTGGACTTTGGGTTGGCGGCTGTGGCCTTTAGGTGGCGATGAAGTGGGCCATTCCACGAATGGGTTGAGAAGGAGTGGGCCGGCTGTGGCGAAGTGGCAACAGTAGGCTGCAACATGGTTTTAGGATCGACGAGGAGCTAGCTAGAGGACCACACATGATCAGTGTACCACTGCATCATTAAAGATGAGCATGAATGCTTGCAGGGATAGATGGTGGTGTTGGTGGTTCTGAACACTGAACGGGAGGGGACTACCTCATCTCTGGAGACGGATCAGCCTGCAACTGCATGCGTCCCTGATCACTATTACGTCCGCAACTTTGCATGCTGAGCCCGCATGCATGATGCATGGTGCATTAGCCGCAGCATGCAGGCAGCAGAAGCTTAGCTTAGCTCAGCTCAGAGATCAAAGTGGATGGACTGGAACTGGCCTGGCGCCCTGCCATGCCTTGCTAGATGAGGAGATCGGTCGATGGAGGGCATCGTCTCTTTCGGTTCCGCCGGTACCATGTCGTAACATCTCAAAAATCGGGCGCTCGAAAATAGGAAGAATTTAAAATTTTTATGCACCTTGTTGACACTTGGATTTTTTTTGAATATTATTTGGGTTTTTTTTTGGAAATTGAGTTGTGAAAATTAATTCAAAGAAAGACATATAATTAAGAAAATAAATTGGAATAAAAGGCCGAATATGAAAAGATGATCCAGAAAGTAGCACGGGAGAATTTACCGTGAAACTAATTTGAATTAGAGACCTAAATTCAAAAGAATTTGGAAACGATGCTAGAATTTGAACTCCAGGTTTATTAAGACGACACCTGAATAAAAAGCAAAAGAAAGAAATTTTGAACTGATAAGATGAAATGAAATCATCTTCAAATTGGGAATTCAAATCATAAACCATTTTCAAATCAAGCCCAAATTAACCTCTAGTATGAGTTCAATTCAAAAGGTTGAAATTCAAAATAGAAAAGAAAATAAAATTTTTGAAGAATAGTATTGGGCTCGCCCATTTTCCTACCCTTTCCATTCGTTCTGGCCCAGGCCCAATGCGCTTGACTGGCATGCCACGCGCCCCTCGCCGTGCTTTCGCGGTGCATGACCGCCGCGCTGTGCGTCCTCACTTCCTTGATCATGCCAAGCCTGTGCCCTTGTGCATGTTCACCCTCTGGTCCAACAATGGCGTGCATGCCTCTGCACTAGAAGCTTCGCACCAGGTAGCCACCATCACAATGTTTGATCGCGTGCATCCAGCCCACGTCACCGCAATCCCATCCCTTACCTGTCGCCTCAACTCACTCTGCAGCGCAATGTGCCGCACTGCCATGCCACTACTCCGCCGTCGCCTCATGTTGACCGGCACACCAGTGACCGCGTTGAGAGAGCGCCTTCGCCGTTGTAGCTACACTGCCTGATCTCTCCACATTGTCACGCACACCCTGTCTCATCACAACTCCTGTGCCCGTGTTGAGATGATGCCGGCCATCACTGCTCGGCCCCGTCACCCCTCTACTCACGTCGTGCACCGCCTATGCTAGCCGATCGCCTCTGCCGGCCATGCTCCGAACTGCTTCACCACACCTCCCCGCCACTTCCCTTCACTTCATTGAGCTCATCCTTGCGAGAAATTCACCGGCGCCATTTCACCACCGTGACCCCCGGAAACCACACCTTTGAATCCTTTGTGCAAACATACTAGTCAGAGATTAGCTAGTGCATACGTGGACAACAAAGATAAATATAAACTATAATGGCATTTATTAATTAACTGAATATGGGTCTTAACGCTAAAGTTTACATCAACGATCCATATACCAAATTTAAATACAAGTAGCCGAAGGAAAACCGAAGTGGAAGAAGCCCACCCAGTCTGCCCACACACAAACAATTGTGGGACGTGGCCTACTCATTCTGGTCCCCACCAAAGTCAAAGCAGTCCTCCTCTAAGTAATAGAATTAAGCAAGGATGAGCACAAAAATGTACTCCGCAAATTATACGGGAAAAATACAATAGTAATGCAAGAATAATAAGTCAAGGCATAATATGGTTATCTGAGCGTGAAGTCAAATTTGAATAAATACAATAAGTAGATGTAAAGTGCTGAATTTAATACAAGAAATAAAAACAATAATTTAATTAAATTAATATTGTTAGTATAGGTCTATCCCCACACTAACAAATCCATGGGTATCCTACACGGACCATCTTTTTTTAAAAGATCTTCTCAACTTTTATTTAAATCAATTTTTGAAAATAAAATCTAGTTCATGAAAAACTTTACTCGGTATACCCATGACTGTGGGCATGATTATCAAGGATAGTTTATACATTTTGCAAAGGTGGTACAACTTTACCTACAAGAAATATTCAACTTATAATGTCTGCCATAACATGCTTCCTTCGATGTATGATTAAGTGATTACCACAAGGTCTTTACATTGCAAAGCCATCAGCCTGGTCCGCCCCACTAAGGTTTCATCATAACATAGAATCAGTAAGTTGGGGCCTCTTTTTATGCCGTGTGAGACTTCTCATGGTTAAGGTTTTACACGTGGATGGAACGCAAAGTGGAGCTCTTAATTATAGCCTTGGAGTGGAGGAGACCAACGTGAAATCTCTAGCAAATTTGGTGATGAAATCAATGGTGTTCTTAATTTTTCGAAAGTTACAAACAGGAAAGAAATCAATTGATAGCGTGGAGAAAATGGAAGGGCATTGGATGCATACCGAATTTGCATCCATTTGCCTTGCATGAAATTTCCTTAGGTGAGGAGAGTTTGACTTTTGGCCTGCATGCATGATCTTTGGCAGTTGGCTTGGTGCACGGCTAGATAGCAAGCTTTGGCTGGAGAGAGAGGCGCAGCCAAAATAGTGTTCGGAGAGACAAGCAGCGAACAGGAAAGAAGCAAGACAAGAAAGAAAAGAAAATAAAGGAGAGAAAAAAAAGAGAAAAGGACGGATGAGCTAAGAAAAATGGGTTTGATCTAAAACTGATATTTTATTATAGAATTGAATTTTTTAGAGATTTGAATATGAATTTTAGATTTTGGAATTGATTTGAGAATTTGGAATTGGAATTTACATTCCAAGATTATACATAAAATCCAAACAAAGATCAAATACTTTAAATTAATTAATTTTTCACAGGAATCCAATTAATATTTAATTTTATTTTTTTAATTTAAATTACATTCAATTTCAGGAAAAGAGCAAAAACCTTTTTAAAAGCAAAAAAACAAGGCAAACAAATTTGCAACTCAAGAAAACCAAATAATACTTATTTTTATTTTTTACTTTAATAAATTATTATTAATTATTACTACTAAAATAAAAATCTAGGCTGTTACGACATCTCCGATGAGTCTCCGGCCAATTCCTCGCTCCTGAAGCATCCTATTCTCTCCTTCTTACTCCGTCTTCGCTCAATTTAGGCAGACCTCGACCCCATCTCGTCAGTGCCGTGATCCTCCGCTGCGCCATCTCGTGTCATCACTGCTAGAACACCTTGAGCACCCTGAGCTTCGCCAACCCCTCCGATGAGCTCCTTGTCTCCTAGATGCTCACAACTCCCTTTAATTGCTTGCTACGCCATTGGAGCCATGACCGCCATGGTGGACAAGCTTTGTCGTTGCGCCATCTCGGTGGCTCGCTGTTGGTCACACCGTCACCACCTGTAGGACCACTGTGGTCCCACCAATCAATTTTTAGCGATGCCAAAGCCCATCGTCGCCACCCGTAGGACCGACATGGTCCTGGTAACCCATTTTTGGGGTTGCCGGAGCCTGTTGTCGCCTGCCTCACTAGCGATGAGCTCGGCAACAAGTGCCTCCTCTGCACTTAGAGGAGGACCACTGTTACTATCATTAATTAAACATCGTAATTAATTAGGGTTAATGACACTCATTAAATCAGTGATAATTAGCCACTAACATGTGGGCCCAACGATTAGGAAACTTAATTAAAATCAAATTTAAATTCTAAGCCGCTGGCATATGGGTCCTCACTGTGCTCTAGTCCTACTTGTCCCACACCAGCCATTTCTTTAAAGAAAATAAACACAAAAGAAATTAATATTAGCCGGTCCCATCTGTCAGTCATAGTAATATTTCTTTAGAAAAACAATTCAAAAACTAAATTAAAATCCTAAGTTTAAAATTTGGAAAGCTCATTCCCACTCGTTTTAAATCCAAATTGAATGAAACTTATTTCTAAAAGATCTTTCTATTGAGGGTAAAATCATGATTTTTAGAGTTTATTTGCATTTTGATTTGAATTTTTATATGAATCTTTGTTATTTATCCGATTCTCATCATGATCATTGAATATACTACAAAGCCTAGGAAGAACAACAGTTTGAGCCCAACTAGGACCCTTAAGACCAGTAAGCTTGTGAACAAGTCAAGTCCTTACTTTGATCATTTTGCATTTATATTTTGAATGCAAGTTATGTTGATTTAATTACTAAATTACATGCTTTAATTATTATGCAAATTATAATCATGATAAGCTGGTAGTTAGGTCCCTATTTAATAATTATGCTAATATACCCACTCCTTGACTTTAGATATAAAACCTTATCACTTTAGAAATAATGGTAAACATACTAGCGATAAGTATGTATCTATGTGCTATGCTTAGTCTTACTTAGATAATAGGGGCATTAAATTGCTCTGACATCATTTTAAACATGAAAACTTGGTTTATGCAGTCACTGGTGGGAATTGGCTGGTATGTTACAACTCAATTATTTTATATTCCAAAAACCCCAAAATTTGCTTAAATATCTAGGCAAATGGTAAGAGATGTTGGCGCAGATGTAGCACGAGAATGTGTGGTTTATGGTACAACAATCTATATAACTTTAAGGACGAATCTTGTATGACATCCCAAAGTAAAATAGTGCAACTACAAATCTATAATAGTATAACCTGGCTAACTAATTTGCATCAATCCAGTATTGGTTGTGCCATCCGGTGCAACACAGGTTGAGTGCTGGATGTAAGCCTCTGTGCGGCACAAGAGGGGGGCTTCTAGAGTGGGTGAATGTAACCCTTCAGCGGTGGAAACATTAGCGGGTTGGTGATGAGGGTGTTTGGCCTGATCTTCCGATGAGATCGGTAACTCAATTGATTGATATAATGTTGATGACAAGGCTACTTGACCGAAACGGCCAAGTCCGTTTTGCAATCGCTACACCATACCATTCTCATTACTAATTGTGCCAAGAACACGGTTGACCTGAACATGAGGTTCAATTCCTGCGAGCGACCGAAGAACAAGCAAGAACAAGATAAAGAGCATTCTGAATATTGCGAATATCAATGAGGAATATAAAGAGTTGAAGCCTACAATCGCAATTGTTGGTCTAGTCGACACAAGAACATACGATGAAGTTTCACGATGGAAAACTAATCTAAACAAGCCTGAAAAAGAAGGAGGTGCCTAGGGCTATTTATAGGAGAAATAGGGCAAGAGGTGGCGGCCAGGGGGGTGGGCATGCAACCCTAGGTGGTGCAAGGCTCATGGGCCCAAGTGGAGGTGGCGCAACACTTTTTAACTCGAATTCAAAATCAGTCTCGACATGTTTTGTGATTGCGGAGCACTCAGAAGGAATTGGTGGAGCTGGATCCGTTGGAATAGGATGAAATAAACTTTTCATACTGTACTCATACACCTTAAACGGAGTCAGTATGCAAATTCTATGCATGTTTGAAATCTATTCTATTTCTGGAAGCCGAATTGGATTCCAAAACGTGTCCAACTTAAACTCTGGCTTTGACTTGAATAAAACTGACGTGATGACCTTGAGAAAGAGTTGGGAAAGGCTTTGACTTAGTCTTGAAGTATAGATCGGCTTCCCTTTGGGTGGACCTCAACCACGAGCGTGTAGTGTTGATGCAATCCTCCTTGTGTATATATATATATATATATATACGAATATATATTTTTATCTTAGGTAGCATCATATTCTTATTTAAAATAAATTGAAGCTGAGGAAATGAATTCATCTTTTGTTCAATTTTGAAAGTCATATGCGTTTGTGGCATAGTCACATCAGTTAGCCTCGATAGGTAGTGCATTGTAAAGGTCTTATGGTGATATTCTTGATTTGGATATATAAGAAAACATGTGAAATATAACAAGTTGATTGTCTCTTGTGGGTAAAGTGTGCGATCTCTGCAGAGTGAAAATTATTCGAACAGCCGTGCCCACTATCATGGGCAAGCATTGGGAACTTGTCGGAGTTAGTATCCATATCTAAAAATCTTATGAGTGGGATGAAAAACGATAGGTGGTTGTAACACTGGATTGATTTGTCCTGGATGGATGTAACCCAGTAATAAATAAGGGATGAATGTAACCTTGGTAACCAAACTAGCATATGGTAGAGGTAACCATGTAAAAGGTGGGTGAAATCTGTACAACTATTATTGCATTCTGTCACACACTTTAGAAAATTTGGTTTAGTTAAAAATGTGAAGTCATAGAAATTTTTATTTATTATAACTTTCAATTGAAAATTTTAGTAGATAAAAGAATCGGGTCTTCCTTTATTAAGTCATGCACCTCTATTCTATATTAGTGCATTAATCAGTGTACAGCACTAGAGCTAGCTAGCTGCTTACATTCATAACATACGAGTACTTGCTGCGAATGTAGGCCTCGTCAGCCTGGGAACGTACATCCGCGACGTGTCGCGCGCGGGCGCGAGCTGGCCGCGGTGTGGTGCAGCTGCGCAGGCAGGCACCGCACGGCGGACGACACGGGTACGATCTCGATCGAGGACTCAGGATTTCGTTAAACCTGGCCAACCGATCAGATGGGCTCCCATAGGTCCATTTCGGATTCTTGAGAAACTACAATAGGCCCAATAATATGTACAACAGATATACCCTAGCCCATAGGGAGCTTGATTGGGCTCCCATATGGGCCTATTTTTTCAGGAAAGCTCTTAGAAAAGAAGACACCATCCTCTAAAAAAGTAAAACAAATAGAACAACTTTCAGCCAGGAAGGTTATTAGACAATGTGTCAAATGTATAGTATAGATGCATGGGATTAATTTGCTATATCAAATATTTGAGGGCCACTACCGCACGATATCCTGTTAGACCCCAATTCAATGTGATAGCTGCTCTGTTGGGAAATAGTCCCACATGGATTGTGGGAAAAAACACAACATATAAGTGTGAGAGAGCCTTCACCCATTAAACTAGTCTCTTAGGGGAGAAAACGTAATACCACTTATAAGATTGTTGTTTGAAGGGCTTGCTTGCGGGCAGCCCATAGGCTTAAGGTGCGCAAGATGCGCAGTCCATTTAAGACCTAGGGACCGGGAATAAACCCGGTTGGACTTGGTAGGGTGCCAGGGCTCAGATCTAACACGCTCCCCATCCCCTCCCTCCCATCGCCACTCCTCGGTCTCCCTCCCCATCGCTCCCCCTCCTCTTTTCTCCAGCGTGAGCAGCTCCGTACCGCTCCTCCGCCTCGCCACCCCTCCTCCACCACCAGTAGCTGGCAGCGACCTCACCGCCATCTCCCCCTCCACCGCCACTAAAGAGCCAATAAAGAGCTTCCTTTGGAAAATAAGCAAAGATGAACTTCATCATAAGGCAAATTGGTAGCCACCAGGATGTTCACCTCATTGGGCCAATCGAAATGCATATATTATTTGCCTAAATTAGATGTAGGATGCAAAAGTTAAGAAGCTTGGAAGCTGTTAGAGGCCTGGCCCAAAGGGCTGACGCCGCCCAGAGCCCCAAAAATGCTATTTTGATGTTTTAGAAGCCCCAAACACTTTTGGGAAGTTCTGAGTGTTGCCCGGAAGCACCCTGGGCCGATCGGCGGACTACCTTTGAACACCTTATTTCTTGTCGTACAAGTTAGGACACCTCTTCCTCGAACCTATATAAGCATGCCAAGACCCCGTGCTTAAGAGAAACACCCTAGAATATCAAGTTTAGATCCGAGAACCAAGTTTAGACACCGAGAAGTTAAAGAAATCAATGGATTAGGGTTTTGCCAAGCAAAGAGGATAAGTAGCCGAGAAAGTGCTGAGCCGCGCTACCCCAGAGCCGACTGGTGCCACCTTGGTGCCAAGCGGCACCACACCCTGCCGATGATTGATTCGCAAGGATGTTGCCCTAAACTAGAAGGGGTAGATCATGTTCTTCCCTCGGGTTTAGGGGATCTTGCGATGTAATCGGCATTGGTATTATCTGTTATGCTTATGGTACTTTATTGCTTCAATCAGTCTATTTGATATTGTGTATTTAGTTGATGGTACCGTCAACTTGTTAGTTATTGGATTGAAACATGGTGTATGGATTTAGTCAACCGATCTATATCAAATAGTGTAGAACTTGCTACGCTTAGATCAGCCTTATCACGTGTCAGGTGAACTGGTGGAAAAGTAGTATTGATCTGTAGGATGAAAGTGATCTTAGTCTAGTACTTATTCATAGTATTCATGTCGTTTTGTATGCTAGTGAACCTTGCCCAGAGAGGATCTAGTTATTCTTGGTAGAACTTAGGTAATTTCTATTCTCTTGTAATTTAGTCCTTGACATTAAATCTTTCATACAACGTTCTTGTTAGTAGTAATTGTTAGCCTTAATTGCAATCCCAACTGTTCCCTGATATCGATAAGCTTGGAATATTCAGGTGAAAAGCTACAACCGAACCGTGCACTTGCAGTTATCATTGATTGCGCATAGATAGTGCCAACATATACGAATTCTAACCTAAAAATAAAATTCAAAATAAAACAAAACATAACAACAAAAAAGTAATTTGGAATGAAAATTAAAAGGAAATTAGCATTTTTGATTTTTCATACAAGCTCCAAATTAAAACCCCCTACATAGCTAAAATTTGGACTAAAAATTAGCAGTTAGATTTGTATACGAATTCTAACCTAAAATAAAATTCAAAGTTAAGTAAAAATAAAGTTTAGATTAAAAGAAAGAGTTTATGTTAAGTAAAATAAAAAATAACATAATTCAAAACAAAAATTAACAGCTGGATTTATGTACGAATTCCAACCTAGAACTAAAAAGAAAGTCTATAAAAAATACAATTCAAAAACATGCAAATTCGGAACAAAAATTAAAGGAAATTAGTGATTGCTTTTTAACGCCAGACTAAGTGAAAAATATAAATTTTGGTTTTATTCAGAATTAAAATTTCCAAAATATGCTAATTTGAGAGGAAAATAAAATATGGTAAGGAATTTGATTTGTATTTATAAATTAAGAATCAGAATCTATTATATAATAAAAGTCAGTGACAGACTCTTTACAGTTGCTAGGAAAAAGAATATGCTAAAAATTTTCATAAAAAATATTATGACTCTTTATTTATTGGACTTCCACGTGATGGATAGATTATGAGGGTAACACATCGATTGCAATATTGAAAGAAGAAGATGATGATGATATAAATAAAAAAATATTATGTTATGCTGTGGTTATTGTTTTGCTATAAAAGTATTTGGGGGGAGGGGAATTTTTGTCGCGGATGATAAGTATTGGAAAACAGAGTAAGTATTTTCTGTTATAATATATAATATTAAAATATCATAAATAAACTTCCGCAATAATTTATTTTTTAAAAACAAAATCACGTATGTATTATCAAGTTATTTTCGTTATTTAAATATATTTTAAAGATGATGTTCGTTGCTAGTTTCTAGAACAATATATAATCGACAAAATCCTGAACTGATACGACCCGAGGCTCGCGTGTGTTGATCAGAATTGATTAGAGAGCCATGCATGATGCATAAGGTGACGCGAGACGTCTGGCCAACCAGCGCTAGCCCTCGGCCGTCTAGACGTTTCGAGTTTACCGCGAAAATTCAGCGCAGGTTTCACCGCAAACGCAGAGGAAAAGCACCAAGAGTGCACGGAAATGTTGCACGTACAGACAGCACTGGAAGTCTGGACTCTGGAAGCCTGATCGGTCATGCGATTCTCATAGTTCAAATTGGTATCAGCCTCTCGGCTCCTGATCACTTGCTTTACATGACAGGCACACGGGAACCATGAGGCACGAGATTAAATTAATTATCAGCAAATGATGCTTAATTAGTGCGTTCGTACCTACTTCCCCTGGCCGTTTCTAGACTTTTAACTAGGTTCGCTTAATCTCTGTCACTGTTTCCAGGGCTCAACGGTTTTTTCCCACCTGGAAGGCTCTGACCGATGAAACATGATGGTGCTTGTGCACGCCTGGCGGCCGACCGCTAACCTCAGCGCTTAGGTGGAGTATGCGTAAGCCTCTAATTCTAATCCTTCTGGCGAGTCAAAGCAAGTAATCTGAACTTAGCTGGGTGATAGAAACTACTAACTAGATTCTTGGCATTCGGTAGGTGCTGACTTCGAGTTGGATTTCTAATTTCGTGGGCAGTGCTTGCAAGTAACCATTCTTGCAAGCCAAGAAACTTACACTAATACAAAAAAAAATTATCAAAGACAGTTCAAAAATATCACTACAGACAATTTTCTGAACCGTCTGTGCTTATAAGTCAGTAATACCCTAAAGGCATTACAGACAGTTCTTAACTGAACCGTCTGTGATAGTCTACAGATGGTTTTTAACCGCCTTTGATAACCCTTATCACATATGATTCTTAATTAGAACCGTTTGTGATAGTATTATCACAGACGGTTCTAGTTAAGAACCGTCTGTGATTATGTTCTCGCGATATCATAAATACGCCCCCTTCAGTCTATTAATATGCTCTAACTACGCTATAAAACAACGCAATCAGATAATGCAGATAAACCAAAACAGGCCTATTTATGATTGGCGTGATCTTAATCCGTAGTCGTAAGCCATGGTCGTAAGGCGTGGTCGTATGCCATGGTCGTATGCGCCTAGTCTATTAGCAGTTATGTGTGTCATATCAGCAAATTCTACAATAAAATATGAATTTCAACAAGGGTCAAAACTCTAGCCATCCATCAATCATTACAAGAACTAATCATCAAGCAAGAGGGAATGGGTGGGGATATATCACCGACGATGAAGAAGAGGTCGGCGGCGGCAACGTCACCATTGTGTCACGACAGTGACACTGCATAAAACACTCTTACGATAAGAGTGCCTTATGCAGTGAATTGTGGTGTTACAACCGGGGGCGGAGGAGCTTGGGGAGGTAGTCAGCCGAGCCTTCTATTCTTAAGAGAAAATTTGGATAGGAGAAGTGAGAAGGGAGAAGAGGAGATAAGGAGTAGAGAAGTGAGAAGAGATAAAAGGAGATGGAGAGAAGAACAACAGAGCTTTCTATTTAAAGAGCAAATCCAGCGAGATGAGCTGAAAATTCAAATTAGACGAGAACAGGTAAGTTGAAATATTATCATAGACGGTTCTTACCGTCTATGATAATTATGTTATCACAGACGGTTTGAAACAAAAACTGTCTCTAATAAGTACAGACATCACGGACGGTTTTTGTTCTGAGCTGTTTGTGATGGAATAAAAATCGTCTGTAATAAATAGATCATTACAAATAGGTCTTTCCATTATAGTGAACTTAGACGGTCTATCTTGTAAAACCGTCTGTGATAATTTTATTACTGACGGTTTGTGTTGAACCGTCTGTGATAAAGCGTTTAGGATGACCTTTTTGTAGTAGTATTAGGAACTAGTGTTTTATCTTGTTATAAGTTCAAGATAATGTTTATTTTTTTTTATTAAAGATGTTTTTGTTCTGTGGTCATATTAACCATATATATGATCAGTGCGAGAACAATATGGGAAGTGAACCATATTCGTGCATACATGCTAGTAAGATGTGAATAGTGTGCTGAAACGAAGATGTGAAAAATGACAGACTAGCAGCATCAGTTTTAGGGGTGCTCAAAATGGTTTTTTTAAGTGGCTTATAGCTGAAAAGCATTGTAGCTGACTGAAATTGTACTGTAGCTGATGATGACTTATTTGGCATAATTAAATTTAAAAAATTTAAGAAATAGAAAAAATAAGTTAGCCCATCACAGACAGTACAAACAAATACAAAAAAAATCGATAAAAAGCTAAAAACATCAAAATAAAATAAAATTGTTGAATAGTGAAAATAAACCAGAACCTAAGCCGACTCCTGCTAGCTAGCTTTCTATGATCAAACAGATGACAACCCTTCTCACACCAATCGTTCTATGGTCGAATGATCGTGGTTGATTCCTATATATAGTACAATCGAATATTTGGGTTGGTCCATCGAAAAAGGGAGCGATAGTACATTTGAGGGGAAGGCAGATACAGGGCCGCTCTATCCGGTTTCTATTCATGAGTTAAAATTATATTATAACGATTGTTTATTTTTGAGTTATTTAATTAAAAAATAAAAATAATGCTATATCTCAGAAAAAACAAAAGGCTAAAAATCTAAAGATCAAATTTAAAAACCGATATATCTTAAATAGTTTCTAACTTAAAAAAACTAAAAGACAGAAAAAGTTAAAAATCAAAGCCGTGCAGAGCTGACCATACGGTGAGATAGGTCGTATAAACAAGTTTAGCCTACACACACCCTTTCTAGAACATCGTCGTGCCAATCCATAATCCACTGTCGCATCATTAATTGCGCCCAATCCCGATCAGCTCCCCTGTTCGGACT
Source organism: Dendrocalamus latiflorus (assembly GCA_017311315.1). Classification (NCBI taxonomy): domain Eukaryota; kingdom Viridiplantae; phylum Streptophyta; class Magnoliopsida; order Poales; family Poaceae; genus Dendrocalamus; species Dendrocalamus latiflorus. The sequence continues at coordinate 19,681,105 of CM029673.1, read as the reverse complement.
TCGGGGGGAGCACGAAACCGGGCAGGGAAAAAAACGGTCGCGCGACAGAAACCGACTCCGACCAAAAGACCATCCCCATCCACAGGGTACGACGAAGCGTGCGTGCCTGCGTACCGGCGGTTCCATCGCCCGCGAATAGAAAAAAAAGTGCCCCCAAAGTCGGGCCGGCGGCGTGGAACGTTCAAAAGTACTGTGATTTTGATTTTTAGATATAACTTTTGTTTTTCAGTTAATTATAAGGGATTTAAGAAGTAAGAAATATTTATACCTCGAAACTATTCTATTCAAAACCACTCTATTTAGATCTAGAACTTTCCACGCTTCCACGACTGGCCCCACGTGCGCTTTTGGATCGATGAAACCAAGTGATCCCACCGTACGCCATCTCAGCGCACCGGGGGAGGGGGTCGCGGTTGCTATCGACCTTGCTGGTCACACCACACCACAGCTGAGTAGAGTCTCGCTCATTTTGGCTTAAACTTCTGGCTTATTTTCGTTATTCCTAAATTTTGTCTTTTCTGACCCTTTGCTTTTTCGTTGATTCTTTTTTCCCGTATTAATTTGCATTGTCCGTGATAGGCTAATCTATTTTTTTTTAAATTTTAGTTATGTTAAATAAATCATTATTAGTTACAGTGTAATTTTAGCTATAATATAGCTTATTTCGGTCTAATCAAATGGGTGACTTGAGCCGCAAGGCGGCACGCGACACGGAAGGCTGCAACAGCGGCGACCGGTAAAAAAACGACGGCTGCTATCCGTTTCGACGGAGGGAATTGACGCCACGACGGGAGGGGTTCTGGCGCTGTCCCTGCAGCGGTGGATTAAGAAAAGGCGACGTGAGTTCCGTATTTGCCCCTCCGTTTAAGAGGGGTCGTGCCAAAATTGTCTGAAGCACGCGCGGTGCTGGATAGAGAACGGATACATGCGTGTTCAGGGCGATGGGTAGTATGGTAAATTGGGTAACTTGGAGAAGTGCTTCCAAGTCGTGGAAGGAATTAAGAGGCAAACACGGCCATGCTGGTCAACTGCTTCGTCTTATCAACCTTGGGCCCAATGGGCATCTATGCGGCTATGCCTGGCTTATTTTGTAAGAAAAAAAAGAGTTTTATTAAACATCATCCTGATATTTTCTTTTTAACTAATAACTATTATCTAGATTTAGAACTGTTAGATTAGAAATTCAATGACCATAAATTCTCCTCTCTCCTTCTACCCTCTCCCTTTGAAAAAAAATATCTCTCCTCTAAAAACAAGGAGTCCCTTAAACTCTAATCCAAATGTCACAAATTTGAATGATAGTTAGAAAAAAATATCTAGATAATACCTGGGCACTCCCAAAAAAATTATGTCGTTTGGGACGGAGGAACGGAAAATTAAGCTATATATCTTCCCAAAAAATGACAATAAAAAACCAGCTCCAATCAGAGCCCAACCAAGCAAGCAAAACAAAATGAAAAACAAACTATCCTGAGCTTTCAGCACTAACACATCACTGCTGATCGACACAACCTCGTCCAAATCCAGGGAAATAAGATTACTTTTCAAACCTTCCAAACCACCGGAACTCTCTAGACACACACCCCCTCCAAACCCTTCTTAATTAAAACCCTTCATTCCCATCAAGGTTTCAAACCTCAGAGTTCAAACCACCACCTCTCGCTCGACCACCTCACCCCGCCGCCAAACCTTCCCTCTTCTCCTCTCCGTACCACTACTCCGTTCACGAGTCACAGCGCGGCGGCCATGGGCACCCTCGTCGGCCACGTCGCGCCGGGCGCCGGGTTCCTCCTCATCGGCCTGTGGCAGCTGTTCAACCACATCCGGCTGTTCGCGCTGCGGCCAAACTCCTACGCGGCGCCGGTCTGGTTCCCGGTGCGGGGCGTCCGTCACCTCGAGCTCATACTCATAATCGTGGGCACGGTCATGTCCATCCTGATGGAGCTCGTCATCGGCCCGGCGAAGCACCAGCCGTTCGACGACGACGGCACCATCCCCTCCTACCACCTCCACAACTTCGAGCACGCGTCCATCTCGCTCGCGCTGCTCCTCTTCGCCGCGGTCACCATCCACATGGACAGGGTCAGGTCGCCCATGCGGGACGCCATCTCGCAGCTGGTCGCCGCCGCGGCGTTCGCGCAGCAGCTGCTCATCTTCCACCTCCACTCGGCGGACCACATGGGCGTGGAGGGGCAGTTCCACTGGCTGCTGCAGACGGTCATCGCCGTCACGCTCGCCACCACGCTGCTCGGGATCCCCTACCCTCGGAGCTTCGTGGTGAGCCTGGTGCGGTCGGCGAGCCTCGTGTTCCAGGGTGTCTGGTTCATCGTCATGGGCGTCATGCTGTGGACGCCGGGACTCATCCCCAAGGGATGCTTCCTCAATTACGAGGAAGGCCACGACGTCGTCCGGTGCCGCACCGACGAGGCGCTCGACCGCGCAAAGTCCCTGGTCAACCTGCAGTTCAGCTGGTACCTGACCGGCACAGTGGTGTTCGTCGTCGTGTTCTATCTCCAGCTGACCAAGCTGTACCCCGAGGAGCCGCGGTACGTGCCACTAGTCAAGGGAAGCAGCGACGGCCGGTTCAGCATCGGCGACGACTACGACGACGAGGACGACCTCGAGGCTGCGAAAGCTGGCTTCGGACACGATGTGAGCAGCACAAAGCCCATTAAGATCGAGAGGTAAAGCCCTAATACCGTAAGGGCCTGGAGGAATGAGTCAGGATGGTTGTGTGATTACAATGGACACGGAGGGCCTATCTGTAAATCGTAGTTCTTCCCTTTCTCTTTCTTTTGCCTTTTAGGGATTGGTGTGGTGAGTGACCTCACCCATAAATTTGGGTAACTTTCGTGCTCGGTCACTTAATTTGTTTATTTACGCGTTTCTGATCGTGATCAGAGTTCAATGGATTCATGGATACCATTTGGTTGGCTGGTTGTAACTAAAAACTTGTCGTAAATGGCTTCTTTTAGGTCCGCACGGTCATCACCAGCGCTTGATTCGATGCTGTCTTTTCTCACAGCGACCTCAAGTCTTCGGGTCTCCGATGGTTCAGTCTAATGTGCAGTAGTCCCTCCTTTTTTTCTTTGCATGTGTCTAATAACTTTTGGTTTTAAGATAAACGTTTGTGTAAACGAATCGAATATCGATAAGTTTAAAAATCGCTTCGATAATACTGTCCCAATAAACCGATTTGAAAAGACAATAAAGAAATTATTTTATTTATTTGTTCGAAAGAAATTGTAAGTTATAAGCTACAGGTTGAAAAGAAAATGATATCTTTCTTGTGTTATCTTGCTTATTTGTTAGTTGGGTATCTGCATGTTTGTTTCCTGTGGAGCTTTTTGGATTGGGATTTGCGTCTTTGGGATCACTGGGCTCGCTTGCTTCTGTGCAAAAACAATGGAACAGTATGATCACTGCGCCAGCTCAGGTGCGATGCTACTGACAAATGTGTTTGGGATTTAATTTGCATTACAATTCAGAGCATGCCTGTGAGGCGTCTTAAAGAAATGAGAGCACGGCATGTGACTGCACATTACGAAAGAAGCCAAATAATTAAGCGCCATGCATAACGTCTTGTAATTTTAGTAGGGATCCACTCAAACAAAAGGAAATGGCCAAATGGGATATGATCAGTTCTCCCAGATGAAGCTTATTAGACGAACTACTTTCTGACTTCGCTCAAGAGATTCTCGGTGCAACAGAACGTGTGCGCGCACGCAAACGGCGATAGCATTTGCGTGCCTTTCCACTCTTTTCCCGAGTCTTCAGCTAATCAATAGTTAACTGAGCCTAACTGATCGTATAGCTGATATGTATATACCGATCGAATCTGTCAGACGCAGCAAGCTTATGCAAGCATAGCGGTGCATGGACACGGCTCATGCCTTATGCCTGGGAGATGTTAACATTAGTTTTGATTCTGACAAAGATATCAGCAACTACAGATATCATTCTATGGATCGGCACAGTTCACTTCGATTAATTAACACATAAGAACGAGCGTATTTCTTGCTTAACGCCTTCTCTGAAGATTCCCTTGGTTGCCCAGCAAGGCACCGGTTCTACACTTCTACTTCTCCCCAATTTCCCATTAGTTTTCTTGTTCAATGATGGCGCTTCTCCAGGAGAAAGCCCTCGTTGATAGCGCGCTCCAAATATAAAATTATCAAGTTGTGTAAGTCCTAACCAATGTTCATGTTCATGCAATTCCGACGAGGGCCAATCAATGATCATCGATCGCATTTATTATTATCACTCTGGAACGAGGACGCTTGAGTCGAGGAGTTCCAACATGCCTCCCTGAGAGGGCCGCCGTGGCTTGGATCTGGTAGGTGGAGAGCTGATGAAGGCTTTGGCTAAATGGGTCGTCCAGCATAGCACGGTACGTGTTTGGATAGGATACGTATGAATTAGCCTTGATTCAGCTGGTCTAAATAAATTACTGTATCATGCCATATCGACCCACGTGTCTGCTCTCCTATCTAGGCATGGCATGGAGAGGGATCAGGTTGAGCGGGACCGGGCTCACCGATGGGCCATTGATTTTACTATCAGTCGTAAGTAATTTTACTGTCAATCATAAGTAATTTTACTATTAATCGCTAAGTCATAAGTATTTTTACTGTTAGTTCCAAGTAATTTTACTACCAATCGTAAGTAATTTTACTACCAAATCACCCATCTATGCTCAAAAAGAGTATAATAACCCTAACACAAGTAATTTTATTGCCAACCATAAGTAATTTTACTGCACTACCACAGGAGTTACTGTTTGTACTATGCCAAGATACTGACCCAAGCACAGCACGCCTAGTCAGGCCTAGCCGGCACGGCACGGTAGGCACAACCCGTTTACTGTTCGCACCATGCCATGCCTAGGCTAGACCAACAATACCATGCCTCGGGCTAGCACAATTGGCCCAGCCCATTTGGTTAGGTCTACTTCAAGGGCGAGTAGTAGAGATTACTCGTGTGGGAATGTGTGAGAGAGTAAAGTATGTAGTGGGAGGACAGGTTTGACTATGTCTAATGAATGCCACTAGATTGATCGAGATGCACTGGTATTTCATGTCTATGTGAATGGTGGAGACAACATTTTATACTATTTGTTGCATCTGGACCGCCGAGTCGTAGCAATATCCAATTTAGAAAACTAGAAAACACTATCCCGTTCAAACGATATAGCATCCTCTCTCTCTCACTCTCTCGGGTGCCACTCTATCTTGCTCTCTCTCTCTCTCTCTCTTGCTCACTCCAACGATGTGAGGTGGCGAAGGGTGGTGGGCGGCGACGGAGGGAGGCAAAGTGAGGCGGCGCACTGAATATTAGGTTAAGGGGTGAGGGAGGACAACGGCATGGCGAGGTGGCAGGTTGTTGCTAGTGGTGGAGGAGGGGCAGGGGAGGTGGAGGATGGGTGCGGAGCTATGCCGCTGTCGGAGAAGAGAGAGGGAGGGGAGGGAGAGCGGCAGGGGAGGGGAAAAGAGGAAAGGGAGGGGACTATATCATCGGGAGCACCCCCGATGATATAGCGTTCCCTAGCTGCTTCCTATCCAATATTATTACCTCTTGTTACAAGTGTGTAGAGGTGGCCAAATGAGTTGGGCTAACTGTACCGGCCTGAAGTATGGTACTGTTGGCTCGGCCTAGGCATGACACAGATGAGGACCAAACAAGTCATGCTGGCCCGACCTGATGTGACGTGTCATGCCATGCTTGGGTCACAACCTCAGCCTAGCGGGATAGCGTAGCACGGCACGGACAATACCGTGTTGTGCTAAGCATGACCCAGGCACAGGTGAGCACAGCACGGTTTGATAGGCTCGGTGGTGTGGGAGCCTAGCCGGGAGGTCGAGGGAGTAGGGGGTCGGCAGCAGGCGAGAGACGACACGCAGCGGAGGAGGGAGGGAGGGACTGAGGGAGGAAGGGGGCAAAGTAAGCACGTGCGGAGCGGCAAAGGAGGTAGACAGGCGAAGTGGTAGGAGGAGGTGGGGGCGAGCACTGAGCGGAGCGATGGAGGTGGGGTAGGGGACGAGTAGAGCAGCACAGCGATAGAGGGATGGGATGGGAACGTGACGCGACCGACGGTGGCTGGGGAGAGCACTGGATGGCGGGATCTATCGGTGGAGTCCGTGGTAGGGAGGAGAGAGGGGAGGATGATTGTAGGAGAGATAGAGACATAGATATACTGGAGATTGGTAGTGAGGTACGACATGGCCCATCATGCTACACGATCCTAGGCCGACATGGTACGTCCCGTGACCTTATTGGTCTATGTCTAGGTTTAAGGCTAAACCTATAAACTGGCACCACACAACCCATTTGAATAACCAGGTTAACAGACCATGTCTAAACGGGCCATACCTCCACGGTCTGTGCCGGGCGGTCCATTTTTGCAGGTGCACAAGTGTGCTTCTTGTTAGGGAAAATTGTTCTTATGCCACAAACTTAAGTGACATCCTCTCATTTGCCACATACTTAAGTGGCTTTGTTATTATGCCACAAACTTGAGTATTTTGTCCTTTGTTTTGCCATTTTCTTCCTTTAATGTCTATTTTAATTTCATTTTGCATTTTGCATTAATGTCTTAATTTCATTTTAAAGGCTTAGAAAATGCTTAGAAAATGCGGCGTCCTTACCTCCTAACTTCCATCGAACAGAGCTGGCCAACAGGCCAATGTTGACGAGGGCAAAATGGTCAGTTCAAGTCCCTGAAAATGGAAAATGAAATTAAAATAGACATTAAAGGGAGAAAATGGCAAAACAAAGGACAAAACACTCAAGTTTGTGGCATAATAACAAAGCCACTTAAGTATGTGGCAAATGAGAGGATGGCACTTAAGTTTGTGGCATGAGAGAAATTTTCTCTTCTTGTTATGTCCTTGACGTCGCTCAGAAGGTCTCCGCCTGCAGCTTGCGCACCGTCCGATTGCACCTAGACGACCCAGATCGAGCTCAGCGGATCCGAGTTGGGTTTGGCCCTATTGCAAGAGAAAGAGTACAAGTGTATGTGATGAACTGTTGATCCATTCATTAGTCTAGAATCTGTACATGTTGATACATATATATAGATGATCATGGGGTGGCTTGAATAGATGTCTGTCTGGAAAGACATCTGTACATGGAGGCACCTATACATTTGGGCACCTTTTACTTTTTGCATGTAACACTCCCCCTTTGACCAATGTATCTTCATATGATCATCTTGATTCATCATCTTGGAAAAACTCTCCAAAACCCTGTAGGGAAAAATATGAGGAGAACCTATAAAGTAGATATGCCATGAAAAACTCCTTTAAAACCCAATGGGAAAATTTAAGGAGAAAATTTGATATGGCATATATATGATTATATCTCCTTAAAAACCCCTGTGGGGAAAATAGAGATATAATATATTTATGATTACGTTGTCATATTGCCTCATTAAAAACCTTCATGAGAAATCTTAGAGAAAAAACTCATAAAGGGAAAAGAGTACAATATTTATATTGAACGGGTTAAATCTTAGGGGATTTCTCCCCCTGATGTCTGCAAATCACGTAGTCTTCGCATACCAATTTCATGAACACATTTTTGGAATGTGAAAATTGGTAATGACTTGGTGAATAAGTCCGCGAGATTATCACAAGACTTAGTTTGCAGAATATTTATTTCCCCACTCTCTTGCAATTCATGTGGGTAAAATAATTTAGGTGCAATATGTTTTGTGATATTGCTCTTTATGTAACCCGTTTGCATTTGGACAACGTAAGCAGCATTATCTTCGTAGATAATGGTAGATGATGCGATAGCACCTATACCACATGTATGTGGTTAATCATTCTGCGAAGCCATACACATTCACGTGATGCTTCATATAATGCAATTATTTCAGAATGATTAGTGGATGTAGCCACTAGAGTCTGTTTCGAAGACTTCCAAGTGATGTCTGTTCCACCATATAAAAATACAAAGTCTGTTTGAGATCTGGCATTATGGGGATCTGATAAATAGCCAGCATCTGTATATCCTATTAAATCCACATTTTTATTCTTCTGAAAGAATAAACCGAGATCTTTAGTGCCTTGAAGATATCTGAAGATATGCTTCACTCCTGCCCAATGTCTTTTGGTTGGGGCAGCGCTGTATCTAGTAAGTAGATTTACTACAAATGCGATATCCGGCCGGGTGCAATTTGCAAGGTACATAAGCGCTCCGATGGCACTGAGATATGGAACCTCGGGTCCCAATATCTCTTCATTGTCATCTCGGGGTCTAAATGGATCTTTGTCTCTGTCGAGAGATCGAACAACCATGGGGGTTTTCGATGGATATGCTGTGTCCATATTGAATTTCTCCAATATTTTTTGGACATAGGCTGATTGATGCATTATGATGCCTGAATGAAGGTGCTCAAGTTGTATACCTAAGTAAAATTTGGTTGTACCCAAATCCTTCATTTCAAATTCCGTCATAAGATGATTACGTGCTTCATCTATATCTTGTGTGTTACCAATGATATTAAGACCATCAACATACGCAGATATAATACAAAATCCTGTTGAGGATCTTTTGATGAACACGCATGGGCAATCATCATTGTTGGAGTATCCCTTTTTGGTTAGGAACTCACTTAGTCGGTTGTACCACATTCTGCCCGACTGTTTCAAGCCGTATAAAGACTTGTTCAATTTTACACAATACATATTGCGATTTGCGTTCGGATTCGGAATTGAAATTCCATCGGGAACTTTCATGTATATGTCCGAATCAAGTGACCCATAAAGATATGCCGTCACTACATCCATCAACTGAAAAGATAGATGCTTTTTAACTGCCAATGAGATTAAGTATCGGAATGTTATTCCACTCATTACTGGAGAATAAGTTTCATTGAAATCAATGCCAGGTCTCTGCGTGAACCCTTGTGCTACAAGCCTTGCTTTGTATCTCACCACCTCATTGTTTTCATTCCGTTTGCGGACAAAAACCCATTTGAAACCGACAGGGAATACTTTGGGAGGTGTATGTATCACTTTGGTGAATACATTTCTTTTCTTGAGCGAGGCTAACTCCTCTTGAATTGCATCCTTCCATTGAATCCAGTCCGAGTGCTGTTTGCACTCTGCCATGGTCTTGGGATATGGATCATTTTGAAGGTTGTTTGCAATTGTTGTGGAGAAATAAATGTCGACAATTGTAGTCTTACGATCGTATGATTCTCCAGAATCAGTATAATTAGTGAAAATTTCTTGGACCCCTGATGACTCAATGTTATTTCCCAAAACATTTGAGTCGGGGTATTCCGATGTCCCAGGATCAGTAATTGAGTGCACTGTTGATCTGGGTTCAAGGATCCTTTGGTGTCTATCAACTTGAGGTTGATCTGCATTTACGTTCTTTTGTTTCCTTTGTTGCTTGTTAGAAGCTGTATCCGCCATTTGTACCATACTTCTCCCCCTCTTATTTTGAACTGGGAGTTGAGTGGTATTTTGCGGTACCTCCACTCTTTCAGGTACATTTCTGGCAGGATTATAGGATTTTGTGACACCCTTATAATCAGTAAATGCATCTGGCAGGTTATTTGCAATGTTTTGCAAATGAATGAGTTTCTAAACTTGAAGTTCAGTCTCTCTGGTACGTGGGTCTGAGGCAGGAATGCCTTGTACATTCCAATTAATTTCCTAGCATTCAGTTTGGTACTTGTTGTCTCCCCCTAATGCCGGGAAATGTTCCTCATTGAATATGCAATCATCGTACCGGGCCGTAAACAGGTCCCCTGTTAGGGGCTCGAGGTATTTTATGATTGACGGAGATTTATACCCAACATAGATCCCAAATTTCTTGTGCGGTCCCATTGAGGTACGCTGCGGTGGTGAGATCGGTACGTATCTAGCGCAACCGAACTTTCGCAGATGGGAAATATTTGGTGGATTTCCACGTACTAGTTGTAGCGGGGAAGTGCTATGATATGCAGTTGGACGCAATTTGATTAAGTCAACAGCGTGTAAAACTGCATGACCCCAACATGATGTTGGTAAGTTGCAATTCTGTAGTAATAGTCTTGCAATGAGCTTGATTCTCTTGATAAGAGATTCTGCTAAACCATTTTGTGTATGGACATATGGAACATAATGTTGAACTTGTATTCCAAGAGCCATACAATAATCATTGAAGGCATGGGATGAAAATTCAGCAGCATTGTCCATTCGAATTGATTGAATTCGATATTCAGGATAATGTGCTCGTAATTGGATAATTTGACCAATTAACATAGCAAATGCATGGTTTTGTGTGGATAAAAGACACACATATGACCATCTAGTAGATGCGTCAATTAGAACCATGAAGTACCTGAACGGTCCACACAATGGTTGTATAGGACCACATATATCGCCTTGAATGCGTTCAAGGAATTTAAGTGGTTCAGCTCTGATTTTAAGATAAGAGGGTCTTAAAATCAATTTTCCGGTGGCACATGAAGTACACACAAAATCTGAGGATTCCGAAAATTTTGTTTTATGGTATGTATGACCAATTGAATTGCAAATAATTTTCCTCATCATTCCAATGCCTGGGTGGCCATGGCGATCATGCCATGTTTGGAATGTGTTAGTGTTTGAAAAATTACTTTGTACGCAATATGTTGAACGGTTTTGATGTATGTATAGTACAATCCGGAGTTTAAAGATGGAATTGTTTCTAGTACGTGTTTGTCATATCCGTTGTGTTTGGTTAAGAGGAGATATTCCTCTTTGTTGTCATTTCGGGTTTCAACATGGAAACCATTCTGACGGATATCTCTATAACTAAGTAGGGTACGTGTTGAATCGGGATACAAGAGTGCATACTCAATTTCCAATTGTGTAACCATAGGGAGAGTGATAGAGGCGCGACCAGAGCCTACTATCGTTGCATCGCGTCCAGCGATGGTTAAAACATTTCCTTTCCTCCTAGTAAGAGTTAGGAAATAATTTGTGTCCCTAAGTATAGAGTTTGTGGTACCACTATCCACAAGGCATAATTCCTTCTCTATTGGATTGACTCCAAAAATCTACATACACAAAAGAAAAATTTAATGAAATTCTTATAGTGGTATATATAGAATACATACAAACTTTATTGACAATATCGAATGTGTTCGATATATAATTGTAGCATACAAGCTTACAATATAAATGACAACATTATTTATATTACAACACTATAGTACTTATTAGCTATGGAACGAGGAGTCTAACTGAGATCTCCAAACATGTCTTGAGAATGAAATTCTTCAAGCGTGTTGTAGGGGCACAATTATACAATTCGGCACCCTCTGTGATTCCACCGCACTATTCCCTGGATCAGTAGATAGTGCTCACAGTTACAGTAATGAATATCAAAAATACATATCATGCGGAAGCGTAAATATAATAGTAGACTTACTCATGGGCCGATTAGGCCGAAATCAATAAATTGCAGCAGCGGAATGAAGCACACAAGTGGGACCTTCAGGACATGCCCACAGGCAGCCAACTAGAGGTTCGCGACCTAGCCCTTGACATCTTCATCTTCTCGGCCAGCTTGTCCAATCTTGTTGCTGAGGCGAGGTGATTTGATTCCTGATTCTGAATTTTGTCGCAAAAGCGAGCGTGAGCACTCCGACCCCGTGCTCCGCGAGCCAATACACAGAATGCAAATAAATAGTATGCATGGCTAAACAAAGGAGAGGCTCGGGTTATTTTATTTGCCATAAAACGCGTTTAGTAGCATTTCTATTATTATATAATATTATTGTTTTTGTAACCTAAAGACTCCTCACCGCGATTGACATCATTGACTTAATCCACCAAAGATTCACTCTCATTATTAGCTGCTGTCTAAGACTCCCAACAGCGATTGCCATAATTGACTTAATCCACCGAAATTACACTTTCTTTAATATGTGCTTTCTAAACTCCAAACATCATGTGTCATCCTCTATTCAATCCACTGATCATATTCTTTCTGTAATGGTTGCTATCTAAGACCCCAAACAACAAGTGACATCATTTAAATGATCCACCGACTACACACATTTTATATTGAGTGCTGTCTAAAACTCCAAACAGCGTGTGACATTATTTAGATATTCCACCAAACATACTCTTTCCAAATTGATTGCTGTCTAATCTCCAAACAGCGAGTGACATCACCTAATTAATCCACCGAACATTCTCATCAAGATTTTCTAATAATCCAATCCTTTTTATTATTGATTCAAATCCACCAAGAATATCATTGATCAGGCCTACGATTCAATATTATATATCCACCAAGAATATCATTGATCAATTCTACGATTCACCATTATATATCCACCAAGAATATCATTGATTAATTCTATGATCCACTAGTATCCTCCCACCAAGTAAATCACGAATCAGAAACTATAATCCAATACTTGTATTAATCCTCCAAATTCCCGAAAATTCAATTAGATCAGCTATTTAGCCTATCTATTCAGCTAGACTCCACCAATTTATTTATCCCAGAACCCACACTATCATTTCCTATTTATGATCGACATGAATCCACCAATACCTTTATGTGTACACTACAAACATCTATTTCCTTTACTCACGACCCTGCTTATTCTTTCCATATTTTATTTTGTAGGAATAGAAATGCCACTATCTGAAATACAATACATAAAATTTCCTGAGACCTAGCAGATTTGGAACAAAACATAATGTTCAAGGAATATTAACATGATTTTCCATACATATGGCATCACACCATATGCCTAATATCACCATAATTTTTCCATACATATGCATCACACCATTTGACATCTTTCAGCGTTATAGCCGCTTAACTTACCACTGGGACGACACCCAGGACAACTCAAATCAGGGCTTTCCGCTGCCCTCCACTTTTCCATTTCCACCCACAAAGTTTTTGAAATAGAACTATATCTAGTTAAGTTCCCATGTCCGCCCTTGACCGTGGGCACGGCTATTCGAATAGTTTTGACTCTGCAGAGTTTATACACTTTCACCACAAGAGACAATCAACTCGTTGCCCCACACGATTCCTTAGTCATGTGGTTGAGCAGACCATCACAGTGACTTTTCAAAGTATCTAGTCCCCTTTGTCATCTCACCTTATGGGAAACTGCCCACTTGCGGTGGGTCCCATCTATGCACGGGATGTTCGCCACGGATACTAGCGCAGCCCAGGCTCCACTCCCCGCAGCGCTAGCACGACTGGAAAACTTCACCCTCCTCTCGGTGTCCCTTTAGGCCTCCCCTTGCCCTTGCGTATCCACTTCCATCCACTACCAGTGAGATGAGTCCGGGGTTTCGATAAATTTACTTAGCCAAGTTGTACTTTACAGACTTGTGGTTGCACTGTTTTACATAGGAGGTCATGACAAGATTCGGTCCTTAGGGTTATCTGGGCGGTTCTACCACAAACCACACTCTCGTGCACACCTGCACCATACCCCCGAACCATCCGCCCAGACAAATAAGCAATTGGAGATTTTTGGGGAGTATAAAATAACCATATCCAACATACACCAGTCATTACCACCATGACTGCCCAACCAATTTTTTTCTTATGATTAAAAGTGATGCTTGGGCACTTTCGCGCCCATGAGTATCTAAACATTACTAAGCATGGCATATAATTACAGACTTATTTTCGAAAGGTTACTATTATAATTTTGCTAGGGCGACAAGTGTTCACATATTCAAGTATTCCAAGGGAGGTGTAAGGCAACAATGGGTATATAACTAGAATCTTAAATTAAACAGGTATTTGCATATAAAATAACAGCATGCAATTTGATAATTTAAACCAAAGTAATTTGCAGAAAATGTAGGTTCAACATGATCAAAGTATTGACTCGCCTTGGCGCGGTTTACCGCGGTCTTGAGCTCACACAAGGCTTTCTTATCGTTGGTCTGCATCTTCACCTCGATCTTAATCTCACTCGATCCACTGAATCTTCAAGGCTCCCGTTTCTAACTACGCGATAAGCGACTGAATCCAAGTAAAAGCAAATAACTCAAAAGATCCAAATAGATCCAAATAACTTAAATGCCTGATTTAATTTAATTTATGCATTTATTACGATTTGATAATAGATGGATGATTTGGTATAGTGTGTTGCAAACACAATGGTAGCTGGATTTGAGTGAGAAAATGAGTCATCTTAATAGCTTTTACCGTGAGGGAAAATTGTAGGATAATAAGAGGTCGAAAGTGAGGAAGTATCTATAGGAATTATTTGCTTTGAAAAAGAAGTGGCCAAACATAGCCGATTGGAGAAAGGCGAGATTCGATCTTTTAATTGATGTCTTTCTGCTATTAGTTCATATTTATCAGGAAAGTTCCAGGAGTCAGGTAAGACTGATGGACAAATGGGAGAAATTACTCGAGATATTAAAAGGGACAAAACCTTGTGATTTTAGAATACGGAGATTTTACATGAGATTCTTTTTGTTTAGTGCTCGAAGATAACTAGGTACACTGATGGTAGAATATGATGGCTCGATTTTTTGTATTCATAGCTTCCTTTATTATTGTTGTATTTATCAAGGAAGTTCCCTGAGTCAGATTAGACCTATAAACAGGTGTAAGAGTTGTCTAGAGATGTTGAGTGTCATGTGTCGGGGGTCAGTTTTTTTTAAGAATTAGGTTAGGAGTTTTGCTCGTGATGTACATCGATTTAACTTATCGTATTAATCGCAGAGCTTGTGTTTGTAGCATTTCACATTGTGATATCCTAGGTGAGTTTTACCATCAATTAATCAGTTAAATGGTTAATATCCTCATTTATTATCACATGGGACTACTTATTTAGTCACTATTATTCAAATGGTTAACACTATATGGTTTCTATTGTCCATGTTATTTAATAGTCTAAATAGGATTCTCCTAATTGCTAGACCATAAACACAGTGGGTTAAAGGCACATATAATAATTAATCCATGATTAGATATTTATTAAGTTCATTTGTATTCTAATAAATTTTAGCATCATTTATGGATTAATTCCTGATTTTTCCTAGATTTTTATTTAATTAGATTGCTTTGCAAAAACTTAACCCAAAAACCTATTCTACTAATGCGGGTCGGGGATTCGAACTCGGGCGGCCGAACCGAGCGCGCGCTAAGCTAGCCAGGGGGGAGCTGGGTGTTACCTGACTGGAGTGGGGCTCAAAGGAGTTTGCCGATGCTGCAGGGGGCTGAAGCAGAGGATTCCCGGCGGCGCACGGGCGGCGGGTTCGTCGGCGACGGAGGGCCGGGGAGGGGCTAACGACCGGCAAAACAGGTTCCTTGCTTCCTGGGGAAGGCGACTGGGATGTCAACGGTGGTCGGGGATCACCGGAACCTGGTTGTGATGAGGACATGACCCCTATGGATACAACCATATTTCCTATGCTTGTTGTCCTAATTACAAGAGTTCCTTCGCATCGCTTAAATTATAAGGTGAGCTCGTTTCAA
Organism: Dendrocalamus latiflorus; assembly: GCA_017311315.1. NCBI lineage: Eukaryota > Viridiplantae > Streptophyta > Magnoliopsida > Poales > Poaceae > Dendrocalamus > Dendrocalamus latiflorus. The sequence continues at coordinate 19,665,643 of CM029673.1, read as the reverse complement.
AGAGGTTTCACTTTGTTTGACAAAGAACTTATGATATTACATAATGAGAGTTTGTTGCGTTTGTTGTTATGTACCGACATTTATGATGAAGATCATGCAATACGTGAGACTACACATATGCTAAAACCGAGGACGGTTTTTCTATCAAGAAGGGGAGGATGATGTGACCACGCCACAAACATATACGACAATAGCGCCCAATATCAAGATTGAACTAAAGGTGAATTCGTTTCTTCAGCCTTCATATGTTACTAAGAATAGACCGCTACCTAATGCAAGTGATTTAATTGTGCTTAGGAACTTGGGAAAGGATGAAGGAAAGGGATATGGAGTCCTGGACATGCATGGAAGGAATAATGGAGGTCACCATGTCACTTTGGGACCAAGTCAAGCACGAATTCGAGTTGGACACGTACTGGAATCAGACTCGGACTGCTGCGATGGTACCAAGTTCAAACGGGCATAACTTCCTCATACGGACTCCGTTTGGGACGTTCTTGTACTTCATGGAAAGCTTATGAAGTCTATTTTCCAACGAATCCAACCTCATCTTCAAATTCTATCCGAGACAGCCGCAATCATCAAAAGAGTCCGTGTTGGTCACGTACTGGAATCAGATTCGGACTGCTGCAATGGTGCAAGTTGAAACGAACGTAACTTTCTCATACGGACTCCGTTTGGGACGTTCTTGTACTTTATGGAAAGCTTATGAAGTCTACTTTCCAATGGATCCAACCCCATCTTCAAATTCCATCCGAGCCGGCCGGAATCATCAAAACAATCCACGTAGATTTCTGAGTCAGAGTCAAAAGGGTGCTGCGCCACCTCCACTTGGGCCCATGGGCCTTGTAACCCTAGGGTGTACCCTTTGGGACGCCTCCCCTGGTTGTTTTCACTATATAGGAGCCGCCGCCTCCCTTTGTAGGACTTAGGTTTTGTTTAGATCAGTTTAGCCCCTTGTGCAAACTCCACGTTCTCTTGTGTCGGCTAGACCAACAGATTCGTGTTACAGAACCTCAACTATCCTTGTGCGACTTTTATATCTAGCAAATTCAGGTTGCTCACTATCCTTGTTCTTGCTTGTTCTTCGATTGCATGCAGGAATAGACCTTCGTGGTCAGGTCAACCGCGTTCTTGGCACGGTTGATAACGACTTGGGTGTGGTTCAGCGATTGCTAAGGCGCAAGTGACGTCTCGTACGGTTGTAGTCGGATCGCACGAGTCATCTCCACCAAAATCGATAGTTATCATCCTATCGGAAGATCGGGACCCCATCGCCTCATCAGGTTGGCGTCGGGCGACGGTGGCGGATTGAGGTAGGAAAAGGGGCGGCGACGCCGGCGTGGAGGAGGAGGCGAGGTAGGAGGGGCACGAGCTGGAGGGAGGTGGGGCAAACCTTCTCACGTGGTTGGCCGGAACGAGCCGGCGGCGGGAGCCACGGGCGGCGCGAGGGGGAGCATGGCGCCGGCGAGCTGGGGCGGCGGAGAGCCCCAATTGATGGGTGGGGCCGGTTGAGGGTGCTGTGGCGATGCTCCCACGGCGATGAATTGGAAGATGGCCGACCGAGGAGGCGGCGGCGGGGAAAATGGCTGCGACGGCCGGAAATTGGGGATAGGTGGCCGGCGACGCTAGAAACTTGAGGAGACCAATTGGCGGGGGGTGTAGGGTAAAATAGAGCACGACAGTGCCGCAGGAAGCCTTGCCTGGCTTTTATAGCGGCAGAGGGGGGAAACGGGGTGACGGCATGGCGCGCACAGGGCGCCCGACAGCCGGGTGAGGCGCGAGTCGACGGGGGCCGGCGGGGATCGCGCGCGCGACGTGGGAGCAGTGGAGCGTCGTGCGGAGATAGTGACCGGGCAGGCGCAGCTGACGGGCGCACAGGGGGCGCGGGCCCGGGTGACGCGGGCGCTGCTCGGCCACAGGACGAGGGAAGAAAGAATGAGCACGGCGCAGAGGAAAGGAAAGAAGAGAGAAAGAGGAGGCAGGGCGCCGGGCCCAGCGGCAGAGAGGAAGGAGGGGGAGAGAGAAAGAAAGGGTAGGGCCCACTTGCAATAAAGGAGGAATAGAGAGGGAAAAGAAATTAGAGAGGAAAAGACTAAGCGAAACTTTAGAATTTGGGCTTTAATTTAAATTTCAATTTCATGCTTAAGATTATTGAAATAATCATTTGAAATTTTAATTCAAATATTGGTTCACATTTCTATTTACAAAATCTAATATTCCTTTACCATTGAAATTATTTGTTATTGTTATTATTATTATTGGTCTAATCATTTGGAGATACATTCTAATATACTTTTGTCTTAAATTTGAGCTCAAGATTTCGGTAATTTTAAATTCATGCTCTGCAACGACATCTTTTCATTTTTATAATCTATATCATTATTATTTATACTTGGGAGTTCTCTTGATCATTAATTTGTAGGGCACAAAACTCAAACATATTTCAATTAAATACTTAGAAGAAATTTGAGCGCTAGCAAAATGCAAGAAAATTTTAAAAACTCCACATTTTTGAACACTTTGAAATTTCAGGATGTTACATGTGTCCTCGGTGCACATGAGATCATCCTTCTTTGGAGAAGCACATGTGTCTTTGAGTTCTTGAAGGAACTTTGGAGAACATCCGGCTGCATCATTGTTGGATGTGAGATTGAAGTGTGCTTCAAATCGCTTCTCTTGAGCATTCTTGCCGTGAGCCAAAGACTGGAGGTAGAGGTTCACAAGATGCTTCGGGGTGCGGCATTTCTTGGTAGGATGGTTGTAGCAACCACACTTTTGACAAATTTCAGTTTTGTCAACTCTCTTACCAAAATTGCCTTTACCTTTCTTGAATCCACTTGGTTTTTGCTTCATGTTGCGCTTGTGTTTACCTTTAAAGTTCTTTGAGTGGTCTTTTGAACCACGGAACTTATTATTATTTTGATTAGCATGAACTTCAGGAAGTGGAGCAGCCCCAATGGGATGTTGCTGATTGTTCTTTAAAAGAAGTTCAGCATGCTTTTCTGCTTGAAGCATAGTATGCATAAGATCAAAATAAGTTTGGTAATTTACAGCACGCCATTGCTGCTGGAGGACCCTGTCAGATGGGAGCATAGTAGAGAGAGTCTTCTCTATTTTATCCGCATCTGTTGGTTCCTTTTCACAAAAACGCAATTTAGAGCAAATAGCGTGAAGGGCATGGTTGTAGTCTCCAACAGTTTTGAAGTCTTGGAGTCTAAGATGTGCCCATTCATGATTAGCCTTAGGTAAGATAACAGCTTTTTGCTGCTCATATCTATTTTTGAGGGCTAACCATAAAGTGAGTAGATTTTCCTCATACAGATATTCCGCTTTTAAATCGGGATGAATGTGATTCCGTATTATGCTTAAAACGGAATATATCACAATATCCAGCAGAATTTGATCATTTGGAGGATCAAATATTACCCTTTGCAACCCACGTGTGGTGAGGTTGATTTTGAGGTCCATAGCCCATGTAGGATAGTTGGTACCATCGAGAGCGAGATGCTCAAAATCTTTGGTAGCCTTTTAAAACCTACATGAAAATTACACCATAATTAATTTACATGAGGTAAATTAATGTGTATGGTAATGTTGTAATAAAATGCAAAATATGTAGAAAACAATATGAGTATTGTAATCCGAATGAATATATACCCAAATGAAATATAACATGTGGTTATATTTATAATACCGTATATATCACAATATTGGTGGTGAACATCAATTTATTGTATGGCTTAGCGTACAAATAAATGTAGCAAAGTGCCATAAATTGTGATTATGGTATTTATTTTAGGTATAATATTTTTGCAAAAATTCCAATTTATTAAGTACAATGGTACTCACTAAATGGGAATTTTAAATTTTAAATTTGCTAGCGATAGCAAATTTAAATGTGGTCGCAATTCATATTGTAAATAAATTGCAATAAAATAATCCTAAATATGTAAAAATTATAGAAATGTGCATGCCCATTTATTTGAACAATTACATAATTTTCAGATCCTGTAGGGACTGAAATGCTAATTTATAAATGTACAAACTGACGGGTACAATTATAAATAAGCGCAAGGACTATACTACAAATATTACAATACAAATTTATTAAACATAAAAATTCTGCATTTTCCATAAATTAGAGGGGGGAAAATGTAAATTTGCGGCAACTTGGGCTGAAGCCCATTTGGCCTTTGGGCCCATGTGGGGAGGTGGGATTTTAATGGGCCAAAGCCCATTTGGGGCAGCCAATAAAAGGGAATGGGGGGAGGTTAGGGTTTCCCTAACCCTAACCCTGGCCGCCACCATCCCATGGGGTCGCCGCCTGCCGGCCGGGCGCCACCGCCGCCGTCGCCGGCCGCCAGCCCGTCGCGCCGCCGCCACCTCCCGCGCCTGGTCAAGTCGCGTCCGCGCGCAAGCCGCCGCCTCCGGCCTCGCCGTCGGCCGCCGCTTCCACCGCGGGCCGGCCGCGCCACCCGGGCGCCTCTTGCGGGCGTAGCCGCCGCCGGTTCTTCGGGCGCTGCCTCGGGGAGCCGCCGGCTGCGGGCGCTGCCGCCTCGTGGGGAGCCTCCGCCGGCCGCCGGCCGCAAGGGCCGCCCCGGGCGCCACCTTCCACCGCCGAGCGGGCCACGCCGTCGCGCCGACTTGATGCGCCGACCGGGCCGCGCTGCCTCGGGCGTCGGCCACGCCGCGCTGTGCGCCGGCCGGGGCGCGCCGGACTGAGCCGGCCGTGCGCCGTGCGCTAGGCCGTGCCGGCCTCGGGCTCGGGCCGCGCCGTGCGCCGTGCGTTGGGCCTCGCCGACCGCGCGCCACTGCACCGGGCCGCGTCATGAGGACGCGCTTCACCGGGCTGCGCCGTGAGGACGCACCGGACTACCGTCTGCGGATGCTGCACCGGCCGTGCCGGGCTCGCCGTTCGCGCCGTGAGGACACGCCTTCAAAGCAAGAACATCCAAGAAAAAGTGTTATACCTTCTGTTCATGTTTTTGTTGCTCGATTTGGAGAGAAACGTGACTGATAACGTATTGCAAGAGAAAGAGTACAAGTGTATGTGATGAACTGTTGATCCATTCATTAGTCTAGAATCTGTACATGTTGATACATATATATAGATGATCATGGGGTGGCTTGAATAGATGTCTGTCTGGAAAAATATCTGTACATGGAGGCACCTATATATTTGGGCACCTTTTACTTTTTGCATGTAACAGGCCCATCACCACCAAAACTCAAACCAGGTCGTGTTCCACGTCGGCGTCGTTTCCGACTGCCCTCTCGCCGCCGGCTCTCCCACCCTCCGTCCTTCCTCGTGGTACGCATCCGTGTCTACTTGTACTTGCCCTGCATACTTTTCAGCTTCTTCCCATTCCCAATTCTGCCTCTCATCGGATTTATCCGATTCTCGTGTAACACCAATTTCTCCGATTCTCTTCTCGATTTCTTGTATCCAACCCAAATCCCTTGCCGGATTGTGGGTTTTGCGTCGTCGGAATTCTTACTGCGATCACGGGACACTATAACCTGGTGACAGAGCTAGATGGCCCAACTTGTCACTCCCCATCTTGGTCAGGCCCCTCGTCGGTTGCTCCTTGGGTGGATTTTAGTTGTAGTAGCATCATTGCTTCCTCTTTCAGCTTCACTTCCTCGGCTTCCTTCTCCCTTGGTATCATCTCAAGATTGGGGTTGTGAAATGTTCGGGTATTGGGATGTGTTTCAAGATTGATCGGGTGTGATTGTAGTTGTCTAAATTAGCCTGTTTTAGGTTTTGATGCTGATCGCATTTGCTCCTGAATTGCTAGCTTAATTAGTCGTATTTTGTGTTTTAGATCAATGGGAATTGTCCTTGCGTTTGTGTTGGTTTGCTTGGGTAAGTCGGTAGTGATGCAAGTGGTTAATTTATGTTTTGCTGTTTCGGTGTGTCAAATTAGAAGGTCTATGAAGTATAATGTTGTTTATGATGGTGCTTACACCGCACCTGCAAGTTTACTAGCATGAAGATTTGTCCATAGCTTAGCATAAATCTAAATGAAGTTAGTTTCACTAGTGCAAAAATGATTATGATTTTCCTTCATTTCACATGTTAACCATATTTGTTAGGTTAAGAAAACTAAAAACGAACACTGCAATTCTATAATGTGACAACTATAAAATTGAATTTATTCCCTATCTGGTTTTGGCGCAGCGTAAAGCAAGATGGCAATGGCCACATCATCATCATACCCTCCACCTCCTCCATATATTCCCGACTATACAAGGATTACGAGCAGGATACCTCATCTGCACCAGATCCTCCACTGTCAATTGATGGACCATACCAACTCTTTGGTGCTGCCTACACAGTATGTTGCTTATCGTACTCTTCTTTATAGTGTGTTATTGCTTCTGTTATACTAACTGGCTTTTCCTATCTGCTCTCTAGACAGATGTGGTGCTGCCAAGTTTGGAGGATCAAGGTGTTCATCAGCTTTATCCAAAGGGCCCAAATATTGGTGCGTGCGATTCCCAACAACACTTATTTGTTTGTTACAGATGTATATGTAATTCAAATGGTTACATTGTGATCTGCTAAATGATTAGGGCTGCCATGATATGCAATTTTGATCATACCGAAGAAACCATTCCTACTGCTAATTTTATCACTGAATAACTTTTATCTTCTTTGATTTAACGGGCTGGCTCTTCAGAAAACTGGTTAAACTTCAGATTTCAAAAAGGAGCTAAGGACCCCCAACAGAGAGCTTCAACTCCATATTTTGGAGCTAGCAGATATTTTAGTGGAGAGACCATCTCAGCATGCTCGCAGGGTAGAAGATATTTCACTCTTTTCCAAAAACTTGCATCATCTTCTTAATTCCCTACGACCTCACCAGGTATGAGCTTCTGTTTTTATTCCATGCGGTGAATTTCTCTATAATTCTCTAAAATGATTCTTTTTATATGTAAGAGACAATCCAGACCAAATGCTACAGGTGATGGCTGATAGATTTTGGCTGAGAAGTTACAGGCCCAGGAAGATGATCAGGTCAGGCAGCAGGTGGGATCAGTGATGAACAGTGTGGATAAAACACAAGATAAGGACCTTGTTTTTTTAGATAAAGGATATAAAATCCGTCCTCTATATGCACGTGGGATATATACAGCCAAAAGTTACACGAGCGCTTAGGCTCAAAGCCTCAAAACTGAGGGACAAAAAACAACAGGAGAGATAGCTTAAGGACTATGAAAAAACTAGAAAGACTAAGCTTCCGCACTTTTTCTCCGTCCTTGCTTTCAACCAAGTCTCTATCCTCATCCGACTGTGCCAACCAAACTTCGGTCCGCTTTGCGTGAAGATGGACCTCCGAGGCGACGCCTCCAAGGAGGCGACAAGAGTCGCCAGCGCCGCCCGCCTCACCGAGGCAAGGTTTTCACCTGGAGATCAGTAAACATGAGAGCTATGGAGTGCCATGACAACACCTCAAGGAAGGATAATGGCGCCCGAAGGCGTCATTGTTGTCAAGCCGGTAAAAACACCGGCAAGGCTTTCGCCAGCACCTCCACAGCACCCCACGCACTATCCACACACAAAAAACACACCGAGGTCCTGCACGCCTTGAGGCCATGGCATAGCCACCCTAGAACTCCACGACGAACCGCTTCCTGCATGGGCCGCCCCTGTACAAACCACTAAACGACGCCTATACGCCACCACTGAGCAGATCCAGGGACATGAATCACACACTCAAAAATGCCGGAAAGATTCCCAATTCCACCCTTAAATCTTTGCTGAAATGGAAGCAGAGAAAAACGACTAGCGCAATTCTCCTTGTCATTATTGTGCATCCTACATATACCATCTTCCCAAAGAACCTTCTGAATAAAGCCATGGGATCAAAAGGTCATGGCAATGCACTCCTCCCTTACAAGTGCGAAGAGGTCAGAGTTCATGTATCTCTCTCCACCACTAGGAAACGTGGTGACAAACATCTTCCCCTCATTTTCCTTTCTTGACGCCACCTTCAGGCAAGCTGCCAAATTAGCTCCAGATGAAAAGCCCACAAGTAAGCCTTCTACCCTCACCAGCCTCCTTGCCATTGCCATTGAATCGACTGCAGTTACTGCAATGATCTCATCAATGAGTGAGGTTTCCAAGTTTCTCGGTACAAAGCCTGGACCCACTCCCTGAAGCAGGCTCAACTCAAATGACCTTCACAGCTGGGTTTTTCATCTTCAAATATTTTCCCACACCAGATATGGTACCTCCTGTGCCTGAACCAGCCACAAAGATGTCCACTTTGCCTGCCGTATCCTTCCAAACCTCAGGCCCAGGCCATGTGTAGTGTGCTTCAGGATTTGCTGCAATTGCGAACTGATCAAGGACATGTACGTTGGGCATATCTTACTTGAGCTGTTCCACTTTGTTAACTTGTCCTTGAAAGCCAAGTGTAGGATCGGTTAAAACTACCTCGGCTCCCAGATATCTCAACAAGATCTGCTTGTCAGGTGAATACTCAGCAGGCATGACAGCAAAGAACCTGTAACCTCTGAGCACAGCAATGTATGCCACACCTATCCCCAGATTACCACTTGTTGGCTCGACTAGTATCGTGACACCAAGAGAAATCAACCCTTTCTCTTCGGCATCTTCAATCATTCTTGAACTCTCCAGTTCGAAGAACGGCTGCGCGACGGAGCCCCGAACTCCGAGGGCTCTAGGCCCTTGTCCTTCTGGAACTTCCTCCTCGCCGTGAACACGGCAACTAATTCCTTCCTTCCTTCGCCGGAGAAGAGCACAAAGGTGAATGGAGCGGTGGCGGCTCCGGCGAGGCTTCGCGCGCTCGCCCTGCCCGACCAGATATGCGCCCGCTGCCTCCCCGCCGACGAGAACACCCACCCGCCGCTCCTCAACCCCACCGCGCTCCTCCACCTCCCTCCCAGCACGCTCCAAAACCTCCTCCTCTGCGCGGGCCTCGCCAGCTCAGGAACCCGCCGCAGCGCCGCCAAGAAGTGAAGCCACCGCAACCTAGCAGATCCACGCCGAGGGACGCCAGATCCGGCCACCAGATTTGCCGCCGGCGAGGGAAGCTGCAGCCGAAGAGCTCGCGACCAAAACCCTGCCCCCACCGATCAGAGTTGGAGAAGGGAGAAAATCCCCGCCGCCGCCTTCCTTGCGTCCACCGGCGACCGGTAGCGCGCTCCAGCGACGGCGAGGAGGGATCCGGGCAGGGGGGTTGGGGGAGGGGGAGGGGGACCGCTTGAGCGAAAGGGAATAACTACGTTTTCGTTAGATAAGGACCCTTGTTAACCTGAACAATCACAGTCAGTCTAAAACTCTCCCGGCTTTTAATGAGGTGATACAACAAGTTCTTAAAGATGTGCCAAGGGCAGAAGGCAGTGATGATAGACTACACTTGGTTAACTGGTTTGATGTTTCTTGTCCTAAAGATCAGGAGGTTTACGTGTACTTGACCTTAGTACTACGAACATTTTTTTGCTGAGCAAGTGGCTTTGGAAGCTTGAAAATGAGGATGGTATGTGGCAAAAGATTCTTAGGAAGAAATATTTACCTTCTCAGTCTTGTGTCTCAGGCAGATGTGAAACAGGGAGACTCCTATTTTTGGCATGGCCTAATGGAAGCAAAGAAATTCTTACTTCCTTTGTGCTCTTGAAAGATTGGCACTGGGGAACATACCAGGTTCTGGGACATTTGGTTAAATGTTTTCCCATTGGCTGATCAATATCCCAGGCTTTATAATTTAACCTTCTCAAAGCAGATCACTGTAGCTAGGGTGCTCAATGAGGGCTTTGGTTTTGTTAGATTTAGAAGAGTGCTCTATAGATAAGTTTTTGTGTTGTCTTTGTGTTGTCTGCACATGATGTACATGGTGCTTTTTTTTTGCTTTAGCATCTAGGACTTGCTTTTGCTTTAGCATTTAGGACTTGCTTTTGTTTTAACATCTAGGACTTGCTTTTTGCTTTAGCAGCTTTTTGCTTTAGCATCTTAGACTAGCTTTAGGACAACATCTTGGACTAGTCTAGGATAGCATCTTGGCATATGCTTGACTGACTAGCAGCCTATAAATATGTATCTCCAACCCCTCAGGTTGGTATGGCATTGTGTGAGAAATAAACAAGAAAATTGCCTCATCCCCAAGTGTCATCCTCTCGATGAGAGTAAGGATCTTGCTATCACCAACAGCAAGACTCCAGCGAGTAACAAGTGGTATCAGAGCCATACTATCCTGTAGCCTGAGCATCTCCTGCTCATCTCCTTCTCCGGCCTCGCAGCAGACCCAGCCGGTAGCAGCAGCAGCTCCGGCTGTCCCCGCTCACTCCTCTCCGGAGACGGGCAGCAGCTCGTCAGAAGCAGCTCTCTCTCCACGCAACACCCCCCCAGTAGCGCGCCATGTCCGCAGGGCAGTCTCAGCGCTCGGTCGCCTCGAGCACGCGGCGTCAGCAGACGGCCGAGCTCGCCGCGGCAGAGCAGCGCGAGCGAGTGGCGGCGGAGACCGTTGCAGCGGCGGAAAGGGCGTCAAGGCTGGCAGCGGCAGAGCTGGCAGCAGCCAGAGCGGAGGTGGAAGCGGCGGCGGCGGCAGATGCAGCGCGTGCGGCAGCAGCGGAGGTCAAGGTTCTGCGCGGCAGCAACAGCAGCTCCATCTCTGCTGATGACAGCGCCGACGCGGATCTTGAGCCGCTGGAGAGGGAGGCAGCGCGAGGGCGAGCGGCGCAGTGGGCAGCCGCGCACGCCCACGAGCGCGGCGGCAGCCCAGACAGGCGCGCACGCGCCGGTGACGCTCCTGGAGGAGGCGCGTACGGCGGCGGTGTACGGGTCGACGGAGAGCGCGGCCCTCACAGGCGACGCGGCTCTCTCTCCCCGGTTCGGTACCGTGGTCACCACGAGTACCAGGCTGTCGTCAGGGACGTCGGCCCGGGCGGCGGGTGGCCTACCCTCACCAAGACCAACTACGTCGAGTGGGCTCGGTGATGAGGGTAAAGCTCCAGGTGCGGCATATGTGGGATGCAGTCCGGTACGGCGACGTCGACTACGACCAGGATCGACGGGCGCTGGATGCTCTCATCGCTGCAGTCCCTCCCGAGATGCAATTCTCGCTTACCAACAAGCGGACTGCCAAAGAGGCTTGGGACGCCATCGCTGCAGCACGCATCGGCAGCGACCGCGCACGCAAGTCTACACTGCAGGCACTACGCACGGAGTGGGAGAACCTGGCCTTCAAGCCAGGTGAGGACGTTGATGACTTTGCTCTCCGTCTCAACACTCTGTTGCAGAAGTTGGTGCAGTTCGGTGACGACACCTACGGCGAAAAGAGAGCTGTGGAGAAGCTCTTCCGCTGCGTCCCCGAGAAGTACAAGCAGATGGCTCGCTCGATCGAGTCTCTGCTGGACCTCTCCACGATGACGATCGAGGAGGCATTGGGTCGCCTCAAGGTCGTTGACAGCGGTGAGCCACAGCGCCTCTCGGGACCCGTCACCATTGGCGGGAAGCTCCTCCTCACTCGGGAGCAGTGGGCTGCCGGCCAAGGTGACAGGAAGAAGGGGGAGCCTTCTTCCACGACAGGCGGCCACAAGCGTGGCAAGCGCGGCAAGCCGCGCAAAGACGCCCAGGCAGGGGCGCGAGGACGTGCCGAGGGTGATGACCGTGGAGGCGCCCAGGGCGGCGCTGCTGGCAAGCAAAAGCCGGCACGAGACGACTCTTGCCACAACTGCGGCAAGCTTGGTCATTGGGCCAGGGATTGTCGACAGCCACGACGCGGCCAGGCCCACGTCGCGCAGGCAGAGGAGGAGGAGCAGCCGGCTCTGTTCATTGCTCATGCGAGCATTGAACTACCTCCAGCGGCACCGGCCGTAGTGGCTCTCCTCCACCTTAACGAGCCAAAAGCACACGCCCTCCTCGGCTACGGCTCCGGCAACGACAAGACTGACGGGTGGTGCCTCGACACCGGCGCCACCCATCACATGACCGGTCAACGGGAGTTCTTCGCCGAGTTTGACTCTAGCATCCGAGGCTCCGTCAAGTTTGGGGATGCTTCCGGCGTGGAAATCAAGGGCGTCGGCTCCGTCATCTTCACCACTGTGTCTGGTGAGCACAGGCTGCTCACTGACGTCTACTACATCCCCGATCTGCGGAACTCCATCATCAGCTTGGGACAGCTGGATGAGAACGGCTCGCGTGTCGAGATCGAGCACGGGGTGCTGCGGATTTGGGATCTTCGCCGTCGCCTTCTTGCCAAGGTAACCAGAGGCGCAAATCGACTCTACATCCTTCACATGCAGGTGGCACAACCCCTCTGTCTCGCTGCTCGTCGGGACGATGAGGCGTGGCAGTGGCACGAGCGCTTTGGGCACCTTCACTTCGAGGCCCTGAAGCGGCTCAGTGCCACGGAAATGGTGCGAGGCCTGCCGTGCCTTGACCATGTGGAGCAGTTCTGCGACGTCTGCGTGATGACGAAGCAGAGGCGACTCCCCTTTCCCCAACAGGCGAGTTTCCGAGCCAAGGAGAGGCTCGAGCTCATGCACGGGGACTTGTGTGGCCCGGTGACACCGGCCACACCGGGAGGACGACGCTACTTCCTGCTGCTCGTCGACGACCTCTCCCGCTACATGTGGGTGATGGTCCTCGGCAGCAAGGGAGAGGTTGCGGACGCCATCAGGCGCACGCAGGCTGCTGCGGAGGCGGAGTGCGGCCGCAAGCTGCGCGTGCTGCGCACAGACAACGGCGGCGAATTCACGGCGGCTGAATTCGCGTCGTACTGCGCTGATGAGGGCATTCAGCGCCACTACTCCGCGCCGTACAGCCCGCAGCAGAACGGCGTCGTCGAGCGGCGCAACCAGACGGTTGTGGGGATGGCTCGGGCCCTCCTCAAGCAGAGGAGGATGCCGGTTGTCTTCTGGGGAGAGGCGGTGGTGATGGCCGTCTACATCCTCAACCGCTCGCCTACCAAGGCGCTCGACGGCAGGACGCCGTACGAGGCTTGGCATGGGCGCAAGCCGGCGGTCTCCCACTTGCGGGTCTTCGGCTCCCTCGCGTTCGCCAAGGAGCTTGGCCACATCGGCAAGCTCGACGACAGGAGCACTCCGGGAGTGTTCATCGGCTGCACGGAGGGCTCGAAGGCCTACCGCATCCTCGACCCTGTCACACAGCGCGTCCGCATCTCGCGTGACGCTGTGTTCGACGAAGGGCGAGGCTGGACGTGGGACAAGACGGTGGACGACGGTTCGACTTCGACTCTCAGGGACTTTGTTGTCGACTACGTCCACTTCGAGAGAGCTGGGGGAGCTAGCAGCTCGTCTTCACCGAGCTCGTCCACCTCGACACCTTGCTCGCCACCAGCTCCGGCGAGTGCTCCACCACCTTCGGCACCGGCTACGCCCCACTCTTCACCACCGGCTCACCACTCTCCTGCACCGGCGGCCACACCACCGGGATCGGCCCCAACAGTCTCGATCCACGACAAGCAGCGCATGGTGGAGTTCGCTACTCCGCTGTCCCACGACGAGGACCGCGTCGACACCTACCACGACGACGAGCCTCTGCGCTATCGTACCATGGACAACATCCTCGGCAAGCTGCCCGTCCCTGGACTGGCGCAGCGCGACTGCGAGGCGGAGCTGCACTTGGCATGCGACGACGGCGAGCCCCGCTCCTTCGCTGAGGCGGAGGGAGACGCGGCGTGGCGTGTCGCGATGAAGCAGGAGATGGACGCCGTCGAGCGGAACCGGACGTGGGAGCTGGCGGATCTTCCTGCCGGTCACCACGCGATCACCCTTAAGTGGGTGTTCAAGCTGAAGCAGGATGAAGCCGGCGCCATCGTCAAGCACAAGGCTCGCTTGGTGGCACGAGGCTTCGTGCAGCAGGAGGGGGTCGACTTCGATGACGCCTTCGCACCCGTCGCACGGATGGAGTCCGTGCGACTCCTCCTTGCGCTAGCTGCCCAGGAAGGCTGGCGTGTTCATCACATGGATGTTAAGTTGGCATTTCTTAACGACGACTTGAAGGAGGAGGTCTACGTGCATCAGCCGCCGGGATTTGCGATCCCCAGCAAGGAGGGCAAGGTGCTCCGCCTGCGCAAGGCCCTCTATGGCTTGCGACAGGCACCGAGGGCGTGGAACGCCAAGTTGGACTCCACGCTGAAAGGGATGGGCTTCGAGCAAAGTCCGCACGAGGCGGCCATCTACCGGCGGGGCAGTGGAGAAAATGCCCTGCTGGTGGGTGTCTACGTCGACGACTTGGTGATCACCGGCACCAAGGATGCGGAGGTGGCGGCATTCAAGAAAGAGATGAAGGTCACCTTCCAGATGAGTGACCCGGGGCCCCTCTCCTTCTACTTAGGGATCGAGGTGCACCAGGATGATTCCGGGATCACGCTTCGACAGACCGCCTACGCCAAGCGCGTCGTTGAGCTAGCTGGGCTCACCGACTGCAACCCAGCTCTCACTCCGATGGAGGAGAGGCTGAAGCTGAGCCGCGACAGCACGACGGAGGAGGTGGACGCTACGCAGTACCGGCGTCTTGTGGGGAGCCTTCGCTACCTCGCCCACACACGACCGGACTTGGCATTCTTCGTCGGCTACGTTAGTCGGTTCATGCAACGACCGACGACGGAGCATCAGCAGGCTGTGAAGAGGATCATCCGCTACGTTGCGGGGACCCTTGACCACGGCCTCCATTACCTGAGGTGTCCTGGCGCGGCACACTTCGTCGGGTACAGCGACAGTGACCACGCGGGCGACATCGACACCAGCAAGAGCACAAGCGGGATTCTCTTCTTCCTCGGCAAGTGCCTCGTTCACTGGCAGTCAGTCAAGCAGCAGGTGGTGGCCCTGTCCAGCTGTGAGGCCGAGTACATAGCGGCTTCCACCGCTTCGACTCAGGCACTCTGGCTCGCTCGACTGCTTGGTGATCTCCTCGGCAAGGACACTGAAGCAGTGGAGCTCAGGGTGGACAGCAAGTCCGCTCTAGCCCTGGCAAAGAACCTCGTTTTCCATGAACGGAGCAAGCACATCCGGGTGAAGTACCATTTCATCCGAGGCTGCTTGGATGAAGGAAGCATCAAGGCAAGCTACATCAACACCACGGATCAGCTTGCGGATCTGCTCACCAAGCCTCTTGGAAGGATCAAGTTCCTTGAGCTCTGCTCCAAGATCAGGATGGTTCAACTCTCCCACAAGACGACGCACAAGACTTAGGGGGAGAATGATAGATAAGTCTTTGTGTTGTCTGCACATGGTGTACATGGTGCTTTTGTTTTTTTTTGCTTTAGCATCTAGGACTTGCTTTTGCTTTAGCATTTAGGACTTGCTTTTTGCTTTAGCAGCTTTTTGCTTTAGCATCTTAGACTAGCTTTAGGACAGCATCTTGGCATAGTTTAGGATAGCATCTTGGCATATGCTTGGCTGGCTAGCAGCCTATAAATATGTATCTCCAACCCCTCAGGTTGGTATGACATTGTGTGAGAAATAAACAAGAAAATTGTCTCATCCCCAAGTGCCATCCTCTCGATGAGAGTAAGGATCTTGCTATCACCAACAGCAAGACTCCAGCGAGTAACATGCTCTGGGGTGAGACCATGACTACGTGGCAGCAATTACAGCAACTGTGTAATTCGGTTGTGTTACTGGATCACCCAGATAAATTCCTCTGGTTGGGGAATAATAACAAGACCTTCACTGTTAAATCGACGTATCACACTCTAAAAGTGCAGAGTACTAATTTCAATCACACATTTATCTGGAAAGTTAAGCTTCCCATTAAGATCAAAGTGTTCATTTGGTTAGTTCGAAGGAACAGCATTTTGACAAAGGATAATTTGAAGAGAAGAGGGTGGAAAAGAGGTGATCAATGCCAATTTTGTAGCATTACCGAGACAATTGACCACCTGTTTTTCAAATGCCCTCTGGCTAAGTTTGTATGGAATGTTATGGCATGCTCCTTCGGCTTGTCGTGTCTTCCTGGGAGTGTTCCCAATTATTCAGTTGGATTAAGAACTTTCCCAAGGGATCACACCATTTGTTGGACCTTGTGGAAAGCTAGAAATGTTTTATCGCAGTTATGTTGGTGGAGTTTAGCTGTTACCTGTACTGTTTATCTGTAGAAGAAACAAAAAGGACGTTTTGGAGTCCTCATGTCTCATGCTTGTATCTTCCGCTTCTTTTGGCTTGAACTTAGCTTTTAGTTCATTATTTTTTAATTTTGTTTTCTTAGCTTTTTAGTTTTTTGGTCTTTTTTGCCTTTTCTTTTTCTCCCGTATTCGTTTGCATTGTTCGTAATAGGATAATTTATTTTTTTCTATTTTTTAAATTTAATTGCGCTAAATAAGTCACCATCAGCTACATTATAAAATAAACCAGCTACAGTATAAAATAAGCTATAAGCCAGCTTATTTCAGCCAAATTGAGTGGTCTAGGATGTTATTTTCAGTATCGGGTAGTTCTAGGGATCAGGCTGTCGCTATTCTGTTTGTCGGTTTTTGCTTATTGGTAGTTTGTAATAATTTTTTTATTGGTTTCAATAAATGAAATTGGGGTCCCCTGTTTAAAAAACCCAGACATCTGGTATGTTGTTCCAGTCATGCTTCTAGTTTGTTAAATACTCTATCTGGCCACAAATATATGTCGTTTTAAATATCAATATGGTATTCAAAATGCAACTTTAATCACTAATTTATATTGCAATATATTTATAAAACTCAATAAAATTATAAAATTATAATATTATTTTTTTGAGAAAAATCTAGATATATGATTTTCATGTATCCAATTCAATTATTTAAAAAGATATTTATAGTCAAAGTTTTAAAAGTTTGAATATGTGCAACCCAAAACGACATGTAGTTATGACAGGGGAGAAAGTATATTTCAAAGAAAAAAGTTTATCAAATAATTGCTCCACTTAAATGGTGAGAAATTAAACTACAAGGATGCTGAGGTCATCTTTGGCGTTTCAAAAGAACTGGTTTCTTTCCATTTCATCATTTAACATTAGGTGGAAACAATATGAAAAAAAAGGAAAGAATCAAGATCATTGTATTCAATACGAAACAATCAATATTTCCCTTCAGCCAATTTACATGCATGGAAACAATCAACATTTCCCTTCATCCAATTTACATGCATGGAAACAATCAATATATACCTGAATTGATCCTTATGTTTCCAGGTGTATATAATCGCTGCAAACACAAGAGGGGTGAACTCCAAGCAACAGCAGAGCTAATCGCTTGGTCGGACTGCAGAAACGGCGGCGACATGGCGACCAGGGCGGCATCGCTTGCTTTCTTCTGTGCTCTCCTCCTCGCACTGTGTGCAGGTCCGCCTTCTCTCTGCGCACGCGCTGCTTTAGCCTATTGATTCCTCCTAGTTTTCGTTTCCTCGGATGATTTTGTTTCCCCTTTTTTGCCTCCTCTTCGCTCTAATCATGCAGTGGAGGCGGCGGTCGAGGGCTCCTCCGATCTCCCGTACCCGTGCGACGCCTTCCTCGGCGTAGACATCCCGGGCGACGGCACGTGCGAATGGCGGTATTGTAGCCGGCTCTGCGTGGCGCAATTCCGGGGGAAGTACAAGCACGTCGTGGACGCCATTGGCATGTGCCAGGCGGATGATCCGCACAAATGCTGGTGCCGTTTCCTGTGCAGATAGGTGGTGGGTTAGGGAAAGGGGCAGCCCTGCCCGGCCATCGGTGCATGGTGGTGTGATATGTCACTCGTCAGGAAATAAAACATGCTGCTCCTTTTCGTTGACCTCATTTAGGGTGATTTTTTTTGGATTGTGCCGTATGTCTTTTGGTTTTTGACTTCTAACTATTTACGAGAGAGTACGAAGAGAGATAGTTATATATGATTTTGACTATTATAGTTGAAGTTGGTATAATGTCTACTACAATTGATTTATAGACTCCGTCTTAAAAAAATATTGTTTAAAAGATAGTTAGGGTGCCTTTGGTTGAGCTTTTGAGAGCTGCTTTTGCTTCCAAAAAGCCAAAAGCCAACCAAAGGGGTGGAAACCAGAAGTTGTTTTTTCAGAAGCAGCTACTTTTGGGTAGTACAGTTTTGAAAGCACCTTGGACCCTGCTTTTGGCTTTTGGCTTTCAACTTTTTGAAATGGTGAAAATAGAGAGCTGTTTCACAGTTGTTTCAAGGAAAATAGAGATAGAAGGTAAGTTTTATACTTGTTTGAACCAAACAGCTTACAGCTTTTCCACAGCCCACAACCTACAGCAGCTTTTCCACAGCCCACAGCTCACAGCAGCTTTTTCAGAAGCCACAGCTCAACCAAACACACCCTTAGGCCCCGTTAAGAATGGTTTTAGTTTCTGGTTTATTTTGACTTTTGGTTTATCTAAACCAAAAACTACTTGAAACACGTGAGTTTTAATTCCAGCTTATTTTGACTTTTGGGTTTTTTGTCTTTTCTTTTTCCTGTTGTTCCTTTATATTATTTGTGATGATATAATTTTTTTCAATTTTTTAGACAAGCTAATAGTTGTTAAAGTGTAATTTCAACTATAAACTAAAAATCACAGCTATAAACTTAAATCGTAAGCTGTTGGAAGCGCCACTTAATTGGTAGCGGCGACGGTGGGAACCTTCTCATGGTGACGACGGAGGCGAAACCCACCAGAGCTGTGTTGTTTTGGATCCTGAATATTTCTTGAATTTAGACTGGACACCCATCAATTCATCACCAGCTCAAGGCATATGTACGAGCATGGGCGGATCTGCAATGGTGCAAGGGTGTTCTGCCGAATACCCAAAAAATTTTATAAAATAATATATATATATAATAAGTATATTAGATATATATACTATTAGTTGTGTTAAAACTATATTTTTATACTTTCAAATAAATTCAGCCCACACTCCCTGTATCTCGCGCGCAGCCCATGTAATACATTAGACCCATTTTTCTTTCCACCTCACCCCTCCTCACGCCCAAAGAGGTAAAGCTATAAATAAAATCCTAACATTTGTTCCATTTCTTATCTTGTGGTTGTCTATGTGGGAGGCGGGTTCGGCCTTCGAGTGGCGAGCAGGCAGAGGTGTAGGTTAAAGGCGAGTGACGACCAGCGGACGTGGACGTGGTGCCATGATGTGACGACAATCATGCGTGAGGTGGCGCGTGGTGCAAGGTGAGCGTGTGGTAGTGTGGGTGAGTAGAGAGGTGTCACGGGCAAGCGGGCAATGGCACAACGAACACGGAGGTAGGGAGCGGGCGATAAGAAGGGAGCAGCGCGGTAGCTGGGAGAGAGCGTGGCATTGGAAATTGACTAGCACCTCTAACTTATTGTCATCATCCTCTCTTCAGATTTAGGCGTGCTCCACCCCTCCATTTATTTTCTTTCTTGGTCTGTTTTTCTCCATGGAAAGAACATACAATTTTCTCTTAGATGACAGTTCTTGCTGATGGAGAAATAGCAAAAAACGGTAAGATCAACAAGATATACAACTCTCATTTATCTCTATAATTTGTTGTTTAATTCATATAATTATGCTCGCATTATATCGCCTATGTCCTTATAAGAAATCATTAATTTCTGTAATCTATATATTTTTATTATATCTACATACACGTATCATTGTATCAGTATTTGGGGAGGGGGGACGGTGCGCTGTATCGACGTATTCGAGTATTTTAGCTTTGAAATCCGAACATCCATCCTATAAATCTTGGGTCCCCACTGTGTACGAGGAAGTCAGACATGAGCCTTTTTTTCCGTTCCATGGAGAAAAGAGATGCAAATGCTTGGAGTACCGAGTGGATCACACAGTACTCCTCTAACGTATTAATCCCCGATTGAGACACGGACGTTTCACACTAATTAAGGAATTTTAGAAGAACCGGTTCAGTTCTGACAGACTCACATGCCAGTGGACCAGGCCAGCCCAGAGGCCCAACCGCTCTGCCCATCACGTCGGAGCACGAATCTTAGCACAGCATAGACAGCACGCTAGGCTACTAGAGTAGCCTGTTCTGAAGTCCAGGGCTCCAGTACGGAGTACCAGGCCCAGACCACTAATCAGAGAGCGCCACGCCGGACGCCATTCCACACCCTTCGCTTCGCTTCCGTCTTCCCACCGCTTCGCTTCCTTCCTTCCCGGCTTTTAATTATTTCACACTTCGCCTCCCCCACCCGAGAACCCTAGCCGCCGCCACCGGCTGCCGAGGGGACGGTTCCACCGCTCAGAGGCGCGTGCGTTTCCCTAGTGCCCGTGTGATACGCGTGCAAGGAAGCCTCCTCGACACGTACTGCTCCCTCCGGCGAGCCGGCATGGAGGAGAGGCCATAGATCGCCGGCAGGCGCCTCCGCCGCCGCCGGATGCGGCGGCGGAGAAAGCGGATGGCTCCCAGGAGCTGCAGCTCCCGGCGGACATCGACTGGGACCGGCTCGACAAGTCGCGCTTCTTCGTCCTCGGCGCCGGGCTCTTCTCCGCCGTCTCGGCCGCGCTCTACCCGGCCGTCGTCCTCAAGACGCGTCTCCAGGTCGCGCCGCCTCCGCCCCCGGCGCACGCGGCAGCGGGAGCGGGGCTCCCGCCCTCCGCCGCTGCCGCGGCCACCGCCATCCTGCGGCGGGAGGGGCCCCTCGCTTTCTACCGCGGCTTCGCCACCTCCCTCGCTGGCACCGTCCCTGCGCGCGCGCTCTACATGGGCGCGCTCGAGGTCACGCGCTCCGCTGTCGGCCCGGCCGCGCTCGCCCTCGGCGCGCCCGAGCCCGCCGCGTCCGCGGCCGCGGGCGCCGCCGCGGGCCTCGCCGCCGCCGTCTCCGCGCAAGTCGTTTGGACCCCCGTCGACGTCATCAGCCAGCGCCTCATGGTGCAGGGCAACCCCTGCCCCGCATCCCGCTACCGCGGCGGCCTCGACGCCTTCCGCAAGATCGTGGCCTCCGACGGCCTCCGCGGCCTGTACCGCGGCTTCGGCATGTCCATCCTGACCTACGCCCCCTCCAATGCCGTGTGGTGGGCGACCTACTCACTGTCGCAGAAGATAATCTGGAGCGGAATCGGCTGCTACCTGTGCCAGTATGGTGTTGGTGTTCAAGAAATCGATGACGGCGATGGGGACGCCTCGTTGCAGCCGGATTGCAAGACTGTCATGGTGGTGCAGGGAGCGAGTGCTGCGATGGCTGGTGGCGCCACGGCGCTTGTGACCATGCCGCTTGACACCATCAAGACCAGGATGCAGGTCATGGACGGCGATGGCGAGCCGATCACCGTGGGGAGGACGGTGCGGAGGCTGATCAAGGAGGGCGGGTGGGGCGCGTGTTACAGGGGGCTCGGCCCGAGGTGGGCGTCCATGTCCCTGTCCGCCACCACCATGATCACCACTTACGAGTTCCTCAAGCGGCTCTCGGCGAGGGGGCAGGAGAGCGGTCTTGTCTGACGTTTGATGACAAGTATAGATAATGGAAATTAGGTGCCTTTGCTTGTTTGTTTCGTTCCTTTCCAATGCTTATCTGATCTTTTAGGTGTTGCAAAAGAGAATGGTGATCAAGTGTTTGTAGATAGTCTTTGTTTGCTCCTCTAATCAAAGCTTCCAAATCAATGCAATTCACTTTGTTTATGCTTTTAAATCATATCTTTTAGGTTCTGAGACTTCAGATCAAAGTAATTTACACACAAAGTTTACTACGTGTAGTAAAATCACGCTCAATGTATTATAACAAGCCAGATGATTCAGAAAATATGAAGAGACTGCTGAAGCCACTAACGATGTTGTCTGTTCTGTTCCATCTTAATATAGCATTTGCAAGTTTCTGAAGGATATTTAATGGTGTTAATTGATTTGAGAACATGTTACTCTGCTCTTGAATGGTAGTAAAGATGTTTAACGACATAGTTGCTATTATATATGTACAATGTATGACAGCCAAACTACTTTTTCTTAAGAGGAGCTGCAGTTGATTCTGGTATAGTGGTATGGGCTATTGCTGCACTGCTTGAAACCAAACATGGCAAACAGGTACCGATTCCATTCCACTCCAGCATGGAGCAAACAGGTTTCTTGTCATTCCTGTTCGTCTCTTCTGATTCTGATTCTGATCGTGAACCAAATGCCACATCGGGAATCTGAATATGTCGATGGAAATATAGGCTGGATATTACACTGTAGCTTACACTGATGTGATGCTGTTGCACTTCCAAGTGATCTCCATTCCACACAAGGTCATAAACTGTAGGTACAAGGCATATATGGATTGTACAGGTGTTCTTATACACAGTAACACAGTAGTGCACTGCTTCAGTAACATGAAATATGGTACGGTCCTGGAAACATGGAAGAGTTTCAGTTTTGTCAGTTTTTCCTCTCAATCTTGTATGCCGTTTGTCATTGGAGAAGTGGGGTAAAATTTAGGGAGGCTTAAGAGTCTTTTCTTGGAATAAATAAATACTAGCTATTGATGATGTTCCAACTAACTGCACTATACCCATGTCTTAAACTTTGATTAGAATTCACATGTAAGTCTCTCGTATTAATAATTGTTAACCTCTCTTGTCTATGACAGTGAGACGTGTGTTTATCCATTGTCTGTGCTTTTGGCTGAAATTCGGTAGCCTTCTTTTCCATTGCTCTGTTTCTCTTGCTAGAGTATCATGCATTTGTCTTTTACTACATTTTTTTTCTGTTTTGGATAAGTCGCACTGGTTCATCCACTTGAGACCAAATATCACTATATACTTTTGGACTTAACATTGGTAGCACTGCTAACTTTATTTCTGATATATTATTCATACTAAGTTCATTCAGACAAAAAGTTGATAATTTTGAACACTATTATTGATTAATGGATTTCAGTAAAAATGGATGTCTTACCCAGTCGTAGGTAAAAGACATGAAATTTTGTGTAACTCCAAGCTCCGGACTTATACATCAACACTTCTCAACAAAGATTAGGCTGAACTTTTGTTTTTCTTGTGTGTCACACTAGAGGTTTGCATTGTTATGAATATTGTGTATATTGATATGAGACCCAAAGGGCCATATATATAGGAGAGTACAAGAGGGTATATGGAAGGAATACAAGTCATATAAGGAAACAAATAAGAGTCCTATTCTATCTCTAATACCCTTAACACCCCCCCACAAATGCAAGGCGTATGCAATAGCATTGCATTTGAAAAAGGGTTAATATTAAAACAAGAAATATCCGACATCCGAGTCGTGATAAAGTCGTCTTTGCGTGCAGTCGTTGAATAAACTGTCAAATCAAGCCGAAGAGGAATATAGAAGCATGACGGCGCAGATCGAAGCCCGAGACGGCGGCGGCGCAGTGCACAAGAAGCGCAACGGAGGCGCGGTGCAGAAGAAGCGCGACGGCCTTAAAAACTCGGGGCGGCGGCTCAAAGAGAAGCGGCGGCATCATAAAGACTTCTACGATCTGCAGCGGCTCAAGGAAAAGAGCAGCGGCTGCTGCCATGCAAAAGAAAAAATTCTTATACTTCTATGACTGACAAGTAAATTTGTGGACTCGCACAGGCTTGGACGAACTAAAAATTTAAAGACTACGGATTTTGGATGGACGCAGCGAAAAACCCTAATAAAAGCAATAATACAAATACTTAGGAGTGACTGCCTCATCCTTGGGCACAGACTTCATCAAGTCGGCCATCTCGGAGACCAAGAACAGACCAGGAACGACCATCTCATCTGCGCCCACAAAACTCTGCTCGCCTCCACCTCCTTTTTCTCTCTCTCGCCCCTTCCTCTTGCCTTTTCTTTCTCGGCAACACACACACCCCTACAGCCGAGTCTCCATCACAGCGACCAGCGGCGACGAGAAGACGACGACGAGCTAGATCCGGCGACTGGCAGAGCCGACATGAGTAGGAGCAAGGCGGCGGTGAGCCAGGAAGAGCGACGGCAGCGGCCTGGAGAAGGCGGCCGAAGACACCGGATTTGGCGCAAGGAAACGGCGGTGACAGCCCAAGGAGCGCGATCCGGTGGCGAAGAAGAGCCCGGCGGCGGGATCCAGCGCGGGAAGCCCGAATCCGACGGCGCCACATGGGAAGCGAGGAGCCAGCGCCGCCGTGAGATCCCGCGCCCGAGCCGCAGTGAGAGGTGGCGATGAAGTTGACGAGGGCGCCGGCAGCTCGGATCTGGTCCGGAGGCGGCCGGATCCGTAGTCGGGAAGCCCGGATCCGGGCGTGGCGGCGGACGGCGCGGCCGGGCGGAGTGGAGCAGAGGCGGGCGCGATCACCAGACGGCGAGATCCGCCGGCGGCGGCAACCACAAGAGCGGCGGCGGCGGCGACGGGATCCGCGGCCCGGGCGGAGACAGCCCGGGCGGCGGCCGGATCTTGGCGGGGCGAGGTCGATCCGAGCGGCAACGGCTGGATCCGGAGGCCCGAGCCCAGATCCCTGGCTGTAGAGGGTTCCTCGAGGCTGGGCAAGGCGAGATCCGGGGCGGCGGCGACCGTAGAGGCAGCGACCACGGGAGAACGCGACGACGAGTTGGCGCAGAGGCGCGTGAGAGCCCGAGAAGGTTCGGCGACCCGAGGATGACGGCTGACGTCGGCGAAGGAGGACGCGCACAGGCGGTCAAGAACAGCCGGGCCGACCGTAGATGAGGTGGCCGCCCCCAAGGGTAGAGATGATCCTCCCGGGGGCAGCAGATGCGGAAGATGTAGATTGAGGTTAGGGTTTTACCTAAGCTCTGATACCATGTTATGAATATTGTGTATATTGATATGAGACCCAAAGGGCCATATATATAGGAGAGTACAAGAGGGTATATGGAAGGAATACAAGTCATATAAGGAAACAAATAAGAGTCCTATTCTATCTCTAATACCTTATCTCTAATACCCTTAACATGCATCATGCAAGCAAGGACAATTGACTGTCTCTTATACTGTTCGCCAATTATGTTTACTACTGTGTCCTAACTCCGAAAATAGGGGTGTTCTTTTGGGCTGTGACTGATAACTTTTTGCTACGGCTAATGTTTTTATCTGTATTTTTTGACACGGCAGTGGACGACGGAAGCGCCAACATTGATGATGTACACAATTTTGAGCTCAGGAAACTGTTTGAAGAATCCGCTTAAGACAACTGTTCTATTTCGACGTTTATCTTTTTGACTTATGAAGAAAAAAAAGAGCCACAGAGTAGCTTTCCGGGCATCATCATCAGAGTCCATACCGTGCCTCGATATATAGGGTACTGAATCAAAATTTCTTAACCGCTAATGCTCAAAATATGTGGTTCTTGGCAAATGAAAGTGACTAGAATAATCATGCCATGGATGAATCACAGCCCTGCTTTTTCTGTCTTCGCTGTGAGTGAGAATTAGCCTACCCAAAGTGATTCGCCTGCCGAGCTTGATTTCGACAGGAAATGTCAGCCCAGTACTAAGTACTATATACATAGATCCCTTTATTTTTCTGACCAGAACGAAGGCATTTGTGGCTTTGCCTACGCTTGATCGTGAGAGCTCGTTAGCATAAGGTAGTGTGTTGCACGAGGAGGACTTATGCATCCACAAAACCCTTCCCTTTTTCTCACTTTTCTGGAGTAAAGTAGATGCTATTGCAAGAACTTGGATTTGTTACGGTTTAGCTCTGAAACGGACAGGAGCTCTGCCTGTTCATTAAAGAGAGATATAATTTAGAACTTACAACACCTGTTCTACGGTATTGCTATTTGCTGCTTTGTTTTGCCATCTCTCTCTCTCTCTCTCTCTCTCTCTCTCTCTCTCTCTCTCTCTCTCTGTGTTCACTCGCGTAACTATCAACACATCACGAAGTGGTTGCGAGCTGCGATAGGGCCATTTCATTCGATTATTTCGCCGCTTAGTACCAACTTGCTTCATTATCTGCTGGTCTGGTCACATGACACTTTGCTTTACGGCTATTTTTCTGCAACTTGTGCATTGGTTGGTTTCTTCGAGAAAGTTCGCCCATGGCCAGTATAATATCGTACTCCCTATCTAGAAACTAGCATTTGGTGAGCTTGAGTACAACTAGACCATGACATGATACTGTACTAATTTAGAGCAACCAGTTAGAATTGGAGAGGAGAGTAGACCGAGTATATGAAACTTGGAAGAAAACCTGTGTTTTTTGAAAACTACAAGTTCAGGACAGATGGTATTTCAGGGCTAAACACACCCAAAGTTCCTCAACACAAACTTCCTGTCCAAAGTCCAAACTAAAGCCCAAACCATGTAAAAAAACATGTGGATTGCCACACAGCCAGAGCCTAGGTTAGTATAGAAGAATCAAAGCCTTAACCTCACATGCACACACTGATACACGATTTGTATCGAACTCGACGGTTGCCAGAGAGGGCGTAGTGTCAGCGCCAAATGTACAGCATGGATGAACAGCGCCAAATGTTCTTTGTGTTGTTTCAATGTGCGTCTTCTTCTCAGAGGTACTGTTCGTGTATCCTCGCTCGGTTCTCTTCCCACCATATCCTGGCGTGCATCTCGCTGAACCTCTCTCGGCTGCAAGCAGAAGAAGAGACGTAACAAAAAAAATTAGTCCCCTGCCGTGACCATGTAGCTAGTATAAAGCTCTTACGCGAAGTAACGGAATTGCTTTTGGATTATTTGATGGGGACTCAACATGGGCAAGTCAAATCATTTCACTGAACTTGAACTATTAGGATTAGGTTGTTGTTCTTACTTCCTGCCTAATACATGCTCGGCAGTTCAGATGGCTAAAAGTTAATCCTTTTTTACTTTGCAAATTTAGTGCCTTATGGACCACCAACAAAAATTCCAAGACTACCTACAAAGAAAGCTATAGTAGAAGCAGGATGGAAGACAAACCTGAATCGAACTCGACGGAGTTCTCTGATGCCACCAGGCAAAGCCCGAATGGTAATATATACACCAGGCTCGTCTTCCTCTACCCATTCCCTCTCTTGGTCGCTTGCATTGCTGATGGACACTGAGAGCTCACCGGATCTGTCGACCTCTTCAGGAGATGAGCTTGTCCTCATTGATGCATCCATTGATGAGGTTTCTGTCTTGGCTCCACTCATACTTGACAGCTTCGGTGTTGATGCCAGCCCCACTGAATCATAGCACTGGTGTCCATGATGATGGTCGTGGTGGTCGCCATTACAGTAGTTGTTTGAATGGTGCTCAAGAGAATCTGATGAAGAGTAACCCATCGCTCCGCCTCCTGATATTGGTCTGTGGAAAGAACGAGGTAGTCGCTCCTTATCCAGTGGTGGTGTTACTGGGCTGTCCTCCTTCGAGCTCTGTAGGAAACAAATGCCATGGAACAATGAACAGGGTATTAGTGATATGCCCAAAAAACAATCATGAAGACGATTATATCACTTCTATATTTATGATTTTTTGAATAATATGTTATTTTGTTTCTTGAATAAATGTCTTTCATATTGATTAATAAATATATGATTTGTTCGTGGAACTCTTTATTCATGTTTTGGTATTATTCTAAATTATCGCTAATCTTATATCATTATATGAGACAATTGTAATTTACAAATCAACACATGTATTGATTGATAATCATATTTCACGAATCATGAATATGAGATATCAAATTAATAATGTGAACACATATTAGAAAACATGGTGTTAGATTGATTACCATGAGACACTGCGGGAATTGTTATATTTTTATATGTCATCAGTTCGTCTCATACATAGTACATGTAGGATCCTTAGAGTTGATATCGTCACAGTTTTCTACATAAGTAATAATTTATTTAGAGACAGGTAAACACTACTCTGTAACTGGGTGATCATACAGGTAGTTTTCGGATTTACTATGAAATATGTGAAGGAATGTAAGCAATCAAGATGGAATTTGGCCCTCCTATATAACGGGAGAGAGATATCTGGACTTCTCGATGTGATTGGATTAAGAAAGTGTATGATCATGCCAAATGTGATTGAGAAGTCAATCATAACTGAGTAATCCACTATAAGTTCAAGTGAACGATCGAGCTATTATAGGATAGTATATTTCTTACCTTGAGTTCGATCTGTTATCATGAGGTAAAGGGATCAGTACATAAATACTATATAGGTTCATTCGATATAATCTTTATGTACGCTTGGGAGTCATTATATCTTGCTAGGAACTGCTACTGACTTGTGGATCAAAAGGGAGTTTTCAGCCTATGACCAAATATACATGAATCTACAGAGTCACACACTTAACGGGTCAGAACGATAAGAGTCCGGATAATAGTCTCCAAATAGGATACGATCTCTACTTTTATTGGATAAAGATCTAGTTCGAGGCTTTCCGAATTGGATACAATATCTGATCGTATCGGATAAGAATCCGATTGGAAACTATATAAAGTGCGGTGCGGGGGCTATCCTGAGACACACCCATCGAAACCCTAACCACCACTTCTCATAAACCCTGTCGTGTGTGTTGGTGCTAGCACACCAACGTACGGTGTTCCATCCTTGGACGTGTAGATATTGGTAGAGGCGCTGCTGCAACTAGGGTGCTAATCGAGATGATCGAGAAGAGGAGATATTTGGCTAGAGAACGATCGACTACTTCCACTACACAGACATGCGTTTCATTGAACCGACTATTTCATCTCTATTTTAGCTGTACTATGCATCTAGTGTAATGATTTACGATCTTTTACTTACATGGTTTCTTAGTTTATACGGTAGAAAATTTTAATCTGCACTAGTGTAGCCTACTCGTATCCCAATATAGGTCATACTACAAAACATATTTCGAGTTATTGAATAATTAAGAATGATAAGCTGGGTACTTCTCACCTCATCAGATTTTGTAGTAGTAGGGAGAGGAACAGTTTGATGGTTAAACCTCTGGACATTGTAAAGTTCCATAACTTTATCATTATTTTCAGCCCACCACCTTTGTGCTTGCCATTTGTTGAACATCTCACGGCTATCATACACCATTCCATGCAAAAAAAAAAAAGTAACAGCATGGTAAATTACAGCTGCAAACAACTTATCATAGAAAAACATGCATATTCGTATGTGAATGTACATTTTGTCGCCTTGCTTGTGTATGAATCCACTTTCTATTTAGTTGGTATATGTTTACATTTTTTGGTTAGTATCTTGTGCAAAGCACTACATTATACAAAGCACATAAAAGGAGTAACTTAGTAATATACATAATCGATTAACATACAGCTGTGAGGAGTTAATGAATGCATGAGAATCAAGTCAGCACATAGGAAGCTAAGAGATAAAATGATAAATACACAAGGATCATGGCAGCAGATATCCTATATGGCTATATAGTAGATGGAATACAGTGTTTGCCTTGGTTGCTTATACTTCCCAGATCAGCCTAGGAAAATGTGTAATCCTCAGACAAGACAATATATAAACTATACCATACAACAATGATTCACATAGCGACTTGCAACAGTTTACCAGTGAAAAAACTTAGGCCGAGGTTAATTTTACCAAGCACAAATCTAATATGGACTTGAGAAAGAAGGAACACAGATAAAGTTGCAAATGCCAAAAAGGTCAATCAGAGGTATGAATTCATTTCACAACTTGACAGTCCAAATTGATGATATTCCCATGCATCATCAGTTTTTTTCCTCATAAATCACGGTGTATGCCTGTGCTCTCGAGAAAATCATGATGGATACCTGACATATAGTTTTTTGAGTTACATCTTGGTATTAAGAGTCCTATTTGCTCATGTCCATGTCAAGAAAAAGTTCAGCAACACCCCAGG
This sequence comes from Dendrocalamus latiflorus, assembly GCA_017311315.1. NCBI lineage: Eukaryota > Viridiplantae > Streptophyta > Magnoliopsida > Poales > Poaceae > Dendrocalamus > Dendrocalamus latiflorus. The sequence continues at coordinate 19,635,972 of CM029673.1, read as the reverse complement.
TTCAACTGATACAGTTAACAACCAACCAACTTCACCTGACAATGTAAATACAGAACTGATGGAGACCTAAATACATTTCCCAATATGGATCAACATTTAAAAAGAGAGACCTAGATGGCTAAAATCTCCATGTAAGCTTAGAAAACAATTTGTAAAGCAAGAATTGAAAGTTATTCTATTCTTGTGATAATTGATCATGCTGAAGGAATCATAGGAGAGAGAGAGCATGCAATTCGGATGGCCCAATCTTAGCCATTTACTGTGCTGCCTATGCCCCATTCAACACATAGTTGCAACAGAAATCTGCAATCAACTGTGCAGCACAAGTGGCTATGCCAATAGGTAGCTCGGTAGATCTAAAGTGCATTAATCAACTGATCGACACGCTCAATGGAATAGCAAATAATGCATCCCATGACATCATTGGCAATCAAACTAATGTTACCAAACCCAAGCATGGATCCACGGTTCCACACATTACCAAATTCTAAAATGTCTCTACTTGCCTTAGATCTAGAACCAATGAACTAATAACAAGAACACCCGCACCCATCTTAAGATCCAGCTTGTGTTTCATCCATAAAATAGTATTCTATGTCTAAGACTACTGGTGGGGGCCAACAACATAGCTGGCCATAAGGAACACCTCACAAGAATCATATTTTAAGAATACTACTATGCTTATAGACAAATCTTAAAACAATCATTATAAATTCAATCTAAACACTACAAATTTATAATGAGCATATTTTGACAAGCTCACTTTTCTTTTATAGTGTCCAGATTAAGTTTGCAACAGTGGTTTGTAAGATCTGATTATGAGGTTAGCCCCATTGGAACAAGAGGTCCATATATTAGGAAAAATGCTGCCAATCAGAGGTCCAGGTTGGATGGCTCCCCTGATAAGCCGGTGTGGAGGGACCCAGCTACATATTAATAAGACAAGCCAACACCAACCATTTCTATATAACAAATGGCCAAAGAAGAGAGAGGAGCAGAACTTACATTTTTCTGTTCCATTGCTCTCTTTCCATTTAGCTTCTTTATTGACTACCCAGATGAGATGTGGCTTGTGGGCCTCTCCTGTTTCTATCCCATAATAATATTACCTCTTCCTGGAGAGGAAGCAGCATCTCCAGTACAACAAATGTATGACATGGATAGCCTAAAGTGCAAATGTGCAAGCTGGACTTGCCCCACATAGTACTGGTAAGTTCAAAATTCACAGCCAGTTTGACACACTGGACTACTGGAGCTTCTACGCTTCTATGATGGGCAACTGACATGATCCTTGAACCTCTATAATGTATGGCTTAAAATTGTAAATCTACCAACTCTAAAACATACCAACGGCATGTGAGGGGTTAAATAATACTCTTTGTCATAGAGTTGACAATGAAAGGAGTATCATTTTGCAAAGTACTTGCCATTAACAATGCACCAGATTGTTCGCCTTCATGGTTACCCAATAGTAAAATCCAAAATAACAAGGGATTCAGTATTTAGTGAACGTGCAACGGGTAATAAAGTTACATAGGAGTGAGGAAAAAATGTGTAGCAGGTAGGCGGGGTAGTATTTTTATATGGTAGTTTTACAAATTGGAATCCCTATGTTCCCATACCAACGGCATGGTATGCTTGTAATCTACCCCATCTGTCCCACAATATAAGTCCGACACATATATCTAGAAGGTACATTATTTAAGTAAAATTTAATGAAAGTAGATTATATTTTTCTCTAATAGAAATAGTAGTATTGTGTCATTTAATAGGAACAACTAGGATCCAATTTTATTAAATATTACTTAAATAAAATACTTACTAGGAATGAGCACCCGACTTATATTGTGTGACGGAGTGATGGTTGATTTTCTGTTTGGATGATTGCTATCTCATATCAAACTTGCCTTGTTCAAGCTCAGTAGTGAAAACAAATTAAAAGCCACGAAGTGTCACTAGTAGTAACTAGAGGAGCAGCTTTGGAGCAAAACTAGCGCAAAAGAGTAGACGGAATAAAAGAGAAAACTAGACGACGGGAAGTCGGGAAGTCAATTTAAACCAAAAACTAAAATATGAGCAATATTTAGAAATTGAAGTATGGAGGTTAACCAAGACGGGATCAGGTTTCACTATCATGTTGTGCATTACTTAACGTATTGCTAGTGATTCTACGTACTGACCAGCAAAAAAGGAAAAATACTGCCTGAAATTCGATTTGCTGGGAGTTTATGACTGTTTATCAGAGGTCAAAGTGTCACACTACCCCCTTTCATTCTTTTTTTTTTGGGTGTCAAGTTCGCACCTTCAGTAAAACCAAGTTCAAGAGAAGCTCCCAAACATGACATTTTGTCTCGTCTATCTGCAAATTCCTAACCAAATCTAAAATAGCCTTGTTCTGTTCATATGTAGGACGAACCAAAATTTCAATCACTATTGTTAAAAAAATCGGCAAATAGGATCTTCTCCAATCAAGGAACCGAGTTATGCACCAAAAATGCAAATGTTAGCTCAAATAGGCGCAAGAACAGACCTGAATCGGATGCGTTTGAGGTCGTTGCCACCTTGCGGCAGTGAGACGAAGGTGATGAGGACGCCGGGCTCCACCTGCGCCACCCACTCCTTCCCGTCGTCCTCCTTGCCGCCGCCGCTTGACAACATCTCGTCGTCGTCCTCCTCCTCGTCGCCGGCGGGGAAGTCGGTGCGCGCGCTCATGGACGGCGTGGCGTCCCCGCTTGACAGTGCGCCGCCGCCGCAGCGCAACCGCGGCGTTGAGACCGCAGAGCTCGCGGCGCGCCGGTACGCGTAGTGGAAGCGCTCGGAGCCCGAGGCCGCCTCGGAGTCCCCGAAGCCGCTGCCGCCGCGGTGGTGGTACGGGTGGTGCCGCCGCGAGGCCCCCGCCGACGAACCAGCGCAGGGCTTGCAGTGGCGGTACGCGCCCGACGCCTTCAACGCCATGTCCTTGATCTGAACCCAAGAAAAGCTGCCGTCAATTCAAACGCCCGGTTCCCACCCTATCTGATGATTACGACCTCGAAACATGATTCCAAATGCTAGAAAGCTTTAAACTTTCATACAAATTTCGACAAATTGAAAAATTCCAAGCACTTAAAACACCTAAATTTGACAACCTTGTGCCCGTTCCCAGTTCGACGATCAAAAACCAGATACATTTGAACGGAAATTAAGCAACTTTAGAACCAATACACCAGTAAACAGAACGATTCCTTCACTTCGATTAACATAACAAGAAAAAGAAAAGGTTTCGACATTTGAAGAACCGCCCCCCCCCCCCCCCCCCCCAACTGGCAAGAGCAAGCACAGTCCCGAGAACCCACCTGGGCGGTGAGCGCCTTGATGGCCTGCCGCGTGCTGGGCGTCGCTGCGCCGCTGCCGTCGACGGCGTCCTCCGGAGGCTCGTGCAGCGGCAGCCCGCCGCCGCCGGCGAGCTGCTTCGAGCACGCGATGCACGTGAGCATATCCTCCGCCTCCGGTGAGCACGCGCCTCGCTCACGGACGCGCGGTGGTAGCAACAGATAGTCCTAGAAAGAGAGTCGGGTAGCGGCGCCGGCGTGCGTTTATAAATGGAGGCTCGCACGTATAGTACCCACGGACTAAGACGTTGCGACGTACACCTCTGATCTCGAGCTCGAGTTAAGGGCATTAATGGCGGATTAGGATCTCGTGTTAACGGCGCACAAGCCAAGTGGGTTCTTTTTTATTTGAGGCTAATTTGGTGATAACACCTCAATTGTTTGCAAGTTAAAAAATATTATTACAAAGAGACCGAGTTTATAGATACCATCATAGACACAAAACTCTACAAAGTACCATCACCGTTAGCTTTTTCATTTATTTGCCCCGTTAGGTACCATTTAGGTGAGAGAAAAATTATAAACGGCATTTTTGTCCTTTGACATTCTGAAAAGAGCATAGAATAGAGGGAAAATAGAGGGTAGGCGACGCCAACGAGGGGAGAGTTGGGCGACATGGCGATCGGCAAAATGGGTTGCCACAGCCACAGGAGGCTATAGAAGGTGGCGACGTGGGTGTCAGCGCATGGTGGCGACATGAACGGCAGTCGACGCGAAGGCCAAGCGCAGGCGACGGTGCTCCAACGATGGCCGGCAGAGGGCAGTGCGTGCATGGGCACAGCGTGACCTTGTTGAGTGCTCTCGTGCAATTGGTTCGATCAAAGGATTCCGGAGATGGCTAGCGACGGTGGCCCACGGCGGTAGAGGGTAGGGCGCCGGTGCTAGGTTTCCACGGTGGTGTATTGTTCAAATTGATTTGAGGGAAAGGTAAAGGGAGTAGATAGGATGGTTGAGTTGTGAGGAATCGACGTTTGCCTCACCAGAGATGAATGAATAAAATACTTGTTTTCCCTACTTTTGTTGTGTTAATCTATTTTTATATACTTTAGTATACTAATACATCTGCACTCTATACCTCGGGGCAAAAAATCTGTAAACGATTTCTCGTGTCAAACAGATCGATCAATCGATGAAAAGTTTTACTAACACATCTTTGATGCGTGGTGGGTTCCATGTGTGTGGCCATGTGGGCAGTAGTGTCATTAGTAGAACTTTTTTTATGTTTTCGGGTGCCTCCATTTTGATGGGGATTGGATTGGTTGGTGACAAAAAGTAAAGCAAAGGTTCAAATATGTTGTGACTTGAGGTATTGTGATGTCTATCGAGTCCATGTCTATAATTCTATTTTGAGATTTTATAAGCAGGGGTTTGATAAGTTTTAAGAGGGAGTTTGGATGGCGATTATGAATTTAGCTTATTTTTCTGACCTTGCAATCGGGCCTGGCCATTGGGACCATGCCCCTACCAACTGTAGGACCAATGTCGGTAATTAGAGTGGTGAATGATTGTTAAAACTTTTTACTCAATGGTATTCAAAATCTTCACTCAAATGACTATGAGAGTCATTAAGTTTAGATTGTATCAACTATACTTTATAAAACAAGACTAGAGACCTAAACCACAAAATCAATAAGCTTCAGCACAAGGCTGATCAGACTGTCATGGATTGGTCAGTCTGACCACCACGGCCGGTCGACCATAAGGACAGCGGTGGTCTGACTGGTCCCTTGTGTTTCAGATCTGAAAGTCTCTCAGGACAAAACTCAAACATCGATAACTTACTCAATTCCCATCCAAACACTTCTAAATTTTGCATAAGAGTATTAGGAATATAAACTAATCACGAATCACAAGGTTCTTGGGCTCGAGTGCACTAAATTGAAGAGAATCGAATCTAGACCACATGAACACCAAAAACCCTAAAAATCAAATTATTTCTTGCTCGTGAGGATCTAAGGTATGAGGTCTTTTAGATCTATACTCACATGTCATAGCAAGATAATTTAAGAAAGAGTTCGGACTAGAACTCTCACGAACATGAAATCACAAGGCTTGCTCAAGAACAAGCAACAACAAACAAGAGCGCAAAAAAAATAATTGAGACAAATATTTGATCTATTTTCAGTAAATGATAAAGTTAACACATTCATGGATGATTACAAAGGTGCAGCCAAAGCACCACTCTTTCCTCTCCTACTCTTTCTCTCTCTCAGACCATGAAAGGAGATAAGGTGGTAGAACAAAAACATAAACCTTACAATCATTGGATCTAACACCCCTCTCCCCCCCTTTAATAACCAGGTACAACCCTAATGAGTCCAACCCATTAAGACTACTAGGGAAACTTGCCAACTCCACTAACATGAGTTTTACATACTCACGCATGCTTCTCAAAGAATTTACAAGACTCAGCCCACTATACTACTAGCGACTTATACACTTGGCAATTCCAACTCTCCTTGACCTAAATACTTTTCCTTTGTGCCCGTACTGCTATTTTGATCAAGACACCAACTAGGTATTTGGCCAACTATCAAAATACCATCGATGAAATTTTTAGGCACCTTCTCTTGACTCCGTCTTTACCTTTACGTCAAAGTATCTCCGCATGCTTTGACATGTATCCCGTAGTATCTAATGACTAGCCATTATATCTTCACATATTCAGACTCTCCCAAACTATCTCTACGTGCATCAGGTTAGTCACTTGACACACTACATGCACCAACTCGCCTCTTCATGATTTTTGTCTTCTTTATACTTCTCGCTTGAACCATGTAGCCTCACCCGGATTTACATGACCGCACAGACCTCAACTCTCCAATCTAGTCCAAGTCCATTGTCGTTGACCGTTAACGTTCTCTAAGTCACATATATATCCAAAGACCAAGCAACTATTTAGTTCCATCACTTGACTCACGTTAGTCAAAACAACGTATCATGCAACTCAACACAACCAAACAATGACCACTGTTCTTTGCCCGCAAACACCGATCTGACCGCTCTCCCTATGGTGGTTAGACCACTAGCCACTGCCTAGTCTAACCACTTAAGGACACCAAAAAACACTTTTTTTTTAAATTTTGATTAAATTCTATCTAATTTTAGTTCCAGTTTATAATTCTAGTGGCACCTAGTGTAAACTTATCTCCAAACAAGTCTATAATATTTAGTGTTTAATTTCCCAAAAGTCATGGCCGATTTGACCACTTGCTCCATGGTTGTTAAATCGTCAGCCATTAGCTGGTCAGACCACGTGAATCCTAACATCACAAACTAAAATCTAAAAGTTTTTACATTTTTTTCAAAATTAAAATTCAACTCAACCAAAACGTAAATTACTTATCACAAATATATTATAGGCCTTCACATGATCTGTCACATCCACTTCAGCAAGCTTCCACCGGTTAGGATCAGTGTTCATGACCCAGTACCTGGTTTTGAAGGAGGGGGTGTGGCTGTCAACAGTGAACTCGGAGATGGGAAAAGGCGGCAAGCAACATGTACATAGGAAGCCAGAGTTGTGGTTCATTCTCCCCTTTTCCGGTCACCCTTTCTACCTCGAGGCGGTTTGGAGCCAGCCTTCAGTCTTAAGCCTAGGTTTTATGGTTGTGCCATTATACAGTGTACGCCATGCGCCTCATCAACACCGGCGGCTACTACTATCACCGTTATACAGCACGGCCGGTTCACGAAGATATACAGGTACTGCTATAGCTCGCTGCGCTCGACATTGCCCTGCCCCTGCCAACCTTTTTTTTTTGTCTCGTTTTCGGCGCGGCGCACGTACGTATATCCCCTCCGGCCTCCGGCCTCCGCGCATGCACTGCATGTCACCGGTGGACGCACTCCCCGCACTACGCACGAGCACGACGACCGCCGCGCGCGCGGCATTGCCATCGCCCGGATGTACTGGCGCTTATCCGTCCGACCGCATCCATCATGGCCACTCAAGCACCCCGACCATCATGGCATCGCGCCTTTCCGGCACACGCCATGCCAGCCAGCCAGCCCGCCGCCGTGTACAGCGAAGCAGGCGGCCCCATCGCCTCGCCGTCCGCCACGCGGTTGCTCATGTGATATTCCCGTGTCTTTGTTCGGAAGCTAGCGGGGTGGGAAACCGTTCGTACGCGAACGATCGACGGCACATGCGCGCGCGCGGCCGGGCCGGTCCGGCGGGGCGTGGTGGTGCCGACCGGACGTTGCGGTGGGGCTCGGCCTGTCCCCCAACCGACGAGGATTAGCTCCTCTAGTGGTGACAAAACTAATGCTCCTACCGGGCTAGCCACTGCCATTAGTTGCTCATGCTAGTTAACCCACTCTTTTCCTAAGTGGGGTTGCTATAATGCTAGCTGCCCCAACTAATCATATCTTTCTCGTCTTACTTAAGATTACTCTGAGCTTTCTTGTCTGCAGCTTCGCGTCCACGAACACTAAAGAGTTACTACTAGTACAGTAGTGTCATCCAAAGCAATGAGATGATCGAGACGTACCCTATGATTAGGACTGAGCATGTCATCCGTTGATCAACCAAAAAGAGAAGCTTTCGTTTTGGTTTTTCGGCTAGGCGCCCGCAGGGCCGCCATTTCGGCCCAGCGTCATGTACTGTTACTTTTGGGCCGAATTCTTCCATGGGTTTGGACCAAACATGGGGCGACGGCTGCAATGAACGTAGCACCGTCAGGCGAGAGATATGTTAACAAAAAACATCTTAGTTTACTTTTAATTAAACAAACTTCTTAGTTTACATGAACATCTAATTTTAGAGTAGCAAGCAACGTCACTGAAATCGTGATGTAACTGTTTCAAGTTTGCGCGATAGGTTGGATCGTAATTCTATCAGCGATTCTGTTTTGAGTCATCATCTCGCAACATCCGGACGGCCGAGCAGCCTGATCGTTCCTCTCCAGAAAATAGCATTCGTCCATAATTCAGAAAAACTACAGCTCAGATTACTAAGTGCAAACATTAGCGATCTGAAACAACTTAGGGCCTGTTTGGAACAGAGGAATTTCACAGGAATTTTACAGGAATTTTGCAGGAAACAGTTCAATTCCCGCAGGAATCGGGAAAAATTCCCGCATTCCAAACAAGGCCTTAAAAGGTGACCTGAAGAAAAGGAAACACATTAAAAATGATGGGAAATGCAAGTCTACAAGTGCTTGTAGCTACATGCACTATCGTCCATCTATTGTGCTTCGAGATTCGTGCGGCTTGGGGAGACAGAAGGGCATACATGTGCATATACTGTTCAAAAATTAATTCCCATATTTGAGAGTAGGAAATACAAGTCATATATGTATTTGAGAGGGGAGGACATTTTGGAGGGAGGATATGAAATATTATGGAGGGGTTCTTCAGTATCTTCTGAGTTCCTTCCTAGATTAAAGAGTGGGCCTTACATTTTCTATTTTTTTCCTTCTCGAGTTGGGCTAATGAATTCTCTCGGACTCTCTTTCTCTCAAAGAAAAGTAGGGTTATCGAACAACTGAAAAATATGGAGAAAAGCAAATACGAGCAAAGCTATTGATATGGTCCTTAAAAAACAATATTGATATGGTACTAGGTTTGTGTTTTACAATTTGTTAAAAAAGGTTTATGTTTAACTTGTTTCTTCTTAGCTGTCAAGCAGAGAGAGAGAGAGAGTGAGAGAGAGAGAGAGAGAGAGAGGGCCGTTCGATTGAAGTGCTGGAGCCTGGAAGGAGTCATTTTAGCAGTCTGGAGGGCGATTTGCACTGCAAGCCGGATGATCCTATAGATAAAAGGGGTGACTGATGAGGAACGTGCCGAATTTTTTCTATTTAAGCCTTTTTTTTAAAAAATATTCACATTTAGACCCCTGGTGGTTTTAATTCCGTTTTTGGACCCAGGGGGTCGGCGCTGTGACCCACGGCGCCGAGGTAACACGTCTCGGCGCCGTGGACCACGGCTCCGAGGTGCCAGGCCCGCGCCAGCGTGCCGGCCTGCGTGGCGCCGACGTGGCAGGACCTCGGCGCCGTGGATCGTGGCTCCGAGGTCGGAGCCGTGAATCGTGGCGCCGACCTCGGAGCCGTGAGTCGTGGCGCCGAGCTCCCTGCCACGTCTGGAGACACTCGGCGTCTAGGGTTTGCACCGATCAGGCTTTACGTTGTCGCGAAAAGAATTACTAGTTGTATTTTTTATTTTGATTATTTAATTATAGTAATATTATGTAATATATTTATTTAATTTTAGTAATATTATGTAATATATTTATTTAATTTTAGTAATATTATGTAATATATTTATTTATTTATAGAGAAAAAAATACGACATATATTTTGAAAATTTGTTATGTTGCAGATGATACATGTAGGAAATTTGTTGTAGTTTTTTTTTTTGAAATATTATGGTACGTTGGTAATGGTTTTTGAAACATAAAATTTTGATGTGGAGTACAATTTAATGAAATTTTTTTTGAGCACAAATGTGATATGAACAATTAGACGAAATGAACGAAAGTGATATTGAACACGTGGGAATGAGTGCAAGAACTGTAATGATTATAAGTTTTGTTAATTTTGTAGTTGTGAATTACAAAACAATCAGATAAAATTGTAAAACAAGTTTATGTTGATTGGCTCGTTGTAGATGCATAAAAAATATGGTAATTTTTTTAGGAACGATTGTGCGTAGAACGGTCGATATATAAAATGGTAAGTGACTTTTAAGGTTTGGTATGTTTTAAGGATTTGCAATTCCCGTGGTTTTTGCAAGGTTTGCTAATTTTGTAGTTGTAATATGGGAACGAATCTGATGAAGTCGTAATTAAAGTTTATGTTCATTGCAAGTTGGACATGCAAACCAAATTATGCTAAATTTTTTTGCCGAAGGATTGAGCGTAGAAATATCGATGCATATAGTGGTAAGTGATATTTCGAAGGTTAGTGATATTTTGACATGGGAGGCATGTGGCATGTGTGCAACTCTGTACTTCTAATGTTCAGAATTCCACCACTAGTCCTAACATGCATGCCTTAGGGAAAATAACTTGCTGGGTCTATTACATTTTGTCTACTGGGTGTAACGTGGTTGTTTCCCCTTTTTGTCACGCCCTGAAGATGGCTCCGCTGCATCCTTCTTCCTATCACTCTTGGTCTTGAGAGCTGCCTCCCGAGCTTGAAGCTCCCCCTCCTGACGCTTGATGGCAGCTTCACGCAGACTTAACTGCTCCCGCCTCTTTTGCAGCTCATCCTCCTTGCCCTTCAGACGGATTTGGTCCACCCTCACGCGGCGCTCTTGCTCAAGCCGCATCTGTCGTTCCACCTCGCGAGCCTGAGTCATCTTGACAAAGTATTGTGCTTTGTTTTCCACCTCCACTGCCCGGTTATCTGGCCATGCCGGCGACACCCGATCCACCCATTCGATGAACCTGCAAGCCTATGTGTGGCGTGGTAGATGTCATCGATCAAGTTGAAAAAAGATAACGAGAAACAAATGATTTAGTTGTGGTCGTTACCACGAAGTCGTCATGCAGGTCAGGACATTTGAAGAACCTACGACCGTATTTGGCTCGTTGTACTCGATCAGTCCAGACTCCCAACATCGTCCTAAAGCCGCAATGGCACTTCGGGCGCTCATGCCACTCCGGCACTCCAAATGGGTCGGACCTCCAGGAAGACATTGTTGTGTAGTAGTATTGTGATGCCTTGAGGAGGAGATGTGGTATGGAAGACATAGGAGGGAGGCCTTTATGTAGGCAGGTTATCTGGTGCAGTGGGCATAGTCCATGGAGAGGATCTTTTCGCTTTTCCTGGATTCCAGTGTAGCAATAATGGCCCTATGTAGGCTTTTCAGAGACTATAGTCTCGTAATAAATTCATAGTTTGTAGCCTTTTCAGAGATTGGACTATTCAAAGCCTAGAAGGCTAAAGACCTACGCCCCTATATGTGTACAGGCCTACAGACCTACTCCTGTAAAGGCTAAAGACCTACGCCCTATATGTGTACAGGCTAAAGGCCTACTCCGTCACTGCGCAAAGCTGGCATATGCTGCCCCGTTTTCTCATGTCAGAGCAAAGCTGCCATCTTTTGTCATCTCACTGAGCAAAAACTGACCTCTTGTGTCATGTCCCTGAGCAAAGCTGGGGCGTGTTGTCATGTCCCACTTAACCTGCATTGAAACAATTTAACGTTAAAGGTCATATCCTAGCAAATGAAAATCACGATACGAAATGGAATTAACTTACACTGGAGGCCGTGAGCGCATCTAGCTCGTTCGTGTACTCTAGGTAGGCCCTCTTCGTCCAGGCGTAGGGCACTGAGACCTGGTCCCAAAGATATGCAAGTGTCGGACGTCGACGAGGAGGAACCTCTGCGAACCACGGACGAGGAGGCGAAACTGTGGGACGACCAACTGGTAGACGATACCACATCCACAGCTGGAGGAGGTAAAGGCAACCACCAACTGTCGCGTTCGGCGAACTCCGACGACACGCCTCGCAGAGGTGGCGGTAAAGGAACGCCAACACCCCGGAAGCCCAGCTGTACTGCCCCGCCGTGTCCCAGTCGGTGAGGCAGTGGATGTACATCCACGACGCGCTGTCCCCCGTGCCGTCGGGGAAGAGAACGCAGGCAAACAAGTGCAGTATCCATGCCCTGCAATTACATGTAAAATGATATTAAATAAAACTATGTCAATTTTAGCAAAAAGCTCGATTAGACGACGAGTTGGCTCGATATCCACCCCTACCTGCAGTAGTAGGTAACTGTCTGCTCGTCCGCGTGTGCAGGACACTCTGCGAAAGTCTGCCGGAGCCATGTGATCAGAATTCCAGAAGTGCGATGGACTGCCTCAGCAGGAAGCTCTGTCCCGAGGAACGCCTCTACTCGGGCTCTCCAACCAGCAGGCACGCACGGTCCGATCACTGGACGGCCGTGAATGGCGACACCAAGTATCTTTTGAGTGTCCTGGAGCGTAACAGTCATCTCACCGAAAGGGAGGTGGAAGCTGTGAGTCTCCGGCCTCCACCTACACGATACAAAAAAGAGGAGTACATGTCAGAGAATTTGAGGCGCACATAGCCGACCAACAATGAACATGCAAGTGGAGCAATGGTTTAGGAGAATACCTGTCAATCAGTGCAGTGATGGCTGGGGGGTTGAAGGTGGGCAACCCACGGCGAACCTGGTAAGAGATAGCGTCTAGGCCAGCCCTCTCCAGGAAGGGGGTGTACCTCTCGTCGTACCGCATGTCCAGGAACCCGTCATGGGTTCGAGGACGAAGGATGGGCAGCTCCTGTATAGAATAGAACACTTTTTTTTTGTTAATGCATCAACATAAATAATTAATTGTACAAGAAGTGATGAAGCCAGTACCATCCCCTCCACGGTGAGCCGTCCTCGGTGGTTCTCCTCGTAGTGCGCGTCTAGCAGGTGGAATTGCGCCATCCTACAACAAAAATTGAATTTGTCAGTCCAACATATAAGTAAACAACAAATTGAACATGCATAAAATATGGAAAGAATAAGAAATTAAACAATAAACATAACAAATTGCATATGGGAAAAACAACTAGACGAACTATGAAACATAACGAACAGCAAGCACTCGCACCTGACTAAGTGGCCAATGGCATGTGCGTGAATTGTGGCCAAGTCTACCACATCTGCTACACTGGTTCTGCTCGGGGTCAGTAAGAAAGGGGGTTGCTCTCCCTCGCCTCGTTCTTCCTGGAAGCTGATCCATAACCATCTTGTGTCTCGTCCTCTTCCTGGTTCCACGTTTGTTCCAACGGCTACCCGGATCCGCAATGTATTTGGGCCCCGTGTATGGTGGCCACTCTCCCTCATCCCGATAAGGCTCGAAACGGGGAGACCACGTAAGCACAAGGTTGTCAACACTGAAGTCCCGAGGTATCTTGCTCTCGTAGTCAAAGTTGTGATGCCTTGCTGCTGCCACATAATGAGAACATGGAAAGTGGTACTGCCTCGGTTTACCACATGTGCATGAGAAATCAATAAGGACAACCTTATGCCTCCTCGTCGGCCGGAGCTCTCCATCGGTCGTTGTACCACCCCTTTCTACAACCTCGTAAGTGCCCGTGGAGTTGTCAAAACAATGTACCTCATGTGCCTCAGCCCTCGCCTTTGCCTTTTCAAGGTGGCGCTTCGGTTTTGGCGCCCATCTCTCTTGTTTACTCTGTAGCGCCATTGCATGTGCGTGTCTTTCGTTGAACCAGGCAACAAGCTTGTAAAAGGTGAATGATACTATAGCATTGACGGGCATACCACGTATACTCCTAAGCAAGTTATTGAAGGATTTGACCATATTACTTGTCTGAAACTCGTACCTCCAGCCACCATCGTCATGAGCCCTTGTCCATTTGTCGACATCTCTTATCAATTCCGACAACCACTGTCTACCTTCTGCGTTTGTTGCAGTATTAAGCTGCTCCAACTTCTCCTGGAAGAACTTGACCTCAAGCATTCGAGCGACCTCCTCGAACAGAGGAAAGTTATCCTTCGTACCATCCTTACGGAGTAGATTCTCGGCAAGATGCCGAGTGCACCAACGGTGGTGCAAAGGTGGATACCCCGGTATCTGCTCTTGTACGGCAGCAAGTATGCCCTGGTGTCTATCAGATATGACACCCACCTCCCTACCTGGGCCGACCACGTGCCTCCGAACGAGCCGCAAGAACCATCCCCATCTGTCTTTGTTCTCCCTCTCAACCAAAGCAAACGCCAAAGGAACCAACGCGTTGTCTGCGTCACAGGAAATGGCTATCAGAAGTGTGCCCTGGTACTTGCCAAGAAGAAACGTACCGTCAATGGAGAAGACGGGACGACAATGCCGAAAGGCCTCGATGGACTGAGCAAAGCACCAGAAAGCACGGAAGAATATCTGCATCCCATCTTGAGTCCATTCGTTTGGTTTCGGGACGTACTCATAATGCATGCCTAGATTAACCGCTTTGATTGCATTGAAGAGTGCTGGCAACTGCAAGTACCCATCTTCCCAGTCCCCATATATCATCTTCCAGATGCGTTGCTTTGCCCTCCATGCTTTTCCATACCTTATCTCGTATCCAAATTTCTCCTTAACAATCCCAGCAAGTGTCTTCACCTTCATATTGGGTTCTCCCTTTACTATGTGACACAGTGACTTGGCAATAATGGTAGAGGTCAACTGCCGATGCTTCTGTTTGAGCTCTGCTTCGGCACAAGTGTGTGGGCCAACGATTTTTGTGATATTGAACTTTCCCGTGTCCTTCTGTTTCCTAGCACAAACCCTCCATTCACATGTTTCCTTCTCGCACACAACTGTGTACCTCCGCTCCACATAAGAATGCCTCACCTTGAATGGCCTTTTACGAATCACTGAATACTCCTGCAGCCACCTTCTCAATGCAGACAAGTCCTCAAACATCATGCCCTTCTCAATTGTCATGCTTGAACCGGCCTCAGGAGCATCTAGCAGCTCGTCATCCCTTCCTTCTGCATAAGCCCCATGAGAATGCCTAAGATCGCTGAATTCATGAACTGATGGATCCCGGCCAGGGCAATAACGCCTGATCAGCTCAATATCACTTTCGGTCAGCTCTCCAAAAGGGCGGTCATCGTCAGAATCAACGGCCCTTGCGATCTCATAAGGCTGCAGATCATCCACAATTTGAACATCCACACTGTTGGAGTCCCTGCAGACTTCTTCAACGTTGCCAGATGGAGCAACGGGAGGAACACCAATATTATCAGGAATGTCTCCTGCATCATAAGCACGAAAACGATGGGATTGAGACAAAAAAAAACAACAATGACGGGAAAAGGCTAAAGTGTGGCTCGACACTTACTGGGATGATCCTGAGGGGCCGCCACAACATCATCAGTCCGACATTCAACTCGAACTGGTTGAGAAATCTGAACCTCGTTCGGGGCAGATAGAGCATCGGACACCTCAGGCACTTCTTCCACATCCACCGCAAGATCCGGCAACGGAGGGTCAAAGGGTGCCTGATCACCTAGTTCTGGTGAATAACCGTGAGTGGTGGGATCAATGGACACCTTCCGCACAACAACGTCCAAACATTTTAACTCATTCCTCATAACCAATTTGACATATTTGTCCCACTCATCCTCTGAACCAATTAAGATCAACCGCCTGAGAATTGTGTCTTTCGAACCGAAGTGAAGTAACCCCTCAACTGTGATGCTCTCCTCGTTTGCATGACAATGTAGCTTCTCCCGAGCCCTAGCAACCAACTCACTAAACGACGGCCGATCACCGAATATCAGAGGCACCCTTTGCATTTCAACAAATTGAACATTTCCATAATCATCACTTGTCACACTGCCTCCATGATATAGGGTCACTAGGTTGTCCATCTAGTTCATACACAAAACCAAACTTAATACCTTTAAGCGAAATTTTGGATAAATCACATGCATACTTGTTTAAGCAATAAAATATCTAAATGAACCCTTTCCCATTCAAACATCTATATATCTAATAGGATCCAGATATAGTCACATGAGATTTTCAGTTATAATATGCAGCCTACATTGTCTTTTTTGGAGTCAAACAGAACCACCAATATTTATCTAGATATTGTATTAATCACACCAAAAGTCTAAAATCATTATGCCTTCTCGTACGTACCATAGATATGGAGTGAACATTAAGCGACAGTGTGTAACATACGTGGAAAAAAATTCACGATATACTAGAGATTCACCTTGAAGGCTTGCGGGGGCCGGGGAGGCGGTGGCGGGCGGGGAGGCGCTGGCGGCCGGGGAGGCGCTGCCGGCCCGGGGAGGCGGCGGGGAGGCGGCCGGGGCGAGGAGGCGGCGGGGGCCGGGAAGGCGGCGGGGAGACGGCTGGGCCGGGGAGGCGGCGGGGGCCGGGGAGGCGGTGGCGGCCGGGGAGGCGGCGTGGGCCGGGGAGGCGGCGGGGGCCGGGAAGGCGGCGGGGAGGCGGCCGGGGCGAGGAGGTGGCGGGGGCCGGGAAGGCGGCGGGGAGGCGGCCGGGCCGGGGAGGCGCTGGCGGCGGGAGCTGGGGAGGCGGTGGCGGTCGGGGAGGCGGCGGGGAGGCGGTCACGGCAGGAGTCGGGGGCTGAGGGCAGACGCGACGTGAAATGGCTCGGCCCGGCCGACTGGGTAAATGCCGCTAGCTCGGCGCCAAGATCCACGGCTCCGAGGTCGGAGCCACGAGTCACGGCGCCGAGCTCGGAGCCGTGGATCACGGCGCCGAGCTTCTGCCACGTCGGCACCACGCGGGTCGCCACGCTGGTGCCGGCCTGGGGCCTCGGAGCCATGGATCACGGCGCCGAGACGTGTTACCTCGGCGCCGTGATCCACGGCTCCGACCCCCTGGGTCCAAAAACGGAATTAAAACCACCAGGGGTCTAAATGTGAATATTTTTCAAAAAAAGTGTTTAAATAGAAAAAATTCGGAGGAACGTGCGCATGAACACTACACTGGTTACGACTTTTTTTCCCTTCATAGCACATATACTCCATATATTATACCAGGTGTATTCGCCCCCGGGAGCACCTCCACGTCGGCTTATGTATGAAAATATTTTCTATATTATACCTAAGGGATTCGCCTCTAGGGAGCACCTCCATGTGGGAGGAGCACCTCCATGTTGGCTTATATGCGAAAAGGCCCTTCCACTTTTCTAAAAATGCATACAGGTCCTTTATTTTTACAAAAAAGTAGTGTTTTGTAAAAAGGCCCTCTATTTTTAAAAATTACGTATGGGTCCTAGATTTTCAAGGAAACCCTCTTTTTATGGGGTAAAGCCTCGATGTTTTGCTGTTATTACATATGAGCCCTTGATTTTTTTGCCAAAAAACCTTTACTTCTTCGAAATTTCGTATGGGTCCTCGATTGTTCAGAAAAAGACCCCTACGAATTGCCATTGCTAGTTGGTTAAGACTTAGAACCTTTTGTATCGTTCTGTAATAGGACATGCTATGATTCTTCATCCTAGAAGGTCCATAGGATTGGTTTTTCATCCGAGAAGGTCAGGTCAATGAACAACTGTCTTTTTTTCAAACTTCTAGAAAAATAAACTTGAGTTGGAAAAAAATGTGAAGTGTTCCAATGGATTGTTAGTAAAAGCTTCTATGTGCATCTAGCTTCAGTCCTCTCACCATTCACCAAGGAAAAACGCTCGAAGGGCCTTTTGTAACATCGGTGCTGCTCATTAAAGTTTCAACTTGTAACTTCTTAATTTGATCTTTTCCTAGCCTTTTAGTGTTTTTGGTTTTTTGTATTTTATTTTTTCCCTTAGAGGAAAACTATCGAATGGTACAATGTTCCACGGTATACCATCCCCTCTCTCATGCTCCTTCTCCCTCTCGAAGCACCGCCGCTCCCTCCCTCTCCCGTTCGCCGCTCCCTCCCTCTTCATCGCAAAAAGTA
Organism: Dendrocalamus latiflorus; assembly: GCA_017311315.1. NCBI lineage: Eukaryota > Viridiplantae > Streptophyta > Magnoliopsida > Poales > Poaceae > Dendrocalamus > Dendrocalamus latiflorus. Next base: position 19,618,215 of record CM029673.1, on the reverse strand, counting down.
CATTGCAAAAAAAACTGTTATAGTATAAAATAAGCCAGAAGTTCAGGCTTAAAAATCTAAATGAGCGGTGCATGACGAACAAAACTTGAGCTCGTTCTTTTCGGTTGTGGCATATGATTTTTAAATTCTGACTTTTCGTGAGAGAGAAAGTACAGAGAGAGACAGTCATGTGTGATTTTGACTGGTACAGCTAAAATCGATATAATATCTACTACAATCAACTTATAGACACTATTTTAAAAAGATATTTTATTTAAAAATTAGTTTCTATATCATAAATTAAAAATAGAAAAGAGGCATTAGGATTTTGGATTCAGGTCTACTGCACGCAAGTCTGAAATTGCCATGGTATGAGCTAGTTACTAGCTCTAAGATAACTTCTCCAATGGTATTAACTTTTAGCACATATCTCATAACATGAATAGTCCCACATGACATCCTCATATAATCTTGGAATGTGTGTATGAGACTAGCTCTTGATCAAGAGCTAGCTTTTCTCTCTCTTCTATTAAAATATAAAATAATATGTTTAGAACTAGCTCATAAGTCACAATTGGACATGCCCTCAGCGCACCCATAACGAATTTATTCCAGGCAGCTGTGTCATGGTCGCTCTTAAAATAAATCATCACCAAATTATGTCAGGACTAGAATCCAGTGCCACAGGGCCCACTGCCGACACCTATGCCTCTCTAAGGGCATCTCCAACAGTATGAGCTAGTTACTAGCTCTAAGACAACTTCTCCAATACTACTAACTTTTAGCACATAGCTCATAACATAAATAGCATCACATCACACTCTCACATAATCTTGGAATGTGTGTATAAGACTAGCTCTTGATCAAGAGATAGCTTTTCTCTCTCTTCTATTAAAATATGAAATAATATGCTTAGAGCTAGCTCATAAGTCACTATTGGAGATGCTCTAATGCGCCATGTTACATCTTTTCCCTGTGGAATAGGCCGCAACTCCAATGGTTTTCACGTTGCAACCGCGACTTGAAAACTGGGCGATCTTAACTACGCTTCAGACTCTAAGGGCATCTCCAATGGTCTGAATCTGTTAGCTATATATATGTACACATTAGTATATATCCTATGTGGAGGGAAAAAAATATGCAAAAAATCGAGCCAGCACTTCCTTAGCACTAGTCTATAACGCCAAACGAGACAGCCTCTATAAATTCTGTGTGTGCATGTAAGCATCAAATAGCTATCCTTATAGATAGTTCTTTAGGGCAGTCCCAATGGAAGAAACTGACACGCTTTCCATAGCACAAGAAATCATCTATAGAAACTATCTTCCACAGTGGAGGTGTCTTCGAGTAATAATTATTTTCTCTTTCTCTCTCCCAACTCTATCTTCTTCCTCCAATGAGAGTGTGCCACGAGCCCCCTAGAAACTGGTGGTTTCTTCCCAATGGCGATTTCATAGTTTCTTGGTGCATTGGGTGGAGTGAAGACCTGATTTCTTCATGAGGAAACCGTTTCTAGGATTTGTGCTCTCTTTCATCATTAATTACGTTGCCATGTCAGCATTTTGCCTACGTGGCAAGTCATTTAATGAAGATAGAAACCATCATCAATACACCATTGGGACTGCCCTTAGAATGCTAACTTTAGTGTGTACTATATAGATGATGTGGAAGTCTTATAGTTAGTTGCTAGCTATAACCATTGGAGATGTCCTAAGCGCCTCTTTGGACGCAGAAACCCGGGGGGGGGGGGGAATACATAGATAAGAAAAACGTAGAGATAGGATAAAAATATTTTTGGTGCAAAATAGATGATAAAACACAGCAAAAATATGAGGTGAGGTTTTTAAAACGTACAATGCAAAGAAAGCATAAAATAGAATAATCTTATTCAAGTTGTGTTCAAATTATGCTCTCACTTGTAGCTACAAATCTTGATTGCCTCCATCTTTGTAAAGGAAAGAAAAAGTGGTTTTATGTGGATGTATGAATTCGTATGGTTTTAGGGCCTGTTTGGAACAGAGGAATTTCACAGGAATTTTGCAGGAAACAGTTCAATTCCCGCAGGAATCGGGAAAAATTCCCGCATTCCAAACAGGTGAATAGTACCAAATTCCATAACAAAGGAAAGTTTCCTCTATTTTACCTGTACCCTAATCCTCCATTTGAAACGGGTGAATAGTACCAAATTCCATAAGAATTGAAATCAGCCGCTTTTTCTATAAAATTCTTACGAACCAAACAGACTGGTTGTTCTCTTCCCTAAAAAATAATTGTCTGTGGTGCATAGTGAAAATACGATGAGACGCTGTCAGGGACGATCAATGGGAGTTTTCATGGTGGAAGATAAGCCTGCATGTTACCATCTTTATTTCCTTGCACAGCACGTGATATTCATGACTTACGGCAAATCTGGCTACAAGCTAAGACATGTTTGGAACATACAATTTTTGACAGAAAATTTATAAGAATCGGTTTAATTTCCATGTAAATCCGAAAAATCCCTACGTTGCAAGGGTAAAAAGAATTTAAAATCACAGCTAGTTTGCACTCCTCAGCCACTACCCCATAAGTCTGACACGGTTTGATCTAGATTTTCAGACTAAGTCCTCGTTCATTTCAGCTTCAGTTTCTGACTTCTGATTTATTTTTTATTATTCATAAATTTTATTTTTTTTTTCTGAACTTTTAGCCTTTTGAGTTTTTTTGACGGTTCATTTTTCTTATATTTATTCACGTTGTCGTAATGAGCTAACATATTTTTTCTATTTTTAATTTTTTTAATTTAATTATGTTAAATAAATCATCTTAATAAAATATCAACCGTCCAACTGAATCCGGCTACGTCATTAAACTGTGCATAGAAAAGATCTAGTTTGGTCAGATTCTGCTGCGATTGGATCGCCATTATTATTATTCAGCAACCAACGCTGGCCCCACCTCAACGCCTCTGACTGCCACTCAGGCCCCACGGCGCTATGACCCCACACCACAGATCCCCCCTCGAGCTAGCCAAACGCGCAGCCCCTCGGCCGCTTCCACCTCACCTGCACGGTGTCTACATACACCATGAACTCATCCCGTGCTTCGGGGCCCACTTGAGCAGGGCATATTGCCCGTTCGTCGCACGTACACCGGGCGCACGGGAGCGCTCGCTCCGGTCCGGTGAGCCGGTGGCCTTCGGGCTCCAACTCAACCCCAGCGTCCTCCCTCTCCTCACAAACGCAAACCCCGCAAAGCCGGCACGCCACGACAAGACCTCGAGAGTCGAGACCTCCCCGCCTCGCTTCCTCCGCCTCCTAGGGCTCCGCCGCCGCTGCCTAGGGTTTCGACGGCCCGTTCCCCTCCGCCGGCCGCCACCGCCGCCAGCGATGCCAGTGCGCCCGCGCAGGTAGCCCCCGTAGCCGCTACCGACCTCCTTCGTCCCCGCGCCCCATGTCGCTTCTGCGGCGGCGGAAGCAGCCGCCGCCGTCCTCGCCGGCCGAGGACAGCAACGGCTCCGACCACGACGAGAAGGAGAAGGGCGACAAGGGGAGGAAGCCGCCGCTGCAGCCGTCCTCCACCTCCGCGCCGCCGTCGAAGGAGGCGACGAGGCGGGTGAAGGCCAAGTGGTCGTGCGTGGACAGCTGCTGCTGGCTGGTGGGGTGCGTGTGCTCGGCGTGGTGGCTGCTGCTCTTCCTGTACAACGCGATGCCGGCGTCGTTCCCTCAGTACGTCACGGAGGCGATCACGGGGCCGCTCCCGGACCCGCCCGGGGTGAAGCTGCAGAAGGAGGGGCTGCGCGTGAAGCACCCCGTCGTCTTCGTGCCGGGCATCGTCACCGGGGGGCTCGAGCTCTGGGAGGGGCATCAGTGCGCGGAGGGGCTCTTTCGCAAGCGCCTCTGGGGCGGCACATTCGGCGACGTATACAAGAGGTTGCTTTCTTCTCTTCATCTCCTTTTTTTGGAATTGCTCTAATGCTCGCAAATTTACCTTTTGTAAGTAGTTTTTCGAGATTTTGTCCGAGTTATAGGAGTATTGGTCATTCGGCCATTATTTTGGGATTGGTTGTATTTATCGGTTGGGTGTTGCTTCCATCGCGTGTTCTTTAGGTTTCTACTTTGTTTGCTCATTAGTGTTGGTTTTAGAAACTGATGCTAGGATGCTTTACCTGGAGGGGGTCTCATGTTACTCTTTTGGGTGCCATTGTTGTTTTTTGAACTCCTCGATAATTGTTTTGGCGAGTTGGGACTTTGGGAAGTAGGTTGATTCCCCAGTTTGTCAAGGACATCCCTTTTGATCTCGGATGCCCTTTTTCAGGACTTGATTTCTAAGCGTCTTTGAGCTGTAGGACTACGGATTCGTTCCAAGTCTTCTCATCTTCTGAAAGCTGAGTTATGTTGTATGATGCCTCAGTCGCGGGGTGCTCAGTAGAAAGTTGGTATTTGGGTAGTGATTGTTCCTCTTCCGTGTGTTTGTTTTGTTATTGTGGAAGGATTGGAAAGTTTCTTGGTAACTGAAGTTGACATGTGCTTGGTAAGCAAGTTAGTCGATTTTTGTTTTGTCTCAATTAACTGTTTAGCTTCGTAACTACTTAGATATTTTAAATGTTGGTGGTGAGAATTTCTTTCAATTTTCTTGAAATGTTGGGATTTTTTGTTAGTATGAGGGAAATTGTGGTTTTGAGTGCGCAAGAGGTGCTTTTTGGAGCTGAATGGAGTGGGCATCTTGTGAAATTAGATAACAGTTGCTTTTCTTTCACTAGTTTGTTTACCTGCCTATACTATTTTCTTTAGCGAATTTTCCAAATGTAATTACCAGCAAACTCCCATAGGCGATTACACAAACAATCTTGGACAAGAGAAATGAGATGTTTCTAGATAGTGTACTTTCAGGGCTTTTAGAAGAAAATTGCAATTTACATAAAAGGAGGAGCCTTTGGTATAGTCATGGGCATGGCTTGTAGTATAGATTTTGGCAGAGACTGTTCCTCAATTTAACTATTCTTTTTCTGGAAAGATCCATGTTGCCTACTTTCTGGCGAGAGTACTAACCAGATTTCTGAACAACATACCTGCTGGTTATTCCTTCTAAGCATTGTGTTGTTGAGCTATCCATGTATAGGAAAAGTAGAGCACTACTCTTGCATTGAAGTAATTATCTTTATTTACACTAGCACTTTGGTAAGGATGGTAATCTTGCTCTGCTCCTTCCCAAAATTTGGGATTCTAAAGAGAAATATATAAATAAGCCTCATTTGAACCCTGAAAAAATTGTATGTACCGGGAAAACTGGGGAATGTTGCCTTTTAGTATTTCTTTTCTTAGCTGAAGTTCATTCCTTGCATTCCCTCTGGAATATCAACCTCGATCAGGAGCTTGAGGACTGATATGCTGTTTATGAATCACCCATTTTAGAATTGTAACCCGCTTCCTGGCGGGAAAATTGTAACTCACATTATACCGTTAAACCTATTCCTGTCATATATGGCATAAAGTCTTAAGCTATTCTGGCAGTTTCCTGTCGGATTGGTGGTTACATGATATGAGGTATCGTATTCATATGTAGTAAATACCTGCATTGAAGTTTGATCATTTGATGTTCCATGTAATATGGGGACAAGTTCCGTGTTGCATTTTATAGAGAAAATGTTATTATTAACATAACATGACATGCAATGTCAACCCAACAATTGTGATGAATTAATGTGCTCCTTATGCATGTTAGCACCTCACATAATCTTTACAATAATTGGATCCGAGCCCCGTTCCCCACAATGAAGTTGATAGTATACAGATAAAAGACAGGATCTAAGCATCTTATGGCATAGCTCCAGTCTCGAAACATCCATACAAATATTAATGTTGTACTATTTAGTATAAAAACACAAGACTCCTTGACGTGGCATTGTCTTCAGAGTTAATTTTATTTCTCATGACAGCAACTTTGATTCATTCAGATGTTTATGTTGATGGTTTAGCTGTATGCAGTATGGTAAGAAACTATAATGATATAGATAATGAAATTGTGCATCATGGTGTTGTTACTTCATTTGTTACAGTCATCACTACTAAGATTAGGCTTTTAAGAGTGAAGACCGTTACTTTTAGACTTTTAGTGCATGCTTACAGTTTACAAGCTCGTTCTACTGGAAAAGCTTTTGGCTAGAACATGATTTGTCTGAAATCAGTTAATTGATGCCTGTTATGTTTTGTGTGCAGTCATTGAAGCTTTTTGCTATTTAGTGTAGAAGTTAGCATATTATCCTATTCTCTTTCCTTCTGCTGATGCAGCACACCATTGCTATGTGTGCAGTTGTGCACTGTTATTGGGGCTGCAGAATCTTGTTAACACTTTCTCATTAATCTTCTTGAAACGTTTTCAGGCCTTTATGCTGGGTTGAACATATGTCATTGGACAACGAAACTGGATTAGATAAACCTGGAATAAGAGTTAGGCCGGTCACTGGCCTTGTTGCAGCAGACTATTTTGTCCCTGGCTATTTTGTTTGGGCAGTCTTGATTGCCAATTTAGCTCGTATTGGATATGAAGAAAAGACCATGTACATGGCTGCGTATGATTGGAGGTTATCTTTCCAAAACACTGAGGTAACCTTCTTTGCTGTACTTATACATATGTATGGATTGTCTCTGATGCTTGGCTATATATTTCTCACAGTGTGTAAATGTTACTGGTATAGGATGGACTGTCATGGTTCTAATGTAAATTACCACCTGCAGGTTCGTGATCAGACTTTGAGCAGAATAAAGAGTAACATTGAACTCATGGTAGCAACTAATGGTGGAAATAGGGTGGTGGTGATCCCACATTCCATGGGGGTTCTCTATTTTCTGCATTTTATGAAGTGGGTTGAAGCACCTCCTCCCATGGGTGGTGGTGGTGGTCCAAATTGGTGTGCAAAGCACATCAAAGCTGTAATGAATATTGGTGGACCCTTCTTAGGAGTTCCCAAGGCTGTTGCTGGGCTTTTCTCATCTGAAGCCAAAGATGTTGCTGTTGCTAGGTAATTCAAAATAAAAGTCTGGTAATTCTACCCAACAATTGTCAGGGTAGTTGATGTTTACTGTGCTTGCATGTTACTTTGATTAATGTCAACTTTCTTCAGAGCACTCTAAATTATTATTGTCAGTTGTCAACAGGATTCGGTGCGTCCGCTTTAACCCATAGTTGAGCTGTGACACATCCAGTCATCTAACCAATGAAATCTTTAAGTTGTACTCACAAATAGTTAATATAAATATAACCATAATACTAAAGAATAGTAAGTCATTTTTTAAGTTGTGAATACATGGTTATACACTCTCTCAAAAGGAAAAAAGAATACATGGTTGTACATTGTGGTATAATCTGACTGTAGTTAGTGGGGACCAGGGAAGTACTTGATCTAGTTTAGAAGTGCGAAGTGTCATAGCATAAAATCTCTGTACTACCTGATAACAGTAGTTGCCTTCTTGATACTATTTTTGACGTGAAAATTCAAGAAAACATGCTATTATTGGCTATTTGTCAATGCATACAATTATTCTGAGCTAGATGATAAATCATAGCCTTCTTGTTCCTTTTTTAACACTGGACAAATACCTGCTGTTATTGGTCATTTATATTATTCTTAAGTTGATAGCTTCTAAACTGAAGGCTGCACCCACATTAAAATAATTGCGGGCACAGGTCTAAGAAATTCTCTGTTTAGTGGTGTTCTTATCCTCTAAAACGGCCATTAAAATAATCATGGGCACAGGTCTGAGTGTTTCTATTTAGTGGCACCGTTCATCCTCTAAAATGGTGTTTGTATTTGCATAATTCTTCATCATGTGCTTTACAATCATATCAATACCAGTATCCCAAGTGTACATTGTCCATTCCTACAATCAAATGGCCAGGATCCCAAGTTAACATTGACCTATCATGCATAAGGTGCTTTCTTGCAAATTTGGTGCTGTGGATGGTATATTATCCTGACATACTTTTCTTTACTTGTCCAAAAGAAAATTGCCCCTGCTTTAATATCGTGTTATTCACATACAGAGCTATTGCACCAGAAGTGCTAGACTCCGACTTTCTTGGACTTCAGACCTTGCGCCATTTGATGCGTATGACCCGTACATGGGATTCAACAATGTCAATGATGCCTAAAGGTGGTGATACTATTTGGGGAGATTTGGATTGGTCTCCAGAAGATGGCTTTGAGTGTAAAGCTAAGAAGCAAAAAACTAATGATTCTGAGGTTTCTAAGGATGTTAATGGGAAAAATGTGGAAGTTCATCCAGAACCTGTCAACTATGGAAGAATCATTTCTTTTGGTAAAGATGTAGCAGAAGCTCCATCTTCAGAGATTGAGCAGATAGAATTTCGTGTGAGTATTCAGAAGCATACTAGCATCTCCTTTACTTATTAGGACCATTATATTTGCAAATCATTATTTTCCTAGGTGTGTGGTATTGTCTTTTGCTACTTGTCAGTGCCTTTACCAGTTTGCATTATCTTCCTGTTTCAGAAATCTTTCATATTATACGTATTCAATTCGTTGGTTATGCCATTATTTTGTGAACATCCATCCTTTAGCAACCATTCCAGTGAAACTCTTTCTTTAACGATCATTCCTTATGGCATTATGGTCGACATTGTTGGCTCAACCTGTAGCTGGTTCAGGTATTTGGCATGTATTTGCATTTTGCAAGTACAATTAACTACTATTTTGGTCTGTATTGTTGTCTGGCTCACTCTCTTGCCTAGACACTGTTAGAGGAATGTCAAGTTGAAAGAGGATTGCTCTCCTTATTGTCCTGTGTATGCAAAAGTAGTGTGTGATTCATTGCGTGCCCACTGTTAGGAGTTTCTAGTTCAAACATGTTGATTTGTGTTTATTTATGTGCTGTTATGCTCTTTGCTGCAGTCCTTCAACTGTGCACGCCGTGCAGTTGCTTCGGTTTGAGCCTTCCAATTAACCAATGAATATATATAGTCTCACATGAAGTCCTTGAATTATCTTTGAAGAAAGATACAGAGTGACTTCTTTTGTTGTGTTGCTAATTGCTAGATATTTATTTATACAGAATGATTTTTTTTGCTTTCAGATGTATGGTTTGGATTTGTATTTTTCTGGAAATGGGGTTGTGAGCAGTTTGTGATGTACTTTTAATATTAGAGCAAAAATCTTATTATCCTCGTTTCAGGATGCTGTGAAAGGCAATAACATCGCCCATTCAAATACATCATGCCGGGATATATGGACAGAGTATCACGAATTGGGGTGGGGTGGAATAAAGGCAGTTGCAGACTACAAAGTTTACACTGCTAGTTCCATCATAGATCTTCTTCACTTTGTTGCTCCAAGGATGATGCAGCGTGGTAGTGTTCACTTCTCATATGGAATTGCTGATAACTTGGATGATCCAAAATACAACCACTACAAATATTGGTCGAACCCCTTGGAAACTAAGTAAGAGCCTTTTGCCAACATTCTCTGCCGCACATTCATCTTGTATGCAAAGAAACCCTGCATATCTGGCTTTCTTACAATCTCTTCATTTGTAGACTACCAAATGCACCTGAAATGGAAATATTTTCGATGTATGGAGTAGGCATTCCTACTGAAAGAGCATACGTCTATAAGCTAGCCCCACAAGCAGAGTGCTATATACCCTTTCAGATAGACGCCTCAGCTGAGGGTGGGGATGCGAATAGCTGCTTGAAAGGTGGTGTTTACTTGGCTAACGGTGATGAGACAGTACCAGTTCTCAGTGCAGGCTACATGTGTGCCAAAGGATGGCGTGGAAAAACTCGCTTCAACCCTTCAGGCAGCAAGACTTACGTGAGAGAATATAGCCATTCTCCGCCCTCAAATCTCCTCGAAGGCAGGGGTACTCAGAGTGGTGCTCATGTTGATATTATGGGGAACTTCGCTTTAATTGAGGATATCATCAGGATTGCTGCTGGTGCAATCGGTGAGGAACTTGGTGGTGATCAGGTTTATTCTGATGTATTTAAATGGTCAGAAAAGATCAAACTAAAACTATAAACTGCATAGGAAGCTAGTAGGAAGCCATGAGTTTCATTTGTGGATTATGGATGCAAGCTAGAATTTTTTTTCTCTGGTTAATATTCTATGATTTTTGATTCGATATTGTACTGTGTTTTCCTCGCTAATTTGGGAACCGTACGGCATTGTATATTAAAATGTACATATGTAAGTAGTGTTGCCTTTGCTTTAGAACACGCTTGAGAAGAAATTCTATGCGACTCATTTACAACCTGTGGTCTACGGCCTTTTCTAGGCATTCACTCGTGATTCTGAGCTTCAGCCAGTCGTTGAGCTTGTTATCGATCGCCTTGACCTGAAGACATGCACATACAGGCAAGATGCACATGTAGAAAGTCTCTCATGCGCTGAAGTATTTTTTAAGCGCGGTTTGGCCGATGCGAAGGCCATGTAAGGCGGCCGATTTTTGCGTCATGTGAAAATGATCTTCCAAGCTTTTCTTGGTCATTTTTCCAATACGTTGGCGCTGTTGAGAGAGAGGGAGAGAGATGGCATACGTATATTTCTATCTACGTACCTGTTCAGCCAAACTATACTTCCTCTCATCAGGCGCTTTACCAGCTACTCCAGTAGTTACTACGAACCGCAGATCTTCAGATGAGCCTGTAGACGCATCGGCAGACGAAGAGCCTCTGGTGACCCGAGGCATGTGAGGCTGTTGTTGAGGCAGCCCATGTTTAGCCCTTTTTTTTTTGAAAAATATTCACATTTAGACCCCTAATAGTTTTAATTCCGTTTTTGGACCCAGAGCTCGGCACCGTGACCCACGGTGCCGAGGTAACACGTCTCGGCGCCGTGGACCACAGCGTCGAGGCGCCAGGCCCGCGCCAGCAGTGCGGCCTGCGTGGCGCCGAGCTCGGCGCCGTGGATCTTGGCGCCGAGCTCAGGGCACTTATCCAGGCGCCGAGCCGCCTGTTCATTTCGCGTCCCCGTCCTCAGCCCGCCGCCTCCCCGGGCCGCCAGCGCCTCCCCGGCCCGGCCGCCTCCCCGGGCCGCCACCGCCTCACCGGCCACCACCGCCTCCCCGGGCCGCCAGCGCCTCCCCGGGCCGCCAGCGCCTCCCCGGCCCCCGCCGCCTCCCCGCCCGCCAGCGCCTCCCCGGCCCCCGCAAGCCTTCAAGGTGAATCTTTAGTATATCGTGAATTTTTTTCCACATGTGTTACACACTGTCGCTTAATGTTCACTCCATATCTATGGTACCTAGGAGAAGGCATAATGATTTTAGACTTTTGGTGTGATTAATACAATATCTAGATAAATATTGGTTGTTCTGTTTGACTCCAAAAAAAGACAATGTAGGCTGCATATTATCACGAAAAATCTCATGTGACTATATCTGGATCCTATTAGATATATAGATGTTTGAATGGGAAAGGGTTCATTTAGATACTTTATTAGATGATGCAATGTTCAGTTGTCTTTTGCTAATCTAGGGTCTGTCTCTTATTGTTAAGGGATAGGGTTGTTGGGTTACATAAATAAGTGACAAAATAAAAGAGCCAATTTTTTCCACTTGCCATAACAAGAACTAAAGAAGCAGATATATGACATAAAAAGTTGAGAAGAGCCTTAAGGGTTTGCTACACTAAAATAAAAGAGTCTTTGCTTTCTTAAAATGCCATCACATTTATTCTTTAATAAAGTTTGCTTCATTCCAAATGACAAAAATCCATGGATGTCAATTTTGAATAAGTGAACTCTATAAGTATCTATTCATACCATGCACTGTCAATGCTTTACTATTTAGTCGTAGGGTTTGATTGCTTAAACAAGTATGCATGTGATTTATCCAAAATAGGAATAAAGGTATTAAGTTTGGTTTTCTGTATGAACTAGATGGACAACCTAGTCACCCTATATCATGGAGGCAGTGTGACAAGTGATGATTATGGAAATGTTCGATTTGTTGAAATGCAAAGGGTGCCTCTGATATTCAGTGATCGGCCGTCGTTTAGTGATTTGGTTGCTAGGGCCCGGGAGGAGCTACATTGTCATGGAAACGAGGAGAGCATCACAGTTGAGGGGTTACTTCACTTCGGTTCGAAAGACACAATTCTAAGGCGATTGATCTTAATTGGTTGTGAGGATCAGTGGGACAAATATGTCAAATTGGTTATGAGGAATGAGTTCCAATGTTTGGACCTTGTTGTGTGGAAGGTGTCCATTGATCCCACCCCTCATGGTTATTCACCAGAACTAGGTGTTCAGGCACCCTTTGACCCTCCGTTACCGGACATTGCGGTGGATGTGGAAGAAGTGCATGAGGTGCCCGATGCTCAATCTGCCCCGAACGAGGTTCAGATTTCTCAACCAGTTCTAGTTGAATGTCGGACTGATGATGTCGTGCCGGCCCCTCAGGAGATCCCTTTGACCCAGAATCATCCCAGTAAGTGTCGAGCAACACTTTAGCCTTTTCCCGTCATTCCATTCTTTTGTCTCAATCCCATCGTTTTTGTGCTTATGATACAGGAGACATTCCTGATAATGTGGGTGTTCCTCCCGTTGCTCTATCTGGCAACGTTGAAGAAGTCTGCAGGGACTCCAACAGTGTGGATGTTCAAATTGTGGATGATCTGGAGCCTTACGAGATCGCAAGGGCCGTTGATTCTGATGATGACCGCCCTTTTGGAGAGCTGACCGAAAGTGATATTGAGCTGATCAGGCGTTATTGCCCTGGCTGGGATCCATCAGTTCATGAATTCAGCGATCTTAGGCATTCCCATGAGGCTTATGCAGAAGGAAGGGATGACGAGTTGCTAGATGCTCCTGAGGCCGGGTCAAGCATGACAATTGAGAAGGGCATGGTGTTTGAGGACTTGTCCGCATTGAAAAGGTGGCTGCAGGAGTATTCAGTGATTCGTAAAAGGCCATTCAAGGTGAGACATTCTTATGTGGAGCGGAGGTACACAGTTGTGTGCGAGAAGGAAACATGTGAATGGAGGGTTTGTGCTAGGAAACAGAAGGACACAGGAAAGTTCAAGATAACAAGAATCGTTGGCCCACACACTTGTGCCGAAGCAGAGCTCAAACAGAAGCATCGGCAGTTGACCTCTACCATTATTGCCAAGTCACTGTGTCACATAGTAAAGGGAGAACCCAATATGAAGGTGAAGACACTTGCTGGGATTGTTAATGAGAAATTTGGATACGAGATAAGGTATAGGAAAGCATGGAGGGCAAAGCAACGCATCTGGAAGATGATATATGGGGACTGAGAAGATGGGTACTTGTAGTTGCCAGCACTCTTTAATGCAATCAAAGCAGTTAATCCAGGCATGCATTATGAGTACGTCCCGAAACCAAACGAATGGACTCAAGATGGGATGCAGATATTCTTCTGTGCTTTCTGGTGCTTTGCCCAGTCCATCGAGGCCTTTCGGCATTGTCATCCCGTCTTCTCCATTGACGGTACGTTTCTTCTTGGCAAGTACCAGGGCACACTTCTGATAGCCATTTCCTGTGACGCAGACAACGCGTTGGTTCCTTTGGCGTTTGCTTTGGTTGAGAGGGAGAACAAAGACAGCTGGGGATGGTTCTTGCGGCTCGTTCGTAGGCACGTGGTCGGCCCTGGTAGGGAGGTTGGTGTCATATCTGATAGACACCAGGGCATACTTGCTGCCGTACAGGAGCAGATACCGGGGTATCCAGCTTTGCACCACCGTTGGTGCACTCGGCATCTTGCAGAGAATCTACTCCGTAAGGATGGTACGAAGGATAACTTTCATCTGTTCGAGGAGGTCGCTCGAATGCTTGAGGTCAAGTTCTTCCAGGAGAAGTTGGAGCAGCTTAATACTGCAACAAACGCAGAAGGTAGACAGTGGTTGACAGGAATGATGAGAGATGTCGGCAAATGGACAAGGGCTCATGACGATGGTGGCTGGAGGGTACTGCATTCATCACTTCCTGTGTAATTTTAGTTTATGTTGATGCATTAACTAACAAAATTGGTGTATTCTATACAGGAGCTGCCCATCCTTCGTCCTTGAACCCATGACGGGTTCCTGGATATGCGGTACGACGAGAGGTACACTCCCTTCCTTAAGAGGGCTGGCCTAGACGCCATCTCTTACCAGGTTCGCCGTACAGCAACGAGCACTTCCGGCGGTACCAAGTTTGGTACCAGCGTGCGACGCGGTCCAAGCTTAAAGGACAATGGACTGAAGCTGACTATGCGGACATTGAGTCCTCCGACGACGAGGACACGCCCTACGACCAGTCTACTCGACTTGGGACGCAGGTGGAGATTAGCACCAGTCCTGGACCGTGTGGTAATGTTCAATCTCATTGCTTATTTTTTCCAATAGACATAAATACCATTACATATAGCAAATTATCCATTCTTTTGCTTGTTTGCAGGGCAACACTCTGAGGCAGTCCGTACAGGACATAGAGCGTTTCTCCACGCCCGTCAGCGACGTCAGGACGCGTAGCTTCCTAGAGGTAAGCTTCGACATAGCCACTCACAAAATTAGTACCTAATATCTTCGTATCTTGTTGGTTAACAAAATGTTGGATGACAGAGGCTGCAGGTCGGCTACGTCGTGCGGCTGGTCATTGTGGTTGCAGCACATGTGCGGCGAGGGACGTAGATGTGCCTGCGACACGACTTGTAGACCCGACGCGGCTAGGGTCGTACACGGGGCAGAGCTCGTCCCCCACGAGGAGCGACACTTTCCCTGACGAGGGCGGTGAGGACGAGGTGGAGCAGCAGACTTACGATGAGATAGGCCCGTCTCAGCTCGTAGACGCTCCTTCGACTCAGCCTTCACAGCCTGTACCACACAGACGCCGCCGCGAGCCTAGCCGTTACACTCCAGGCACCGACGCCCTGGGTAAGGGTAAGGGTAAGGCTAGGAGGTAGTGATACTTATGTGTAGGCTTGTGGTTGGGCTTAAAAGTCGTTGTATATATGTTGTAATGAGCTAGGAGGCACTTGGTATGTGGTTGGACAGAGATGTGTTTGTAATGAGCTACTCGTTGTATATATGTGTATATGTTATATTCATGTGATATTTGTGTTCGAATCCGTAGTCTGTACTTTGTGGTTCTATAATTCCTGCAATGAATTTATGTTTCCTGCAAACGACTGAAAAAGCCTACGAACTATGAATTTATTACGAGACTACAGGCTCTGAAAAGCCTACATAGGAACATTTATTGCTAAACTGGAATCCTGAAAAAGCCTACGAGCTGTTCCCTGCAAACGACTGAAAAGGCTACGAACTATGAATTTATTACGAGACTACAGGCTCTGAAAAGCCTACATAGGAACATTTATTGCTAAACTGGAATCCTGAAAAAGCGAAAAGATTCGTATGACCTCCTCTCCATGGACTATGCCCACTGCACCAGATAACCTGCCTACATAAAGCCCTCTTATGTCTTCCATATCACATCTTCTACTCAAGCCATCACAATACTACTACACAACAATATCTTCCTGGAGGTCCGACCCATTTGGAGTGCCGGAGTGGCATGAGCGCCCGAAGTGCCATTGCGGCTTTAGGACGATGTTGGGAGTCTGGACGGATCGAGTACAACGAGCCAAATACGGCCGTAGGTTCTTCAAGTGTCCAGACCTGGATGACGACTTCGTGGTAACGACGGACAACTAAATCATTTGTTTCTCGTTATCGTTTTTCAACTTGATCCATGACATCTACCACGTCACACATAGGCTTGCACGTTCATCGAATGGGTGGATCGGGTGTCGCCGGCATGGCCAAATAACCGGGCAGTAGAGGTGAAAAACAAAGGACAATACTTTGTCAAGATGACTCAGGCTCGCGAGGTGGAACGACAGATGCGGCTTGAGCAAGAGCGCCGCGTGAGGGTGGATCAAATCCGTCTGAAGGGCAAGGAGGATGAGCTGCAAAGGAAGCGGGAGCAGTTAAGTCTGCGTGAAGCATCCATCAAGCGTCAGGAGGAAGAGCTTCAAGCTCGTGAGGTGAGGCAGCTCTCAAGACCAAGAGTGACAGGAAGAATGATACAGCGGAGTCATCCTTAGGGCCCAATAAAAAGGGGAAACAACCACGCTACACCCAGTAGAATAGGCCCACGCTATCTACGGTCTATGCAATCCTATTATTATGCACTGTATTGTGTTTGCCTAGCTGTATCGACTGCACTTGAGACTACCGGTATGACGGTATTGCGTATCGGTGCTTCACAAAACTACAATTTAATAGAGTGCATAATGTTGCCCACCCATGCTTGCTCCAAAGAATGTCTGCATAATGGATTAGTTTGCATATAGAAAAGAATAGGGAAATCATGCCTACTCAGTTCAAAATTGTAAATCATTACATGGAAAATTCACATTTTCAAGCACATAAATGTCTGCAAAAGAACAACAAGACATTAAACTATATCGTCAACTTCGCAGATTATACCATGTGATTTGAGGTAGCGACATAATTACTTATGGGCAATATAATGGAAAAGTCTAAGACACATAGGTTCTTATCTTGCCCCATTTTAGCTCTTTTGAATTCCATGAATAAGCAACACCATTATCCCCTTCTCTAACAATTAGTGTTTGACCATCGGAGTTCCCTGCTTAGGAAAAAAGTTACAAACATTATTACGTTACTAGCACCCGAAATTTTCAGATTGAACACGACATCATCAAAAAATGTAGCAGGAAACAAAAATTGTGTTTCACACAATTCATCAATTTTTGAATGTTTGCAAAAGCTATGGATTATTTTGAAGGCGCCGAGCAGGAGCGCCACTGGTCACGGCGGCTGCTCTGAATTTTCACAGCTCGACGCCACGACCCACGGCTCCGAGCTCGGCGCCAAGATCCACGGCGCCGAGGGGCCTGCCACGTCGGCGCCACGCAGGCCGCACCGCTGGCGCGGGGCTGGCACCTCGACGCCGTGGTCCACGGTGCCGAGACGTGTTACCTCGGCGCCGTGGGTCACGGCACCGAGCTCTGGGTCCAAAAACGGAATTAAAATTACCAGGGGTCTAAATGTGAATATTTTTCAAAAAAAGGGCTAAAATAGAAAAAATTTGGCTGGCATGGCAGTAGAAGTGTTGGCGAGAGATAGGGTATGTTCTTTTCCGCTTTATAAAGATGTTTTTCAATTTTTTTTATAATTATTAGTTTTTAAATGAAATATCTTTTCAAGATAAGATCTACTAGTTAATTGTAGTATATACTGTACCGACTTCATTTATATCGGCAAAAACCACACGTGAGTTTTTGTTACTCTGTAATATTTCGTACGAACAGCTCAGCCAAAAACATAATT